>OY728136.1:1140894304-1142144304 GCA_963277665.1 Viscum album
ATTTTAAATTGCAACTACATGAGTCATATGAGGCCGCAGCGTCACAGGCCCGGCCTGAGAGTTAGGCCGAGTCATCATATCAGACCACTGACCGTCAGTTTGATGAGGCGGCATGGATGCAGGACACCCAGTATGCCGTCGAGAAGGGCCGAGTAGTTGGTATCGGCTCTCGACTGACTCCCAGAGATTATTATGGCAGTGCTGCGATGTCGGCATCCAGCTCGAGAGGAGCTCGTGCATCTTCTTCTGCTACGCAGTATGAGGATCAGTTGCGATCTCAAACTGAACTGATAGAGAGTCTCCGACAAGAGCAGGAGCAGATGCGTCAGCAGAATGAGGAGGAGCGTCGACGCCAACAACAACTGTACGAGGAGCAGACGATTCGGTGGCAGCAACAGCATCAGGAGCAGATGGAGTACATGCGCCGACTCACTCATGCTTTAGGGATGGAGTTTCCTCCACCACCATTTGCAGATCTCCCACCTCCCCCCCTCCTTCAGATTAGAGTTTGTATTTATGTTATAAAATTTGTGAAATCAAAATATGATTTTTATTTTTCTATTTGTAGTTTCTGTCTCATTATAAAATATTAATAATATTATATTTTTAAATAACAATATTAATATGAATAATAATATTATTTATATTTTATAATATTAAATTTTTTATATATATTAAAATTTTATAATATTATAATTGAATTATATTTTTTTGTAATACTTGAATTATTTTAATATTTGAATGTAAAATAATTCTATGATTTTTATATTAATTAAAATAACTTACTAATATTTTTTTATTTATGAATTATAATTCTAATATTATTATATTAATTAAATCATTTATTAATATTCTATTATTTTATATTTTTGAATTATAATTCTACTATTATTATATTAATTAAAATAATTTATTATTTTTATTTGTGAATTATAATTCTATTATTATATTAATTAAAATCATTTATTAATATTTTATTTTATTTTATTTTTGAATTATAATTGGATTATTATTATATTAATTAAAATAATTTATTAATAATTTATTTTTTTTATTTTTTTTATAGTATTTGCGAAGGGATACTATGCCCGTCGCAAATAGTATTATTATTATATGCATTAAAATAATTTATTAATAGTTTTTTATTTCTTTTTTAAATAGTTTTTGCGACGGGACCCGTCGCAAAAACTATTTGCGGCGGGCCCCTCGCAACAGGTATTTGCGACAGGGCCCGTCGCAAATAGTTTTTGAAAAGTTTTTTACAAATATACGGAATACTAGTTGCGACGGGGATTATCCCTGTCGCAGAAAAAGGCTTTAGCGACGGGCCCGTCACAAAACATTGTTGATGCGACACCGTTTTCAGCAACGGGTCATTGGCAACGGGCCCCCGTCGCAACAAGCCATTTGCGACGGGATCCTGTCGCAAATAACCCCTCGCAAATACCTGTTTTTCTAGTAGTGATTATCATGTATTCCGTTCAAATGAATAGAAAATTCTCACTAATAGGAGACCTGTCCAATCTACTCAGTGACCTCAAAAGTCATATCACATAATGTAGCCAATATTCCCTGTTTTCGAAGACGACGGTGACCCAACTGTGGAGAATCTTTCAAAAGAACACGGTAACCTATATAAAACTCAAAAGTAGGACTCTATTGATATGGACATGTCTTATTTTGACTATGCATTGTAACTAGACACTAAAATATATCAGGAATCCCCAATTTTTTCTCCCAAACACGAATCAGCCCCACCAAATGATCCTTTCACAACTTTTTCCAAAAAAGATAATATCTAAATGTGTGACCTTACAAATCCTAAAAATGTTCCATTTTTATTGATGACTAATAATCATTTTTATATGAAATATTACCTTGTCTATGATGGTTATCCCATGATCCACCAAAATCAAAGAAACATACAGATACAATATTCTCATAAAATGAATAGCATACTACAAGTGACCAACTAACTATGGTTGATATGTTCATAATATGACCTATGTCCCCGTAACCATCAGAATAATTCTCTAGAGCCTTAATGTAATCCTAGTATCTATATCGGAAACAACCTCAAAAGAACTCCTTATAGCCTCACAATTTATTATGCATAAGTCATTCCAAGATATTCCACTTTTGTAACTTATGAGATTATAATGAAATTATCTATCTTTTTCAACCGATCAGTCACCACATTGATATAATTCCACCCTTGAGGTTTCCATGTTAAACCAAAAATGAATTCTGTGGATACCTCTTCTGATTCCCAAACCGACACTCGAAGAGGATTGAGAAAACCATAATTTTTAAAATTCTATTCTATTATTTTTTCAATATTGTACCAATAGAAGAAATAATTAGTAATTTTATGCCTCAAAATCTGCCACTAGAGTCACCTCTCATGTCACAATACATATTTTTAGTTCCTAGATCAATGAACCATGAATTACTATGATCATAATAAAACCAAACTTATCATTGTTGTAGGGATGAAAAAAATGATCCTGAAAATTCAGAATATCATTTGAAGGGAGAGAGCATCCAGAAATGATCACCCTATAAAATAATGTGCCTCAAATTCCTCTAAACTCGACATCCTACTACTGACTCTAAAAAATAGACTTCATGAAGGATTATGATAACTAAACTCTTTCTAGAGACACACATGAAACATGCACCTGAAAATCCATATGTAACTAAGGTAAATTCTTCACAAGGTTCCACTCATCCTTCAATTCCCTAAAATATATTGACGGAACAATCATATTAAGATCATCTGCAATGACAGTACCATTCCCATGGGTGTAGGAAATATTTATTTCAATCACCTAAATGTATTATTTTCTTCAACTATTTCCATGAATGAAGTGTATCTTAGAAAATTATATATCTAATACTATTATGTTCATAAAATATTATTAAAATTTCCCAAAAAGATAGTTCCACCCACACTTAATCATATGTGTAAATGCGGTGAGCCCTAAAAACTGAGTTTTTTAATTCTTCTAATGTGGTTTAGTATCATGATAGCTATATACAACAACATGATCTTCCATCATAATCAAAAAAAACCTATAATAGTTCTAGAATAATCATTTAAACCACATACCCCTTACATTGATCATGTAAGAATCTAATAGGAGGTAATGTCGTAAGACATTTTAGCTCATAATAGAGGATTGACATATTTATCCCATATTAATTTCATCCATTTATTTGTAAGAATAGTAAAATGTTATAAACACTATGTGAAATACTTGATGAACCATCTATATTAGCCCATGTGACCAAGGAAGCACCAAATATCAAAGATACTTTTTCCTCTTCTCATGTAAAAATACTATTTACCTTCTCATGATCATCTGATAAGCCACTCTCAGAAATCACATTCCCTATGAATTTCACTTATTGAATCCAAAAGATTCACTTTGAAATCCTTATATTAAAATAGTGACTTCTGAATATTTCTAAATCCAAACATAGACGGTGCTTATCCTTATCATTGGATATCAAGTAAGATACCACTGATGGAAACTATCTTTAAAGTATTGAGATACTGATGATATATATGATTCATAAAATCCATAAAATTTGAGGGAGTGTTAATCAAACCAAATGACATCAAAAGATATTCACAGTGACTATGCCTTATTTTAAAAGATGTTTTGTATATATCACACTCTTGAACACAGAGTTGTTGATAAACTATCAGAATACCAGTCTTCAAAAAACAACTTTACCCCTTCAAATGATCAAATATATCATCCGAAAAAGGAAAACAAAACATTTTCTTAATCATTACCATGTTAGAATCTGTATAGTCCACACACAATTGGAGTTAACCATTTTTCATAGTGTAAAAAATCATTGGGGAATCCCATGGAAATGAACTATGGAGAAAAAAACTTTTTATACCAGATCATCTAATATTATTTTGAGCTCTTTTATCTCCATTGATTCTATATTGTTAAAAGGTATTGATATAGACTACATCCTTGTAACCACATCAATCATAAACTCTATCTCCCTCTCTAGAAGATTTCATGTGATATTATATGGTAAAACATCGGGAATGTTTTGAAAAATACTAGGAAGATCAAAAATAGAAGATACATCATCAGGAACAACAACTACCATAGATAAAACACTCCTAAACTTTTGGTGGAATGGTTATGCATGATTATAACTCTGATCCCACTCTCCTTGAAACACATGTGATCTCCCATAATAAATAAGAAATGAGACACGCTAATGATAAAAAATAAACATTATCTCGATGAGAAATAAGACAATCCATCTCATTGATGATATCAAACAAATCTAGTTTGTGAATAAGAAAATAATAGACTAGATCTACCTCAGCTATCGATGACATACAATAATGAAATTGAAAACCCTACTATTCTTTCTTACTATGTGGTTTTTGAAAATTCCATATAAAACACACAAAAAAATTCATGTTCAATAACATATACAAAACTACAAGATTATAATCATTTGGATAAACCATTAACAAAAGAAGAAACACCTATTAATGGTTCAATAAATATTATACCTTTCACAGTCAATGGACCCTCATCTACCTTCACTAGAATCTCATCTTCTACGTTAAGGTGATTCCCTCCTATTTCTTGTAGAGGGAGACCAATATTCATTAAATTATTAAACTGCACTGCACTAGTATTTAGAGTAGACAATACTTAAACATATTGAGGAGTAGACATGGCATGATAGAAACACTGATAATGATTATAATTCATGTAGCCGTTGTACAGATTTGTAGGTGAAGGACATGAATGCCTGGTGTGTCCAACCTTACCACATAGATAACAAATCAAGGTGACACTTCTAGCTATTACTGAATTTTCTAATGAGGCATGATGCTTAGAACCACCTCCAACACTACTTGTTTGATCTTACCACATCAAATTATTCCCTAATGCGCAATTCAATCTAACACTAGGTGGAAGAATAGGGAATGAATATCCAACTTTACCTACCATATTCAGTTTGTCCATCATAGTTATATGCACATTATATTTAGGGGTTGAAAGCTTCACCATAAATACATACGATCTAATATCTATTTGAAAAATCATTAGGTACTTTTGTGCATTAAACTAGTTGTTCTTCACAACCACTGGTGAAAAATAAACTAGCATTGAAAACTGATTGGTGTACACTGAAACTGAATGTTTTCCCTGCAAAAAAGAGAGGAACTCTAGAGACTATTCCATTATTTCCCTCTCTAAAAAATCATGGAATAAGGGAATCATTAAACCCTTCTTGTCCAAACCCATGTGCTTATCTTTATGTACCATTGAATCCCACCAACTCTTACTGGGACCCTTATGTCTGAAGGCTACATAAATCTTCTTGATAATCTAGGGTTCATTCATTATGTTAAAGATCTAATAGATCTTGTCTAGCCTGTCCTTTTACATCTGAGGTACATTCAAAACATGAAAGAAAAATGGTTTCTCACACATAAACTCATGTGATCGATATATTTATTCCATGCCTCTTGGTTGTACCACAATGACTATATTCTTAACTTTTTTCACATTCTGGTCAATAGCACAAACTTCCCACATGATAACATCGCTAAATTTATGATTCAATAGAGGATTCCTTAGATGATCATCAGCTACAACCTATTGAGAATATTCGCAAACAATCCTTGAAAGCGTACTATTAAACACAAAATCATAATAATTAGTTTGAAAAAAACTATCTCATTTCAAACTATTATAACGATAAGAAAAAAATTATGTTAACATCAAAACTCAAAATAGCTGAAACACATCCCAACATCCTAGGGTATCATCTGTCTCATCATTGTAAGAGCATCCTTAAAAATCACCACAACCTACCCATCATGTCCCTAAAATCCTATCTTCATCCTAATGAGCATCCCAAGACAAGTACTTTTGAGGAAATATCGCCTTTCATACAAAACTATAATGAACCAACCTAAATAACCTCTCAAACTAGATGTATAAATTACTTGTCACATACCCAAAGGGTGTTCCCGATCCACATGGGATCGATACTATCACTCAGGATTCAATCAACAATCGAAGTGAATGATTTCTCCCAAACTATATGAAAAGAATGTTATATATATATAATAGAGGTGAAACTGGAAAAGATAAATATTTTCCAAAACATAAAAAAATATTCGAAACCAAACAAATCATGAGTAAAAACAATCTATAATTATGTTACCACAACGAAATACCATAACTGGAAAACTAGGTACATTATGTGATAGAAAGGATAGACTCCCACCATATCACCACTATCTTCTCAACCCAAATGAACTAAAACCTCATGGAATCACTACAGAGCCTTGCATTTCCATGCATCGAAATCCATAACATGTTCTATGCAAAACAAACATGTAATTAAGTGTGTAAGATTATAAGCTCGACAGGGTCTCATCGAAGTATTTAACATCATGTTTCTAAACAATAATACAAGAATAGTAAAATTTAAATAAAATAAGGCATGATAAAAATCTAATAGTTTTTATATAAAAAAAGAACAATTTTTTAATTTATCATTTTCCCACATTTCCAAATAAAGAAGATAAATCAGTTTCAAATAACATAATATAGATATAACACACCTGATATATCATGATAAAACAAACCAAATCATGCATCACATATCATATCAAATCAATGGTTTTACAACAAAATAGTTCCATCCAAAACCAGAAGCACAACTAACATCATTCCAGGGAGAACAATTAGTAGGGATAACGGGGACAATCATATTTAACATATATAATCACGTACACATAAAGCCACCAGACCTATACATAGTGTCTAGAGAGTAGAGGAATACCCTATTATGTGAACCTCTTAATAAGTCTGACAAGTCCCTAGTATAACAGACCAAGGGAGAAGAGGAAATGTCACACAATAAATCTAGTGATAATCAAGAAGAAACATCACCATGGATCAAAAAACCAATAGAACAACGAAAGGATTATACTTATATCAAATGAAATGAGGAATCAACAATAATATCCAACCTAGAGAGATAAAATTAAACTACCCCTATGACAAAATATTAAATGAATCAATCTGGATCAAACAAAGGGTCCCAAAATCATTGGATAAAAGCTATAGGTTCATAACAAGGTGGGATGGGGAAGAATGAAATCATAATAAATCGATGTAGCGGCATAAAATCCCTATGAAAATAAATTTAAAGGAATGTAAATCCATTACACATCATGTATTTCTGGGTAATCCGATATTCTAAAAACCCATTGTCTTTTTTTTAAACATAATATTTTATAATTCAATGAAATATAACCTTTACATTGTGTATACTATTTTAACGATGTATATTAGGTTCATGGAATCATCCCTTCAGAATATACAAATCACGTACCTCTAGTATAAATCATTTATTTATCGTATATACTACAAAAACTATATATTCATTCATAAAAACTAAAAACTCCTCAAGCATCATGTGAACTCTGCAATAACCCCATAAATAAAGTGTCACATAAATATGTGAAATACATTAATTAAAATTAATAAAAATACATGAAATTTAGTTCATTTTACTAGGAAAATGTCTTTAATCCAAATGAGTCCCCAGATACACCCATTTAAATAAAAAACCAGAAAAGAGAGGTGAATAACCTGAATGTGGTTAATAAGACGTTATTGAGATGCTTCCTAATCCTCTTTCAAATAAGACTCGTAATTTCTTATTTAATTTTCACATATATATTCATAGAAAATAGATAATTATTTCATAGGATGGATTATTTACAGGAATATATTGTTACTAGTGGTATGTGTAAATGATAATAGTCTTTATGAGTTAATGGCCTAATCACATGCTTGATGAAGCCCTTTGAGTCCATAAGGGTCATTTTTCCCTTCCCGAAAGTGGACTGAATGTAATAATAGAATTATTTCGCATCCTTTATCTTGGTATATTGTGTACCAGTGTAGAGACCCATATTGGCTTAAAATTCATCCATGTTCCCCCTCTAAGAAATATCCCCTTCATGAAATATAACCACACAAATCCCTCCTTAAAAAGGAATTACGTCACCATCAACCAACACCACATACCATTTCAAGTTTCCCACTCTAGTCGAGGTTCCCTTTATTCACTTGTTGGATTGTCACACATCCATATTCAAATCATCATGTCTAGACAAACACTCATTTCTTCTTCCATTATCCTAAAAAAGCACATTAAAAACTGGGGGAATTATTATCATCCAATCATGTTAGATGTGGGATTAATTGGATATAAATCCCATTGGTGAACGGAGAAATTAATTAATTGATTCCACATAGGTTCGTTGAATGAATTTGATTCGATAATTTTCCTCATGTCGTAGATCATCTGGAGAAACTATCACCTTTCTCTAAGTATCTAAAGTTTTGAAAGAAACCTCATTATTCATAATTGTTTTTATTTTCAAGAGAGTTTCATGATTATGGTTTTCCAAAAAATTACTTTTCTCATCAACATGAGTGATTTTGTTATCAAAAGGATCACATTCATCAAATTTTACTTCAGTGGATTCCTCAACAATCATTGAAACTTTTTTTAAAACCTATATATGCCATGGTGGTAATATAATATCCACAGATGGTTCCTTCATCACTGTTTGGATCATATTTAACACAATTTTACTTTCTAATTAGAAAAAAACAATGCATCCAACCTTATTTTGTATCCAAATTTTTATTTTTCAATATTTCATGGCCTATAATGGTATTTTATTTAAAATAAGACTAATTAGAACTATTTTTATGGCATAAAATGTTGTATTCATCACTTCATCCAAAAATGGGTAGGTAGACTATATTCATAAGACATTGGTCTAGTAATTGGTTGAAATGTCATATTCCACCTTTCAAAAAAATCATTCTATTGAGTTGACCTGAAGGTATAAGATTGGATACCATGATATAAATAATTTTAATTAAACTAATGGTTTTAAATTTCTCTCCCATGGAAGCTTCATAAATACATTATTTTTTTATCACTCTCATCTAGATTGAGTTTATAAAATCATACAATGTAATAACATTATTCACTGTTAACTCATAAAGAGAAAACCATGTTAATATATAAAAATCGTCAAAAATCACATAAATAATATTATCTTTTTTGGACTTCCTATTGAAAAGGACAAAAAAATAAATACAAATAAGTTAGAGGGGTTTAGATGTACAATCCACTATAATTTTTTTATAATATTTCTTGTATTTATTTCCATTTGGAATGAATCACATAGTTTCTTATTTCTCAATTTAAGGTGAGTAAAATATGAAACTAAAAATCTTTGAAATAATTTTCTCAATGAATTGAAATTACATTTTACTAGTCTTCTGTAAAAAAATCAATTTTTCATTTTATCATCATTTAAATGATTCTCGTTTTGTGTACTCAAATAATTGATATCTATATTTTAAAAATTCTCCATTATAGGTGACGTAATTTTTAGGATTTTATCTATAAAAACAAAAGAGACATTATTAGAAATATCAACAAAATGAACTTCAACTCAAAGTTTTGAAATGCATATCATATTTTTATTGAATCATTAAATATATTGTACATTTTTTATGAACAATGTACTTGTATTAATAACTAATCCAACTACCATAACCATTACAAAAAAATTGTCACCAAATGTGACATACCCAACATATATTTTTTATGAGGAGTAGAAATTAAATAAATCATTTCACCTATATCTTAAAAATCCACTATCAAAATACTATTTCTCATTTAATAGTTTTGAAGGTTTTATCTAAAAATCAATCAAACAATTATTTTTTTGGTAATCATATTATCTTGTCTCCCACAATGTTAGAAAGAAAATACTTGGGAACCCAAATATTTTATTTCTTTTCATAAACTACATCACATAATTTTGGAATTTTTTTAATAGAAATGAATTCATAAACCTAAAACAATGAGGGTTTCTTATAATAAATTTATTTACATAGTTATCAAATTCTCCATAGTGAAAATAGATAATTTTGGGTAGGGTTTTGTTATTATAACATTGAAGAACATATGTTTTTAAATGATTTGATTTTTTAATTTAACTTATTATAGAAAACTTATTTTTATGAGCATTGTTATTTACAATAATTGTATTCAGTTAATTTTAACCATTTTTAAAATAATATTAGAGATATTAAATTCTTGGGTAATTTTTTGTAAGTTTTCAATATTGATACTGTGTTCAATACCAATCAAAATATAATTTACCATCTTTTTTCTCATGTCAAAATTTGGTTTATTTATGTTCATATTTTCATTTATAAATACATCACAAGACTTTTTAAGAGTTTTCTTTATTTTAAATTATTCATATCCAGTTTTCAACACTGTAGAATACAAATCATATTCAACATAAGAGAAATATTTTTATTCAAAACAATTATCATAAGAATAAGAGGAGTGTATCTCATCACAGTATACAATAAAGAACATATTCTCCTTTAGATTACACTCTACAAATATTTATTTTAAATAAGACGCATATCTAGAATCCAATAGATCACTCTTTGTAGCATTCATTGAATATATTGATTTCTTCTTATGTCTATACTTTTTGAAATACTTTTTCTATTACTTTTTTGTCTTGCAATTATTGAAAATGTGTTTTAATGTGTCCAAGATTCAATTATTCATGTATCTCAACTCTTTAGAGTTTTCACCTTATTTTATATACTTAGAATATAGTTACATGAAACCTAATGTCTTATAATTGAAATTTTTGAACTTTCTAGAAAAGTGAGAAAGACCATTGTCTGATGTAGAACTATTTGAGGAATCCTCCTATGATGACTCAAAAATTTGTATCTCTTTTATTTTATGGTAATATTTTGATTTTGAAACTTTTAAAGAATCATTATACTTTATTACTGATATATTTTATCGAGTTTCTTCTTCCATATCATCCTCACATATCATATGTGTTATGATAAGATATTTTATTTTAAAATTCATAAACTATGTAAAATGCCTAATAGAATCCAAGATTTAACTCCATCTTATTTATATAATTATAAGGATTTTCAATTCTTGATCTAGCTCAATATTACCTATTACAAAATGTGAAAAATTATTTTCCACCTCAATAAGCCTTCACGTCAAATGACTTGTGGTGTCTCCTTAAATAATTTTGAACGTATTGAACATAATCATGATAGTATTATATATTATAGATCATGATTTGTTTATAACTTCATAATCTACTGAAAATGTATTAAATATTTCATGGGATATTTATCATTGTGAAACTTGGTTAACTCATCTAGACCTAGTCCACATATTATTTAATTCATATCATTATATTTTATATCATAACTAGATTTAGTGTCATCATCCAAAGTTTTTGGGTTATGTATTTTGAATTCTATATGGATTCATAAATTTAAGATAAACCTTTAGACCAATGTTCCTAAAATAGATTATCATACATTCTTCCACAACAAGTATTTATCTACATTAATGTATGGTGACCCTACCATATGAATACCTTCCAGGTTTCTAGTCAAAAAAACCATCATGATGATGATCATTATAGTTCAAATTAATGTATTGAAATATTATTGATATAGAAAACCAACTTCTGTAGATATATTATTAAATTCAAATATTTTTCTTCATAGAAGTAGTAATAGAAATAAAATAACAAAGAAATGTTATAAGACACAAAAATATATAGTGTTATGAGGAACAAAGGACCCATTGTCCACTCTATAAATTCTCAATCAAAGAGTTTGGTGATTTTCACTGAAATAGTTCATTTTACATAGACTTCCTATCATATTCATAGTTCATATATTACTGTGTGAATATAGTTAAAACATTGTACTATAATATAAGTATTATTCAACTAGGATCTAACAAGGCTTTAAAAACCGCAAACTTCAAGGATGTTTCACCAAGAACACTAAAAATTATATTGCTAACAACTAGAGTGTTTATAGGTGATGCTAATAGTTATAAGAGACAAATCATTGAAAAACATTAATCTATAGAAGTGATGATAATAATTTAATGAATCATTAGGAGATACTTTTAAAATGTCATCATAGATGATCGAGAAAGCACAACTATATATTGTGATTTTTAGTCTTATTTTTGTGTAAAATAGATTAGTGCACAATGAGATTTTAGAGTGAGTTCATATATGATAGACAAGGTCCTTCTATTATTATAAATAATATACTTTCACAATTGGGAGTACAAAAAAATCTTAAAAAGCTTCTCTTTTAAATTCATAACCCCATATCCTTAATATTTGAGATTATTTTTATAAATCCAACTTGTCATGTTCTTGAAAATAAATCAAAATAGTACATAACCATTAAATTATACCTGTAATTGTTCAATTTGATGGTACATGCCTCTAAACATAATCATTTATTCCATAATAATGTAATATGACATTTCATGAATTCATAAAAACATTAATTTATACTAAAAGTACGCCAATGATAATTAATAACATATTGGAGAATGTGGTATATGATTACAGAACACTACAAAGCTATATCCAGATATGTTAATTCACATATATAAATTGAATGGTGTAACTGAATTTACATAGGCCTTATTTACGTATATCATTTTCATCTTGTAGTCTTCTTGATCACACATCCAAATTTGATCTAGTTGAATTGAATTAAATAAACATTTTGAACTAAATACCCTATATCACCATGTACCCAAATCCTATATCCTATTACTCCATGTTATTGATTTCAATATCCATTTGATCAACACAGATAATTACTCATGTATGTTATTAATCAACATGATTTATTTCCACATAGTTAATTTCATGTTGTATCTATTACATGTAGGAGAGTATTTCATGTATTTGATTAGTGTAGATGAAATATCAATATAGTTGTTTCTGAATGTATCCAAATCCTTCATGTAGCTAATTTACCATACTTAGAGAAAATTTATTAGACTTATAATAAATTTAATTTTCAGAGTCTAATGTATTATAAAATAATAAAACATTATGAACACACTTCAAAACAAAAAACATCATCATCTTATAATGGGTGTATTAGGTCAAAAAACATATTGTACATGGGATGTGAAAGAACAATATTACTAGTCCAAATAATTATAAATATAATTATATGTTTATAAAATAATTAATTAATATTTTATATATTTATGACACATGGGGTGGAAAATTTCCAAGGAAATCAAGGTTAAATATATGTGAGTTGGTAACTCAAAATTCTTTCATTGAGTAACATAATTTGTTATTGAACATCTTCTTTCCTTGGAATTACATTTAATTTTATGTTCATTACTTATTTTTTATGGTAAAAATGTGTTTTTAATCCATAATAATTTTCATGTAATATATTACTTTTGTTTCTCATAAAAATATCGGTGACTTTTGAAAAAAGACTCATTAATATGACATTTACAATGATGAATATGCACTATCTTAAAAACCCCCATTATAGTATTTGGTTATCAATAAAATAAGTTTCTCTATCTCTGATGAAGAGATATATATATATATATTATTACATTATTAACCATTTTATATAATGATATTTTAATATCCCATGATTTCATTAGATCATGTTATGTGTTATCTCTAAGGGACCTGTATTTTTTTAATTTTTTATTTCGGTTATAACGATTGTTATTTTTAAGTAACATATATATGTATGGATGATGATTGGTGGGGTCCTACATAACTCTCTAATTAATCATTATAAGCATATATATCATGTGATAGTCATTTGTGGGCATAATGGGTATGTTCATATAGGCATGGGAAAGATGGGTTTTCTAACATTTTCAAGTCTATAAATATTGAATTTTTTCAAATAGGCATGGCCATACTGGGTTCTCTCGGACATATTTTCATACAACTAGGGTTGTGGAATATTTTCAATTTGTTCATAGAGTTATGCCACATTTTCTATCTCTTCATCATGTTATTTGAAATTTAAAATAGTCATTCTATTTCCATAAAATTACATGTTTTTAAACTTTTTCCTTTATTAAGTATTTCACAATTTTATGTCATTATCAGATGTTTTAGGCTTATTAGATTAAGTTTTGATTCTTTTATTTTCTTTTAGGTGTCTTTAATGATATTTTTATGATAATATGTTACTCTATCAGGCGTTATGAATATAAAATATGGTCTTATGGTCTTTTATTTATATATCTATGTATTCTTATTATTCTTCGTCACGATTATAATCTAATAACTTATGATATTTATTTTCCCTTACTAGTAATTTTAACTCAGAAAATTATTATATTTTCTATCCTGAATTTAAAAAGAGGATTATATCATGTATGGTGTGTATAAAAGTGTACAGATGTGCATGGATATGGATTAATGTTCACAAATTTTTTAAATTAATTATTATATATAGTTAATTTAAAATCAACTAAACCTTTCTATCATTAGGTTGTGCGATTATTTGTTAATTGTATTATTTAAATCAAGTGATTAATGTATTATTTAATTTATTTTTATCCTTTTTTATTCATTAATTATCTATGTAATCATCAAAATAATTGTATGGATTATAAAAATTTATTTTTAAAGGTGCCCTTTTATCCACTAAATACTGGGAAAACAATATAAGAGTATGATAAGAGTAAATATTATCGGGTGTATAACATGAATAATTGAATATTTTGTATTTCCCAATCAAGGAAGAAAAACAATATCCGAGATAACGGGACTTCCTCCCATTGATGATACTTCTAGTCCAGTGTTATTCAACATGATGTACAATGATTTTAGTAATGATGAATTGGTGAATGAATTTATGAAAGTTAGAATATGTATATTTCATAAATATTAATGTTTTTTTCATCAGGGATGATATGTGTGTTTATATACACAAGTAGGATATTGTTTGAATGAATATTGTGATACATAAAATAATAATAATCGATGAATATCTTCCTTCATATGTAACACTTAAAATCATTAATAAATGATATTATATATTTATAACTACCCATATCATTATAAATAGTTTTTTCAATTGCCCTGAATTATAGAAAATTGAATTCCAAAAATGATTTTTATGATTCCAAATGGTTCCTATTACATTATACCTTGAATTATAATAATTCAATTCATATTCAAGAGAGGACCAATAATGGAGTTTTACCATTTTAAAATTAATCATATTCTCAAAAATTACAATAATAAATGATTCATAACTCTTAATGAATTATAAAAAGGATAAAGAGGTATCATTTCTATTTTTTCTAATATGCGTACAATATAATAAATTCCTTTTTCAGAGTACATAATCAATGTTTTCACTCTATCAGATTTATGTAAATATTTCATTCCTATACCCCCATTATTTATTTAGGATAGATCAATTCATAGGCATATCTATTTTTTTTACTTCCTATGTCACATAATTATACAAACTTCTTGAAAACATAGAATATTAGTTCCCTAACTAAATAAACATGGTTTTAATGTTTTTTCTAGAGTCCCAATCATGATTTCTTTTCCTCCTAGATCCTTTATATGGTGGATCATGTGTAAAGGGATCCTCCTTACTCCTCCAACATCAATGTTCATGGATTTTTGGTTTCGTAACCTAAATTGGATAAATTATGGATAAACATATTAGAAATGATATATTCCTATGAATAATTACCTTCAAAGTCATTATATATTACATATTCATCTATATTCATGTTATCCATCTTTTAAATCACACCTTTATTGCAAAGGATCACTCAAAAGGGGTGTGAATTGGTAGAATTTGACCCTAAATTTATATATTATCTATATTAGTAGATTGATATAAAATTAATCCAACCACTTCTTGTTACATAATGGATTCTTATAAAGTTTTAATTTCTACATCAGAGTTAATACCAGATATTGACTGTTGATGATTCTCTTCAAGAATTTCCCTATTGAGGAGTATGTTGTCAATCACTTCCTCTTTTCCCTTTCTCGTGGAATTGAGTCTTATACATCCCCAATCTGAGTTTTCAATAATATTACTAAATAAATTGGAGAGATAAATCCTCCTAAAATAACATTTATAGTATCTAATAATATTAAATTCATCACAAAATAATGGAACCTTCTAATAATGTTTTTAGTTTTTTTATTTTCTAAATTATTCAAGACATAAAATTTGATTTGGGTGTATAAAAGTTTGACATCATTCTAGATCTATGGTAAATTATCTTATATGGATATTATATTATCATAATCCAAATTAATTTTGATTCTAATAAAATTGGAATTTCCCCATAACATCATCATGTCCAACTAAAACCAATTAAGTCAATGAAGAAGAATTATTGATCAAGGGTTTTTTCACCTTAATGGAGAAAAATGGGGTCCCATTATTTAATCTTCACTATATAAAAGTTTAGAATGGCTATAAAAATAAATATTAATTTCTATATAAATTATCAGTGGGAAGAATAAAATAAATCTTTGAGTTTTTAAAAGAACACTATGTTTGATAGTGTATACCACATGCAACATGGAGCTTAAAAAATCCATGAAATATTATTATTATTTAAATGTTACAATTACAATCTAAATCATAAAATTTTGGATATGAAAAGGATAAAATTTATTATAATATATATATATAATATTCCCAATAAAAATATATTTACTAATTAATTATTAACAAATAATAACTTAAATGTTAGTAATGTCATTGTATTCATAAAAAATATGTTTTTTTCTTAAAAATACTGAATTTAATGAGTTAATATTATAATTTATTTATTTATTTTCTAAAATAATAATTTTATTAAAACAATATTATTTTTGAAATTATCATATAAATATTTTCTTAGTGTTAACATTTAGGATTTTTTTGAAAATGTTGATTATTCGTTGAATATTTAAAAATGATGATTTTTCTAAAACTGTGATTCAATATAATTTTAATTTTATATTATTAATATAATTTTACATAAAATTAACCTAAGTATTCATTAATTAGTAATAGTATAATTAATTATAATTGAATCATCATCAATACCAATTTTGGTGTATGTCCATCTTGTGAATGAAATGCATTTTTATAGAAAGTAGTTTTCATTCTGTTTAGATTTTTTATCTTAAAGTAATTTCTAAAAAATATAGAAATTAAATCATTAAAAATAGATTACATTTTTTAATAAATACATCCAAATTTGGTAAATCAGTCACATTTATTTTCGGTTGTTATTAATAGTAACTGTGGAAAATATTTATCACCTTGATAAGGGTAAATTGGGTAATTATGGTTACAAATAATATGCTATAGACTAAAAAATTACAATAATTTTTTTAATGTATTTCATTAGAGGTTTTCATCAAAAATACTCAAATAATTAATTTTATCTAAATTATTTTCCATTTTACTTTTAAAAAATTTATATATTTTTTTGTAATGTAAAATACAAAATGCCACTCTCTTATATTAAAATTTATCTGATATGTTAACATTTGAGTAAAGACGATTTATGGATTATTTTTAATGCTTACTTTTAACATAATGATATTATTTTTATTATAATAACTTATTTATATTTTAGTGATTATATAATATCCTTAAACATTTATATAATGTTTATACAATGCTTGTTCAAGCAATAGAAAATTATATTAATTGGTTTTAAAAACATAAAAAAAATATTTTTTGAATAAATTATTTTTTAGTATAAATTTAATGATCACTAATAATGAATAATAATGTTTTTACGAGTTTTTATAAGAATTGAATACATTTTTCAATGTTTTTAATTTCAAAAAATGTGAATACTACTTAAAATTATATGAATGATATTTATAATAAAAATTATTTTATTAGACAATTAAAAATTTATATAAATACTTAACTAATCCATGTGGATGGGGTATGGATTAAAATATAATCCATTTTATATTTATGGTTCCCTATACCATTTATGAAAACTTTATTTCTCCCTAAAGAGTAAAAAAACATTGACATGATGTTAATCGATAAAAGAGTTTACATGTTGGTTAAAATAGAGACAAAATGTTGAAAACAACATCACAAAATGTAAAAAATTTATTTTATAAGCTTATTTACACTCTAAATCCTCTTATAATTTTAATATACCAACTTGGTTGCCCTTTTAATTGGAAAATAATTTATATTAATTTAATACCTCAAGAAATTCCAAGAGTTTCCCACCCCTCACTTATAAATTTTAATCTCTTATTTATTCTTCCTAACACAATTTTAGAATTATATATAAACTAATACCAAGAAAAATAAATTACTAAAATTACATACCATGTAATATTGGTATTATTTTTGGTATAATAAAAAAATGTAGGGAATAATGTTTAAAGAAAATGAGGCTACCTGAATAAGATATATAGCTTTTAACCAGTTCTTTTACTGTTATTTCTTCTTCTACCTCTATAAAATATCAATAAAAATTTATAAAATATTAAAATAAGTTTTTAATATATATTGAGAGTTTATTTTTTTATTTATTATCCAATACGTATCACCTCTTTTATAAAATTGAAAACTAAACCATCATTCTTATGTATAGAGGACATCCACCTCGCAAACCGATGTAATTTTTATCAATCACTGCCTATCACAGTGGGTATAATGGTGGATTTAATGAATATATTAGATATTTGTGGTGTTATTATCTGTATATAAAGATATAATATCATCTATATTGTTAAATTTTTATTAATTTTAAAATAATAACAATATTCATGCGTACGTGTGGATTACCACATCCACTATGTGATGTGACACATTATTCATCATTGAAACACATAGACAGAATTTAAAGTAAATATACTGATGAAATATAATTTTTATGTTGTAATAGTAATTCTTCAAATACAATATAATACTATCCATTGTTCCCCCATGTACATTGAAAAAACATTTCTCATGAACACATTCAACTACTGCCTTCATGATTGTAACATAATTCAGTTTTCATAATCATTTTTCCTAGATGGTTATAAAATTATTATTAATGTATAAAATGATAATTATTTTATCATTATTATTCTTTATATGATTTAAAAAATATCTCTTTGACCACTGCCAACATACAGAATTCATTTTTAAGTTATTAATTGAATATCATTGGAACACACAATGTGAAATTAACTGAATAATTAATTTAACATGTTATTAAAATAAATGAAATAAATTATCTTAATCTGAGGTATTAATCCTATATAAGATTAATTTCAAATAAAATAATGTATACAATTTTATTATATAGGAGTTGAAATATATACACAGGATGTTTGGACATTATGTAAGGAATTTCTTCACAATTTCCCTTTATTAATGAAAATTTTACTGCTACACACCTACTTTATTTTATAAAGTATATATAATTACAATTTGACATGTGATATCTTTAATCCATCATAATTCATGGTATTTTAATTCAAAGCTATTATTTTTCATCCAATAGGGTTTGACATTAATGTCAAAAAGTGGGAAAGGGTTTCTTAAATCAATTTAGATTCATTAAGATATACTTTTCATTCATTAGATTTGTTATGCCATGATTATGTGTTAATTGATCTTGTAATTTTTTTATTATGTATCTAAACATGATTTATGTGGATTTAGGTATTTTTATATAATCAATTCAAGGATTAATTGTCATATTAAAAGTTATCATCTTTGTAATGGTGTTCTTTTTCTAAATCCCATTTTCATAGAAAAGATTAATTTCATGCACCCTGATTTCATTATATGGTGTAATAAATTCCACAAATATAAATTTTTAAAAAATAAGTTATGAAATCCATGTGATTTATATATCTTTATTATACTCTTTATTTAGATAACATTTTATCAAATTCTTACCAATGTGGTAATGGTTTGATGAAACAATCTCATTTATTTTTGTTATTGTTTGTCTTCAAGGCTATATTGGGGAAATAATATGATATTATTTAATTAAATAATTTTTTTTCTTCCCCTATTTTCTTTGTAAATTTTGTTTCCATATTTAGTATTCATTTCCAATGTTATTGATTAAAGAAAAATCAAGAGAGTCATTTTTAAGTGATACTAATCTTATATATTCTTCTATATCTGGAATATTCCTCTTTAACATTCATTCTTTCTAAAATATTTACAAAAAAACGTTTTTATAATCCATAAATATTTCATAAATTTATCATACATGTTTTTTAAAAATATAATAAATGTTTTTAAATGTTAATATCTTAATTTTTTATTCATGGACAACTTCTGAATCTCTTCATAAATGATTCTAAAAATATTTATTTTTTAAAGTAGAATTGACCACCACATTTTCCATTATTTGAAAAAGTATTTTATTTTCTTCATCCATTATAATGATTTATATTTTGTTCAATTAAAATTCTTTATTTTATTTTTTCGATGTGTTTTATCTTTAAAATATGATTTTTAAAATAAAAGTGTACATTGATATCTGAATGTGATTTTCATTTGGATTCAAATGACCTTTTATGGTTTTTATGATGAAAAGGAGAAGACCTAATTTTTTTCAATTAAATCATACATGAGAATTATATATAATGACAGGTCACCCCTATATATCACATAAGAATGGGTGTTACTAAATTAAAATATAAAAAAATTATCATAATATATATTATACAGAGAGTGAGCCTGATATAACTCTTTAATGCCTAAGGTAATTCTCATTGTGTTAAGATTCAAGGAATATGGAGTTCACTATGGTGGTTTATTATATTAATGCTACTTGTCTCCAAATATTTCTTGTATGACTGAACATTGTTTAGAACATTATGTTTTAATTTGTCTAAAAGGGTTTATACTTGTGTGATATTATTTTTAAAGGTTTTATTTAATAAGAAATTTTGTTTTCTTGGTGGATATGATTTATCTCATAATCTAAATTAATATCATGATAATGGTTACCTTTTATGGATTTTCATATTTTTCTCTGGTCTAACAAATTTTTACTTTTTCCCTTAATAATATTTTTTTCTCGTCCCACATTTTCAAAAAACAGACACAAGGTTTATGGATATGTTGAAAAAATAGTGAATACATATTACAAGGAAATAAGATTTAGTTATATTGGGAACAATTATCACATAAATACATGGGTATTTTTATATAAGATTTTCTTTATAATTTAATCAAACTATAAACCTAATAGGTCTATTGTAATGTATGGGATCCAATATTCCTTTTTGATGTTGCATGGTCTCTGTAACATTACATGACTTCTTGGCTAGTTACATTGTAATTTTTTGTGTTAGAGTTTTTGGCAAGAGTTCTAGATTACATATAGATCAGTTTGTTTACAAAATTTGAAAATTAGGGTGAATAAACGACATATAATGGTTGAACACCATGTATGTTTGGTTCATGGATTCTAAATGAAGGTTTATCAGGTGTTAATCGCTGTGTATAATTTTTTGGTTAAATAAAAAAAGGCGGGACATTTTTTGACAAATCTGGTTTTTTTAAATCTATTTACATACACATCATGTAAAAAATACACATTAAAAAAATTCCTTAATTATAGGTTTTAAATCCATTTATTTTTATAATTTTTATTCATTTAAATTCCTCTTAACTCTCTCACTATGGTATCTAACTAGGTAACTCAAGATGTTATTCAATCTCTCATCCTCCTTCTTTGATCTGTTGGTTCATGTGGTTGTTTGTTCAAAATTTTTGTAATCCCTTACTTCTTCCTACTTAGTTTCGACTTTTTCATAATTTGAAATTCACTACGGTGGTTTTTTTGGTTCGGTTTTTTGGAGGATTTCATTTTGATGATCCTTTGATGTGGTGTAGGATGATCCATAATTTCCCATGTGATGATTTGGTTTTTTATCATTTATTCTTCACTCATTAATGTGAAAAGATTATGAAAGATTCATTGAAATAGAGAATCCCTTATTTATCATTATTTTGTATCTTGTTATTGTGGTTTAATTTTTTTTATCTATGGGTTATGGTAGTGCTTCCATAATAAAAGAAAAATAATGTGTTAAATTAATAATTCATTTGGTAAAGGGTTTTGATTCACATGATTTTTAAACTCTTATATTATTTTGATATTGTTGATTGTACAGTCTTGATTCTCCTCTCTAAATTGTGGATATCCGGGGGATTTTTTCATTGATTCATATATTCTTTTAACTCATATAATTGTTTTGATTATAGTGATGTCACTATAAAATGGATATTGTGTACCTAGTTATATATGGATAATGACTTGGATTCCATAGGATTTCAGATTGTGTGTTAACTGCATTAAAATAATGTATAATGTGATAAAATCCCCTTTATAAATATGAAAAAAAATTATGTTTTTTCATTTGTAATTGGGTTGGTTGGGAAATGAGGAGAATTTTTACTATGATTCTGTGGTGGTGGGTGGGTTTTTTCCATGATTTTGGGGTATTGATGTAGTTTCTTTCATTTTTTTAGGTGAAAATATTTTTTGTTTGGTTGTGAATTTGTTGTGGTAATGTGCTGGTAGGTTAATGCTAGATTCTCAGGTACTAATGGGAAAATTTATTATTTAATAATGTTTTGTAATGGTATTGGATAGTTTTATTAATGTGTTGGAAATAGATCTTGAATAATTAAATGGTTTGTTGTGTGGTAAAATGTGGGTTTGGGTAAATAATTAAATGAATTGAATAGATGATGGAATTGATTGGAAATATGAAATGGGGCTTGTGGCTTGATGTTTGGTGTTATGCATTTAGTTGTGGTTGAAAAAGAGTCAATGTTGGTTAGCGTTTTTACTATAAACCCATAGGTTGAGATTGTGGGTGTGGTTATATGGTTATACATTTATATTATTTATTGTTTCTACATGCACCCCACCAACATCAAAAACCATCTTCTAACACCAATATACTCATGTGGGGGTGTGGGTGGGGGTGGGGTGGGGGTGGGTCCCAACATCCGATGAGGATAACGAAGGGATGGGTACCCTCTATTTCCATATTTCTCTTCAAGGTGACGTAGGTATTGCTCTAGTAATGTTGGATGGAGTTCTGTTAGTGCCTTAGTTTAGGGGTTTTATTTCCCGAATGTTTTTATGTGATATGTGATTGCCCATATTATTCAGGAGGGATGGGATAGCCCAAGTGTTTTCCGTTGAGATGTTACATCCCAGGTGTTTTAAATAATATGTTATTGTCCAGTTGTTTTTTTTTGAAATATGACCATGCTTGTGTGGTGGATTCTAGTAGGGGTCATACATGGGAAGTGTATGTCTTGATTTTGATGCCCTACAAGTTCATGATACCTTAATAAAGTGGTATATTTTTTGGATTGGTTGTGTCATAGGTGTTTTCATGTGAGATATGATTTGGTCTTGATTTAGGGGTGGTGAACCCAGATGTCTTTAAGTGATGTGTGTTTTGACCATTCTTTTGGGGATGTGTGGTATACATAAGATATGGGAGCACCATGACATGTGATGTTAGGGATTGTTGTAGGATAGTGGAGTGGGGTACCCTTTATCGATGTAGTTCAAATAATATTATATTACTTGGCTTTCATTATTTGGTGAGTTTTCCATAGTGAAGTTGGGGTGGATAGTTAACATGTTTATGTGAGATTTTTTCTGTTATATTCTCATGGGTGAATTAGTATGATTCTTTCATATGTGTATGAGAGATGATGGTATTACAAATGAGTATAATTGAATTCTCACCCTACATATATAATCATTTTCAAGTTTATAGTAGTATTATGTCGATTATGCTAGAAATTTTTATCTCGGGCCTAGGATTGTTGTTGTGTCACATATTTAGATTTTATTATTGGTATTTACATTGGAGGTTTTTACCATTATCAGTTTTATTTATACTTGCTTGTGGGATGGTGTTGGTATCCTTTTATATTATGTATTGGTGTTTTTTGTGTATCATTCATCTTATATCTTGATATTACATTATTGTAATGGGCAATTCCTCCCATTTTAATGATATTTTTATACTCATGGTGCAATTTACCAACCCAAGACCGACTAGAGGTGGTCCTCATGGGTCATTATATCTATCCCCTCATTTCATTATCTTTGTTGTGTGGGGTAATGATATCGTTGAATCATATGAGTTGTTGATATATAGAAATATGTTTGAAGTTACTAACTATGAGGATTGGATGTTTTGATAGGGAAACTGTTCTAATTGGCCTTCATGTTTGACATGTGATAGGGTGACCTACTAGAAAAAATTATTTAATAGACCCTCATGATTCAGTTCATAGACTATAATCTTATTGAACATCCAATTTATGTGGACGAGCTTTCAATGTAGAGAACTAGGAGAGGTACAAGTATCATGATGACTTGTGTTATTTTCTGAATTTGGTATGTTTTTTATGTTTAAAAATATTAATTGAATTTAAATAAATCATAATTAAAATACATACTAACTAGTATTGGGAAATCATTGATTATCATTTTATATATGGTTCATATTTATCATGTGCATATGGATAAATTAGTTGAGGTTAAGCAGGATGATCAGGTTGATCATCCTAGATTCAATCCAGTAGAGGATGATGAGGATTGGAAAAGGTAATTGTAATCTTTTCAGTGATAGGATATGGGGATGTGTGAGGGGAGTGTTTCATATGTGGAGATAAATATCTCTATGGAGTAGCTCACAATCAATTTTAGTTTGATCTGAGCCCTAGTGGGATATTGGGTTCATTTGGATGTTATCCAGATGTAGGGTGTTTGACATCAGTGGTGGATTTTATATCTGGTGGTGTGGAATGTGGGAGATCTTCCAAGGGTCAATATTCAGAGAGAGTTATAGGAAGAATTTATTTCATCGACCTTGGTGTAAGTGAAGAAGAATGGTCTTTTTTCTCTTCAGTAGGTTAGTATCTATGTGCTGAATATGGTGCCCATTTTCTTGGACCTTATAGGTTTTCCCTAAGCCTTTCTAGATTATTATTTCATGTGAGATTTCATTAGGAGGCTCTATGTACTTTTATAGAGTATGCATTTGGTATTTTTAGATTTTTAATGTATCAAGAAGTATATAATAAGGCAGAGGATATGGAAGGGTTAAACTCATAACGAGTTTTACTACACTTGGGGAACCACTAGGGTTCCTTGAGGAGTAGAGTTTTCAGTGTTAGGTCTTAATCACCAGGACCTTGAAGGTATTTATTAGCATAAAGGTGGAATCAACCGCTTACTTCATGGCCTTCTAGGGATAGTAATTTCCATGATTTTCAAGGGGGATTTGTTGTTGTGTGTTTCGGTTGTAGGGATCATGGACATCTTCATAACTAGTTCTCATTGGTTCCCTGAGCCTAGTTTGATGGATGCACACAAGTTCATTACCAACCTCAACATCAGTTTCTAGTGATACCATTTCAACAGTAGGGGATGCATATTTATGCTCTTGATAGGGTAGATAGATCTAGTAGAGACCATCCTCATGATATTACTTATGTTCATAGATCAGGACCAAAACATGGTTATAGAGGTGGTTATCTGTATAGAGGTAGATGAGATTGGCATGGTCTGTTGCATTTTGTTTTGGTATCAATGCTTGAGTGGATTGATATCATGAGAGGTATGATCAGTTTTTTTAGTACTATTGTTTTTTCCTTGTTTTTTGATTCAGTAGCTTTTCACTCCTTTGTTTCACCCACTCCAATCCCTGCTCTATGACTAGATGTAGAAAGGCTTCATATTCCCATGTTGTTGACTACACCATTTTGAGGCCATAATAACTTGTTTGATGTGGGTTGGGGATGTAGAATAATGCTTTGGTTGTGTCAATAATGTGGGGATCATTTTATACAATATCATTATCAATATTTTTTATCCTTAACATTGGATGCTTTTATTCCACACATGATATTATCAACTACTACTGAAGGATATATATTTTATCAGATGTGGGTGTCCAACATATGGTTTTCGTTAGTGAGAGGGGTTATCGAGTGGCTAGTTGGCATGTAGAGATACTTTCCTTTTTTGGAAGATATATAAGTGGAATTAGTAAAGACTGGCATAGTGGACCCCCAAGGTCATTAGGGAGTTTTTGGTTGTTTTCCATGGGGAGGTTATAATGTTAGCCCCTCAACGTTATCTTTAGTTTGGGATAGACATTCATCCTGGAGTTTCCATTATTTTGATGGATCCTTATCAGACAGAACCTTATGAGTTTTGGGAGTTAAAGAATTCAGATAGATGATATGATGTAGAAGGGTTTTATCAACCCTATTATATCATTATGGGGCTCTCTACTATTGTTTTCTAAGAAGGTTGATGGTATTCTAAGGTTTTTCATAAACCACCGTAGGTTGTATTAGGTTACAATCAAGAATCGTTATCCTATTTTGAGGATATAATATCTTTTTGATTAATTGAGTGGGGTGAGATAGCATTCTATGATTGATAAATAGTCCGGATATGAACACTTTAGGGTAAAGGAGAGAGATATCCTAAAGGTTTCCTTTAGATATAGGTATGGGCACTTTGATATTGTATTCTTTTCATTGATTGATATGAATGAACCATCCATGTTCATGAAGATTATGAACTCTATTTTCTGTGAGTTCCAAGATGGGTTTTTCGTCATATTCATAAATGATATGTAGATCTATTTGAAGTAGAGGATGAGAATTCCAATCGTCTCAGAACATCTAGGTAGGTTATTTGATGCTACAAACTCAATGGATGGATGTATAAGTGTATGTTTTGAACATGATAGGTTCATTTCTGAGGGAATATTTGGACTTTTAGGGTGTTCAAGTGGACTATTTGATGTTCGAGGCATTTTTTTCTTTGGCATCGCCCTGGAATGTGGTAGTGCTTCATAGTTTTCTTTATATCACATGATATTATCATAGTTATAATCTTTATTTCGAAAAATTTTCATCCCCATTGAAATCATCGAATATAATGAAAATTATTTTTGTGTGTAATGATCATTTCTAGGTAGAATTTAGTTACCTGATGGGGATATCAGCCAGTTCCTTGGAGAATTAACTTCTTAAATAGGTTGTGATGTTTGAGGTGTTTTTTGATGCTTACCTTATGGGATTGGGATGAATGTTAATGAATCAAGTTGTGGTGATCTATTATGGGTCCATGTAATTATTTCCCAATGACTGAAAATATTCCACTCATGATTGGGATTTAGAAACATTTGTCTTTTAACTAATGTTTTGGATGCATTACCATATTTTGTTGCACTTTGTGGTCTTTTCATATCACAATAAATTGGGGAGTGTCATTTCATATCATGATTTGGGAATGAATCAACCAGTTGTATTGTTTTTTTAGGAATATGATTTTGTAATCTCTTATTCATCAAGAAAGTGGAATGTTGTTGCCGGTTATTTAAGAATGAATTCATGGAAGGGTGTTTTTTAGGATTCTGGGTATTTGTGGAGAGTGATTGGGGAATTAAAATACATTCCCTTAGATATAGTGTTGTATTTTGGTAGAGGATAGTTGATTTAAATGATGGTTCATTATTCTCTAATTCAGATGGTGGACTATCAGTTGGTAGATGCATAGGTATAGGTGATGCGTGATCGTGGTGGTCATAGTGATTCCATGGAGGGATGGTCATAGGATGGTTAGAACTAGGATCTGTTTCATGGGAGGTTATTTTATTTGGTATAGATGAATAGGGGATCCATTCATGAGTTTCATAGACCATAGTTTTCATTAAAACCAATAGTTTCCTTGATGTACCACACCTTTATGATATAGTTTGGGGAGCCTGGGATAAAATGGGAAGTGGTGGAGTTTTTGGAATAGTTCTTGTCTTTTCTATAGGAATTTGTTAGGAATCACGTTCATGGAAACTTTTTATAGAATTTGAATGTTCCTTATTGTAAATGGTACGTAATATCAATTTATATTTTAAATGTTTTAACTAGAAAACTAGTTTGTTGTGATGTAACAATGGTGATTATGGATTAGTTGTAGAAATCAACCCAATTTATAGCGATAAAGAAGTTGGGCGTAGTGGATTATTGGCTAAGAAATAAACGGATGATGTGTTGTGTTTTATTGGATTTTTGAGTTACATTATCACAAATATGGAGAAATTATTTACTTATTGAGTATGGAAGGGATTGTTTCAGGATTTTCTAACTTTTTATACCTCATCACTTATTTCCACCCTCAAACATAATTGCAGATGGGGATTACTATCCAAACATTGAAGGGTATGTTATGAGTGTGCATCCTCGGATTAGTGGATCTGGGATATAACACCTACCTTTGGTTGAGTTTTCTTATAATAAAACTTATCACTCTTACCTTGGCATGGCTCTGTTTGAGGCTTTGTACGAGAGGTCATATCATTCTATGTTGTGCTTGATAGAGGTTGGGAAGCAGCAATTCTCAGTCCTGATGTGGGTTAGAACATGATATAGAAGGATCTTGTTATTTGTGAGAGGATTAAAGTAGTGTATGAATGAAATAATAATTATGGTGATCATAAGAGGAGGCCCTTACAGTTTGATATTAGGGACCACAAGTTCATGGATGCTTACACACGATGTGTATGGTTCGGGATTGGGAGGGGGTTATCAATTCTCGTATGTTTGTTGGGATATTTAAGGTACAAGGTATAGGTCATGTGGTGGCATATCAGTTAGAGTTTCTACCATGGTTGGATAGGATCCATGATTTCTTCCATGTCTCTCAGCTTCATCCATATTTCCATGATGACACTCCTATCATGACTAAGGAGAGTTGGATATCAAGGATGATGTGATATTTTTGTAGTGTCCAGTAGTGATCTAGGACCTCATATAGAAGGAAATACATGGAGAAAACATATCGTTGGGCCGTGTGTTGTAGAGGTATGGTGTCCTAGAAATGTTTTCATGGGGGAAATTGACATAGATGTGCACCCATTACCTGGAGTTTTTTGGACATTTCTTTTACTTGGTTTTTTATGTGATTCTTGGGCCAAGTTTTATCTGATAATAAATCATCTCTATTTTGTGATATGTGTTGTGTCATGTGTGAAAAGGTCCCAAAATTTGAAATGAGGAGGAATTGATTCCTAAGAGTGACTCATTAAGGGTGATATGATTAAACCTACATGGGTGAGTAAGTAAAATCCAAAAAAGAAAGTGTCTTTGCATGGAGGAAGGAATTTCCAGATTCATGTGCTAATGGTAGTGTGGTTCATTGTTTCTATGGTTGTTTTGGGGATGTTATTTATTCTTCATTAGGTTTTGTGAGATGTTTTTATTTGTTTTGGATTGTTGGTTTTGGATACTGGTAGTGTTTGAGGTATGATGAGATCCCTGAGAGGCATATTTAGGGGTGGTTGTTTAAACCCCTTTCCTTCTGGTATTTATTTTTCATTCTCAAGTGTAAGAACCAGTTTAGAGGAATATAATGGTACATTTGGTGCCAAATCAGACTTTTACATTGTAGGGTTATTGTGTATGAGGATCTTGGATTATTTCTTGAGTAGGTCCGGAGGATTTTGGTTTCTAAATGATGGAAGAAGGGTAAATACAAGAAGTGTAAATCATACACACCAAGAAACTGTGGTTCATGGATTTTGAAGGAAGGTTCATGGGGTGTTACAAGGAATTTATATTTTCAAGGATAAATAATTAAATATAATTCATTTTTTGATTAAAGGTGTATTTTTTTTAAAACATAAGACATAAATGTCATGTGAGAAATACATAATGTAAAAATGATGTAATTCTAGGTTTTAAATCATTTTTCAGACAAATTTCCTATCATTCAGCTACCTCCCTTCTCCCACAATTTGGAAGATCCCAAGGAACACTGTGGAGTTCTTACAACTATCTTCCTACCACATTCATCAATTAGTTTTGGTTGTTTTTTTTGGAAAATATGTGGTAATATATTCTATATTCTTAGTTAGTTTAATATTTTTCTTCTTCATAGAATCACAATTATGATGTGGTTTTGTATGGGTTGTATGTGGAGTTTTTTTTGAGGATCCGTTGATTTCGAATAGGATGATTTATAGTTTCTCTTGTGGGGTTATGGTTGGTAGGTGTTTCCACTTTTATTTATGGTGTGTAATGATTTGGAATGAATCTTTGAGTATGGTAATACATTTTTTCTCTTTATCATGTATCATGGGGGAGGGATTTACATTTGTTTATATATAGTTTATGGTTGTTTTGTATTAGTCAAAGAAAAGGAATTTGTTTAATTGAAATTGAAAGGGGTCATGGGGTCTGATTTTCATTATTTTATTTCTTTGATATGATTCTGATATTTTGTATTGTATAATCTTGATGCCCCACTAAAACTTATGGTCATAGGGGGCTTTATTTGTGCCGGTCAAAATATTAAGTGAATTTTATGACTATTGTGATTAATGTGACATCACCAAAAAATGGACATTGGTTGACAAATTATAGTTGTATTATGAAGTGGTTTCCTCATGATAAAGTATTTTTTCTTAACTCCTCTAAAATAATGTGGAATATGATAAATTCCCATGTATAAATATTTTAAATAGTCTTGTTGTGTTTTGATGTGTTCCCATGGTTATGGGAGGTTAGGTGGTTGGTTTGTTCGTTCTTTTGGGAAGGAGAGTCGTTGTGTTTTTGTATGATTTTTTTTGTGTAAATTTGGTTTTTTATGCTATGTTGTTGGGGTGGATAGGTGGTTGTTTCTTTATCCTAAGTGTCCGGTAGGAATGTAATATATAGTCTTTCAATAATGATTTTAAATGGTGTAGGTTAGTCATATTAATGGGTTTGAAATAACTGATAAAGAATTAACAAGTGGGGTGTGTCATAAAACATGGTTTCTGATAAATAATTAACTGAATTGGATGAATGAGGGAAATTTTAAAAAATTTGAAATGGGGATTTTTTCGTATTGTTTTGTGTTGTGCATTTAGATGTCAAAAAAAGTAGTGGTTTTGGTTAATTTTTGTTTATGAACCCATAGGTTGGGGTTGTGTGTGTGAATTTATGTAACATCCCAAGTAAGTAATGAATAATATATATTTTCATCTATTTCTATGAGTGAATTAGATAGTGTTTTAGAGGCTTAAAATGAGAATAAATCCAATCATAAGCATGGAATACAGTAATATTTTTAAAAGATTGTTTTACTGCCTTTTGATGGAAAACCATTTTTAAATCTATCTTTTGACAATTTTATAAGATATGTTTCTCAAAATAAACTTATTCTTTATGATTGGGACATCAAAATTTACTTTTTGTGAATTTTTGGTATTTTTCCGATAAAGTTCCTTTTTTAATGAATAGTGAAAAATGTTGTATTTTAATTCAAACCCTCTTTTTAATATAATTCATTTATATGATTAGATTATATTTTGAATTTGTTTTAAAGTTCAATTAGAATATATTTTTACCATTTAATCCAATAGTGGTCGTTGAAATTAATTTCACTTTGAAATTGGACTTAAACTGGTGTCAATCTTTTGATACTTATCGTTTCATAAAAACATGCTATTTGTCATGACAGCGGGAATTAATTATTAAATTAATTAATTTAACTTATATGATTTGAATGTTGTCAAATAGAAATCATTTCTGAATTCATAATATCAAATATATCTTAGGGTGAAGTTTTTGTATTTTTCTAAAAAACTTCAATTTTTGATGAATAGTGAAACCACTAAGTGGTAGTTAAAAAAACTGATTTTTCAATTAAATGAAACTTTTCCACTTCTGTGATTTTATTTTCTAAAATACTACATGAATTGTTGTCATTAAGAAGTAAAATTTGGTTCAATGGGATTAAAATAATTTTTTGGTGAATAGTAACTTTTAAGTTTTCAATCATGATTATAGGTAATTAGTGCAATTTAAGGTAAAAATAATGTTATAATAAAATGAAAATACCTAGACACATGTCCTACCGTTATTTTATGTGTCATGGCCGACCAATAAAATCCATGGGTCAACTTGGGGACCCCATGGAGACACTTTGGTAGGAAAATGACATTAATATCTTTTTATTTAATGTTAAAATTAAAATGACACAAACATGAGTTGTTTTACTAAAACAATTTTTAAATGGGGTTATAAAAGTCAGATTTTTGACTATAAATATTAATTAGAAATCTAAAAATAGTTCCTAAATCATGATATTTTTTTTAATAATTTTTATCCATTAAAAAATTAAGTTATTTACGACATCATGATGATGCAGCGATTACCTCATTAATGAAGGATTTAAATAAAATGAAAAGATAATGTAACATATATGACCGAAACATGTACAAAACCTATTGGATGGGTGTATTTTGAACCCTTATCACCTTACCCTCGAATTATATCAATGTGGGACATTTTGAATCCAAAACTCATTTTAAAATAAAGTATCATTTCTTTACTTTCCAAGAGTGCCCCTCCTCTCCTCTTATAAAAGGCCCCCACCTCTACCTCCTTACCCAAACATCCAAAGACTTTGGCTCAGCCAACCCCTTCCCATTTTCTCTCTCCACTTCCCTCTCTTACTCCTTGAAGCCTGACTTTGGGCAGAAGTCTTCCCAAGGAAGCCTTTGAGCTCAAACCAAAGGGAGTTACCCGATTTTAAGGTAATGTCTTCACTTGTGTTCTTTTGTTTTATTTTGCTTCTCCAACCCCCTAAACTCTTTTTATTAATTTCTTTTGTAACAAAAACAGTATCTTCCATATACTAGGATTTTGTTATAAGAAGGATTAGAGCTACACTTATACACACATACATCTAATGGTTAAAGAACATACTGTTTCCGTGGATGGCGAATTTCTGCCTCCCGAAACGATGATTGTTCAACATTCTTTTAACAACTTCAAAGGTGGCCATTAAGATGACACAATATTTATATATGATATATAATATGTTTATGTTTTCCTTAAGCTTATTTATGTTTCATTTTGGGCATACATTTATGGTTTCCATTATGGGAAAACACGATATCTTCATTTAAGGAAGTGCGGACTACCGCCCCCTCAAAGTGATTTGATTCGTTAATACCATATGTGGGACATATAAAGGATGGAGTTATGATATTATATATGATATTACACTGGAATTATAATATTCCATTATATCATTCTGATTCCATTTCATAAAATACTAAATAGAAATGGAAGCAGCGTTCATGCATACGTACGGCTTACCGTCTCTATGAACGGTGCATTTCATTTCTTATCTCTAAATGTTATGTAATATTATAAATTCATGCATGTACTGGATATATATGGTATATATGATATCTACATCATGAATACTATTCTGGATATAATGGATACATGAACAAATTGTAATTATAAAGGGTTTATATTTGACTCAAGTACCAATGATCGTTAAAACGACCGTTATTAACTTAAATAATTACATAGTGTTCATGACAAGGCAATAAGTGATATAAAAGGAATAATGAACTTGAAAAAGGTTCTTAACCAATTAAAAATTAACTCATGTTTATTATTCAGGAGATTAAAGAATGACCGAGTCAAGTCGGACCCGAGGTATGGGACTTCGTCTCAATCTCCTTTCATTGAGGCATATTTTGTTTTATACGCAACCTTCTTTTATACAATGTATAAACCCCTTTGACTTTTTCATTTATTCAAAAGGAATCTTTTTTATATGAATCATTTACTAAACATCAAAAGGGAATGTTTTTGTCGTACGTATGCGGTGACAATGACTTCTCTGACGCCGTGACCATTATTTGAGTTTCGGCTTCCTCTACAAGCCATTCCTTTTTTTTAAAAGAAAAATAAATACCATGTTTTACTTTTATTTTATTTTGGTATTGAAAATGGTTTTCATAATGTTTTTATATCAATGTGTTGTATTGATATCTTGTGATTGAAAGGTGGAAATGTTATGTTTCCTTTATGCATGTTTTATGTGATAAGATTATATTGAGGTTCTTGGGCATTATTATGAAGACGGGTGGTTCTGTGATAAAATAAGGGTGGGTGAGCCCGATATAGCTCTCCAATGCATTGTGTAACGCGAATGAGTGAAAAGTTAAGGTTTCTTCGAAGAGATTTATGGAATATACTGTGATGGGTATTCCAAACGTAACCAAGAGGGTTACTCCCTATGTAAGAATGTTATGAATGCCTCAAGTTACCTTTATGTCTTATGATTTCTATGATTTATTCATGATTTGATGAGGTATGTTAAAGTGCTTATGTTTTATGGGTAAAGTATGATTTCATTATTATATATATACGTACCCATGATTAGTTTCCATATTTTTATATCCCTTACTGAGCCTTTTATGTTCATCCCATGTTTTTGAAATGTTTTTCACAGGTCAAGGAAAAGGTACATGATATGATGATAGTTTCAAGGAAGTGTCAATAAAGAATCGATGTTTTATTTTAAATATGAATCCATTGATGGGAAAAATGAATACTATCATTTATGTAACCACTTTGTTTAAATGTGGAATGTAATGAATGTTTTATGATCTAATTCTCTAAGACTCTAAACCTGAAAAGATCCTCAAGGTGTAATCTTGTAATAACTCAAGATTAAGTAATGTTTAAGGTCTGGGCCTTATAGATGGTATCAGAGGTCGGTTTAGATAACTTTAGGAGTTATAAATTTATTAAATGATTATCCAAAAATATTTTTTTTGAAATGATATAGCATTTGAATATTACCATGTTGCTTCATCTAAGACATGTTTGTTCAGAATGGTTTTCTGCAGAGGAAATAGGGAAGTAGTGCTAGGAAGGCATACAGAAGGAAATAACATTCCGAATAAGTATCCTGAGATGGTTGGAATTGGAAGTGAACAATTTTTTCCAGTAATGGCGCTGTTGACTCAAGTGATAAATAGTGGTGGTATCCATGCACGAGATCAGCCAGATCAACCGCAGAGGAACATCTTAGTGGTGGAACATTTCATGAGTCAACATCCCCCATCATTCATAGTATCATCTAACCCAGTGTTAGATGAAGGGTGGATTAAAGCACTGGAGAATATTTTCGATGTCATGGGGTGTTTAGAAAATCAAAAGGTTAGTCTTGCTATTTACTGTTTAGAGGGCGAGGCAGATCATTGGTGGTCGATGGTTAAAAATATCAGGGACACTGATGAGATCGATGCTCTTGACTGGGATGAATTCAAACGTATGTTTCTTGAGAACTATTTTCCTAGGGATGTTCAACTTAAGATAGAAAATCAATTCCTGGAATTGAGGCAAGAGGAAGACTCAGTGGCTGCCTATGAAGAAAGGTTCACTCGATTGGAAAGGTATGCTCCAAGTTTTATCTGAGTCCTTGATAGTAAAATCAATCATTTTTACTCAGGATTAAAACCAAAATATCGAAGGGCATTAGCTTCTCGTGAGTTTAAAAGTTATGAAAAGCTTGTTCGATGTGCTGAGAAGGTGGAAATGGAGTTTGTCGATGATCAAGTGTTCTATAATAGCCAGCAGAAGAAGAGACTGAGGTGGCAGGAGAAAGGAAATAATTTTTCAAAAAAGTCTGATGGTAAGAAAACTAAGTTTCCAGTTTGTGATAAATGTGGTAAAAGGAATGCTGGGGAAGGTCTTCTAAATTCTGGAAAGTGCTACCGATGTGGTAAGATGGGACATAAGGCTCGTGATTGCACTGAAAAAGATCAAGGTGATGGTAAGTCCAAATTTGATTTACAGTTAGTGAAATGTTTTAAGTGTAATGAGATGGTTCACTATGAAAACGAGTGTCCGACAAAGAGCTTGAGTAATGGGAATCAGTTAGACTACAAGTAGAAAGGGGTGGTGAAATCCTTTGCAACTACTTCAGCAGATGTAGGGCCGTCAAATGAAGTTGTATCAGGTACTTTGTTTGTTTTTTCAGATTATGCGAGTGTGTTTTTTGATTCAGGGTCTACACATTCTTTCATCTCTGAAACCTTTTCTAGTAAAATAGGAATACCATCTCAATAAATTACTCCTAAACTTGTGGTAAAAACACCTGGGGGAATTGTTGAGGCAAAAAGATTTTATAAGAATCTTCATATCCTTATCTGTGGAAAGAACCTACTTGCAAACCTTATTGTTCTACCTCTAGTAGAGTTTGATGTTATCCTGGGTATGGATTGGCTCTCTATTTACATTGCTAAGATTGACTATAGAGATAAAGAAGTTTCTTTTCAGAAATTATTTTAGTTTGTGTACATGAATGGACCCTTACTGTTGATAACTTATCAAGAGGCCGAGAAACATGTAAGAGATGGAAATGAATGTTACCTTGCACATATTGTTGAAGACAAGGGAACTGTTCAGATTAATGATGTTCCAGTGGTAAATGAGTATCCTGATGTTTTTCCTGATGAGTTTCCTGGAATAATACCAGATCGAGATGTTGAATTTACTGTTGACTTAGTTCTTGATGGTAAGCCAATTTCAAAACCCCCTTATAGAATGGCTCAAATTGAACTTTTAGAGTTGAAGGAGCTATTGCAAGATTTATTAGAGAAAGGTTTCATTCGACCTAGCACATCACCATGGGATGCTCCTGTTTTATTTGTTAAAAAGAAAGATAGTTCTATGAGACTTTGCATTTATTATAGAGCCTTGAATAACATCACTGTTAAGAACAAATATCCTTTGCCTCATATCGATGATTTGTTTGATCAGGTCCAGGGAGCTCAGTTTTTTTCAAAGATTGACTTGAGATCGGGGTACCATTAGCTGAAGGTAAAGGAAGCAGATGTTCCTAATACTGCGTTTCGTACAAGATATGGCCATTATGAATTTGTAGTAATGCCTTTTGGGATAACCAATGCACCTGTTGTATTCATGGACTTAATGAATAGAATTTTCCTTGAGTTCTTGGATATGTCTATGGTGGTTTTAATTAATGATATTACGGTGTTTTCTAAAAGTAAAGAGGAGCATGAAAGACATTTAAGGGTTATTTTCCAAACCTTAAAAGAAAATAAATTGTTTGAGAAATTCAGCAAGTGTGAGTTTTGGTTGCAAAAAATTTATTTCCTTGGTCACATTGTTTCTAAATATGGTATAACCATTGATCCTTCAAAAACAAAGTTTGTTGAAAAATGGCCAAGACCCACAAATGTAACAGAGATTCATAGTTTCCTTGGTTTGGAAGGATATTACCGAAGGTTTGTTAGAAATTTTTCACGGTTATCTAGTCCAATGACTAAGCTAACTCGGAGGGATGTAAAGTTTATCTGGACAAAGGAATGTGATGATTGTTTTCAGGAATTGAAAAGAAGATTGGTGAATGCTCCATTTTTGGCACTACCTTCCAGGAATGGGGAGTTTGTTATCTACAGTGATGCTTCATTGAAAGGACTTGGTTGCGTCTTAATGCAGAATGATCAGTTAATTGCTTATGCTTCACGACAATTGAAAACTCATGAGGTACATTACCCTACACATGATTTGGAATTAGCTGCTTTTGTTTTCACTTTAAAAATTTAGAGGCCTCATTTATATGGAGTAAAGTGTGAAATATATACCTATCACAAAAGTTTAAAGTATATATTCACTCAAAAAGAATTAAACATGAGATAGAGGAGATGGATAGAATTAAAAAAAGGATTATTATTGTACAATTCATTACCATCCAAGAAGAGCAAATAAAATGGTTGATACTTTGAGTCGAAAAAGTAATGCTTCATTAGAAATGTTGCATTTGGAACGTGATCCTTTAGTTATGGATTTGATGAACTTTGGTATAGAAGTTGTTGGTACAGGATGTTATTCTGTTTTGTTTCAGGTATTAGTGAAAAATTCTCTATCATACAGAATCAAGCAAGCACAGGAGCAAGACAGTGAGTTGCAGAAAAAGGTCGAGCTAGTTCAGAAAGGTAAGTTGCCTGAATTCAACATTGATGATGATTGCGTTTTGAGATTTGGTAAGAGATTGTGTGTGCCTTGTGATTCACAGTTGAAGGGAGAGTTGTTATGTGAAGCTCATAGATCTCCATTTTCAGTTCATCCTGGCAGTACTAAGAAGTACAGAGATCTGCGGACGTATTACTAGTGGGATAGAATGAAAAGAGATATTTTTGATTTTACTATGAAGTGTTTGACATGTCAACAGGTTAAAGCAGAGCGGCAGTTATCGAAAGGGATGCTTCAGCCTTTTCCAGTGCCAGAGTGTAAATGGGATAATATATCCATGGACTTCATTGTGAGATTGCTGAAGACCCCTCGAGGTAATAATGCAATCTTGGTTATTATCGATTGCTTGACTAATACTGCTCATTTCCTTGCTATAAGAGATACTTTTTCCCTAGATCAACTTTCCCATTTGTATCTTAAAGAGATAGTCAGGTTACATGGAGATCCCCTCTCCATTATATCAGACCGTGATCCCAGGTTCACTTCTAACTTTTGGAAAGGCCTTCAGAAGTCGTTGGGTACTGAATTAAATTTTAGTACAGCTTTTATCCTTAATCAGATGGGCAGTCAGAACGAACAATTCAGACATTGGAGGATATGCTACGTTCTTTCTCTATGGATTATTAGGGAAGTTGGGACCAACATATTTCTTTGGTTGAATTTTCATATAATTACAGTTTTCATTCCATTATACAGATGGCTCCGTTTGAAGCATTATATGGGAAGCGGTGTCAAACTCCAGCTTTTTAGGATGAAGTGGGTGAAAGAAAGCAGATGGGACCAGAATTGGTAGAAGAGTTAGTAGAAAAAGTTTAGCTGATACCGAAACACATGAGAACAACTCAGAGCAGGAAGAAGAGTTATGTGGACAACAGGAAGAAGGATCTATCTTTTGAGGTAGGTGATCATGTTTTTCTCAAAGTCTCAGCATGGAAATGTGTGATGTGATTTGGTAAGAAAGGACAGCTGAGACCAAGGTTCATTGGAGCATATAAAATTCTGGAGAGAGTTGGATCAGTTTCTCACCGAGTGTCATTACCTCCGAGTTTATCTCAGGTAGACAATGTTTTTCATGGTTCGATGTTTAGAAAGTACATGCCAAATCCATCTCAATTTTTGAGTCCAGAGGTAGTTCAGCTGGAAGAGAACCTATCTTATGAGGAACAACTGGTCCAGATTCTTGACCATAGGGAGCCAGTGTTACGGAATATGGTGATTAATCAGGTAAAGGTTTTGTGGAAAAACCACATGATGGAAGAGGCAACATGGGAATCTGAAAATGCAATGAGGGATAAGTACCCCCATTTATTCGGTAAGTAAATAAATTGCGAGGACGCAATTTTCTAAAGGGGGGAAGGATGTAACATCACAAGTAATTAATGAATAATAGATATTTTTATCTATTTATATTAGTAAATTAGATAGTGTTTTAGAGGCTTAAAATGAGAAAAAATCCAATCTTAAGCATGGAATACACTAATATTTTTAAAAGATTGTTTTACTGCCTTTTGATGGAAAACCATTTTTAAATCTATCTTTAGAAAATTTTGTAATCTATGTTTTTCAAAATAAACTTATTCTTTATTATTGGGACATCAAAATATTCTTTGTGTGAATTTTTGGTATTTTTCCGATAAAGTTCATTTTTTAATGAATAGTGAAAATGTTGTATTTTAATTCAAAACCTCTTTTTAGTATAATTTATTTATATGATTAGATTATATTTTGAATTGGTTTTAAAGTTCAATTAGAATATATTTTTACCATTTAATCTAATAGTGGTCGTTGGAATTAATTTCACATTGAAATTGGACTTAAACTGGTGTCAATCTTTTGATACTTATTGTTTCATAAAAACACGCTATTTGTCATGACAGCGGGAATTAATTATTAAATTAATTAATGTAAATTATATGATTTTAATGTTGTAAAATAGACATCATTTTTGAATTTAGAATATCAAATATATCTTAGGGTGAAGTTTTGGTATTTTTCTGAAAAACTTCATTTTTTGATGAATAGTGAAACAACTAATTGGTAGTTAAAAAAACTGATTTTTCATTTAAATGAAACTTTTCCACTTCTGTGATTTGATCTTCAAAAATCTGACATACATGGTTGTAATTAATACGTAAATTGTGGTTCAATGAGATTAAAATAATTTTTTGTTGAATAGTAACTTTTATGTTTTTAATCGCGATTAGAGGTAATTAGTGCAATTTAAGGTAAAAATAATGTTATAATAAAATGAAAATACCTAGACACATTTCCTACCCTTATTGGATGTGTCATGGACGACCAAGACAAGCCATGGGTCAACTTGGGGACCCCATGGAGCCACTTTGGTATGAAAATGACATTAATATCTTTTTATTTAATGTTAAAATTAAAATGACACAAACATGAGTTGTTTTACTAAAAAAACTTTAAATGGGGTTATACAAGTCCTATATTTGACTATAAATATTCATTAGAAAGATAAAAATATTTCCTAAATCATGATAATTTTTTTAATAATTTTTAGACGTTAAATAAATTAAATTATTTATGACATCATGATGATGCAACGATTACCTCATTAATAAAGGATTTAAATAAAATGAAAAGATAATGTAAAATGTATGAACTAAACATGTCAAAAACCTATTGGATGGGTGGATTTCGAACCCTTATCACCTTACCGTCGAATTATATCAATGTGGGTCCTTTTGAATCCGAAACTCATTTTAAAATAAAGTAACATTTCTTTACTTTCCAAGAGTGCCCCTCCTCTCCTCTTATAAAAGGCCCCCACCTCTACCTCCTTACCCACACTTCCAAAGCCTTTGGATTAGACAACCCCTTCCCATTTTGTCTCTCCACTTCCCTCTATTACTCCATGAAGCCTTACTTTGGGCAGAAGTCTTCCCAAGGAAGCCTTTGAGCTCAAACCAAAGGGAGTTACCCGATTTTCCTGTAATGTCTTCACTTGTGTTCTTTTGTTTTATTTTTCTTCTCCAACCCCCTAAACTCTTTTTATTCATTTATATTGTAACAACAACAGTATATTCCATATACTAGGATGTTTTTATAATAAGTATTCAAGCTACACTTACACACACCTACATCTAATGGTTAAAGAACATACTGTTTCCGTGGATGGCGAATTTATGCCTCCCGAAACAATGATTGTTCAACATTCTTTAAACACCTTCAAAGGTGGCCATTAAGATGAAACTATATTTATATATGATATATAATATGTTCATGTTTTCTTTAAGCTTCTTTATTTTTCATTTTGTGCATACCTTTATGGTTTCCATTATGGGTAAACGCGATATCTTCATTTAAAGAAGTGCAGACTACCGCCCCCTCAAAGTTATTTGATTCGTTAATACCATATTTGGGACGTATAAAGGATGGAGTTATGATATTATATATGATATTAAACTGGAATTATAATATACCTTTATATCATTATGATTCCATTTCATAAAATACGAAATAGAAATGGAAACAGCATTCATGCGTACATACGGCTTACCGTCTCCATGAACGGTGCATTTCATTTATTACCTCTAAATGTTATGTAATATTATAAATGCATGCATGTACTTGATATATATGATATATATGATATCTACATCATGAATACCATTCTGTATATAATGGATACATTAACAACTTGTAATTATGAAGGGTTTATTTTTGACTCAAGTACCAATGAACGTTAAAATGACCGTTATTAACATAAATAATTACATAATGTTCATGAAATGGAAATAAGTGATATAAAGGAATAATGAACTTGAAAAATGTTATTAAACAATTTGAAATTAACTCAAGTTTATTATTCAGGTGATTAAAGAATGACCGAGTCAAGTGGGACCCGAGGTATGGGACTTCGTCTCAATCTCCTTTCATTGAGGCATATTTTGTTTTATATACAACCTTCTTTTATACGGTGTATAAACCCCTTTGAATTTTTTGTTTATTCAAAAGGAATATTTTTTATACGAATCATTTAATAAACAAAAAAAGTGAATGTTTTTGTTGTACTTATGCGGTGACAACGACTTCTCTGCCGCCGTGACCATTATTTGAGTTTCGGCTTCCTCTATAAGCCATACCTTTTTTTAAAGAAAAATAAATACCATGTTTTACTTTTCTTTTATTTTGGTATTGAAAATGGTTTTCATAATGTTTTTATATCAATGTTTTGTATTGATATCTTGTGATTGAAAGGTAGAAATGTTATGTTTCTTTTATGCATGTTTTATGTGATACGATTATATTGAGGTTCTTGGGTATTATTATGAAGACTGGTGGTTCCGTGATAATCTAAGGGAGGGTGAGCCTGATATATCTCTCCAATGAATTGGGTAATGCGAAGGAGTGAAACGTTAAGGTTTATCCGAAGAGATTTCGGGAATATACTGTGATGGGTATTCCAAACGTAACCAAGAGGGTTACTCCCTATGTAAGAATGTTATGAATACCTCAATTTACCTTTATGTCTTATGATTTCTATGATTTTTTCATTATTTGATGAGGTATGTTAAAGTGCTTATGTTTTATGGGTAATGTATGATTTCATTCTTATATATATATGTACCCATGTTTACTTTCCATATTTTTATATCCCTTATTGAACTTTTTATTCTCATCCCATGTTTTGGAAATGTTTTTCACAGGTCAAGGGAAAGGTACATGATATGATGATAGTGTCAAGGAAGTGTCATGAAAGAATCCATGTTTTGTTTTAAATATGTTACATTTATGGGAAAAATTAATACTATCTTTTATGTAACCACTTTGTTTAAATGTGGTATGTAATGCATGTTTTATGATCTAATTCTCTAAAACTCTAAACCTGAAAAGATCCTCAAGGTGTAATCTTGTAATAACTCAAGATTAATTTATGTTTATTGCGAGGGCCTTATACTATATGTTTATAATTATATATATTTTATGATTTCATTATTCTCCCAACCCATGTCAATCACCATGTGTCAATACCCTCATTGTCATACATGGGTTTTTTTCCGGATATTCGGTGAGGAGGACGGTTTGATGGGTATCTGCACATTCCCACTCTCACATCTTGGTGAGGTGGGTATTGCGTATGCTTTGATGGTCCATGGTCTGTTAGTGGAAAAGATGGTGGTTGTGATAGCCAATATTTTTTCACAAGAGATGTGACAGACCATGTGTTTTCATGTGAGACTTGATAGCACGAGTGTATGCAGGTAAGATGTTATTTTTCTTATAGGGTAGCTTATAGTGGGGGTCATGCATGGTAGGATGTGGGAATGAGTTTGATTTCATACATGTTCATGATAATCAACTACTATGGTTATATTTTGGGATGTGTTGTATCCAAGGTGTTTTGGGGAAAGAGTGATGTGTTCCTTCATTTTGGGAGGTGATAGTAGAACAAAAATATGATTTTTACGTAATTTATATATATATATATATATGTTACATTAGATCTTGAGATAACATCTTTGGATCCAATATTATAAATTTGTTTATTGGAATCAGTTCTTAACACCAACATTAAAAATTCAATTTTTATGATTTTCCATTTTTGTTTTTAAAAAACTGAAGTCAAAGATCATCTTATCATAAGTTTTTTTTAAAATGATTTCAAATTACTATTTTTCATGTATTTTTTTAGATAATATATATAAAAGACCCATTTGTCACAATGTTTTATTAAATCTACCTGAAAAAGAGTTTATTAACAACAATTTTCTATAACTCGACATGAAAATAAGTCTTTCACATATATTTTTAGAAAACCAATAGGAAATATATATTTTTTATACAATACATTTTACGTTTGATTACTCTATCCATGGAATATAGAATACAGATTAAAAAGAAAATCATGGAAACTAAATAACATCTAGAAAAAAAACATAAATATTTGACATAATTTTGATGCTTTTCAAAGTCTTATGGGATATAATTTTTTCTAAGGAATGATCTCATTCCCCACCCAATGTTTCAGCTTAGAATGAATTTTAGAATCTGGAGGAAGATTTGTAGACTTAAAATGACACAAATAATTAAAATTTATTATAATTATTGTAGAATAATTAAGAGGTATTTTTATTATGAAAAATAATCATAAAAAATCATGGAAAAAATTTAAATAAACCACAGAAACATTTATAAAATAAGAAATAGTGGATTGATGATAGAGATCAAATGAGTTGCACCTGTGAAATAATGAAGCTTTAAATAATTGATCAATAAATTAATATATGTGGAGTGTAAAAACTTATAAATGACATAGTAAAATAAAATGCATTATTATAAATTTTAGGTTGTAATTGAGAATTTTGACTTTGTGTTATAATAAAATTAGAAATATAAATTGGTGAGATATTAAATTTATCTTTTATTTCAGTTTTTTTATAACCGTTATGAAAATATATTAAATTTTGTATTTTTTGTATTGGTTTTAAGATAGCTAATGTGAAACCAAATCTTTTCACATAAATTTTGAGATTAATTTATTTAAAAGTATTTTTATACATAATTTTATTTAAAAAAAAATATGTTAATAATTTTTAATAACTTTTATTTCATTTCCCAAGTTTATATTTTATTTGTCGTTGAGCTCAAATGGAGTTAGAGATCAATATTTATGGCCGTTAGAAGTTAGAATTCTCAAAAACATTGTTTAGAGTTGATCAAATTCCAAATTCTACAAATTTATATTTGTAGATCCATTCGAGCTAAAAGTCCAACATAATTGAAGCTTGGGAAATTAAATAAAATACTTTTAACATTATTACCTTAATTAATTTGAAAACCCTACATGAAAATTTCCTTGTAACATCGGTTCCTAAAAATAACTGATGATGAATGTCTTTTTTGAGGAATTATATTGTAAGTTTTTCATAATATATAATGAAAAGTATCTTTTTATGTTTTTTCATAAAAAAGTTATTAATGTAGAAAAATTTATATAATCTTTCCTATGAATCGATTTGAGTTATTTTGGAGCTCAAATAGACTCACAGATCAAAAGTTAGAGACAATGGAAGTTGATATTATCTAAATGATGTCTTAGAGAATTCCAACTTTCGACGACCATAAATTTTGATTATTAACTCTGTTTGGCCTCTACAACCATTAAAATTGACGATTATAAAATTAAATATATCTCTTTATATATTATTATTGTTGTTTTTTTAAAAAGGACATGAAAAAAGTCGTTTAACATCTATTATTGAAAAAATTGATGTGAAAAGATATTTATTCACGTTTTTTATCATAAAACAGACTTGGAAAATTATATTTTTATTATATATTCATGAATGTTATAAAATAAATAACCAAAAAATCCACTCAAGATTACTTTTGACATCAGTAAATTTGGAACTGATTTTAAAAGTTGTTTTTTAGCCTCGGTTGATAAATAACCAATGTTAAAAGTTCTCATGGATGACTTTTAACATCTATCTTAAAAAAACCAACATTAAAATTGGGATATAAAAACCCATTTTCATACTTCTGAGAGATTTGGTATCTTTTTTGAGTAATTTATGACAATTATAATTGGGTGGTGTGGTATACAGTAGACACGAGAGTGCCTAGATGCATGAAAATGGGGTCTCAAAGATGCAATACATTGGGAATGTGGTGAAAGTTACCCTTTATTGATGTAATTTTTATTATATTATATTACATGATTGTGAGTATTTTTTGTGAGTTCTTGGTGAGATTAGGAAGGATAGTTGAACATTTGATAGGTTGTTGGTTCTTCTATTTTCTCAATGCTGCATTAATATAATTCATTCACATGTGCAACATAGACATTGGTTTTATTAATAAATATACATTTATACTCATCCTATATATATAAAATATGTATAGGTTTCTATGAGGATTATGTGGATCATGTTGTACATTACTTTCTTGGTACATCGATAAATGTTGTGTCACTACATTATCTTTTCTTTTGGGTATTTACTTTTGAGACTTTAATCTGTATTACTTTTATTTAAACATGTATGTTTGATGGTATTACTTTCATTTTTATTATGTATTGAATTTTTTTGAGGATCATTTGTCTTGTCTCCCATTCCAAGATTATTATATAGCGTAATTATACCATTTTCATGCTATTTTTATACCATTTATGCTAGTTTCCAAATTGAGGCCTACTAGTGGTGGGACTCAGAGGTAATTATCTCTCACCCCTCATTGCAGTATCATTGGAAGGAGGTGGTCAAGACATTTTTCATGAATAAAATTTGTCCATGTTTATATGTACAAATGTCAGAAATGTAAATTTTATTTTTTAGAAACTAATTTGGGAGTATGGGTATGAGTCTATTATAGTTCATATCAAATGTGGGATTCAATAAATTTTGATATTACCAAGTTTTCAATTGTGGTTTACTTATGATTTATAGATACAGTCGTGCATTTCTAATTTTAAGGTCAATCATAATTTCAACAACATAGTCACCCCCATTTAGGTTTTAGGTGATGATAGTTTATGATTATTGAGGTCATTTTGGAGAAATTTTTTGTAATTCAATCACTGGGTTTAGTATGTTATATAGTGAAAATATATTACTTTTAATACAAATTTTATATTCTATAGACATTTTTTGAAAGGTTAAATTAGCATTTAGGTTTATCATGATCTCTGATGTTGAGGTAATTATGGATAAATGGGATAAAAGAATTTTTAAATATTTGGAATATAGGATTAACCATAAAGGTAATTGGAGGATTTGAATGTTATTTGGTTATTATGTCAATATATTTACTTTGGAATAAGGTCAATTTTTGAGGGAAATTATACAATTAAGGTAAATAGAAGTAATTTTTGATAAGATAGATTTTTAATTAAAAGAATAATAATTGAATAATATTTTATAAGTATATATAATTTATATTGGAATTATAGTGATTGAAGTTATTTATGGAATTAAATTCATATTTGGAAAACTATATGATTATGACTTATACATTATTAGTATATGACTTTATTTTTTTACTAATGATTTTTAGAAAGAAATTTTATGTTGATCATGAAAGAATATATAATAAAATACTTCTAATTGTTGGGTTATGAAATTTTGTAGAAACATTTGGAATAATATTATGGATTTTTATTTATTGAATTATTTAAGCTAAAATTTGGTTCTTATTATAGAAGATTTGGTGATTAATGTTGTATTTCTTCATATGATGGTTTTTCCATATTGAATATTGTCTTATGCTGTGATAAAAATTATGGTTTTGGTAAATATTTAAGAATAAGAGGAATAATATGTTATCCTTTTATGGATATTTTTATCTATTAAATTATTATTTTAGGGCTCCACATTAGAAAAACTCAATATGAATACTTATCATTTGGAAAAAAATGAAATCATGGGGGAAAATGACTCAAGTTAGAAATAATACATTCTAGGAAGTATATTTCATTATGTTTTAATTATAAATGGTAATACAATTCCTTAAATCTATGAAATGGGGCTTGAAATAAAATTGTTACCCTATAACATTCATTTATGATAATTTGATTTTCATCGTAATCCCTTATTGATTTTGGTTTTTTTGGTCATTATCATTCTCATGATAGCTTTCTATATCACTTTCCATCATTTAGACATTAATTTTATGCTCTATTTAAATATTTTAACTTTCAACTAATTTTATCATATTTAGAAACATTGTTATTTCTTATTCAAGATGAACATCTTATTTCTCTTTCCCTATATTTTAGAAGAAGATTTATTAAACATTTTTATGATGTAGTTATTCAAAAATGGTATTTTTAAATATTAAACACTTGGTTTAAATTAAAATGTTCAAATTAATAGTGAATAATTTATTTAGGGATGAAGAATGTATCAAAATAATATTTCAGAATAACAATAAGTTTAAAATAACATACAACACGCAACACTGAGGTTAAGCAAACCATGAAATAATATTACTATTTAAATGTTACGGTTATAACTGAGCTATTAAATTTGATTTTATGAGTAGGATTAACAAAATTAAGATATATATATATATAAGGTTATTAATCAATAAAAATTTATTTAATAATTCTTAATAAATAATTACTCAATTTTAGTGATCTCTTTTTTCTTAAAAAATACACATTCTTCAAAATTTGGCTTTATTACTTTTAGTGAGTGGATATTATAATAAATTTATGAAAAACATTTAAACATAATTTTATAAAAATGGAATAAATTTTATTAAACTATATTAAATTTATATTAGGATGATATTTTGGAATTTTTCATAAAAGACTTATCTTTCACTGAATAATTGGAAATACATATTTCTATAAAATAAACATTTATTTTGATTTAAATTTCAAATTATTATATTCATTTTTTCCTAAATTAAAATTATTTTTTAGTCACTGAATTTGGATAGTATTCATTTTTAATATATTAATATTAATGTGTTTCAAAGTTCATAAACATCCATTTTAGTCCAATTCAAAAATTGAACTCATTTTCACATCATTGTGCAATTCATGCTTAAAGTGTCAATTTGTTCCCACTCAATTAATTTCTTGTGAAAAATACATTGATTATATTTTTAGTTTTATATTTTTTTATATTATTTATCACTTTATTTGGAACTTTTTATATTTTATGTCTTATTGATGAATCCCCAGGGAAGATTGAGATTTTTGCGCATGAATGCCAATATTTGCGGGAAACAGCATAATGGGCCTAAGGCCCCTCAAACAAATGTGGGGCCCACTAAACAAGATCAATAATGCTCAAATTTGTAAACTATAAATATAAAAATATTAGGATCATTTTATTCAACTGTGACCAGAGCTAATTCTAATGTTCTCATGATGATAAAGGGATCTGAAGTTGAGATTGAAATGGTGGGCCAGACATGAAGGCACAGAAATATATCCCACCATTTAAACCATAACATCCAAACAGCTGTGCCAAATTTCCTAATATTTTTAAAGCTCATATAAAACAGATGTACTAGAATATTTCTCTACTACGAAACCTCTGGATTTGGCCTTATTCAATTACAAATTAACACGTCAAAACAGTGGATGAATCTGGAAGGTTTTGTGGTCAACTTTGTATCGTCAATTTACTTTTGATTCTTCATCCTCCTTTTGACTATATTAATTGTTGGGGGTGGAACTAAGGCTCCTATTATGCCTATAAAAAGATATAGTGGTGAAGTTAATAATTATCTCATATTTTTATTATCATCTTTGGTTCTTTGTTTCGTTGAATTGTAAAGCTGTCAATTTGGTGTTGTAATCGTTCTTCATTCTCATATAAGTCTTTTGAATCACATTAGTTCTTAATAAAAGTTCTTCTCCATCTTTTATTAAGTTCTTCTTCATATCACTCTGATATTGTTTCATTATGGTGTGAAATTATTTACACCAAACCTTGTGACATTCTTCACACAACGGTGGAGTGATCGCTATTTTGTTTTTTTACTTCTTCCATTCCTCCCTTATGTGTCTACATCCCGCTTCATTTGGGAACATGTAATCAATGGAGGGCTAAATATTTTGTGTTTCTATCCAATGGGGATTTAAGGGGCTATATTGGATATTATTTCTTGATCTATAAATGTTATTAATGTCTTTTATTTGAGTTTTTTTGTTCAACGATTTTCTCTCTTCATCTTCCATATTGAATTTATTCGCCCCACTTTTATGTGCTAATAAGATCCTCTACCTAGTAGTGCTCATGAAAATGATACTACAAGTGTATAGGTGATTAGAATGTGTTTTTGAAGGTGTTTATCTAGTAGGAAATGAGGTTTGTTTTAATTCATTGCATGAATCCTTCTAGAGTTAATGAAAAAAAAATTATTAAAAAAAGAAGTCATCCAATTGACCCTGAGCTTTAACCTATGATCAACTCATTTTCTCATAATTTTCATTCCCATAGATCTCTTATTTTTATTTTAAAATAATCTACAATAAACCCAAATTTGGCCACTTCATAGCCAAAAATTCCATCTCTTTTTATTGTGTGTCTAAGGATCTTCTTAGGTCTCTTAGGATTCAACAACCCAAACTACACTGTAAGTGACCGCATAACCCTTAGAACTTGGGTAAATTTGGGCGCAACAAAATTTTGGTGCCGTTTTTGGGGACCAAGTTCATTAGACCAAAAACCTTGTTTTCTTACCCCCATTCTTCTATTCTCACCCAAAGTTGTCTTATCTTTTCCCTTTCTCGTTTTTTTCTTTTGGTTCATGTCCGCCTACACCCGCGATAACTCAAAAAGATTAGTTAGGGTGGAAACTCCTAGGATAGGGGAGTCAACTTCATCTAAGGGATTGATTAAATTTGATCAAAATATTCTTTAAACTCCAAATTCACTAATTAAAACAAGTCTAATGGACAGTCTTCAAAGAAATAAAATGGTAAATCTTATGGGTGATCAAATGGGAATCACAAACCAAGAAGCTCCAAACATGGGGAATGTGGTCGATCAAACAATGAATGAATACCTCACTCCAGCATGGACCAATGAACACTCATGCATTAGACACAATTTACTAGGAGATGCCAACTACATATTTATACCCTATGTCTTAAACCACCTTTCAAAATTCAATTGAATGGAGTCTGAGATGCCCTACCTTCACATTAAGGAGTGCAATGACATTGTAGAAACCATGTGTCCCCCACATCAACATGAATCATAAAATATGAGGATATTTCAATTTTCATTAAAGGATAGAGCTAAAAATGGCTAAAAAATTTGAGACCATCATCTATCAACTCATGGGACCAATTACAAAGGGAATTCTACAGAAAATACTTTTTCTTCCACAAAACAATTGCACTTAAATAGAGCATCCAAATATTTTTTGAAAAAAGGGAGAGTAATTCTATGAAACAGGGGAGAGATTCAAAGACACCCTAAACATGGTTCCACGTCATGTTTTTCATATTCCTGAACAAGTGAGAATTTTATATGAAGGGTTTGGATCTGGGAACAAAAAATTCATTGACATGATGTGTAATGGGACGTTTAAAAACAAATCCCCAAATGATGCATATTAGTATCTAGAAATCCTTGCTGAACAAAAAAAACATGGGGAACATCACCTTATTCTGAAAATCCACAAAGAACTACTAGAATTCATACACTTAGGGAAGAGTAAAGCCTCAGGGATAAACTCTCAGTACTCACTAGGAATGTTGAAGGGATAGACCACAAAAAAATCCATGAAATCCATACTGTAGACCCTGTTTGAACAATTTGTGACAAACATGGCCACAAAACAGACAACCACCCAACCATTACATTCATCAAGGATGTTCTTCTAGTAGGACCACCTATTAAATTAAATGCCCTAAACTTTAAAAATCCCCAATAACAAAACACATTGAACCCAAGGTATAATGACCTCCTGGTTTCCACTGGAGTGATAACCAATAACCTAGCCAACCACAGGGACAAAATATGTACTGACATCAGAACTACCAAACCCATAACCAGTTCCAAACCCAACCTATACAATACCAAAAACCACCATCCCATCTTCAAAAAACCATCCCACATCATAAATATCTCCCCAGGATAAACCAATCTTCTCGAGCACCAACCCAAACTATTCCACAAAGCCTAATAGAATTACTCTACAAACAAATGGAGAGGATGAAATCTAAAGTCTCTTCCCTTAAACAAGAACTACAAACCGTAAAAACTAGAAAGGAACCCAGGCCTACTTATGCGGTACCATCCTAAACATTATGAGGAGTTTCAATATGTACTAAAAAAACTCATGAACAAAAAAAGGTTGTGACTATTCTATGAAGTGGGAAATCAATTGAAAACCCTAAACAATTAATTAAGAAACCTTGTGAAGGTTCAAAATCTAATGAAAATTTAAATGAATCACAAGATCAAACTAAAGAAACTGATAACAATGTGAAAGAAACAAATCATGAACAGACAACCCCACAACCTACACCATTTCATCAATGCATGAGGGGGAAAACAAGTGTAACATCCCAAGTAAGTAATGAATAATAGATATTTTTATCTATGTCTATTAATGAATTAGATAGTGTTTTAGAGGCTTAAAATGAAAATAAATCCAATCTTAAGTAAGGAATACACTAATATTTTTAAAAGATTGTTTTATAGCCTTTTGATGGCAAAACATTTTTAAATCTATCTTTTGACAATTTTATAAGAACTTTTGTCAAAATAAACTTATTATTTATGATTGGAACATCAAAATCTACTTTGTGTGAATTTTTGGTATTTTTCTGACAATGTTCATTTTTTAATGAATAGTGAAAAATACTGCATTTTACATCAACACGGCTTTTTAATCTAATTTATTTATATGATTAGATTTTTTTTTGAATTGGTTTTGAAGTGAAATTAGAATATATTTTTAAAATTTAATCCAATGGTGGTCATTGGAATCAATTTCACTTTGAAATTATACTTAAACTGGTGTCAATCTTTTGATACTTATTGTTTTATAAAAACACGCTATTTGCTCTGACAGCGGGAATTAATTATTAAATTAATTAATGTGACTTATATGTTCTGAATTTGGTAAAATAGACTTCATTTTTTAATTCGTAATATCAAATATTCCTTAGGGTGAATTTTTGGTAATTTTCTGAAAAACTTCAATTTTTGATGAATAGTGAAACCACTAAGTGGTACTTATAAAAACTGATTTTCCATTTAAATGAAATTTTCCGATCATTGTGTTTTGAATTTCAAAAATCCGACATACATGGTTTTCATTAAGAAGTAAAATGTGGTTCAATGAGATTAAAATAATTTTTTGGTGAATAGTAACTTATTAAGTTTTTAATCGCGATTAGTGGTAATTAGTGTAGTTTAAGGTAAAAAAAATGTTTTAATATTATGAGATGAGCTTGACACATGTCCTACCCTCATTGTTTGTGTCATGGACGACCAAGACAAGCCATGGGTAAACTTGGAGACCCCATGGAGCCACTTTGGTTGGGAAATGACATAAATAACTTTTTATTTAATGTAAAAGTAAAAATGACACAAACATAATATGTTTTACGAAAACAATTTTTACATGGGGATATAAAGATTGGATTTTTGATTATAAATATTCATTGGAAAGCTAAAAGGATTTCCTACATAATAGTATTTTTTTATAATTTTTAGACTTTAAATATATTAAATTATTTATGACATAATGATGATGCAGCGATGATCTCATTATTTAACGATTTAAATAAAATGGAAAGATAATGAAAAATCTAAAACCTACACATGGCCAAAACCAATTGGATGAGTGTATTTCGAATCCTTATCACCTTAGCCTCGAATTATAGCAATGTGGGACCTTTTGAATTCGAAACTCTTTTTAAAATAAAGTAACTTATATTTACTTCCCAAAAGTGCCCCTCCTCTCCTCTTATAAAAGGACCCCCCTCTACCTCATTTCACACACTCCTCAAGCCTTTGTCTCGGCCAAACCCTGCCCATTTACTCTCTCCACATACCTCTCCTCGTCCTAGAGGATTCCCTTTGGGACGAATCCTTTCAGAGGAAGCCTTTAGGCTCAAATCAAAAGGAGTTACACTTTTAACGGTAATTCATTCTCTCTTGTTCATTTGTTTTATTTTGATTCTCCAACCCCCTAAACTCTTTTTATTTACTTCTTTTGTAACAAAACCAGTATCTTCAATATACTATGATGTTTTTATAAGATTTATTCGAGCTACACTCTCACACAACTACATAAAATGGTTAAAGAACATACGGTTTCTGGGGATGGCGAAATTCTGCCTCCCGAAACGATGATTGTTCAATACTCATTTAACACCTTCAAAGGAGGCCATTATGATGCCACTATTTTTATATATGATATATAATATTTTTATGTTTTTATTATGATTCTGTTTTTTTCATTTTGGGCATACCTTTATGGATTCCATTATGGGTAAACTCGATATCTTCATTTTAGGAAGTGCGGACTACCACCCCCTGAAAGTGATTTGATTCATTAATACCATATGTGGGATGTGTAAAGGATAAAGTTAATGATATTATATATGTTATTATACAGGAATTATAATATACTCTTATATCATTATGACTCAATTCCATAAAATACAAAATAGAAATGGAAGTAGCGTTCATGCGTACGTACGGCTTACCGTATCCATGAACGGTGCATTTCATTTATTACCAATAAATGTGATGTAATATTATAAATACATGAATATGATGAATATATATGATATATATGTTATACAAATCATTAATATCATTCTGGATATAATGAACCTTTGACCAAATTAACAACATGTAAGTGTAAGAAGTCTATTTTTGACTTAAGAACCAAATACCGACAAAATGAACATTATTAACTTAAATGAATACATGATGTTCATGACATGGTATAAAAGGAATAATGAACTTGAAAAAGATTCTTAAACAAGTAGAGATTAACTCAAATTTATTATTCTGGATATTAAAGAATGGTCGAGTCAAGTCGGATACGGGGTATGGGACTTCGTCTCAATCTCCTTTCATGGAGGAATATTTTATTTTATACACAAATTTATTTTATACGGTGTATAAACCCCTTTGACTTTTACATTTATTCGAAAGGAATCTTTTTTATATGAAGCGTTTACTAAACGACAAAAGGGAATGTTTTTGTCGTACGTATGCGGCGACAACGACTTCTCCGCCGTCGTGACCATTATTTGAGTTTCGACTTCCTCTACAAGCCATACCTTCTTTTTAAAAGAAAAATAAATACCATGTCTTACTTTTCTTTTATTTTGGTATTGAAAATGGTTTTCGTAATGTTTTTTTATCAATGTGATGTATTGATATCTTGTGATTGAAAGTTGGAAATGTTATGTTTCCTTTATGCATGTTTTATGTGATACGATTATGTTGAGGTTCTTGGGAATTATTATGAAGACGGGTGGTTCCGTGATAAACTAAGGGGGGTGAGCCCGATATAGCTCTCCAATGCATTGGGTAACGCAAAGGAGTGAAATGTTAAGGTTTATCTGAAGATATTTTAGGGAATATACTGTGATGGGTATTCCAAACGTAACCAAGAGGGTTACTCCCTACGTAAGAATGTTATGAATGACTCAAGTTACCTTTATGTCTTATGATTTCTATGATTTATTCATGATTTGATGAGGTATGTTAAAGTGCTTATGTTTTATGGGTAAAGTATGATCTCATCCTTATGTATATATGTACCCATGTTTCCTTTCCATATTTTTATATCCCTTACTGAGCTTTTTATGCTCATCCCAAGTTTTTTTGAAATGTCTTTCACAGTTCAAGGGAAAGGTACATGATATGATGATAGTGTCAAGGAAGTGTCAAGAAAGAATCCATGTTTTATTTTAAATATGTTTCCATTGATGGGAATGAAGAATACTATCTTTATGTAACCACTTTTTTTATATGTGGAATGTAATGCAAGTTTTATGATCTAATTCTCTAAAACTCTAAACCCGAAAAGATCCTCAATGTGTAATCTTGTAATAACTCAAGATTAAGTAAGGTTTAAGGATGGGGCCTTATAGTTGGTATCAAAGGTCGTTTTAGATAACTTTAGAATTTATAATTATACTAAATGATTAACCAAAAATATTTTTTTATGGTCAAATTGAAGTGATATAGCATTTGAAGATTACCATGTTGCTTCATTTAAGACATATTTGTTAAGAATGGTTTTTCATAGAGGAAACAGAATAGATTTTCAGGGAAGGCATACAGAGGGAAATGACCCTTCAAATCAGCATTCTGAGATGGTCAGAATCAGAATTGAGAAGTTCACTGCAGTGATGGCTCAGTTGAATCAGGTGAAAAATGTTGGTTGTTTTTATTGATGATGTTTTGTTGTTTTCTAAAAGTAAAGAGGAGCATGAAAGTCATTTAAGGGTTATCTTGCAAACCTTAAAAGAAAAGAAACTATATGGAAAATTCAGTAAGTGTGAGTTTTGGTTACAAAAATATCTTTCCTAGGTCACATTGTTTCAAAAGATGGCATAACTATTGATCCTACTAAAAAAAGTTGTTAAAGAATGGCCAAGACCCACAAATGTAACCGAGATCCATAGTTTTCTTGGTTTGGCAGGTTACTACCGAAGGATTGTTAGAAATTTTTCACAGTTATCTAGTCCAATGACTATGCTAACTCGGAAGGGTGTTAAGTTTATCTGGACAAAGGAATGTGATGATTGTTTTCAGGAGTTGAAGAGAAAATTGGTGAATGCTCCAGTATTGGAAATTCCTTCCAGGAATGGTGAGTTTGTTATATACAGTGATGCTTCGTTGAAGGGACTTGGCTGTGTCCTTATGCAGAATGATCAGGTAATTGCTTATGCTTCACGACAATTGAAAACTCATGAGATAAATTACCCTACACATGATTTGGAATTAGCTGCTGTTGTCTTTGCTTAAAAAATTTGGAGGCATCATTTGTATGGAGTAAAGTGTGAAATATATACTGATCACAAAAGTTTAAAGTATATATTCACTCAGAAAGAATTGAACATGATATAGAAGAGATGGCTGGAATTAATCAAAGATTATGATTGTACAATTCTTTACCATACGGGAAGATCAAATAAAGTGGCTGATGCTTTGAGTCAAAAAAGTAATGCTTCATTAGCAATGTTGTGTTTGGAACATGATCCTCTGGTTAAGGATTTGATGAACTTTGGAATAGAAGTTGTTGGTGCAGGAAGTTCTTCTGTTTTATTTCCGGTATTAGTGAGATCATCTCTATCAGATAGAATCAAGCAAGCACAGAAGCAAGACAGTGAGTTGCAGAAAAAGGTGGAGCTAGTTCAGAAAGGTATGTTGCCTGAATTCAACATTGATAATGATTGCACTTTGAGATTTGGGAAGAGGTTATGTGTGCCTTGCGATTCACAGTTGAAGAATGAGTTGTTATGTGAGGCTCATAGTTCCTCGTTTTCAGTTCATCCTGGCAGAACTATGATGTATAGAGATCTGCGGGAGTATTACTGGTGGGATGGAATGAAAAGAGATATTGCTGATTTTATTGTGAAGTGTCTCACTTGTCAGCAGGTTAAAGCAGAGCGGCAGTTACCGAAAGGGATGCTTCAGCCTTTACCAGTGCCAGAGTGGAAATGGGAAAACATATCCATGGACTTTTTTGTGGGATTACCGAGGACATCTCGAGGTAATAATGCAATCTAGGTTATTGTTGATCGCTTGACTAAATCTGCTCATTTCCTTGCTATACGAGATAATTTTTCCCTAGATCAACTTTCCTGTTTGTATCTTAAAGAGATAGTCAGGTTATATGGAGTTCCCCTCTCCATTGTATCTGATCGTGATCCCAGGTTCACATCTAACTTTTGGAAAGGCATTCAGAAGTCGTTGGGTACTGAATTAAATTTTAGTACATCTTTTCATCCTCAATCAGATGGGCAGTCAGAACGAACAATTCAGACCTTGGAGGATATGCTACAAGCTTGTTTGATGGATTGTCAGGGAAGTTGGGACCAACCTCTTTCATTGGTTGAGTTTTCTTATAATAACAGCTTTCATTCCAGTATACATATGGCACCATTTCAGGCATTATATGGGAAGCAGTGTCGAACTCCATCATTTTGGGATGAAGTGGGTGAAAGGAAGCTGATGGGACCAGAATTGGTAGAAGAGATGGAAGAAAAAGTTTAGTTGATTCAGAAGCACATGAGAACAGCTCAGAGCAGGCAGAAGAGTTATGCGGATAATCGGAGGAAGGATATATCTTTCGAGGTAGGTGATCATGTTTTCCTCAAGGTTTCTCCTTGGAAAAGTGTGATGAGATTTGGTAAGAAAGGAAAGCTGAGTCCAAGGTTTATTGGACCATATGAAATTCTGGAGAAAGTTGGATCAGTTGCTTACCGAGTGGCTTTACCTCCGTGTTTATCTTAGGTACACAATGTTTTTCATGTTTCAATGTTGAGGAAGTATATGCAAGATCCATCTCATGTTTTGAGTCCAGAGGTAGTTCAGCTGGAAGAGAACCTATCTTATGAGGAACAACCGGTCCAGATTCTTGACCACAGGGAGCAAGTGTTACGGAATAAGGTGATTAAGCAGGTAAAGGTTTTGTGGAAAAACCAAATGATGGAAGAGGCAACATGGGAATCTGAAAATGCAATGAGGGATAAGTACCCCCATTTATTTGATAAGTAAATAAATTACGGGGACGCAATTTTCTAAAGGGGGGAAGGATGTAACATCCCAAGTAAGTAATTAATAATAGATATTTTTATCTATGTCTATTAATGAATTAGATAGTGTTTTAGAGGCTTAAAATGAAAATAAATCCAATCTTAAGCATGGAATACACTAATATTTTTAAAAGATTGTTTTACTGCCTTTTGATGGAAAACCATTTTTAAATCTATCTTTTGACAATTTTATAAGCTATGTTGTCAAAATAAACTTATTCTTTATTATTGGGACATCAAAATTTACTTTGTGTGAATTTTTGGTATTTTTCTGACAATGTTCATTTTTTAATGAATAGTGAAAAATACTGCATTTTACATCAAAACTGCTTTTTAATCTAATTTATTTTTATGATTAGATTATGTTTTGAATTGGTTTTGAAGTTAAATTAGAATATATTTTTACCATTTAATCCAATGGTGGTCATTTGAATCAATTTCACTTTGAAATTAGACTTAAACTGGTGTCAATCTTTTGATACTTATTGTTTTATAAAAACACGCTATTTGCTCTGACAGTGGGAATTAATTATTAAATTAATTAATGTGATTTATATGTTTTAAATTTGGTAAAATAGACTTATTTTTTGAATTCGGAATATCAAATATAGTTTAGGGTGAAATTTTGGTAACTTTCTGAAAAACTTCAATTTTTGATGAATAGTGAAACCACTAAGTGGTACTTATAAAAACTGATTTTTCGTTTAAATGAAATTTTCCCATAATTGAGTTTTGAATTTCAAAAATCCAACATACATGGTTGTCATTAAGAAGTAAAATGTGGTTCAATGAGATTAAAATAATTTTTTGGTGAATAGTAACTTATTAAGTTTTTAATCGCGATTAGTGGTAATTAGTGTAGTTTTAGGTAAAAAATAATGTTTTAATAGTATGAGATGAGCTTGACACATGTACTACCCTCATTGGTTGTGTCATGGACGACCAATACAAGCCATGGGTCAACTTGGGGATCCCATGGAGCCACCTTGGTTGGGAAATGACATAAATAACTTTTTATTTAATGTAAAAGTAAAAATGACACAAACATAATATGTTTTACGAAAACAATTTTTACATGGGGTTATAAAGATCAGATTTTTGATTACAAATATTCATTGGAAATCTAAAATGATTTCCTAAATCATAGTATTTTTTTTATAATTTTTAGACATTAAATAAATTAAATTATTTATGACATCATGATGATGCACCGATGACCTCATTATTTAACGATTTAAATAAAATAGAAAGATAATGAAAAATCTAAAACCTACACGTGGCCAAAACAAATTGGATGAGTGGATTTCGAATACTTATCACCTTATACTCGAATTATAGCAATGTGGGACCTTTTGAATCCGAAACTCTTTTTAAAATAAAGTAACTAATCTTTATTTTCCAAAAGTGCCCCTCCTCTCCTCTTATAAAAGGCCCCCACCTCTACCTCATTTCACACACTCCTAAAGACTTTGGCTCGGCCAACCCTGCCCATTTACTCTCTCCACATCCCTCTCCTCATCCTAGAGGATTCCCTTTGGGAATAATCCTTTAAAAGGAAGCCTTTAGGCTCAAATCAATAGGAGTTACACTTTTAAAGGTAATTCATTCTCTCTTGTTCATTTGTTTTATTTTGCTTCTCCAACCCCCTAAACTCTTTTTATTTACTTCTTTTGTAACAAAAACTTTATCTTCAATATACTAGGATGTTGTTATAATATATATTCGAGCTATACTCTCACAAAACTACATCAAATGGTTAAAGAACATACGGTTTCAGTGGATGGCGAAATTCTGCCTCCCGAAACGATGATTGTTCAATACCCATTTAACACCTTCAAAGGTGGCCATTATGATGTCACTATATTTATATATGATATATAATATGTTTATGTTTTCCTTAATCTTCTGTTTTTTTTTCATTTTGGGCATGCCTTTATGGTTTCCATTATGGGTAAACAAGATATCTTCATTTTAGGAAGTGCGGACTACCGCCCCCTGAAAGTGATTTGATTTGTTAATACCATATGTGGGATGTGTAAAGGATAAAGTTAATGATATTATATATGTTATTATACTGGAATTATAATATACACTTATATCATTATGATTCAATTCCAGAAAATACGAAATAGAAATGGAAGTAGCGTTCATGCGTATGTACAGCTTACCGTCTCCATGAACGGTGCATTTCATTTCTTACCTCTAAATGTGATGTAATATTATAAATACATGTATATGATGAATATATATGATATATATGTTATAAAAATCATTAATATCATTCTGTATATAACGAACCTTTGACCAACTTAACAACATGTAAGTGTAAGAAGTCTATTTTTGACTTAAGAACCAAATACCGACAAAATGAACATTATTAACTTAAATGATTACATGATGTTCATAACATGGTATAAAAGGAATAATGAACATGAAAAAGGTTCTTAAGAAAGTAGATATTAACTCAAGTTTATTATTCAGGAGATTAAAGAACGGTCGGGTCAAGTCGGATACGAGGTATGGGACTTCGTCTCAGTCTCCTTTCATTGAGGCATATTTTATTTTATACACAACTTTCTTTTATACAGTGTATAAACCCCTTTGACTTTTATGTTTATTCGAAAGGAATATTTTTTATACTAAACGTTTACTAAACGACAAAAGGGAATGTTTTTGTCGTACGTATGTGGCGACAACGACTTCTCCACCGTCGTGACCATTATTTGAGTTTCAGCTTCTTCTACAAGCCATACCTTCTTTTTAAAAGAAAAATAAATACCATGTTTTACTTTTATTTTATTTTGGTATTGAAAATGGTTTTCATAATGTTTTTATATCAATGTGTTGTATTGATATCTTGTGATTGAACGTTGAAAATGTTATGTTTCCTTTATGCATGTTTTATGTGATATGATTATGTTGACATTCTTGGGCATTATTATGAAGACGGGTGGTTCTATGATAAACTAAGGGCGGGTGAGCCTGATATAGCTCTCCAATGCATTGGGTAACGCGAAGGAGTGAAATGTTATGGTTTCTCCGAAGAGATTTTAGGGAATATACTGTGATGGGTATTCCAAACATAACCAAGAGGGTTACTCCCTACGTAAGAATGTTATGAATGCCTCATGTTACCTTTATGTCTTTTGATTTCTATGATTTATTCATGATTTGATGATGTATGTAAAAGTGATTATGTTTTATGGGTAAAGTATGATCTCATCCTTATGTATATATGTACCCATGTTTCCTTTCCATATTTTTATATCCCTTACTGAGCTTTTTATGTTCATCCCAAGTTTTTTTGAAATGTTTTTCACAGGTCAAGGGAAAGGTACATGATATGATGATAGTGTCAAGGAAGTGTCAAGAAAGAATCCATGTTTTATTTTAAATATGTTTCCATTGATGGGAATTAAGAATACTATCTTTATGTAACCACTTTGTTTATATGTGTAATGTAATGCAAGTTTTATTATCTAATTCTCTAAAACTCTAAACCCGAAAAGCTCCTCAATGTGTAATCTTGTAATAACTCAAGATTAAGTATGGTTTAAGGCTGGGTCCTTATAACAAGCCTGAATTAAGTGAAACATTGTGGGAAATCTTCTCCCAAGTCAAGTTGAACATTTCCCTTCTTGATTCCATCCAAACCATTCCAGCCTACTCAAAGTACCTTAAGGACTTGTGCAGTTTTAAAAGAAAATATTCACATAAAAACCAAGTCCTTTTGGCTGATAATGTGAGTACCACCATTCAAGGGACCATTCCTCCTAAGTTGAAAGACTCGAGTTTCCCTGACATCAATGTTGAACTAGGAGAGAGCAACGTTGTCAAGGCCTTATGTGACCTAGGTGCTAGTGTAAATCTCATCCCATATGTTGTGTACTACCAATTAGGCCTAGAAGAGCTCCAACCCATATCTGTCACACTTCAAATAACTGATCGTTGAATTAGGGTTCCAAAGTAGATTTTAAAGGACATTTTGGTAAAGGTTGAAAACTTAATCTACCCTGATGACTTCATTATCCTTGACAACCATCCAAAATTATGAAATAAGGAACTAACCCCAATCATCCTTAGACTTCCTTTCCTTTCAAAAATCAACTTTTTTATCCGAGTTCGAAATGAGAACATGACCATCACATTTGGAAACATGATTCTAGACTTAAACAACTATAATGAATGCTTGCAAATAGAGGATGATGAGGAAATTCAGGACGTAAACATGATAGTAAGAATTGATAAGGAATTCATAGAACACTAGGTAATATTTGATGGATGTTTAAGTCAGTATGATATTGAATCCCTTTTTTCACATGAAGTAAGTTTATCTCCTTGACATGAATCATTTTTAAATTTCTCTTATGATAATTTCTTACATCCAACAATCAGGGAAACCATTCAGGAAACCACTTTTATGGATACCAATCAAATTTCCTTCCCTAAATATGATAAAACCAATATTGTAGATGAAATTTATACACATGGGGATTTGATTCTATCTAAAACTCTAGGAAAAAATCGATCTTGATCCAATCTCCCAATCTTCTGCTGAAATTCTGAACCAACCTGATCTTGATTTGAAGGAACTTCCCATTGCACTCAAGTATGCATTCCATGGGGATAATCAAACCTAACCTATGGTCATTTCTTCTTCTCTTGAATCCAATCATGAGAGTATGCTTTTATATTTCTTTATGAAACATAATAAAGCCATTGGTTTGACCCTATCTGATATTCCTGGGATTAGCCCACTAATAGGGACTCATCGGATTTTTCTAGAATCTAATTCAAAGCCATGTCGTCAACCTCAATGGAGACTCAATCCTAATCACATGGAGGTAGAAAGGAAGGAACATCTGAAATTGTTAAAAACTGGTATCATCTATCATATAGCTGAGAGTGAGTGGGTGATCCCAATCCATGTGGTTCCCAAGAAAGTAGGAATCGCAGTGCTAACCAATATGGATGTAGAGATTCTTCCAACTATGGTGAGTAGCGGATGGAGGTTATGAATTGACTATAGATAGCTAAACTCATTCACCCTGAAAGACCATTTCCCCTTACCATTCATTGACCAAGTCCTTGAGAGAGTGGAAGGTCATTAGTTCTATTATTTCTTAGATGGGTACTCAGGGTATAATCAGATTGAGGTCTCCCTAGAGGATCAAGGGAAGGCTACATTCACCTGTCCATTCAGCACCTTTTCCATCAAACTCATGTTGTTTGGGTTATGCAATTCCCCTGGAACCTTCCAGTGGCGCATGATGGGAATCTTCTCAGATATGGTAGGGGATTTTCTTGAGGTCTTCATGGATGACTTCTCTATCTTTGGGGATACATTTGAGGGATTTCTTAGGAATGTAGATAGAGTTTTGTCTCGATGTGAGGATAAAAATCTGATCCTAAACTGGGAAAAATTCTATTTCATGGTAAAGGGAGGACTTTTTCTAGGCCATCTAGTCTTGGGTAGGGGGATTGAAGATGATAAAGAAAAGGTTGACATCATTCGTCACCATCGATCACCTAGAACTATTAAGGATGTGAGGTATTTCTTAGGACACGATGGTTTCTATAGAAGATTCATCAAGGACTGTAGTTCAATCTCTCATCCCCTTTGTTCTCTCCTAGTAAAGGATGCTCCATTTGATTGGACAGAAAGCTATGAGGGTTCATTCTCAACCCTCAAATTCTCTCTCACCTATCCTCCCATTATGAAGTCTCTAAATTGTCACCTTCCATTCGAACTCATGTGTGAAGTGAGTGACTTCGCTGTAGGTGTAGTCTTAGAACAAAGATGTGAGAAAACTATTTATGCCATTGCTTATGCAAGAAAATCCTTAAATTATGCCCAAATCAACTACACCACCACTGATAAAGAGTTACTTACTGTTTTATTTTCCTTATAAAAGTTTAGGTCCTACCTCATAGGATCCCCCATCACTGTGTTCAGTGACCATTCTGCGCTGAAATACCTATTCCAGAAACAAGATTTTAAGGCTAGAATGATTAGGCGGGTCCTTCTCTTACAAGAATTTGACCTCAAAATCATGGAAAAAAGGGTGTTGAAAATGTTGTAGTTGACCATCTCTCTAGGATATAATTTAATTAAAATTCATCACACCTTGATGTGTCTGATTCATTCCCTAATGAACACTTATAATCTGTGAGTGATTGCCCTTGGTATGACAACATAGCCAACTTCGTAGTTATAGAAGTCATTCCAAATTTCTTAGGGACTCAAGCTAGAAGGAAATTCCTTTCTAATGTTAGGAACTATGTGTTTGATGATCCATACCTCTATAAGTTCTTCCCTGACCAAGTCATTATGAGGTGTGTCCCAGAATCTAAACAAGAGTCCATCCTTAAATTCTGTCATAGTGAAGCGTGTGGAGGTCACTTTTCTTCTAAGAAAACTTCTGCTATGGTTCTTCAGTGTGGTCTTTTCTGGCCCTCCCTCTCAAGGGAAACCTTTAAATTTTTTCAAACCTGTCCTAGGTGACAACAATTAGGTTCCATCACAAAAAATGGAATCAAATGCCACTCACTCCTATCTTAGTGATTGAAATAGTTGATTGTTGTGGAATCGATTTCATGGAAACCTTCCCAAACTCTAGGGGATGTCTCTATATCATATTAGCTGTTGATTTCGTCTCAAAATGGGTTGAGTCCATTCCCACCAAGACTAATTATCATCAACCTGTGATCTGATTCCTAAAAGAGCATATCTTTTCAAGATTTGGAATTATGAGGGATATAATTATTGATTGTTGAACCCATTTCTTCAACCTCCCATTATCTTCACTCATGTCTAAGTATGTTATTTCTCATAAAGTTTCCACTACATACCATCCTCAAACCAATGGTCAAGATGATTTGGAAAATAGAGAAATTATGAAAATTCTTGGAAAACTGTCAATCCCTCTAAGAAATATTGGTCTGAGAAACTCTTAGACGCCCTTTGGGCATATCAAACTGCTTTCAAAACTATCATAGGCATGTCACCTTATAGATTGTTTTATGGAAAATCATGTCAATTACATGTTGTAATTGAGCATAAGACCTTTTGGGAAATAAAAATATTGAAAATTGACATTTCATTGGCTGAAACAAAAATAAAATTAGATCATAATGAACTCGAGGAACTTAGGATGGAGGCTTATGAAAATTCAAGGATCAATAAACCTAAAGTTAAATCCTACCAATCTAAGAATATCAATGTCAAACACTTTGAACCTGGAAAATTTGTGCTCTGGTATTATTCAAAACGTCATCTACACCCATGAAATCTATGGTCTAGATGGTCTGCTCCATACCCTGTGCATCTTGTGTACCCTCATGGGGCAATAGAGATTCTGGATCCCATAAGTGCTCATATCTTCAATGTCAATCATCATAGGTTAAAACCATTCATTGAATCATTCAATAAACAAGAAACCAAGGAGGAGTTAACTGAGCCAACATATGAACCAGAAAAAAAATTGATAGATTTTTGGTCTATGTCGGGCTGAAAATGTTAAATAAAAGCGCTTCATAGGAGGCAACCCATGGTTTTCATGTTTCCAATCCTTGTGAAACATCTTTTGATTCCTTCTTCTTCATTTTGTTATTTTTTTTAAAAACATAGGCTAATGACATGTTCTTCTTTTATGAGTAAGTATGGGTATGAAAAGGGAGAACCATATTCATTCGTGTCACATGGTGTGATCCTTGAGTGATACCTTACCCAAAAATTTAAAATAAGACAATGTATCATCAATTTATTTTATATTATTTTATGTTTTTGTCAGTATTTAGAAAATAAATTGTTGATCTGTTCTTCTTTTATGAGAAAGGATGTGTATAAAAGGGGAGCACCGTATTCATCCATGTCAAGCGGTGTGATCCCTGAGTAATAACTTACCCAGAAAATATAAACAAGACAATGTATCATCAGTTTGATTTTTTAAATTAAAAAAAATAAAAAACAAGGAAAACCATAAAAATGTTGATACTTCGTTTTAAATAAATTGTTGTGTTGTTTGTTTTGTCTAGATTGTTCTTATTTGTATAGTTCAGGGACTATTTTGGGTTATACATATTCGATCAAGGAGGTGCATATATCTTCTAAGAAGTCAAATGAGTAATCTGAAGCATCATAAACTTCCACATCAAAAACTAGGTGAATTTGTTCCATGTTTATTGTTTCAAATTCATTTTAGAACACCTCTAATCATCTTCTACCCCCATCTATGTTTTATTTAAACACTGGGGACAATGTTACTCTATGTTGGGGGAGATGAAATAAAAAAAGTTTTTTTTAATAACAACATACATGGAAAGAAAAATTCCATTAACCTTGACCATGATAACACACATTGAAAACGCTGAAATAGGATATCAACTAATTTTGCATGCCTTGATTCTAATTTTAATGCATGTTTAAGTTCATGAGCATAGTTTTTGGAAAGTGTGGTTGTCCGATGTGATTTTTCAAAGTTTAAATTTTCATCCTCTTAATAAAAATACCACAATGAACGTCTACTGGATCTTGGGTGTAAATTTGAGTTCTTGGGTCCATTTCATTATACCATCAGGTTCTGTGGTCACATTTAGTTTAATTTGAGTATCCAAAAAATTCTAAAAAAATCAAAAAATTGGATACTCATCTTAAGGTAAATTGTGATTCCCACCTAGGACTTCCATTTTTTCCAATTGAACAATAAAATGGGCCCCATATCTTTTATGATGCACAACACTTTATCTTTCTTAATTGAAATGGAATGAAATATGGAAATGAATTTGAACAATGGATTGGGATTTGGATTGGTATATTCTTATGGACCTATCATGTTTTAAATTATTTTAATGGGTTTCATAATTTTTTTATTATGAGGTTTTTGGGTGAGCAATGTGTATTAAAATGTTTTTGGAAAAGGGGATTTGAATTTTATATTTTCAATATATTTTGCTCTGGACTAGAAAAACTCAAGTTGGGGGTGTGATTTGTCACTGAAATTGGCTAATATTATTTGTTAATATCTTAATATTAATGTTTTTCAATGTTCATAAACCACAATTTTATTCCAATTCATAAATTGATCTTCATTTCCCATCATTGTGCAATTCATATTTAAAGTGTCAATGTGTGCCCACTCAATAAATTGATAGTGAAAAATACATTGTTCATTATTTTGATTTGATATTTTGTTATATGATTCATCACTTTATTTGGAACATTTTATCTTTTAGGTCTAATGGATTAATCCAAATGGAAGATGGATATTTTTGCGCCTGAATGTAGAAATTTGTTGGAAAAAGCATAATGGGCCTAAGGCCCATCAATCAAATGTAGGGCCCACAAACCAAGACCAATGAAGATCAAATTTATACAGTATAAATATAAAAAAATGAGTATCAATTTATTAATCTGTTTTCGAAGTTAATTATGAAGTTTTCAGGAAGGTAAAGGGATATGATGTTGAGATTTAAATGGTGGGCCCGACATGAATGCAAATAATGTCGTCCCACCATTTTGACCATAACATCAAAATAGCTACGCCAAATTTCCTGCAATTTTACAGCTCATAGAGTACAGATGGATGAGAATATTTCTCTCCTATTACCCCTTCGGATGTAGCCTTCTCCAATTACAAATGCACATGCCAAAATAGTGGATGAATCTGGATGTTTTTGTGGTCAACCTTGTAATGTCTATTTCATTTTGATTCGTCACCTGCCTCTTAACTCTCTTAATTGATGGGGGGTGAATTTATTGTTGGTGGGTGGACCCAAGGCTCCTAATATGCCTATATAAGGATCTAGTGGGTAAGTGAATAAGGATCTCATATTTTTCTTATCATCTTTGGTGATTTGTTTCATTGTATTGTTATGCTATCAATTTGGTGTTGTAATTGTTCTTCATTCTCATATAAGTCTTTAGAATCACATTAGTTCTTAACAAAAGTTCTTCTTCATCATTTATTCTATTCTTTTTCGTATCACGTTGATACCATAGCTTTATGGTGTGAACATTTTAACACCAAACCTTGTGATATTATTCACACAATGGTGGAGTGATCGTTATTTTTTTTACTTCTTCCATTCCTCCCTTTTGATTCTACATCCCTCTTCCATTAGGAACATGTCATAAATGGAGGGATAACTCTTTTATGTGTTGATCGAAGGGGGTAAAAAGGGTCTATATTGGATGTTATTTCTTCATCTATAAATGTTATTAATTTCTTTTATTTGAGTTTTTTTTTTCATTCAATGATTTTCTCTCTTCCTCTTCCATGTTGAATTTATTCACCCCCCTTTTATGTGAAAATATGATCCTTTACCTTGGAGTTCTCATGAAAATGATCCAACAAGTGTATAGGTGATTAGATTTTGTTTTATAAGGTGTATATCTAGTAGGTGATGAGGTTATTTTTAATTCATTGCATGAATCCTTCTCGAGTTAATGAAAATAAAATTGTTAAAAAAAAGAAGTCATCCTATTGACCCCAAGCTATAACCTAGGATCAACTCATTTTCTCATAATTTGAATTCACATTTATCCCTTAGTTATATTTTAAAACAATCTAAAATCAACCCAATGTTTTCCACTTCATAGACAAAAATTGCATCTCTTTTTATTGTGTGTCTAGGGATCCTCTTAGGTCTCCGAGGATTCGACAACCCAAACTACACTACAAGAGACTGCTTAACCCCTAGAACTTGGGTAAATTTGGGATCAACCAATTATTATCCATTAATTAAATATAGTACAATAAATTAAATATTAATATTCATTATACAAGATTTTTGAATAAGATCATTTTCTGGATTAGAAACACATTTTTCTAGAAAAAACTTTTTCATTGTGTTTTGAATTTTCTTCTTATGTTAATTTTTATCACTTATAGAAATTTAATAATGAAATAATTATTATATATTTAGAATAATGGGTTATGAGTTCTTTAAAATTTCCCTTTTTTTTTAATTATGAGTATTATCCATTGTAAATATTTAATACCACAATAATGGTAAAGCAGGTTAATAAGATCAAGAATTACTTGATAAGGACTAATAAATAAATCAACATGTTTCTATAAATATATTTCATTAGTGGGGATTTACTATGATAATATATTATTAGATGCTGTATATTTTTTTCAATTTTTATTTGAAAAAGACTTATATATTATATTAATTAAAGAAAAATAAAAAATTTCAGTGTCTTTATTTTAAATATTACTTATATGTTCACATTAGAATAAAAATAATTTTAAAATGAATATTAATGTTAACTCTTGAAATATTTAAATTTATTTTATTAAGGAAATTTATTTATATTTTTTTGAATATATAATTTCTTTTAATACTTATACAATGTTTCCTGAGTGTTTGTGCATGCTATAGAAAATTAAATTAAATGATCATAAAAACATCAAAAGTAGTTTGTTAAGGATGAATTATGATGTGATAAAGATGTAATGGTCAATTATAATGTATAATATATGGTTAAATAGTTTACATTTATATTATATTCCACTATTAATTTTGTTTATTTCAAATTATGTTAATAGTTTAAAAAATAACATTATTGATTTTTTTATAATAAAAAGAATTTACTTAATGATTTAAATTCATAATACCTTATAATTTTCTATGTGATTTTTATATGAATAATATATTCCCAATTATACATTTATATTTATTTTTTCATTATATATTATCTTTCATGACCCCTATATAATAAAAAACATTGATATCACTATAACCGTCAAGAAGTTTAACAGATGTTAAAAGATAGAGATAAGGATGAAAACAAAACCAAAACATTGAAAACAAATATTTTATAGGACAATTTCCACTAAAACCCATCATATATATGGAAAATATCAACTTGGAGAAACTTTATAGTGAAAAATAGTTTATACTAATTAAATTATTTAAAAAATTCATATAGTCCCCCTCCACTAACTTTTAAAAAGGGATCCTCCTCTCCTATATTCTACACATATATATAAAACTATATATGAGACAAGACCTTCCTAAATTTCTTCCTAAAATCCCATCCCCCATTATAGAGGAATTAATATTGGTATAATACCAACCATAGGGGTCATAATGTTCAAATCATGGGAGGTAGTCTAAGAAGAGGTATGGTTTTAAATCAAATGATTCCTATTATTTATTATAATATATACTTCAAATACTATTAAACCTGGATTATGTAGTAACATATGTATTTTATATGAAATTATATTTTATTTTTTTAGCTACATAACCTATATCAATCTAATACTCCATCGTATGGGAAATGGACCAATCATTCGTGTGTGTGGTAGACTACCGTCATTCGAACCGAAGTAATTCATTTTCCATAACATTCCTTCAAGAATTCTTATACTGATTGATTTAATGTATATATATATATATGATATTAATTACATAATTATAATAATATAAAGATAATTCATCATCTATTTGTTTACATTTACATCCATTAAAAAATGATAATGTCGTGAGTACGTAATTGTGTATTACCACCTCACAAAAGAAATATGATATATTATCTGTCACATTATCACATGGATGGTATATATAATCTTATTTTAGGATTTATTATACTATTTATTATATAATATTCATTATTTATATATAAAATAACACATACCTTATTTATCATATTTAAAAAAAATTAAATGTTACTCATGTTCTTGTATGACCTATTATCACCAGGATTGTAACATAATTCATTTTTCATTACAATATTTAGTTGAATGTTTTAAAAGAATAATTAATATATAAATTGAAAAATATTACATTATTATATATATGTGAATATATAATGATATATTTAATTGTGGCCAATATAACGAAGACATTGTGATGTTATGAACTGAATACCCTCAAAATAATTTATGTGGAGATAATTGATTATCTAATTAAAATTTTCATTATAATAAATTAAATAAATTGTTTAATGATATTTTATTAATCATAAATAAAGTTATAATGAAATAACATAACTAATATATATCTATTATACATGTGTTAAAGGATATATGTATAATATCTACACTCAAGGTAAGGAATTCCATATCAATTCACTTTTATTGAGGCATATTTTAATTTATTAACGTAATTTAATTTATAAAACATATAGACTACGCATTTTATATTTTATATCATGAATAATTCATACCACAAGATATTCTTTTTTCAAATTCAAAATTTTCATCAAATGGGATTTGACTTGAATGTTACAAAGCAGTAATGGGTTTCTTAGTTTAATTTATATTTGTTGAGTTATCATTTTATATAATTGACTTGTTATGGATGATTATTTAAGATTTTGAATCTGAATTTTATTATTATTCATATATTATTTATTCATTTGGATTTATATATGTTCTGATAATCACTTCATTGATTAATTATCACTTTAAAAATTATGATCTGTATATGGAAATTATTTATCTCAATCTCAATTTCATGGGAAAATTTTCATATTGCAAACCATGATATCCTTATGTAGTGTAATTATTTAATCATGAAGGAATTTTTAAATATTTGTGAATAAAATTAAATGGACATAAAAATCCATTTCGTATACATTCATTCAATGAATTTCGATTTGAAATTTACCAATGTGCTAAAGTATTTATGTTAAATTTCGTTTATTTGAGAGATAGTCTATATTTATGGTTCATTTGAGAAAACATATAATATTATTTAATTATATCAAATATTATTAATTATCTTATAGTTATCAATGTTTTTTACATTTTATGTTTTTATTTACTCCCTTATTGATTAATGAAACATCATGAATGTTGTTTGCAAATGATTCTCATCTTATAACTTCTTTTAGATCAGGAATATTTCTCTTTAATATCTATTTATTCTAAAATGTTTTAAATAATTTTCTTTCCAAAACATAAATAATTTTATAAAAATTTTTTAAACATGCTTTGAAATTATTTTTTTTAAAATAATGGATATATCATAATGTTTTCTTCAATAGTCACTTTTGACTCTTATCATAATAATTTGTAAAGTATGTTTATTTATTAATATATATGATATCAAAGACTCTAACACCAAATGGAATTTTATTTTAATTTCTCTTAATTTTTTGGATGTAATTATTTATTCAAATAAAAATTATTTGGTACATTTTTTTAGGTATTTTAATTTTGAAAACGGTTTTTTAAGGAATGGTAATTTTAATATCCAAAATAATTTTGAGAATGGGGTTAAAATATTTTTTCAGGGTTTATGATTAAAATTTTGAATCATAAAATGTTTTATTCATGATATGGTACATGATAATTATATATGATTAATGGTGATTCTAATATAGCTTATATGAATGGGTGAGCGTGATATAGATTATATGAATGAGTGAGCCTAATATAACATTAAGGAATGAGTGATCCAAACACAGTTTTTATGCACAAGATTGACTGATACTGTATATATGGTGGGTAATACATTTATATATCTCTAATTTATTCTGTAATATTATATGTATTTAAATGAAATAATGTTTGGAGTTATACAGGAAGGTTTCTCCTACAAATTTATTATCACTCCTATTATTTATGACATAAGTGAACACAGTTCATGAATAAGATTATCTATGTTTACTAAAATCATTTATATTTTTTTTTTTGAGTTATAAGGGTTTTATTTAAGAAATAATTGTGTTTTACATGAGGATATTATTATTTTATACACAGAAATAATATCTTTATATTGGTAAAATGTTACTGGATTTTATTATTTTTCACTAGACTAATCAATTTATATGTTTTTCCTTACTGGAATTTATATTCTAATCCAGAGTTTTAAAAAAATAATGTTTTAAGGTTGATTTGAAATAATTATGAATACTTGACATGGAAAAAATAAAATCTTTTATAGTTGTAATATTTCTTACATAAAGACGTTGGCATTATTACGTATGAGTTTTCCTTATTCTCTAAAACTATAAAAATATATGGTCCTTGGGTATGTAACTAAAAAAATATTATTGTATAGTGTTCTATGATATGAATGATTAAACTTCCATTATGTTTATTTGTATCAAATAATAAACTATAATTAATATTTTGTGGCCCTATATTTTGGAGTTTTGGTTTAAGGTATTATAATAATTCAGAAGTATCCCTCTCTCATAATAGTCATTCTCTAGTTTTATAAATCCCAAATCTCAGTAATATCTCCCATTAAACCATGAAATTTTAATGGATCGTCGTATTTGGTAGAATAATTATAGTAATGATTATAAATTTACATATATCAATATGATCATTGGTTTCATCTTGGTGGGAATCCACATAAGTAGTGGATCACTTACTAATGAGACTTCATGATTTGTGGTTAAGACTCACAATAGAATAGTTTAGATTGGATATTAACATTGAATGTTACACATTACAATAATTCTTTATAATTGTTTTTTATATTGTGTCTCTTCTACCACATCATGAAATCCAACATCTCATAGTTCTAAAAATACTTTTTATGATCTTATATTTTTAAATGTGTTTATAATATATGATGATTACCACCATGATCACTAACCATAACCAACTAAAACTCCTGCATGAATAGAATAATAAAAATATTAATAATAGAAAAATAGGTTGGCCATAGCTAAATCATCCATGATGAATATATTAATAAAATACATATAATATTTCACAAGTCTAAAATTATGGGTTTTATAAACATGTTTTTTAGTGATACTGGTCAAATCAATTTTTATCCTTTAAATCCAAAGAATATAATTATGGGAAACACCCTTATTATAAAGCTTAAAAATTATAGTATTTTACTCTGTATAGATATGAGTAGTGAAGTATTTGATTGGCGAAAGGAAATATTATGAACTAATTCCCTATATAATCAAATTTCTTGATATATTAATGTTTTCACTTTTAATATCTTGAAAAAAAAGGATGAATCCCTCAAATACAATACGTTAGACAAAAAAATATGTTTTGTGAAAAACAAATATTGGTGAATTAATATTTTAGAAAGATATATATTTTATAATCCCTATATAACCATCTTATAAAACACTATTTATGATCCCTGAAGACTGAGACAACACCTGATTGTCCTAGACCCCCCTTAGAAGTACCTTTTATTTTGAAATTTTCAATCTTGTAGAAATTGGATTCCAAATAACATTAAAATTTTCAAAAAGAGTTTTCTACAAACAAAAAATTCCAATTTAGTTAAAAATTACAAATGATAGTTAAATTATATAATACCTATAACATGTTTGTAATATTTTTTCTTCCCTATGAGTTGAAATTATTATCACAATAGTAACTCAATAATTGACGGATTCTTTCAATTGAATACAGTCATTATTGGCCATCCAGATGATAAATAATAATGACAACAACAAAAAATAATAATAATAAATAAAGTCAAGTGAAGTGATAAAAAGTCAAACACATAAGAATTTATTAACAAGAAATAAGTCTTTATAATACAAAAGTTAAAGGTGAGTATCAGTGTCCTCAATTACATTTTAATATTTCTTATATAAAAATTTATCAGATGTAAATTACCCACATATAACATTCCCCTAGTGCCATACCTAAATAATAATCATATCACAAATGTTCCCCCATAATGATATGAGATTCCATGTATTGGATAATTACTTCGAAACAAAAAAAATTCCACTCAGTCCAGATAGATATTCTAAGGAAAGAGAGTGGGTTGACATTTAATTTTCTTTAACACATAATGTTGATGATTATTATGATGAAAAAAGTACTGTGTTGTGATTTAGGAGAATCAAACTCGTATCTAGAAATAAATTTAATAATTATTATTATAAATATCATAGTTTTTAATATTTTGGGTATAAACATACACACTCATGCCTATTATACAAGGCCACTGAACAAACAGCATAAAAATTTGGTCTTTCTTTTATTTCTTATGGTATTATTACTATGAATATTATAATATTATTATAGTAATTTATATAGAGCCACCATAGAACCTACTAAAATACCTCTATATATTTACCACCAACTGTATTTTATCTTTGCAATTTTCACTAATAGCACACCATATCTAACAACTAAAATTATAATCTATGTATTTATTTGGGGGTTGAGGCATATGAAACAATATAAAAATCAACACTATGGCCTATTGGACTTACCCAAAAAACCCGTAAGGGTTTTTTGTACATAAATTTATGGTAATAAGAATTCATGAGGATTTGGATGATGGTTCTATAATACTATTCCAAACACATTATTAATAAAAAATCTAAGAAAAATGGTAGTCACAAGAATGTGTATGTTAAACCCAAGACATTTGAAAAATGTAAATAAAGTTAGTGATGACATAGATATAATGACCAAAAGTAATTTCCCTAGGCCTCATTATTTTTAGAAAATGAATTAGATAGAATACGTTCCTATATGGATTCGATAAAATGTATACTATATTGTGTCCATGTACAGATGAAAATTCATCCAATATATATAAAATTTCCTTATACCTAGGTCTGATTTCCTCTTGAGAATATTGAAAACATGAGAATAGTGAAATTAAATTAATATAATGGTGTATCAATACTATTTTGCCTTAGAAAAATATGATTGAGGACCCAAATCACTTTTTAAAAAGAAAAGAGTTTCATATTTTATTAGAAACATCCCATAATAAAACAATAATAAGTTATGAATATACCACTAGTAGTCATTGTTTTTGGTGAACCGAGAGACACCACATCTAAATTAATTTTAATAAGTTATGGGATTTTCATAAGTCACCTAAATTTTTTTGAATATAAATCTTATAAGGGACATGTTTTACCATCAAATGTGTTAGGAAAATATGGTCTTCCATGTTTTTTATCATTAAACACAAAATAACATTACATTCCATTTTAATATCCCTTATAATTATTATAAAATTCTTAAGATGTAAGATTTTACCTTCAAATGTAATGGCATTCCTAACATGAAAGATGTGATAAAATTCAACTACAATAGAATCAAAAATTATGTTTATCAATTAAGCATTGTGTAGTCTATCTGTAAAATACTACATTCAATCATTATATTGGATCCAACACATTATGATAGTCTTGAGATGATTCTATGTACTCATTATGAACATTAATTTTATAATAAAATGTTTGTTACTCTCACCATACATGGTATAAGTAGATCAACATGATGATGTGGAAATTCCATCAACATATATTTTATCATCAATTGTTATCCTATTAAACCAAAAATTCCATAGCACTAACTAGAAAAATGGTGAATTATGGGTTTCATAAACATATTCATTCACAAGTGAGTTCCATTTTTAATGGAACATTTGAAACTACAGTTTTTATTTGGTGTCAATGTTTCAAGACTCATAGGAAACAATTTATATTTGTTTTGGTAGTGTATGTTAAAGGAGGAAATAGATTACATAATTTTGTCTGGAAGCATATTCTAAACCTATAGATATCCATTGAGAGAGCTTAATATATATATACCATTCATTATATATAGTTTATAGAAACATTCAAAAATATATGAACCAAGACAATTAGAGTTTAAAAAATTTATATTCAGGGATCTTGATGGTATTTATAGAGTATCCACCATGATTTCAGTAAACATTTCTCGGACTGCTATCTTGACAAAGGATCCCTTATAAAATTGATTATCTATGTGTAATCTATTTATTAATACCTTCATGACATTGTAAATTCAATCATGATATTAATTTATCATGTTCTAAACATAACTATCTACAAGATATTTTTAAATAGTCTGGAATGTTTAGAACCATCCCCCTGTGATAATGAGATTGACACAGTTCTTCCAAGAAACGGAATCTTTAATTATCCAATGAAATCTTCCATACCATAAAATGTTTTAAATTTACTTTTAAACTCTATTAATAATACACATGGTCCATTTTTAGTAATATATTGTGTATAAAATTATCTATATGATGACAGAAAGTCCTTATGTGTGTGAATATCTTTTTGGCATAATGGATAAATGGTTTTTGTCCCGAATTCCCCTTTAGTGAATAGTACTACAATATTACCTCATCTTCTAAAATAAATATTATAGAACCCATTTAACAAAAATTACATTTATAATTCCCATTCTGATAAAGTAATCCTTTAATAGTAATAAAACTCATTTGAAAATCCCAACACAATGGTGGTTGTTGGGGGATAATCTCATGAAGTATATAATGTATAGCGATAGATTTTACATCACATGTAAACATTTGGAAACCATTATAATCAAAAAATAAATTAATATATCAAATGGACCATGACAAATTTTTTATTAAAATAAAATATAATGATAATAAATGTTGAGGTTAGGTTGGACATAACTTTCCTCAAAATCCATGATAAGAAAAAAAAAACAGATGAAAACAAATTATTAATGATCCAAAACATTAGTCATAATATATGACTTCCAATATTTTATCCTTTTTAGAATTTTATTATCTCAAAATTTTTATAATTTTTGATATCTATAATACATTTTTAAATTTGGAATAAATATTCTACCAATATTATATTCTTCTTTGATCGAATAGTTTGAAACCCTTTATTATCAGTAATAGATTTTTTTATTTATGTTAGAGAATCATAAAATAAATATCTTCATATATATGAGGCATTATATTTTAAGTCTCATATTTAAGAAAATATAAAAACTATATTACAATATATCAAATTATTTATATCTTTTTTATTATAATAAGAAGAATCCTAATCAACCAATAGATTACACTTTTTGACCTGCTTTGATTTTTTCTCCACTATTGTTTAGCATGATCTTACACATTATAAGTAGTTATGATACATTCTAAATTTAATTAATAGATAAGGACTTGTATATATATTATATTCACCTATAGTGTTTATGTTAAATATATCATTTTTCCCTTATACATATTTCTTACACATTTTGTTCCCATTTTCCAATATAAAAGAATCTTACACCTTCAAAGACCTTTGCTCTGTTTAAGGAAGTAATTATTGAATTGAGTCATTAATGAGGTTCTTCCACTACCGTTGACAAATCCCCATACTTTTATGACCCCCATACATATTTATTAATGGTTTATATACCTTTCTATAAACTAGAATGATATGAATTTGTACTGGATATCCTCTTATATCCTATGTTGTTGATGGATTCCCATATTCAATGCCAAAATTTCAATTCACCTACACCAAGTGCATCTCCAATTTAATTTTTCAATGAATCACATCAAGCCCCTATAGAGAAAAAAATGAGTAGAAAACATCTTTAAATATTCTTTAACATGGGTAATATTACGGAATTCCTAAGAAAAATAATGAAATATATCATAACTAATTTGAACATATATATAATAAACCAATGTTGAAAAACAACCTTATTGATAATGGTAGAAATATGGTCTATATCAACAAATATTCAAACAAAATGAAAAAAACTATAATCCTATCTTATTCTATCATTTTTTCCAATTTCACTATAAATATTAATATATCAAAATTATCCAAGTGTTCCGTAATAAAAAATTAAGAACACTGATTTTGACCAATGCTTAAACTCTTATATTACTAATAGTGAATGGGTTAAACAAAAAAACATTCTAGAATTTATACCAAAAAATGTTTTAATATGGTGTATCCAAACACCCAAGATTGATTCTTTAATTCCTAAAAAGAGATATCAATTTTTGAATTTCCCTAAACCATTTGAATACATAACCAATCAATGAATCATCATACCATTTTAATTGTTATAAACATAAACCTAATCTTACAATGTATCCCCTAACTTGAATGATTACCTATGTAATAACCATGTTCTCAGAGTTCTTTAGTATTTTAATAATTAACTTTTGATAGTAAGCATAGCTGTGGTATCCACCGTTTAAAAAATAGTAATTGTAATAATGAGTTTCTTAGAGATAACATTTCAGAACCAACTCATACTCGATATAATTATTTAAAAAATAATGAATGAAGTTTACTATACATGGTGGAATGTTTTTTCAAAAATATAAAATCTAGTGGAAAAAAATCAAGATTTTTATAAATTAAGATGTTTTTAATAAAAAAATTTAGTATAATTTATTCTTAATAATTTAGAATTGTTTCTCTATAATAGAGATTCATCTTCACTGCTTAAAAAAATTTTATTTTTCATATTTATTTTTTAGGGTTATTTGAATAAATCAAAATATATCTTACATCGGTTATGATATTCCCTATATCACATGTTTAGGTATGTTCACACATTGGGTGTTCCACATAGTATGAGTTCACAAACTTGATCATGATAAAAAATAGATTCAAATAACCTCATACATGACACTCCAAACATTCATAAAAAAGATGGAAAACTAAATTCCAATTATAACTGTCTTGAAGAAGATTCAATAAAAAATAATTAGGGGACCTTTTTCACCCTTTTTAAAACATATCATAATATATTTCCTCTTATATTATGATACTAAGGACCACATTCACTTAAATATTATAATAGCAGTTCCTTTTATACCCACAACTGATAGGGCCAATACCTATGGAAATGACATCTCCATCTATGCAAGAAGACAAGTATTATTTGTTTCTTAATCACTACCAAATAATATGAATGGTTTATATTGGGATATGAACTCACCAAAATGGATATAAAATATAAAATTACACCATTTTAATAAAAGGGTGTGAATAACAACTCGATATGTGTTAGAGAACTTAAATAGTGCTTAATTATCTTACAAATCCAATATGACACACACTTAATCAATCTGATTATGATATATTAAACCCCAGCCCAATTTAATCCAACCCCACATCCAAATTATTATTTTTAAATGGTCCCAAAGGACCATTATTAAAATATCCCATCACACTGGTATTTAATATAATGGCTAAAGGATGATATAACTATATTAATATGAATGATTTTTTTTTTCATTTTTTTCAACCACAATAAGTAAAATAGCTTTTTAAATTATCTATGATTCGTCACACTTATAACTAAAAAAAATCCCACACCATAAATATTACAAGAAAAATGATTAATTCTATATTATTATGTATTTCACATGACATCATGTGTCCCACTCCTCACATGATTTATAACCATAATGATTGAAACCTTCTTATAATCATGCCCTTTTCTACATGCTATATTTGATAATTTATTTTCCATTTATTTTAGCTCGTTCTTTATTTCGTTTGATGTAATCATTTCTATGTAATATCATTCTTCTATCATGTCAACATTATTCACAATAATATTTCAAATACAAAAAGAATTTCATTTACCAATAAGAACCATCAGAAACCAATATACACTATATTACTCGGTAACAATAAAAAGTTGTTTGGATTTGAACTTCTATCCCACTTGAGGGTCACCCCAACCAATAAAACTTGAGTGAGGGACCATTGGAAAATAATAACGGCCCAAAACCTTGAGTGGGGGCCAATCAAGGTATGCCCATTTTTTCCTAAGAACACTGTCTTTGAGATCATGATCTCTTATTAAATGGAAAAATGATTATATTATATAAATTATATGTGAAATATATACATATAATGAAAATAATGTATATATACATAGATATTTTACATTTTTTTTCTATATATATTATTCCCAATTAATATAGACATGATGCTAAAATAATCATCAGAAATCACCAAAAAATTATTATGATTATAATTTTCTAATTTATTTAAATACAATGACCAAATTACACTAAATATTTCTTAATATCATAACATTTCAAAAAAAATCGAATAGTAAAATTTGTCTTCTGATTATAATTTAGAGATATTTATATAAAAAACCTCAATCATCAATGGTATATATCTTCAATTCAAATTTTCCATAAACAATGTATTAACATACCCATATCAAAAAAACTCAGAATAAAATATAAAATGGATAACCATATCCTTATACTAGATTTCCAATATTTTATTCATTATCCCCCTACACTTTCTATATATCTCTATTTATTAATGTATTTAGTTTATTTATAATTTTCAGTGTGAAAATAATTTCTTTTAAAAGAGCCTATATGATCCAGATTACACTCTTGATTATTTATTCAAGGATTTTATTCCTTGATTTTCACATGTAATTGAACTTTTTTTGAAATAGTATATACTTCAAATATCTCTATATCTAAATCATATGTTTTGTGTATCAAAATTTATTTTAAATATTCATTATAATAATCATAAATAAATTTAAAATCAATATTGATCTCGAATGTATTTTTTTGTTTCTAAATTACAATTTTAAAAAATATGTCACTAATAAATTAACCCCAAGGAAATATGTCTCCTGAAATTAAAAATGGTATTTCACTCAAAATTTAATATTATCTTTCATAACATCATTCATTTTATCTCATGGAACCCTATTTTCTTATGAATCATATCACACAATATTATTATTCCCATTTAATATTATTCTTGAAACCTTGTTTTCTAGCTATATAATACATGTCATGATTTTTATGATTGACTTATCTATTTTTCTCAATCATTACTATTATCTTATGAAATTTATCTAGAGAAAATTATTTTATTGATTAGTAGTCTCTATAATTTTTCCGGAATCTCCGCACATTTGTAAATGTTTCAATATAATATTTTTTTCAAGAATTACATTTATTATCTATATAAATTTCACTCACTTTTAATGTTTTTACCATATAATAACATATTCTCATTCATTAGGATCCTTAATAATAGTAGGATCAAAAAACTTATCCATATTCCATTATTCCCTAAAATCATATATAATTTTTTTTATCAACCATGATTGTTTTTAAAACTCATATGTAATATAAATGAGAATTTAATCCCATTTGACATAAGTCCAATGTATGTTTTGGTAATGACATGTCTAATGAGGACCCCACTAAGGTTGAAAGTAAGTCATGTGTACTACAATAAGCATGTCTCCTATAGTCTAGTGATATGAAACAAGAAGGAATATATCAAATGTGGGAGGCCATATTCTATAAATACATACACATAAACATGTACTCATTATGGTATATATGAAACCCTGCTATTTTAAAAAACACTATGATATAATTCATATTTAACACATGATACTATGTTTAAATGAACTGCAATATAATATTAAAATACTATTATTCAAAATTGACTAATGTAACATGATATTTAAATTGGAGGGTCTAAATAGTATTAAATAAAATAATTAATGTATAGAAAGGTTCTAATAAATATAAATATATCTATAAATTCTTAATAAATAAGCACTCAACTTTTAATAAAGATATTGTTTCCACAAAAAATCCAATCAGAAATGATTTTTATTGATTATTGTGAGAAAATATTAAAATGAATTAATCAAACTATTAGAATAATTATTTTATAGAAATAAAATTAATTTTTTAAATCATCTTATCAAAATTAAATTAGTATAATTATTTTTTATTTTTATGAAAGGTTTGATTTTTCACTGAATAGTGAAAATACCGATCTTTTGTAAAATTGTAATTTTTATTTAATAAATTAAGTAATTTAAAAATATAGTTATGACTTTTACATGATTTAATATTAATATATGTTTAATTATGTTATATATAATAAATTTAATTTCATTTCAATCACCATTAATCAAGATTTTAGTATAAGCTTATTTTTAGGAATAAAAACACCCGAATGGTACGAAGGCCTTCATTTTTATGGATTTTTTATCCCCCCCCCTCAAGGTATGTGGAAGAACCATTACAAGGCCCGTACGCTTAGTGATTACATGGACTGTAAGCTTAGGAGATTATATGACCTAAATGCTTTAGTTAATTCAACCAGACTATCTGCAAGGAACTGCCCCTCCCCAGCATCTGCATCATGATAGTAGATCTCCACCTTCTCATGACGGTCTGGCTAGGCTTTCCATGTAGGTAGAGGCCAATCCTGATGGTATAGCCATACCATCTCAAACTGAAAAATCCCTTTGGCTCTGCTCTAGTGAGTGTACGTTCTTTTAATCCTCTTCTAGAGTTGCTCTTTTCTTGTTGAGTCTGTCTAGGGAAACTGTATGTGGCCTAAAGGCCTTGAGGTGGCACAAAGTCCTTAAAGATGTCCTGAAATACCAACTGACTTAAAGACCCGGGAGGCCAGAAATCCTTAAGGACTTCATGCCTAAACCGGTGGCCCAATGTGAATAGTTCCAATTACTACAGTACCAAACAGTATATGCTACAATACTACTACAGTACCACACTGTGTATAGTTCTACAACAATACTTGCTACAGTACCTACTGCAATAACCCAGAAGTATTCCTCTTCCTGGTTTTGAACTCCGGTCTCATTGACGCACTTAAGGATACCTCACCAACTGGGCTGAGGCTCAGGTGCTTTTAGGCATAAAAACAGATTTTTCCTAAAACAATTTAATGGTGTGTAATGTTCCTATATATTAATTAATTTAAATAACCCCTAATTTGTAATTATATAAATGAAATTTACTGATTTTATTATTTTGTTTTTTTATTTCAATTCCTATGATATTGATTTCTATTGATATAATTAATATAAGATCACATTTTCTTTAAATAATTCCTTTTTCGGAAATCCCATTTTCATCATGCTTACGAGTTTTATTAAAAATATAATTCTTCCACTTATATAAATAAAATTTTATAAAATCTATTACATGTTTATAATCATCTTAATTAATATTATTTAATATGGTAAACTTAATCTTTGGTCACCTTGGAATCAAAAATCAACAACAAGTAGTTATCATTGTAAAAAAATTAAACTGGTAAAAGTGAGTAACCTTAGAGATAAAGAGTATAACATACTTAAAACATCATTTTATTAAATGGTAGACGTTTTTATTTAAAAAAAAATCCCTCAATTCATTACCTATAAATTTTATAGGATCTTTTCTTGAGAGTGGCATCCCATTATTGAATAGATTTTGGTATTTACCAAAATTTCACTCATCCTCAATTATAAAAGTGTACCCCCTCCCTCACATATTCACACCTATCAATCCATTTTTCAAGAAACATATATACCAAAATATCTCCCAAAAATATATATCAACATTTTATTTATTTTTTTCTTCCCAAAAGACCAACCTTATGGTCATTCATAAGAGATCCAAAAGAGGTTCTTCTAGTCAAAGATAATCATCATCAACGAGATCATTCATTTTATTTATTCTATTAAAAAGTCAAATGTGTCATAATAATTAAATTAAAACAATTCCATTATATAATATATAGTTATATTTTATTATTGTCATGAAATAATATTTATCTGTCTCCTCTTCCATCAAATAGTGAAATAAAACCATCACTCTTGGATACAACAAACTACATCCTCCCAAACTGATGTAATTATTTTTCCATAATCACCTATAATGGATGTTTATGATAATGGATTTAATCATTATATAATATATTCATGAAATATAAATAATTATAGTAAATTATCATATAATATACCTTCTTACCTTACCAACTATTGATAAATGATAACATTATTCTTGTATATAAAAACTAATGCATCATAACGCAATGTCATTAATTTTTATTACCGAATCACATAGATGGTATAAGTAAGTTTATTTTAATAAATAAAACTATATTTATTATATAATTATCATTCTATAAAGGTTAAATAAAACTTACCTTATTTCCCTAATGATCATTGAAAAATGGAAATATTACTCATTCATACGTATGGTATTCTGTCTCCTTTATTGTAACATAGTTAATTTTTAAAAACATATTACATAGTTTGTTTTAATAGTATAATTTCTGTACAAAAATGATAATTATTTCAGGATTTGTATTGTGTAGATTATGGAAACATTACCCCTTTGACCACGGTCAATACATCAATGCCGCTATGAAATTGTGTACATAGTTTCCACTAAACACCTTACTTTGACATTATTGATTAAGTAGTTAAATAAATCATTTAAATAAATAATGTAAATTTTTATGAATATGGGAATAAAAATAAACAATTTTATTATGAAAAACACTTTATAAAGGTTTATTACATTGGAGAGATACAAAAAACATGATAAATCATGGACTCAAGGTAAGGGTTTCTATCTAAAAATATCATTCTTTAAGATAGATATTCTATTAATCAACTAATTTATTTTATATGGGTTATATGATACCCCATTATATATTAAATTATTTATCCTTTATATTTTATATTATTTTATGTTACAAATCATTGGCTTTATTTATGTGGTTTATGATTCAAAAGTTACCAAGGTCTTAAGGGTTTATGCATAAATATCATTTTAATCAAGATTGTGTATGCTTAAAATTTAATTGAAGGAAATTATTAAATATTTGTATATTAAAAGCCTTCAATTTTTTTATCATATTATTTTTGATGAACTTTTTGAAGTTATATTATCATTTTCATCTCTTTGGTACATAACATTTTTGAGTGAATATTTTTAAGAAAAAAAGAATTTATTTCTCTCTTTGGATGAAACCCTCTTCCATTACTTTTCATTTGGAATTTAAATATTTTAAAAAATGTTTTAATATTATTATAATATTTTTTAAATTTATTTCCGCACGTGTTTATTTTTAAAACAATTTGTTTAAAAGGAATATTTCTATCATTTTCCGAAGTAGGTACTTGTTGAATGTTTTCCCAAGTGTGAATAGATTTTTTAACTTATAAAATATGTATAGAATTACCCTACACATGACCATTATTTTATTCTAATATTTATTTTATATTTCCAAATATAATTTTAATTAAAATTATTTTAACAATATTTTTTTTAATTTTTAGTTCTCCATTTGTGTTTTCAATGTACCAAGGTGATTTTCTTCAAAATTGTTTTTTATATTTTTAAAAGTATTTTTATTCATCAATTAAAACAACAATTACTATTGTGTAATGTTATAAATTATTTATATATTCATCTTATATATATACTACTCTCACATTACCTCTCTTTGACAAGGTAACACATTCCCTATGATCATTTATTAAATTCATATTTTATGAAATATATTTCGATTATGATATAAGGAAATATTATGTAACCCATTTTATTTACATTGGTAGATATTATATTTATGACTTATGTTTTATTTACTTATCTGATACACATATGAATGTACCTGAAATTAATGTAATGGGTGGAATTAGAAATATATAGATCTCCAATTCATTATATAATTTAATATTATCATGAGACCTCGTATATGATATTAGGACATGAACCTAATCCATTATCGGACTCTATCCATCATGTGATGTTTTCTTGGTGGTTATCCTTGGTTATTTTTAATTCATGTTTTATGATTTTACCATGTTTCATATGATTCCATTATCTTATTATACCATGTTATTTACATTATGCTTCAATGATAATACTCATGGTCCACATCTTTTATGATATCATGTTATTACATTAACACACATTTATGTTTCCATGTCATGTTTATGTACATATTATTATTTTTTAGCTCACTCCTTTTTTATGTATTCCATAGGTTATCCCACGATGTTTTAGGGGATAAAATTTATTTTGGGGACCATTATGTAGAATAAATTGAAGATGTTTTATTTTATCCCCACTTTAATGTGTTATGATCTTAGTCTTCTGAAGAAACTAGTCCCCATTATCTTTGGGATGAAATTAATATATTTTTATGTTAAAAATTATGTAATAATATTTGTAAAAGGCTTGGATCACCATATTATTTATTGGAGAAAAGGTTAAGTAAAAATTTAGAAACTATGATGAGAAAAAAATAGTGAGAACCCCAGGGATAATTATAAGGATAAAACTATGGAAATGTAAATATCCTTGAATCTTGGTGAATGATAGAGAATGTGATTTATAAGAAATTGAATCCATGAATGGATATTACAAGGGGATGTGTATTTGTGAAATTTTTACCTCACTCTAATATCTTTGAGAAGCAAGTGTGGAGTTGGACTCGATCATTGCCTGATTCATGGAAACAAGCCATATTTTACACCTAGTTTGACAATCATATTGGATATGATTTGGAAATTCCCGAACATTTTAGGAACCATTATGATGGTCATAAAAAATTGTATAGTTAGAAAAACCGATATTAAATGTTACAATTGATAAACAATATTGAAACATAGAGAATCATAATTCTGGATATACATGTCATCTATAATTTATTCATTCTAGATTTAAAATTTTCATATTTTCCTGTTAATTATTCTTCATATTATTTATTTTATTATTTTTAATTAATGGTGGGAAATATGAGAATTCATGATTATAAAAAATGTGATGGGAAAAGTAATTATTTACCTCATGAGATATCTAGAGTAATGAGAATGGAATTTAGATATATTTTGATCAGTACTAATGATATATTCTGAATTACTTTTAGCAATTGAAACAAAATTTAAATTAAAATATCATCCAAAAAGATAAGGATGACATGTCATGAAAGTTAAAGTATTAAAGATAATAAATAAAAAGCCAAATGATTTCCTAATTATAAAAAATTTGCAAAGATTAACCTTGTTAAATTCCTTAAAGGAGCTAAAATATTCGTTATGTGTGGGACAGGAGGGCACAAAGTAGGTAATCAATGAATAAAAATAAATATTCAATTTAATAAGAACTATTTACATAATTTTCAAACTATGGGGACACTAACAAGTAAATTCCATAGATATAGGGAAAATTTTCATTACCTTATTCAATGCACTGATTAAAAGATCAATTAATAAGTGACTGTGTTAAAAAAATTGTTGATGTGGAATGACTGATGGTTTATGTGTTGGAATTCAAGAATCATTTTTTTGAACTATTTTAATTAATGTTATTCATGTTATAAGAATCATGAAACATCTAAGAATCGTTCTTTAGTAGTTTTACATTATATATTATTAATAATATGTTGAATTTTACTAATTACCTATAAAGCTTATCTGATGGTAAGGTGATGTTATTTGGAAAACACAGGATTGAGGAAAATAAAATCTGTGATATGTTATTATTGTTGATGTAATTATAATCAACTAAGAATATTTGAATTTATAGAGAAAACTAAGTTGTATTGAAGTCTTTGGTGGATAGAAACCGATTTGATTACTTTTGTTATTTTGAAGATGACTATTATATTCATTATAACATTATAATAATTATAATAAATTTTTTTGGAAAAGGTACAACCCATATATTGGGAGACTGTGCATTATATCCAAAAAGGTCTTGGGTCTTCAACCATCAACCAAATGGGTAATAAGTGTGCATCGGTAACTACTGACCTATGTATTGTGTTGGTTCGTATGACATTTTTTTAGATAAATGATTTTGTGGATAAATTTATGTTAATATTTGGAAAAATATTATAGGATCAAATATTAATGAGTTTTTAGGATTTTTAAGAGATTAATGATATTTTGGGAAATTTATTATTCGGTTATGTTATATATATAACCATTAGGTTTAATATAAATTATTATTAGAGAAGAATGCTATTTTGTTTCTAGATACTTAATTTAAGGGGTATGAGATAACCGTTGAGGTTAATACCTTATAATATGTTGAGGTTATTGAGGTTATTTAGGATATAGGGTTATTTATTTAAATAATGATATACGTTAATATGGTGCTTTTATATTAGAATTTTAGAGATTAATATATTCATTTTCATTTTGGGTATTATCACACTTTGTGTTAACCGTTTTGGTTTTGATAAAGAAAAGAGGAATGCCTTGTTAATATCTTTTTGATATTAAGATATCTAAAAAGAAAATTTTAGAACATTAGGAAATAAAATTATTGAATTTTCATTCCTTATAATAAGAGGTGATGTAAAGATTGATTAAAACACAACAAAAATATGAAATTATGTTTATTAAAAAAATATCAAGTATGTGTATTTTATGGTGTTATTTATATTAATATAATTAATATCCCTCAAATATTTGAAAATTTTTAGGAAACAAATTTTGATTCCATTATAATCATATTATATGAATCAATGGTCTTTTACTTCATAATATATTTATTTTTTTCTGGTTGTCAATGTTATATCAATCATTCACTTTCTTGTGATCAATGATCATTATCACTCACCAAAATTATTTATGATATTCTTCCGCATATATATTATCATTTCCCACCAATTTTATTATACTTATAAACTGATTCATGTGTTATCCTAGACGAATTTCTCATTTATCATTCTTTTATTTAATTTGATGTTTTATTAACCCTTTTTATGATGTTGGTTTTTGCACAAAAGAATTTTTTGAATTTCAATCCCTTTATTTCTAAGAACAAGTTCAAATTATGACGAAAAAATTATTTAAGGTGTTATAATGTAACACTCCGATATTTTAAAATAACTCTACTTTTTATAGTGTATTAAATACACAAAAATTTGTTTAAATGAAATGAAATATAATATTAAAATATTATTATTAAAATGTGACCAATATAAACTAGATGTTAAATTTGTAGTTATGAAGAGTATTCTATGATTTATGAAATATATATAAAGTTAATAATCAATATAAATATATATATATAAATTCTCAATATATATGCACTAAACTTTAATCAAAGATATTTTATTCTCCAAAAATATAGTTTCCTCAAAAATGGATTTTTATTGGATTTTGTGAGAAAATATTATAATTAATTTATGGAAAAATTAAAAATGTTATTTTATAAAATTAAAATTATCATTGAAATTATCATATCAAAATATATCAAGGTAATTTATATTTATTTTTTCTAAACTATTTTATTTTTCTATGAAACATGCAACATATCGAATTTTTATATTTCCATTTATTTTTAGTCCATAAATTACTTTAAATGATCCAAAATTATTTAAAATTTATTTAAAAGTAACATAATTATTATTTAGTTGTATATAATCAAAATAATTATATATAAATCACCTTTATACTGGATTTTAATATAAGTTATTATTAGGCTTAAAACACATTTTCCTGAAAATAAATTTAAAATGCATAATGTTCCACCCTTTTATTTAATTAAAATAACAGCTAATGAAGGTTTATTTAAAATAAATTTATAGTATATATATATATATGTGGGAATTTAAATTCATATATTGATGATTTTAATTAATATAGTTAAGATAAGATCTTATTTTCCTTAAAAATTCATTTTTCAGAATTTTACTTTTCATTGCCATAGGGGGTTCCATTTAAAATTAAATTCTACCACCTATTTGAATTGAATTTATTAAAATGGAATCCATATTTTTAATCAGAATAATATATATTTTTTAATACGTTCTACTTCTCTTTTTGTCACAGTGCATGTTAAAAATAGGGGAAAATAATTATGATGGTAAAAAATTAAATTGGTAAAGTTGAGTAACCTTAAAGATAAAGGGAATAAAAGGCATTATACTAGTTTATTTTTTACTGGAATATGTGTCTTCTAGTTCTATATCACGTACACAACTTTATTTATCAATTCGGGAAAAAATGTTCTTGATATTGACTTTTCATTACAGAATATTATTTTTATTTATAATAATATCACTCATTAATTAGAATATTCTACCCCATCCATTCACTTTTTCACACATGTAAAGCTATTTTTTTCGATACAAACCAAAGAAATCAATCCCAAAAATAAATATCTACATTATAGAGATTTTTTATTCCCCAAATACCTACCATATAGCCATTAATAAGAGATCCAAATTAGGTTCTTCTATGTAAAGGTAATTAACTTCACCGAGATCTTTCTTTTTTACATATTCCAATCCAAAAAATAATTATTCCTTAAAAATTCTAGAATAATAACACTATTATCACCACTATATTGATATTTTATTATGATAATGTAATTATATTAATCCATATCCTCTTCCATCAAATAGGGAAATGAAACCACCATTCTTGTGTATGTGGGACTATAACCTTACAAACTGATATAATAAATTTTCCATTATTTCCTCTATTGTAATTTGTGGATGTCAGATTTAATGTTTATATAATATTTTTATAATATTTTAATAATTATTTAAAATTAACATATCATATACCTTCTTAACTTCCATCTATCCAAATCATATTTTTATTCAAAGGAAAAATAAACAGTACAATGAGACATTGAGGGGGCCCCAGGATTAGGGAGGTCTAAAATAATGCAAACCAAGGGCATCCCCTCTAATCAAATTAACACCCTCTTATTTCAAGATATTGGTAGATAGGAGACTAATGTTATTGGAGCCTTGAGTTTCCAAATAAGCTATATGATCCATAGCCTTATTAACCTCTCGCCACATATGAATCACTGGGATATTATTTCCAAGAATAACTTTGCATTTCTGAATGATATAGGTTATGGACCACAGAATATAACCTTTACCAATCTGGGAGTCACATATAATCAAGGAGTCTTTCTCAGCCTGAGTAAAAGCAGCCTCCTCCCAGGAGTAGAGGGTGAGCCTAGTGAGCATGGCTTGAGCCTTGGCTAAAATGGTTGTCCCATTCACAAAGAAGGATGTAAAATCCAACACCACCTCCCCCTCCCTCCCCAGAGCCACAAACCACGCCCCCTATTTTCATAACACCCACTGTGCATTACCCATCAATATTCAGTTTGAGCCCTATGATAGGGGGTTTCAAGCACACCCAGTTCCCCTACAGCTCATCCAGAGAGGGAGAACTCAAGGGGACACTGACCTGCAGAAGGATGAAAGAAGGGGCCTCCTACTAGTCCATGATGTTCAGAGCTATATCGGCCAAAATAAAATATATCATAGTAATAATGGAACTCACCGGTGGAACAAAGCCTTCAATCCGTGCCCGGTTTCTGGGTTTCCACAAACACCTGCATCCCGTACTGAAAATGACTGAGCGAACCATCTGTTCCTTCTCTGATCCAAATGTTTCATTAAACCAACTCTCCAAAAAGTAAGAAACAGACTGCTCCAGAGAAGAGAACTCTGTGAAACCTCCAAAATAGGACCACACCACATGAACCCATTCCCCGCTAAGAACATGTGTCTGGTACTCTCTTCCCTCCAACTGTTGCCGAAGTGACACCTTGAAGCCTAATGAATGCCCATATTTTTGTGGTTCTCATCTGTAGATAATATTTGGTTTTGGGTGTGCCATGTGAGGAAGTTGAACTTCATAGGAATCTTATAGCACCAAACAACTCCGTTTTAGAAACCTTGATTATCCTTCCTCGAACTAAGACTACTAAAATATTTATGGGGAAAACCCCCCAAATCCGAGGGTATGAAAACGCATTTATCTGGTTCAGAAATGATCTCAATGGCCTCCAAAATAGCCTATTAATAATTTTCAAGAATATATTTAATGAACCTAGGATGTTGGCTATCCTCCTTTACCGTGATTAGTGGTGCAAGACATCTAGGGAAAGCTGGAACTGATCCCACCCAATTCTTATGCTAGAAGAGAAGATCTATGCTGCCAAAAATCCATCGAGAGTATTTTTCAAGTAACTAAAGCAGAGGGTAAATATTTTACCACAAGAAAGAATCATAACCATGATAAACCTCTTCATTTCCTCCATAATTATTATCCATGTATTTTCCCCATAGAGTGTGTTCATCCAGAATTTCCCAAACAAGCTTGGAGTGGATGCAATAGACCGTGCTCTGAAGACTCCACACATTAATCCCAACGTCAGGAATGGGCCTCTCCAACCTGCCCCATGAAGTCCAGTGTCTCTTTCCCTAAGACCTGGCATCCCAGAAAAAACTATAGAAGACCATATCTTGGTTTTTAATCACTTGTTGCGGAACATTGAGGAATGATAACATCATTTCAACGTAAGACAGACTACCAACTCGTGAAGCGATGTGATTAATTTTTTTACTGAATAAAATGGATGGTAAATATAAATGTATTTAAATAAATAATAATATATTTTTAATATAATTATAAATATTTAATGATAAAATAAAACTTATCTCTTTTCCATCATGATCATTGAAAAAAAAATTGTACTCATTCGTATGTACAACTTACCGTCACCATGATTATTACGTAGATCATTTTTCAGAACCATATTTAACACATAGTTATAATAGTATCATTTATGTATAAAAATAATAATTATTTCATTATTATTATTCCAGAGATTATGGGATAATGAATAATTTTACAACGTTGAATTTTCTAATGTTTTTTTCAAATTATGAACTGAGCATCCACGAAACACCTGATGTGGAAATAACTGATTAAGTAATTAAATATTTGATTAAAACAAAAAATGACATAATTATTTGGTATTAAATATGTAAAAGGTTCTTATGTTTAAAATTATTTATATAATTCTATTATAATGGTTATAAAATAGTTATATGAGAAATCCTGTACTCGGGGTAAGGGTTTCCATCTCAAAACATTATTCTTTGAGAAAACAATTATTTTATGCACATATTTGCTTTATATAGTGTATATAATTCCCCTTTATATATTTTATCATGTATCCTTCATATATAATTGAATTAAAAGTTAAATTCATTTTATCTATTCTTGTGGTTATTATTCAAAAGATACAATGGTTGTAAGGGTTTATTCTTCAATCTCATGTTAATTAGGATTTTTTATGCTTGAAGTTACATTGAAAGAAATTTCCTGATAAATTTCTATTATAACTAATTATTTTTATTTTCATATATTTATTCATTATATTTTAAGCTAATGCTACCATTTTACTCTCTTTAGTACCTAAAATTATTAAGTAAATTTTAATAATGAAAAATGAATTTATTTATCTCTTTGATCGAAAACCCATTATCTTCCATGTCAATGTTTTATAGAAAATATTTCTATAAAAATGATTTAATATTATTATATTATTGTTTAAATCCAATTTTACACATTTGTATTTTAATAAAAAAATTCTATAAAATTATTTTCTTATAATTTTCCAGGAGTGGTACTTTTCTAATTTTTTGAAAATTATGAGATGAATGTTTTTTAACATAAACAATAATTTTCAATGAGGAATCATAATCAAGAATCTAATTACAAGTACTTATTTAATTAATTTTCATAATATTTCGCATTATATTTTCTATTTTTAGAGAATATTCGAAAAAAAATTTATTGTAGAGAAGAAAACACCCGATCTCTCCCTTACTCATGATGTTTCATGAACATACATTCCAATTTAATTTCCTCCTTTGGATATGTGTAACACCGCAAGCTTCCACATTACACTTCTCTTTAAATGACACAATAGCGTGTGTTGTACGCAACTTCGAGTTCTAACACACACCACAACCAATCAAACTAGCCGTTATGAATAGTAATACCCACTTTTTATAATTTTATAAATTTTATCTTTCAAAATGGACTTCATTTTTGGATTCAGAATATCGAAATTATCCTAGGATGAATTTTTGGTATTTTTCTAAAAACTTTCATTTTTTGATGAATAGTGAAAAACCCTGAGTTATTAGTTAAAAATTGACTTTTTATTTAAATAATTATTTGTTTTATTTAAATTTATTTTAGGTAAAAAATGATATTTAATACCTATATAAGTTCAATGTTATTTATTCAAGCCAGTTTATAATAATTTTAGACATATAAAATTGTATTGAACTTTTCACCGTCTTTTACCCACCTCCTAGGATAATTTTCAAATTCACATAAAACTTAATTTTACCACTTCTATGAGTGGAATTTCAAAAATCCGAGAGACGCAGTTAATAACATGGAGTAAAATGTGGTTCAATAAGATAAAAATAATTTTTGGTGAATAGTATCTTTTTACTTTTATTTACCACGGTTAAAAGTAAATAGGATAATTAAGGGTAAAAATGATATTAATATTACCCTAACACATGTCCTAATTATATTTGACAAGTGTATCTCGACCATAAACAACCTTACGAACAAAATATTTTCATTTAGGCCCACTTGGATTAGATTAGGACATTTATTATTATATAATTCAAAGAAGAGTTAAAAGAGTTAAAATCAATGTTTATTAACAAAAACATTTTTAATATAGCGTCTTACATAAGATAAATTTGATTATAAATATTCATTAGAAAGATAAAAATATTTAATACATAATTTTATTTTATTTATAATTTTTAGACATTATATATTTTAATTTATTTATGACACAATGGTGATGTAGTAATTACCTAATTAATGAAATATTAAAATAATTGAGAACATAAATACCCAAATAAATGTAATTTGAGACTTTTTATGAATTACACTACTTTTATAGGTTAATATGAAATTCTAGTATTGATTTAATTATGTTTTTTTGAAGTAATTATTCTTTTATGACTTTCAAAAAAATCAAATACAAAATTGTGTCAAAATTGACATAAATGAGTTTTTAAAACAAATATTATATTATTAATTGATATTCAATTCCAAAAAATATAAGGATTGGCCAAGAGACTTATATAATGATAGTTTTATCATTAATGTACCACTTGGTGGGTCTCATGGATGTATAAAGTAATTTTATTAACTATATAATATAAAAATACAAGTGACATGGTAAATGTCAAACTAATTAACCAAGAGTTAAAACTAAAATATAAGGTTAATATAATTACCCAAACTAGTCTAAATTCTATTGGTAGAAATTATTTAGACCCATACCCACGTTAGAATTTAAATAATCCACTTTGGATCCATTATAAACCGAATATTAATTTATTATAAAATAATATTTCTAGCTTTTCCAAAGGTGCCCCTCACCCCTCTTATAAAAGGGAACTCCCCCTTCTCATTAATTCACACCTTAAAAGCCATTTGGATCGGATAACCTCTGCCAAAATATCCTCCAGACATCCCTCACTTAATCCTAGAGGAATTATTTTGATCATAAAGCCAACCTAAAGAGCCCTTTTGATCAAATCAAAGGAAGAACCCGAAGAAGAGGTAATGTTTTCAACACCCTTTTCAAGTTCATTTCTTCTTCAACTTCTTCTTTCCTTCTTATTTCCATTATAAAATAATAACTCTAGTATATTCTATATATTTTGATGTTATTATAAATAGGGAACAACAAAATTCATTATTCTATCCATCCCTTGAATGACATGTCACCATATGTGCGTATGTACGGCCTACCGTCTCCACGTCGTGGGGTAATTGTTATTCAATATATTATTATTTAGGTGGGTATAATAATGATGTATAATTCATGTAAATAATAAATATAACATGATAATGAATCTGTATATCTAATATACCATCCAATTATATATTATTTTAACATCAAAAGAATGATATTGTTGCTTGTGCGTACGTACGGGCTACCGTCTCCACAAACGCAACGAGATTCATTCCCCATCGTATCCATTCAAGTATAATTATCATGTGATGATTAAAAATAATATTTAAGGACTTGATATCATTCTGAATATTAATAAAATACAACCTATCCATAACAAACATTCCTTATGTAACAAAACATATAAAAGAAAACGATTAAGATAACACCCGAAACGATGATAATACTAAAATATTATTAGCAAAGCATTAAAAAAAGATCATATAAGATATCATAATTATGTATATGGTTCTTGTATAAATTAATAACAATATTTTTACTATTATATAGGAGATTAACATACCATATACTAAAGAAAAGTACAAGGTAAGGGTTTATTTCACAATCTCTTCATTATCTGAGGTTTTTTATACGTGATTATCTACTCGGACCTCTTTATCATCCACATCCATGTATCTTAAAAATGATTTTCAAATCATTCATATTATTTTTAATACTATTGTATAAAGTCATTTATACCCTTGTTGACTTTTTATTGTAATTTTATAAAGGAATCTTTCTTTCGTTTTTCAAACAAGGTCCTTTTTAACCTTTTCGACAGAACTAAGGTAGGAATGTATTTTATTTACTTATATGGATGGTGTGTCTATTTTCCACCGTTATAAAATCATAGAAGATTCCATTACAATATAATAAGAATATTTTTAAAGTAAATGTTTTATTTTATAATTATGTGACTTTTAAATGATTTCAAAAAAAGATATATTTCTCTCAAATAGTTTTTATTTCATATATGTCAACATCCTATGATGGATTTTAAGCTTATTTGAATTTTATTTTTTATGATAAAAAAATTAAATATATTATTGAAGGTTTTGTGATATGTTTGACTGTTCATGTGTTATTTTTATACCATTCAGGGTAAATGGAGAAAGTATTGACATTTTGTACGCTAGTTTTAATACGAATGTTTATGTTAGGTTTAAACCTATTCATATGAGGAATGCATTGGACTTAATAAGTGACGGGTGGAGCCCGCTATAGCTCCTAGATGCATCGGTAGGTCTCATGAGACAAACTAGTTTCTTGTAACAAGGCCTTGAAAAAATATTATTTTTAGTCTTGGAACGAGGACTTGGCTATGTGGTTATGATAGTCTGGCATTATGCATTCCATCATTATGAAAGTGGTTATTGATATTGCGTGTTATTATTTGACTTGTAGAATATCCATGTGAATAAGTAAATTGAATTATTTAATTTTATCTTTGCCATATTATGCTGAATTTAAAATTTAAAAGGCCTTTGTTTTAGTTATACATTGACCTAAATGTTTGTGCTTATATATGAAAGTTTCATCTATATTTTTATCCTTACTGAGCATCTGAGCTCACCCCTTTCAATGTTTTATTTTTTCCAGGATGTAAAGATGTAATTTATGAATGACCTGCAGGGATAGTATGAGGGGCTATGATTGTGGATTATGAAGGAAAGATGTTGTAGTAGTAGTTTTCACTTTATTATGTAATGTAAACTTTATGAATGTATCTAGTTATTCCAAGGCTACTAAACTAATCCATCTTTCAAGACATGATATTTGGTGATCATGACAATATTATGTAATAATGCACCAACTCTGGGTAACTGGGGTCGGGGAGTTATAGTTGGTATCAGAGGAAGTTTAGTACAAACCTTGGAACTAGATTTAGATAAACTCTGATTAGAGCACAGAGACCTGAGATGGACTTTGAAGATTAGTATATAAGAACTTCCTAGAATTTTGTTATTGTAGAGATTTTGTGAGTTTTCCGAGCAATACATCTCTGTCTAGATATGAGCAGGTATAGGCGGCTCTGGCACAGATGTACCTAGGGGTAAAACCTGAAAACATTGCTTTGAGATAGACTCCAACGAGAACTAGTGCACGAAACTGTGCCTTGCTACACTCTTGGTTACGACACTCCTGGGGGATATGCTTAGGATAACTCTCATTTTCTTTACAAACAATTATGAAAGGTTTAAGAGTATATACTTCGTCAATGAAACATTTTTATTATTATGGATTATATCCATAAATAGTTCAATTTATGTTAAGTGTTTTATAAGTATGGAATTATGTATTTTGATTCATAAACTGATCTAGTTTATGCCATTGTTTAGAAATAGAACCTAGTTGAATAAATGGAAACCATATCAATGAACACACTCCATGTAGGGATTTCCCGCCTTCTCAAGATAATTATAGTGGATCTGGTGATACAATTGGTGCTAATCACCTTATCACCATTCTCGGAAAACACATTCAGGTTATGAATAATAACTTTACCTGTATGGAGCACCCTGATCCACAGCGTGGAGGATCAATGTTAGATCACTTCATGAGGAAAAAGCCACAAATATTCAATGGGAGTACAAATCCATTGGTAGTTGAGCAATAGATAAGTTCCCTAGAGAAAATATTTCAGGCTTTTGGGATTAGTGAAAGGGAAAAGGTTATCATGGCAGTTTACCGCCTCACTGGAGATGCGGATCAGTGGTGGTCATTGATTCCAAACACGAAGGAAGATGATGAAGTATCAAATATGGAATGTATGGTGTTGAAAGATCTATTTTTAGAAAAATACTTTCCTCGTGACCATCGAGCTGATATGGAAAGGAAATTTCTGAGTCTGAGACAAAAGGAGGATGAAAATGTCGCACACTATGAGTCTAACATTACAAGGTTAGCAAGGTATGTTGGAGATTATATACGTAACCCAAAAAGTAAGATTGATCGTTTCTTTGATGGGTTATATCTGTTTATTCGATGAGTATTATTGTCACAATCTTTCTCGACGTATGAAGATATTGTCTCATATGCTATCAAGATAGAAAAATAATTCTCTAAGTCTTATGACTTTAAAGAAAATAAAGAGAAAAAGAGATCTGCTGATCAATATGGGAATGGAAATAAGGGGAAGAAGGGAAATGTTGAATAACCATCTTGCAGTAAATGTGGCAAGAAACACCCTGGTACTTGTTTGAAGGGAATGGGAGTCTGTTACAAGTGTGGTGAAAAAGGCCACCAAGCTCGTGATTGCAAGGGGAAGAAAGAAGCTACTGATGTTCAATTCTACAACTGCAAAGAGATGGGACATTATTCCAATGAATTTCCTAAGTGTCAGGGGAACTTTCCTTAGAAAAGGCCAAGGGATGAAGGGTAAGACTTTTCTATCACTACTACTGAGGTAGAAGCTCCGAAAGATGTGGTGGAAGGTAATTTAATTTTTTCCTCAAGTTTATAAAATGCATTATTTGATTCTGGATCATCACATTGTTTCATATCTACCTAGTTTTCTAGGAAAATTAGATATTTCCAATGTGATTTAACAAAGGAGTTTTCAGTTAAAACTCATAAGGGAAGTATCATTGCAACAATGTTTTGTGAATCAGTCCCAATTAGAGCACATAAATGTTCTTTATCCGCCGATCTCATCGACATACCTGTGGTTGAGTATGATATCATCCTCAGTATGGATTGGCTTTCGGACCACGATGCAAAAATTTATTGTAAGAATATGGAGCATACTATTTTTGGTGATGATGATAAGGAACACCTTATCTTTATAGCGGAATCATCACCACCTAATTCTTATCTAGATCTACCCCAATAGCTCAACCAAATTCAATTATTGGGGAGGAAGAGAATTAAATGACTGTGGGTGAGGAAAGGAATGTTCAAATAGAGGATATACCTATTGTGAAAGAATATGTTGATGTGTTTTCGGAAGATTTAACCGGACATCCTCCAGAAAGAGAAGTTGAGTTTTCCATTGATTTAATTCCTGGATCAAGTCCTATATCGAAGACCCCTTATAGAATGGCCACTGTGGAATTAGTCTAACTAAAGAAAAAACTAGAGGAATTGAGTAATAAGGGATTTATTCGACCTAGTGTTTCTCCATGGGGAGCCCATGTCCTTTTTGTTAAGAAGAAAGATGGATCTATGAGGTTATGTATCGACTACAAGGAAATCAATTCTATAAAAATAAAGAAAAAGTATCCCCTACCTTGAATTGATGATTTATTTGACCAACTGCATGGAGATCAATACATTTCAAAGATTGACCTTCAGTCTGGATACCATCAGTTGTGTGTGAAGAAGGAAGAAATTCTGAAGTCAGCATTTCGAAACAGGTACGAGCATTACGAGTTTACTGTAATGCCTTTTCGGATGACTAGTGCACCCTATGTATTCCTGGATCTAATGAATATAGTTTTCAAGGAATATCTAGATGAATTTGTGGTGGTATTTATTGATGATATCTTGGTATACTCCAAAGGCTACAAAGATCATGAACATCACTTGTGCATTATCCTGAAGACTCGGAGAGGACATGAATTATATGGGAAGTTTAGCATCTGTGAATTCTAGATTTAGGAGGTTTCTTTTCTTGGCCATATTGTCTCAAAAGATGGAATATCTGTTGATCCTTCTATGACCAAGACAATCCAAGAATGGCCAGCACCGACGAGTATAACTGAGGTACGTAGTTGTATTGGATTAGCAGGTTATTATCGATGTTTCATCCAGAATTTTACCCAATTGGATAACCCATTAACGAAGATCACACGTAAAGGGGTTAAATTTGTTTGGAAAAAATAGCGTGAAGAATGTTTTGAATAACTGAAGAGAATATTAGTCAATTCTCATATATTTACTCTACCATCGGGGAATGATGGGTTCGTTATTTATAGTGATGCATCAATGAGAGGACTTGGTTGTGTCCTTATGCAGAATGATAGAGTTATTGCTTATGTATCATGACAGCTGAAAATTCATGAGAAAAATTATCCTACTCATGATCTTGAGTTAGCAACTATAATATTTTCTTTGACGATATGGAGACATTGTCTCTATGGTGAAAATTGTGAGATTTATACTGATCACAAGAGTTTGAAGTATATTTTCTCACAAAAAGAACTCAACATGAGGAAAAGGAGATAGGTTGAATTACTCAAGGATTATGATTGCATGATACACTACCACACGGAGATGGAAAATAAGGTGGCAGATTCTTTGAGAAGAAAGTATCATAGAGTTTTGAACATGATTAGAATTGAATGGGATCCTATTTTCATGGATCTAGTGAAGATGGATATGGGAATCACCATGGAAGGTGAAACATCAATGCTTTTTCAAATAGTTTCCAAACCATATTTAATAGAAAGGATAAAGAGTTATTAGACCAGTGATGAAGAGTTAAAAAAGGAAGATTAATGCTATGAATGATGGGAAATTTAGTGACTTTCTATATGAAGATGGAATTTTGAATTTTGGGAAGAGATTTTGTGTTCCAGATGTACCTGAACTAAAAAAAAGAATTGTTGGATGATGCTCATAGTTCCAATATCTCTATACACCCTGGGACACCAAAATGTATAGAGATTTGAAGGGACATTTTGGGCGGTATAACATGAAGAGGGAGATTGTTGATTTTGTGTAAAGATGTATGGTTTTTCAACAAGTGAAAGCTAGAATGCAACAACCTGGTGGAGTATTGCAACCTCTTCCCATGCCTGATTGGAAATGGGATACTATCATGATGGAATTTGTCATTGGACTACAAAATACTCCTAAAAGGAACGATAAAATATGGGTCATTATTTATCGTCTTACCAAGTCAGCACATTTTCATGCTATAAGAGAAGATTTACCACTTGAATGGCTAGCAAGACTATATATTAATGATTTTGTGAGACTTCATGGAGTACCCCTATCAATTATTTATGATCTTGATCCCTGTTTTACTTCAAGATTCTGGAAGAGTCTTCTGAAGGCCTTGGATACTAAACTTCATTTGAGCACTGCTGACCACCCTCAATTAGATGGACAATCATAACGGACTATTCAAACCTTAGAAGATATGTTGAGATCCTGCTCACTTTACATTCAGGGTATGTGGGATCAATATTTACCTATGGTAGAATATTATTATAATAATAGCTTCCATTCAAGTATTCAGATGGCACCATATGAAGAATTATAAGGAAATAGATGTTTCACACCAACCTGTTGGGACGACGTTGGTGAAAGAAAACATTGAGGTCCAGAACTGGTGGAGGAAACGATAGAAAAGGTGAAGGTAATCCAAAACCACATCAAAGAAGCTCAAAGTAGGCAGAAGAGCTATGCCGATAACCGAAGTAAGGATTTGGAATTTTAGGTAGGAGATCATGTTTTCTTGAAGGTATCTCCATGGAAGGGAATTATATGTTTCGGTAAGAAGGGTAAATTGAGTCCCAAGTACATCGGACCTTTCAAAATTCTAGAATGAAATGGGGTTGTAGCTTACCATTTGGAAATGCCGCCATGTCTCTCCAAAGTTCACGATGTGTTCCACGTATCACTGTTGAGGAAATAAATGCATGACCCAATGCATGTACTCACTTACAAGGAATGAGATTTGGAACCCGATCTGTCTTATCACGAAGAGCCCATCTGGATTCTTGATACCAGAGAACAAGTACTGAGAAACCGGACGAATTTTCTGGTAAAAGTTCTATGGAGAAACCATAAGATAGAAGAGGCAATGTGGGAACCCAAGGAACTTATGATGAAGAATCACCCAGGCCTTTTAATATAGTAATTTTCTAGAAATTTTGAGGACAAAATTATTTGAACTAGGGGAGAATGTAACATCCCAAGCTTCCACGGTACGCTTCTCTTTGAATAATATGGTAGCGTGTGTTATACGCAACTTTGAGTTCTAACACACACCACAACCAATAAAACTAGTCGTTATGAATAGTAATACCCACTTTTTAAAATTATATAAATTTTATCATTCAAAATGGACTTCATTTTTGGATTCGGAATATCGAAATTATCCTAGGGTGAATTTTTGGTATTTTTCTAAAAGCATTCAATTTTTGATGAATAGTTAAAAAACCCTGAGTTATTAGTAAAAAACAGACTTTTTATTTAAATAATTAATTATTTTATTTAAATTTATTTTAGGTCAAATTAGATACGTAATACCTATATATGTTCAATGTAATTCATTGGATTCAGTTTATAATAATTTTAGACATATAAAAATTTTATTGAACTTTTCACCGTCTTTTTCCCACCTCCTATGAGATTTTTCAAATTCACATAAAACTTAATTTTACCGCTTCTGTGACTAGAATTTCAAAAATCCGAAAGACACGGTTAATATCAAGGAGTAAAATGTGGTTCAATAAGATAAAAATAATATTGGTGAATAGTAACTTTTTACTTTTATTTACCACGGTTAAAAGTAAATAGGATAATTAAGGGTAAAAATGATATTAATATTACCCTAACACATGTTCTAATTCTATTGGACAAGTGCATCATGACCAAAAACAACCTTAGGAATAAAATATTGTCATTTAGGTCCACTTGGATTAGATAAGGACATTTAGTATTATTTAATTTAAAGAAGAGTTAAAAGAGTTAAAATCAATGTTTATTAAGAAAAACATTTTTAATATAGGGATTTACATATGAAAAATTCGATTATAAATATTCATTAGAAATATATTAAGATTTCCTACATAATTTTATTTTATTTATAATTTTTAGAAATTAAATAATTTAATTCATTTATGAAACAATGGTGATGCAATAATTACATAATTAATGAAATATTAAAATAATTGATAATATAAATACCCAAATTAATGTAATTTGAGAATTTTTATTAATTAAACTAATTTTATAGGTTAATATGACATGTTTTTATAGATTTAATTATGTTTGTTCGAAGTAATAATGCTGTTATGATTTTCAAAAAAATCAAATACCAAATTGTGTCAAAATTGACATAAAAGAGTTTTTAAAACAAATATTATATTATTAGTTGATATTAAATTCTTAAAAATATAATGTTCATATAATATACTTATATAGTGATAGTTGTATCACCAATGGACCACTTTGGACGTTTCTTGGATGTATATAGTAATTATATTAACTATATAATATAAAAATACAAGTGAAATGGTAATGTCAAACTAATTAACAAAGAGTTAAAAATAAAAGATAAGGTTAATATAATAACCCAAACCTGTCTAAATTCTATTGTATGAAATTATTTCGACCCATCCCAACCTTAGACTTTGAATAATCCACTTTTGTGCCATTAGAAACCGAATATAAATTTACTATAAAATAATATTTCTAGCTTTTCAAAAGGTGCCCCTCACCCATCTAATAAAAGGGCACTCCCCCTTCTCATTAATTCACACCTTCAAAGCCATTTGGATTGTCCAACCTCTACCCAAATATCTTCCCAACTTCTCTCACTTCACCCTATAGGCATTAGTATGATCAGAAATCCAACCTAAAGAGATATTTTGATCAAATCAAAAGGAAGAACCCGAAGAAGAGGTAATGTTTTCCCCACCCTTTTTCAACTTCAATTCTTCTTCAACATCTTCTTTCCTTGTTATTTCCATTATAAAATAATATCTCCAGTATATTCTATATACTATGATGTTATTATAAATATGTACCAACCAAATTCATTATTATATCCATCCCTTGAATGACATGTCACCATACGTGCGTATGTATGGCCTACCGTCTTCACGTCGTGGTGTAAATGTTATTCAATATATTATTATTTAGATGGGTATAATAATGGTGTATAATTCATGTAAACAATAAATATAACATGATAATGATTCTTTATATATGATATACCATCCAATTATATATTATTTTAATATCAAAAGAATGATATTGTCGCTCGTGCGTACGTACGGACTACCGTCTCCACAAACGCGATGAGATTCCTTCCCCATCGTATCCATTCAAGTCTAATTCTCATTTTATGATCAAAAATAATTTTTAAGTACATGATATCATTTTAGATATTAATAAAATAAAACCTATACATAACAAACATGCCTTATGTAACAAAAAATATAAAAGAAAACGATTATGTTAACACCCGAAACGACGATAATACTAAAATATTATTAACAAAGAATTAATAGAAGAAAATATATGATATCATAATTATGTATATGGTTCCTGTATAACTTAATAACAATATTTTAACTATTATACAGGAGGTTAAAATACCATCGACTAAGGAAAAGTACAAGGCAAAGGTTTATTTCACAATCTCTTCATTATCTGAGGTTGTTAATACGTGATTATCTACTGGGACCTCTTTATCATCCACATCCATGTTTCTTAAAAATGTTTTTCAAATCATTCTTACTATTTTATATACTATTATATAAAGTCATTTATACCCTTGTTGACTTTTTACAAGAAGATTATAAATGAATCTTTCTGTCATTTTCCAAACAAGGTCCTTTTTAACCTTTTCAACAGAATTATGGTAAGAATGTCTTATTTTTAACTTATATGACGGGTGCTGCTATTTTCTTCCATTATAAAATCGTTGAAGCTTCCCTTACAAGATTATAAGAATATTTTCAAAGTAAATGTTTTATTTTATAATTATTGGATTTTAAAATTATTTTAAAAAAATAGATATTTCTCTCAAATAGTTTGGATTTCATCAATGTCAACATCTTTTGATGGATTTTAAGATTATTTGAAGTTTATTTATTATGATACAAAACATCCATTTATTATTGAAGGTTTTATGATATGTTTTACTGTGGATGTGTTATTTTTATACCATTCATGGTTTATAGAGAATCTATTGACATTTCGTATGCTAGTTTTAATACGAATGGTTATGTTATGTTTAAACATATTCATATGAGGAATGCATTGGACTTAATAATTGATGGGTGGAGCATTCTATAACTCCTCAATGCATTGGTAGGTCTCAGGAGACAAACTAGTGTCCTGGCACAAGGCCTTGGCAAAATCTTATTTTTAGTCTTGGCATGAGGCCTTGGATATGTGGTTATGATAGTCTGGAATTATGCATTCCATCATTATAAAAGTGGATATTGATATTTCATGTGATTATTAGACTAGTAGAATGTCCATGTGAATAAGTAAATGGAATTATTTCATTTTATCTTTGCCATATTATTCTGAAGTTCAAGTTTAAAAGGCTTTTGTTTTAGTTATACATTGTCTTAAATTTTTATGCTTATTTAAAAAGGTTTCTGTTATATTGTTATCCTTACCGAGAATCTGAGCTCACCCCTTTCAATGTTTTATTTTTCCCAAAATGTGAATAAGTAATTTATGAATGACCTATAGGGATACTATGAGGGGATATGAATGTGGATTATGAAGACAAGATGTTGGTGTAGTAGTTTTCACTTTATGATGTAATTTAAACTTTATGAAGGTATCTCGTTATTCCAATGCTACTAAACTAATCGGTCTTTCGAGACTTGATCTTTTGTGATCATGCCAATATTATGTAATAATGCACTGACTCTGGGTAACTATGGCTGGGGAGTTACAATATTGCTCCAATGACACTTAAGGACTCACTACAGTTAATAGAATGGGATTTTGATCTCATCACACCTTTTTAGGGGAGGAGGTTATTACCTACATTGGTATTCTCTTATAGATTTAAAACATATTTTTGAATCCTTTATTAAATATAAAATATAACACGTTTCACCCAAAAGTTAACAATAAAATATTAGCATGTATTAGAATTATAATTATCTGTATGTATCAGTGGTTCTTTGATGGAGATATCTATATGTATCTGAAGTTATCTATCGATCATACCATTTTTTAAATGGATTTGATATTTTTATTTCTGTAATTATTATTATGATTTTTTATACCAAATAGTATGGTTCTATGGAATTTATCATCATCTAAGAAGACAATAATTATTTTGATCTCAGGATCAGGGCCCTAGAAAAACTCTTTCTACATATCCTTATGATATGTATGTAAACTGATGTGGTTCGATTCCACTTAATGGGACAAAACATACCTTTTATGATCATGTTGCAAGGAACAAACCATTTTGTATAACATCATGTGACATGGACGTCTATAATAGGTGAGGGATGGGAAATAAGAAGGTGGATAACATCGGATAAAACTGGGAATAATTGAGAGGCCACAAGTATGGTAGAACTTGGAAGACTCAAAATGTATTGTGTATGGTGGACCTATGCATGCTAGTCATGGATTTTCGATGAAGGAATGCTCAGAAAAAAAACATTGGAGTGCCCTTATTTGAGGCTCAAAGGGTTTCATTTGGTATCATAGGAGGGGTATGACACAAAGCCCAAGTTCGGGAGAGGACCTTAATGCTCGTACATTTTGACTAGGTGGAAGTGGCTCCTCACGTAGGTGAATTTTGTTTCACACACTATAAGAACATTAAAAACAATATTCCCCTTAATTACCTCTTCTATTGTGTTTATAATGTCTACCTAGGTGGTTTTGAAGGGCTAGGTTATGGAATCAGATGATCACTACTTCCTGTATTCTTAGGATATTCCAATTGATTTAAAGGAGGATCCCCAGGGTCCCATTTATAGAGATTTTTGGACTGAAGGTGAAGTGATTCACCCAAAAACGTTCCATCATGTAGGTAACTCATGGAAGTTTGGTTTCTCCTTCTAAACTGTGCAAGTTTGGACTATATGTGCCTCCGGACAATTAGGGTTGTTGAATACAGGATGACCTAGGAAATATCTTTGGTTGTCCTTGTTTCCCATCACCTCTTTATTTCTAGAGGTATTATCCTGGGAATCTTCTCACCCTCATTGAAAAAAGATGAGTTACAAAATAATATCCTAATCAGGATTAGATCATATCATAGGAATAGGGTTATATCCTAAGGTAAAGTGATATAGATTTCCACCAACCAAATTTGTTGTGCTAGTATTTTATATAGTTTGGTCATATAATATCCCTATACAGGTCATCCCCATAGTTACCCAGTGTCTCTAAATAGCGTTGACTATTCAACAGTTCATCCTTATACATTCTCTATTTTCTTTTTCTCCCCATTCTACTATCTATCATTTCATCACTCTTATTGTGTTTTCTACAATCCTTCAAGATAATCCTCTCACCCAACCACTTTTTATGACATTGTTAGGGAGACATAGGACCCTAGTTGAGTTGTTTGTGCAAGGTCACTTGGGAGAGTGACATATGTGAGGTTATTTCGGCGAGTGGCCTTTCTGTAGTCCTTCTATTGAAAAAATATCTTAATTTTTTAAAAATAAAAAAAATAATTTTAATGAAAATAATGATACATTATTTCAGATTTCCTATGGATTCTCCTTGGGCCTTTGAAGAAAAACAATCTACTCCAATTTTATAAATTATCAAAACCATCAGGCCATATTATTGTGACATCTGTGACTCTGCACAATTGGAATTATAGAGAAAATTTTAGAACTACCCACATGTGTATACATGAATATATTATTTTCCTCTGTATAGTCAACAGCTTATGATAGTTTCACTCATCCCAAACCATCAAAATTATTTTCCAAAGTCCCAGATCATGGAATAAAAACTTTTAGCCAACCAATATTTCTTCTGGATGAACATTTATCAATGAAGGAGAAATTAGTACTACATGTGTTATAAACTACTGTCTATTTTCTCAAAATTTAATCCCTCACTCATTGGAATCAAAAACAAACTACTATCAGTCAGTCATTTGTGATTCTAAGATAGACTAACAATAATTCATAAAGTATGATTGATACTTCAATTCTGAATGGGGATTCAATCATAAATGGATGTTGCTGTATTAGGTAAACCAAACCTTAATTTAATTTAATACTAAGACCAAAATAATCAAAATTTATAAGGTTGTTTGGATGATGTAGATACATATTTACAAGAATCAGGTCATCATCCCTGAAATATTGATATAATGGATCCATCAAGACAATAATTTCTGTCTTAGCATGGAGAAGTCTACATTTGTGTATGGGATGTTTAGAAGATCTCATGGGATACCATTATTAAAAAGATATATGATGAGTTCATTCTAATTAAATCCTCCAAGGATTATGATAATATGGTTCTTATTTTGGGTTGTGATATATTAAAGATGGATTGGAAGATAAATAGGGTAAACCCTCTCCCTAGGGGTAAAACCCGTCCTAAAGCATAGATAAAGTCCTTCATCGATCCAAAAAGAGAATGTCCTACTTGGTAGCAACCAATGGGATTCCCCCCATTGGAAAACAGAATCATTCCTAGAAAATTCTGCCTTATATTGGTTCAAGGACAGTATTATAGATTGGATCATAAATCCAACACTAATGTATCATCATGTACGCATCTCATCAGCTTTCTTGAAATGTTTTTGAGTACCTACCTACTACGACTCTTTGAATCCAATGGTGGCATATGTCACGTGGAGTTCATTAAGTGTGGTAAAAGTTGTAAAAAGTAACAAAATAGGGCTGGATACCACTATTTTTGAAAGGATCTATCATATTTTACTACACATGTACTTTGGGAAGTCCCCATATCAAATATTTTGGCCATTTAGAATAATATGGGGTGGATTTCAGCACACATCATCTTTTATGTTGTGATGTGGGGTGTTCAAGTTATTGAAGTTCAATTTTGGCCATTAATTTTGTTTTATTATAGTATCCAGCCTCTATCTATAAAAAATAGTGAATCCATGAGGAATGTAAACATACTAGGAGAGTTCAACTTCATCTCATATGTTGATCCACCCACTAGAATGTTCTTTTACAATGTAAAACTATGATCATACATGATTTCATTCAAATATAGCATAATAGAAGCCAATATTGATAGTGATATCATATATGAGGCCTATGATCCATATTGATTTCTCCCAAGTTTAAGTGTCTCCAACAACAAAACTTCTCTCCCCCCAAACAAGTACTATTTTATAAAAATATTATGTTCGCCCAGTAATTTTACATTTTCCTAGACTTAGAGGTATCAAAAGAATCAATCAATATGCCTCTATCAGGTACATCCTTTAAGATAATCTTTGGGTACACCAGTGCTTGGATTTATACCTACATGAAGGGGGAGTTTACAGTAAGATCCTCTTTTTTCATGGACATAATAAGTATTGGATTCCACAAGTATGTTTGGAAGGTTCGACCCTATAGTGATGATTCCAAAACACCAATGTCTTTATGTCAATATAAGGGATTTTCCATGACGAAAACATGAGTTAATAAGACCACATCTTCTAGGATGAGGTGGTCTAGTCTTCACTGCCGGTAGAAGACCTGAGCTCTAGTTTCTCAGTATCCTATTATAGTAAAGAGGACTAAAATCCCCTCAATGTAAAAATATGTCTGGTATTCGTCTCCTATATCGTCATAAACATCTAAATATGTTCGGAATTCGGAAATCCAATCTTTACAACATATAAACTGAGACATCTTATATTTATGGGTGTTTCCCTGGGATTGTCTTCATATCCCACCACCTATGGATATTCAATAATTATCTGATCTTCACCCTAATATTAATTTTCTAATGTGGGTAAATATATATGGGGGCTATAGATGTTAATATATGAAACTGTTGATGGGATCCCAATCATAAAGTTGGTAACTGACATGAAATCCTGGGATTCTACTTAGGGGATATCTTATTGATATAATGAATAATGGGATGACTATTTCAACATTAGTGAGTTTTATCATTCCCCCTTCCCTTTTTCTTTCCCTCCCTCATTCATCATCATTTATATTGAAAGTATTTTTCATGAATATGGATGAGAATATGGTTTAAAAGTCTGTCCCATGATTCCCCATAATATTGGCTGACAAGAACCCCTGTCGAAGTGTGTATGACACTCCCAAGACCTCATATATATCATCGGGTGTGATGATGGGGGAGGAAGAGATGATAGGACGGTCCTCTCAACTTCTATCTATAGTAACCATAACAAAAAGGACCAACATGGGGCCCTCAATGAATCAAGAGGACAATTGAAAGAGGGTGATGAACTTATCTTGAATTATGTGTCGTATTACGTTTTTTAAATAAAATTTAATCATATGACTCACCTGCTATACTAGTTTTACCTTTTATTCATATTTTACCATCTTTTCACTCTCCCCAATCAAGTGGTCTAGCATTGATCCTTCAAGGACCAAGTGTGACAGCATTGATGAGACACGTTCTCGGGCTAGTTTATTCATCCCTTTGAGAGAAGAAGAGTCAAGAGTTGAAGACATATCTGCTCCCATTATAATATAAATGGAGAGGGGTCCTTTTAATGTCATATTCACATTATATGGTGTCATTTAATAGTTAGTAAAATTAGTCCACATGATATTTTAGATATATAACATACAATATACTACCCTATAATTACCATTATCATCCATATCTCCATTCTTTAAGGGGTTGGTAGTGGTCTTGTACGGTCTAATGATGGTGTTTGTGATGATCTTAACTATTTATGGTTCAAAGATGTCATAGTTCCTATGAATATGGAAGACATAATTTATGACATAGCCAATTTAGGTTTAGAACCATGAACTATGAATACCCTTAATAGTGAGTATTCTATGAGAAGTGAGGCATTATATAATTATCTAATGGAACTTGAGGAAATTTTGAAAAATATGAATATTCCTACCTCTTTATAAGAGTTCAAGGACATTGATAGTTAATTAGAAAGATGTGATTTTTTCTCTTCGTTATGTTTTCCAAAAGGGTGGACCTTCTAAAATTTGATGTATTATACCAAATATTGTTTATTTCATCTATTTTTTTCATTAATAATTTCCATGGTTTCCAATGACCTAGGATGTGATTTCCATTATAATACCATTACTGGGGGAACTACAACTAAAGGCTCCATGGTGGTAGATTCTGAATATCCCTACATCCCAGTCCCTAAGGAAATTGAGTGGAACATTACTTATTAAGAATTAGGTGTTCAATCTGTTGAGATCAGGGGTGTTAATGAGTATTCAATCGTAATATTTGATCAATCAATGGTTGATTTTTATTAAGTTCTTTTGGTATATCCTTACCCTTTATAATTTTTAACCCCTGGTGTTAATGAGGGTTCGATTTTTTTACCAGTTCTACTTACTTCAGCCTCCATACATGATGAAGTGGATTCTGTGCTGACTCATACAATAGTAGAAGGTGGAGTTGATACTATTTTTTGGGATAAGATATGGGGAATTATTTAGTTATATAATCATAGAATAAATATATCCCTATGAAAGTGGTTCTGAGTCATCCTTTGAGGAAAATTGTAACCTTTGTCCATCACATTGTATTATATAGATATCTAGATGTTAATTTCAGATATTCCTCTAAATGATCATAAACATGAATTCATTAACATCCAACCATGATTCCCATTTTGGGGAAAATCAATTTTGAATTTATTATGATCCACCATGCTTTGAAGTCAGTCAATCAGCAATAGGAGGAGGAGAAAAATTCACAGCATGCTGAGGTGCAGCAAGTAGGTAGATTTCATGTTCTCAGAGCTACTGTATACTAATAGGATTTTATCCATAATAAGGAGGTGGAGGAGAATCATCTTCTACAAGATAATAAATATCAAGATGGTATGCCTTCAAGTATAAATTGATATAGTAATGGAAGAGATATGCCTCCTCCAACAATCCATGGAGGGGGCCTTTACACAAGGAATAGATTTTGATAATGTGGAGAAGGAGAATATTCATCACAATTAAGAGGTTGTATCCAAAATATTGGTTGGGTTTTAGAAAACTATGGATAATTCTTGATCCACAGTCTAATAGATCAAATCCAATGTTGAGTAACACCAATAAAATTTGGCATTGAAACTTCATGATGTGGATGTTATTTTGAATTTTAAAGCATGAATGAAATTCATAATTTTTTTCTTCGATCATCTATTTCTATATTCCTTTCATTATTGTGACCATGAAATAACACTAAGAATTTCTTATTTGATTAAATCCCATTTTTCAATGAATTGAAATTTCAACAATACTAATTAGAGTGCTCTATGTTTTTCCTAAGCCATTAGAGCTAGTTAAACTAGTTCATCTATTTATGGGATCATATGATAGACCCTTTGACCATTTTGTATTTTGTTCCATTTCCCTAATTTTTTCCACTATAAAAAATGATCCGAAATTAGTGATTATTACATGGATTTTTCATATTCATACCTTTTCAAGTTTTCAACACAAAATCTTGAATTCCTTTTTATTTTCATTGCTAATTTTTTCCTAAATCAAGAAGTATCATGTCTTTTGTGTTGGGATTCAACATTTACCCTGGGTACCACATTTTTTGTTTTCCAACATGTTGACTACTATTTCTATTTTCATCTGAATTTTATAGTCTTACAATAAAAACTAATACAACTTGTTTTTTACTTCAAAAATAATTGACCATCATTCATGGATTGATTACGTGAGTGGGGATTTCTGGCTTGAAATGTTGTGAGATTCTTCAAAAACACAAATGGGGAATCTTGATTCACAATTTTGCAGTTTCTATCTCTAAAATATGATGTGAGACAATAATAAAAAGGATGAACATATACCTTGTGTGAAAATTGGTTTAAAGTATGGCTTTTTTAAGGATTATGGATATATATGTGGTTTCTATTGAGGATGAATGTGTGTATGATTGATGGTACTTTTTGTGGAATCTTATGAAAATCAAAATTGAGGAACATTAATTCAAAGTCAAAAAAATGGTGTTATTAGGAATTGGACATTCTGGTACATATGGAAAAATATTTAATCAAGATCATTAATTTTTAAGACTATGGAGGGTGGTTTGTGAAGTGAGTATTTGTGAGAATGTAGGGTCCATATGGGTTGCAACCTCCCATCAATGGGATACCATTCATAAAAAAATTCAATTTTTATATAAATGATCGGAAATTTTTTTCATTATATAGAAAAAGAGGGGCATTGGGAGAAATACAAAACCTCAAAACTAGATTAGGGTTGTTCCATTAAATAGGCAAACCCAAACATTTTTTATAATATCTAGGTAATAATGGAGGACATAGGAGTCAATATGAGTTTTGATGCAATTTTCAGCATGTTGTACATAGTTCCTCAGTGCTATTCAATGGATGTCCAACATCAGGAGAAAAGAATCCAACAAAGAGATGGATTGAGCATCACAATGTTTATTGTATTTTGGCTAGAACATGGTACAAAAAGTTCAATATTTTTTGGTAAGGGCATTGAGGACTAAAATTTTAGTTCAATTATATTTTACTAAATAATTAATTAATTTATTAATAATGGTAATCTATCAAATAATGTTACTTTATATTTAGGCATGAAGGGTGATTTTGTAATCTATAATATGGGGTCTCCTGAATCTGAGAAGTCATGCGGAATAAGAATTAAAGGAATGACCATGTAACGTGTTTGAAAATTGGATTCTTGTATAATGTTTTGAGAGATTGTAGAGATAGAAGAGGTATCCCTAGAGGAATAATGTGGTTCTGGGTCAATGATTATTTTTGGATGACTTTGGAAAATATAAACATGTATTTTCAGTGCATAATCAATTAGAAACATCCTCTAATTTAATTTCCCTTTCTTGGGAAACATATAAAAATCCATACTAGGGAACATCCATACATTGTAAAACAAATGTGTTCTAATGAATCTGAAATTCTATTTCCCATGGACTAAGAATGAAAATAGAGGTTCAGATTTCCCTATTAACAGTAATTGGTCTGTTTAATGGAAGTTCCTATGTATGTAAGGATAATTTATTGTCAAAATAAATTAGGAATGGGGTGAAATGATTCCTATAATTTTCGGACCAAATATTAGAGTATAATATTATTTTTATAATATATTTATTCTTGCGACATATGATATGGGAATATATATGTGTCTATTCAAAACAAGAATCAAGCCACACATAGTTCTAAGAATGAATAACATAAATAATTGACTTTTTTGGAGAGGGGGAATTTTTCATTTAATACATCCTCACGAGCATTATGAGAAATCATACAGGGTATTACTATGTAGATACTATTCCCACATACGAGAGTATGTGTTTTTATATTTTTGATGGATCAAGATGTAGGATTTGGGAATCACTACACATCCCATCAAATTAATAATCCAACTACACATTGTTCTTTTACTATAGGTGTCATGGGATACCAACACTGAGGATAATGTTATTCTCAAACACATAATAAAATTTTATATAGTTTTACATCATGAAAAATTAATCAATCATAGTGTCTTACATCCTTCAATAATTATATTTGGAGTGAATTTTAAGCTCTTGAATCTATGACAATGTTAAACCCGACATGAATTTATCAGTATTGAACATGCAGGGAATCCATTACAAAAACTTCTAATCCCATGTGAGCTATGCTCAGTGTGAGAATCCTAGATTGAAAAATGTTTCATTCACCACAAAAATTCGATTAGAAGAAAGTAAATTTCCATTTTGATCATGAAGTGGATAGACTGGGATGTTTGATCTCGGAATCACTACCAATCTTAGTAAAATGATAAAAAAAATGCATAATTAGTTTTAGGAAACCATGTGATTAAACATCGTATGGTATTGATAAATATTTCTTCTAGTTTTAAAACATACTTCTAGGTCCATGATTCTTGGAAATGATGATTGATATAAGGATTATCAGGTGATGGATGTTCTGACTTGCTTTGGATGTGAGGAAGGAAATTCTAAACCAATATCACGGGAGTTCTTTTATTAGGAGGAGTGATACTAGAAAAAAAAATTAGGGAGTTACAAATGTCCATGTCGGAAATGTTTTTCCCTAGAATAGTGTTTTTGAGGATTATGGAGATATAATAGGTCTATCCTAATGAAAAATGTGGCTTAGGATGATAGGAAATTTTTGGGTGACTTATGTACAATTAAATAGGGGCATATTATTAAGAGTCAACACAAAGGTTCCCTTATTAATATGAACATCTGAAACTGGTGGTTGAATAATGATAATGGAGTTCCTAAATTTGACGAGATAAAGAGTATGATGTGTGGATAGAATGTTTCTAAACACAAAGGAAGCATTTTCACCGACATTGTCCATGAAATCTGTAGTCCCCTACATCGATATTTGTAGTATGTAGGGGATCCATTTTCTATACTTCTTGGATACACCTAGAAAATGATGTTTAAGAGTCACTACATATCTCATTAAAAAGAGTATCCATAAACATGTAGTTAATGTTTGGAGTTGTGTTAGGAGACCTACACCTAGGTTTGTTATTTTCTAAAGTATGATTTGAATGTTTATCTAGTTATACATTGTGAAACAAGGATATAAACCATTCATATTTACCCCATGAATCATGGAAACTTTCGTATAGTTTTATTTCATGTTATTGGTACATTATTCAATTTTTTATGAGTGTTACAACTCATACTGTAGTGTCTTGTAGATTTTTGTCATGTGACTAGGACAATATATTATGCCTTTAATAGTATTTCATATAGAAACAAATGTCCTGAAATTTTCCATCTTGTGAAGAGGAAGAGATATGTTTCTTTTCCATAAAGTCATTCCATTTCATCAATTCATTTTTTATATTAATCATACATGGATATTTGATCGCATTTGAAAACATGATGTTATGGAAATTGGGCCTCAATGGGAACGAAATGTTCTCTCATGTATATCATGGAATACATGGTTTCTCAAAGTGCATGTTATTGTCTTATTGACCCATATGTAATTAAAGACCTTTTTAGTATAAGACTTTTTATCTTAATCCACTGTCATATATAGTATGTTTGATATCATCTTATAGATGGCCTCTATCTATCCATTAGCTAATCCATGATAGCAATAAAAATTGTTGGATTTAATATTATACACTAGGTACATATTCTATAACTCTACAGAATCATTTTTGATTCTACTGTCCATTGGGGTCTTATGAGGGAAACCAAATCTATTAATGAAGATAGATTTCATGATGTTAACGAATCTATTATTTCGAACATCTTTGAGGAGTGATGCTTCAACAATTTTGGGAGAAATAGTTAGTATTAGGGAGGATGTACTTGAATTTCACAGTCATATTCAGAAGATACATCCCTAAAACCTCAATTCCTTTTATTGGAAATGGACAAGGTTATTTAGTTGTGTATATAACCCTAGGTTTTTTATGGATAAATTTGGCAGTAAATTTAGAGGAATGACACTTCTCGGTGAATTTTGTACAATCCCATGTCATTAATTTTTATTAGTGTTCAGTTCTTCAAATCAAATTGGATAGCCAAAACCCTAGCTAGATGGAACCAAAGGATCATGTATGAACTTATTTCATGATCTAAATAATATCTTACCAATAAATCCACCAAATAAAGATTCCATACAATCCTTATTAACATAGTAATTTCTTATGATTTGAGCCATTATTAAGAGTAAAGTTAGTATCTCATGTTCGGGGTTTCTCTTTTTTGGATTTAAATGATGAGAGAACCCTATTTTAGTAATACTACACAATGTTTATTATCATATTATTTATTGGACTCTCTAGTTTGGGTATATAATTGTCCTTCTTTATTTTGTCCATGTCAACATGAACAAAAGGAGACACTATTTAAAAGATGAGTAATATTGAGGACAATTTCATCCCAATATGGGTATTCCAAATATGTAGCTGCATTTTCCAATGTATATTCTTGGAACTCCAATGATCATGGGATGCCAATGTTGAACTTGAGGTGAATTATTCCATTAACCACATGTAAATAGTTAAGTAGGGGGATCAGTTCATCCTTTCTAATATCATAATCCCCACTGATCTTTTAGATTGCCAACTTTGCATCTCCTTCTATGTTCAGGTGGTCTACTACAATTTTAAGTGACAATTCTTGTCCTATAATTAGGGCATATTTTCTACATCATTATTTCTGCAGAATAATAAAAATATAAAGGAGTATGGATTTACTACCTTTTATGAATAATGGAGTATGACTCCCAAACTGACATTGTTGACCATGTAGTCTTCCATTCTCTTCCTTACTGGGCTTCTGGACACACTATTGAAATGCATCACTCGTATTTGGGCGATTTCTTAAATAGAGAAAAAATCTCAATCATAAAATTCAGTATTCACTAACTTTGTTTCTATGGATGTATAGTTTATAAATAATCCTTCCAAATCCTATCCAATTATCCCTTTTAGAGATATGAACTGAATTTCTAACTACTGCAAGATAACTGCCTTATAATGGTGGAGGATGTACTTGAGAAAGTTTTCATGAGAGAATAAATGGAAATTTTTGGGCTTCAGGTATTGCCTTAGTTTATGAAGTATGATGAGTAATTATAGACATCTCTTCTCAATTTCTCTATAATGATTTTTAGTATTCATTGTTGTTTAACTGAGATAATAAATGTTGTTTTAATTCCTGGAGTAAATAGTTTGTGTGAGGAATGTTCCCATTGACCTTTCCAATTCTACCATGTAAAACATCACTGACATGTAATAAATAGGGGGCATTAGAACTACTGGACTCAGCATATATTTCTTAATACTATCAAATTCATCCTTTCAATTGTTAGTCCACTCATAGGTGGCCCCTTTTTCATTCACCTAGTGATGGGAAAACACATTATCATGATGTTCTCTATATATAATTAAATTTAGGCAATATATCCATATATTCCCCTAAATGCATTGAATTTTCATGGAGGTGACATATTATGGATATTATTTTTCTTCAATATATTTACTTCAATGTCGCAATGTCACACCATGAAGCTGAAAATCTTTCCCGACACAACTCTGAGAGTCAATTTAAAGGGAAAATAATCAGGATACCCTCTCTCATCTTGTTAAATATTTCCTCTCTATTAGTAAGGTGTTATGCATAGAGTTTATACTTAACCACATGTTATTTGACAAATCATTTGATATATCTTTCCAATAAGAATTTGACGATGCGATCCATAGCATGTTAGTATCTAGAAAAAATATTTTTCAATCCAAATGGAATTACCAAATAGAAATATACTCAATAAGGGGTCCTAAAGGTGGTGTATTCTTCATATTATGGGTCCACATTAATTTGATTATACCCTGAACATCCATCCATGAAGGATAGGTTATGATACTTGGTTGTAGCATCAATAAATATCTTAATGATTGGAATAAAGAAATATTCTCTAAAATAATGAGGTATGAGATCTCTAATGTCATTTAAAACGCTAATTATTTCATTCATATTCATTATTGGGACTATTTGGGAAATAAATTTTGGATAATGGATTTCCCAGATGAAATTAACAATGATAATTTTATCAAAATTAGCCAATATTTTTGTGGAATGATTTATGGGTGTCCTTTAGGATTCATGTTTTCATCCCTGGTGGTTTTCTTGCATGGCCATATGGTGAGTGTCCGCCTTATTAACAAAGCCTATAATTTCATTCTACATAAAGGAAAATACATCATGACACTATTTCATAATGTAGTAATATACCTCTTGTTCTCAGAAGGAATTTCTAAAAAAATCATGTTGGTCTGTGAGTCCTCTTCAATACCCAGATTGATTTGTCTATGTTCATCAATGGTTGTAGATACACCTTACTCAAATGTTAGAGAAAATTATATGAACCCCTCATATACCTCTTCTTCCTCCATCTATTTTTATTATTATTCCATTCCCTCTTCTCTCTTGGGGTATGTGTTCAATGAAATATATTCTCAAATGATAGAAGATGAGTAAATATTTTGACATCCCAATGGTGAAGTAGCTTCCTCAAACCCAGCTGAAAATGTTGTGTCTCTTTGAAGTTATAGAGGGAAGGAAAGGTATGGAGGAGTATCTCCAATATTTATTAATGACATGAAAACCACATCGGACTCAGCACATGAGTTAGAGATCTATTGATGCTCATGGGATGGAAATAGGACAATTTCACCAGAACTTTTACTACTATTTGGAGAATCCAAAACATTTTTATCCTTTTTGGGAATAATCAAGATAACTAATATAATGAATATTTTTGAATATATTCCAAAATTTGGGATTGTGCTTCCAATTTGATTTTTGGAAAACAAATTTTATTTAATAAGATATTTTAAGGGACTTAATATAGTTATTTAGAGACCTTTTTGGTTTGGATTGGAGTGACATTTTTTGTCAAGGGTTGTTTCTCTTCCCTCAGGTAGAATCTGACATCAATATATTGTGATTCAAATGATTAAAATGTGTTTTATCACCATGAAATGTCCTAATTTTACCACTAATGAAATATTGAAGGCATTAGTGGTAAGATTAGGGGACCTCCACATGATTTTGCAATCAAGGCCTTACTAGAAAGAGATTTAATGTTGTGTCTTACCAAAAAACCAATAAAATTGATTTGGATAGGAGGTCCCCAAACTAAGACAAGGGCATGATTCTGCCAAGTTAATTTCTATCCCTTTGGTTTTAATTTATAGAATTAGAGAATAATGGGACAAATGGGATTTAATGTAACCTAGTTGATGAAGTGATCAAATTGGAATGATGTCGACACTTGAACCATTATTAATGAAATCCCAAAGGATATCAATGTCATTAAATAACAACATCTTTATATTTTTTCCTAATAGATATGATATGTGGAATTATATGTGATCAATATTTTTAATATATATTTTAATAGTGTTGACCTTAACTTAAATTTCATTATGTATTTGAATAGCCGCTATAAGCACTTCCTAGAGGACTTTTTATACACTTAAAGAATCAAAGACTGATAACTATTCCAACATGAGGGAATATTTATTTAGAATATCATACTTCTTGGATAAATTTCTATGAATCCCATCATGAGGATGTTCTATCATTGGAACCTTAGGAAAAAATAACATGACATGGGAATATTGGACCTTGGAACAAGAGATTAACATTCTCCTTCCCTTGGGGGGTTGGGTCGAGCATGTCAGTTAGAATCCAAGGACAGTCAGATAATTTTCCCCCCTCTGGTCAATCTTCTAGAATTTTGGGGTAAGGGTGGCCCCTTTAATATGTTGGGGAACATTATTATTTTTTATAGGCCCACTAGAGTGCTTCCCCATGATATTCAGCAGTATACATGGTTCAAGTGAGGATGTTTCCAGAGTACTAATTTCTATTGTGACCAAGTCTCTCCATATATCCTCAACCCATGTACACTTTTTCGATGATTCCCTAATTAGTTGTAGGGATCATTGTTTCATGTTCATATTCAACGTTATATAAGGGATCCATTATTTGAATTAGTTTAATTTAATCAAATATCAATACATATTTTGATGATTATTTTTCTAGAAGAGAAAATCTAGTCATATCATTTGGTCAGACGGTGCCCATGATTTTCGGACTAAATCCATGAAGTCCTAGAGAGTCAAAGAAATTTTTTCTTTACTATAGTTTTTTATTATTAAATATATTTACCCAATTCAATACATTTTTTTAAAATTCATTCCTTTATAGAAATGGTGTGCCAACTAAGTCAGTTGTGCCATAGATGATGTGATTGGGGGAATAGGTGGTTGTTTCAGTTGTCCTTGGAGGATATTTTGATTCTGGTAGAATGTGTTTCTAGTAATCAAATCACTATAACTCTTTGAATTATTTTTTTGTCACATCATACCATTCACCCTATTCCCCTACGAACCTTTTGAAGAAAATCCACTAATTTCTAACAACACTTTTTTAGAGTTTAAATTTTTTTAAGGATATATTTGAAAAAAATATGGGTTGTCTTCCCCAACATCTAGTGGAAGGGGAAATAGTTCTGTAGATCATCAAGAACATTATAGTTTGGGCCCTTGAGATTTATAAACTTGATGTATTTTTTTTCCAAATCTACATTAATGTATCAATAGATATTCTCATCTCAGGACGAATAAACATTTTTCTTCAGTTACTCAATATATTTTCACCTCAAATCATTTTTCTCATTTTTAAGTGGTGGGTATTTTTGCTGAAACTCAAGAGTGGTTCCTAAAAATATTGTCCATTCTATGAAAATGGATTCAATTTAGGGGATTTCTTATGTGTGATATTTGAACCCTCTACATTCCCTATTCTTTTACCTTGAGCAGACAGAATTACTCAATACATGGATCTTGTTTTGAATATGGAATATTATAATATTTGAGAATATATTTTTAGATCCCAAAACCCCCATATATATTTCATATATAAGAGTGGTGTTCACAAATCGTTGTGAAGATTATCTATATAGTTTGACAAAAAATTATCCTGGGAAGTTATAGGTTTAGAGATCAGGTTAACCCCATCCACTCAGTATAAAAATCTAACACCATATTATTCTATTATTTTTATTATTTTATAGGTCATGGAAAGTTGTCTTCTACAAATTTGAGATGAATTTTAATAGAGAAAACTAACATATATTTTCATATATCCTAATTTATTGATCCCCCAAAATATCATACCATATAATTTATATCCCTTATAGTGATTGTGAGAGGAATCTAATTTTCAATACTTCATATTGTGCAAGGTTCTACATAATGGATCATAGTAAGACATGAAATGAATCAAATACTATTCAAATTTATCTAATACCTTAAATACTAGAAATATAGGGTCCCCAGAATTTGGTGGGAGAGGGGTCAGATACAACCATTATGTGTATGGTTTCATTTATTACTATCCAAGTGTACTCCAATATACCATTTTAACCAATAATGCTACCAATGAATCAATTGTAATTATAATCCCCTGAGGGATTTATATTTGAATAGGATATTGAACAAGATCAGAAATAGGTAGGGCCATCTATGGTGGATATATTTATACGTTTAGTGGGTGTCATATAGGGTATGGTCCATGTGGAATATTCTATGATAACATTAGTTTTTGACCATATGGAGGGAACTCTTAATATCTTTCTCTTAAGAGGTCTACAAATATTTGTTTTAACTACCCCACATTGAGCTGACATTCTATCTCTATTTCACTTGATGAGATGAATCCTTTTGGTTGATGTGTCTCAGCTGGGAGTTAAATTTCAGTCTCCCATTATAGAACATATCTGGTATGGGTAGTTATATTGTGTAATCCTACTTTGAGTTTTCATAACTCCTTTATATCTTTATCTTATCAATCCAATCATTCCTCAAGTTTGAAGAGTTTTTCAACCTCATGAGGTGGGTGAGCTGTGACCTTACCATTTCCATTTTCAATGATGTATTCCCATTTAATAGGTACTGAAAGAGAATTTAATGGAATCCAGAAGTTCATAGAAATCGTTTAGATCTGGGTATGGATACCTACTTCAATCATTTTTTGTATACCATATTATGAACAGAAACATCCTCATCGTGTTCCTCTATAGTAGCCTCATGGTATTTAGAATATATAGGGGTGGTGTTAATTAAATTAAATTATCAGTGATTCATTTCAATAATTTCATTGGACTCTATTAGATATTTTATTTTCTCACCCATATTGAGGCCTTTCCATCTATTCCTACCATCCCCATGGATTCATTTGTAGAATAGTGGTCTAAAGGGAATCTATATAAATTGTTGTTTTATGGGTTATAATTGAGGAAATCAAGTCATGGTATAAGTTTAACTAGGAGGATTTTATCTATGGAACTCCCCCTATATAGAAAAACAATGACTTCTATTGATGTGGTGGTTGTTGTGAATAATCCCCCAACCCTTTTGGATGTTGCTTCTCCAATTCCATTTTCACCACCTTTTAATATGGGCTTATTATCCTCAAAGGATGTGTTAAAAAATCACCCCTACATACAGGGCTATGTTTGATCCAACATTTTATTCGATGATGTGTCCCTAAAAACTTTCTAGATTCTATAGAGCTATTTTCAGAGATGATCTAGTTGTGTTATATGAATTGCACTTTATCCACCTACTTCCAATGATATCGGAGGTGCCTAATGATTGGCCATCCATAAACAAGAAGATTTCTCAATATTTTTATAAGATTCATGTATTAGTTTTTCAATGGATCACTCTCTTATGGCCCCACATAATTGGGAGGTGTTTGGGGATTGTTTTTTTATAAGAATACCTTATCTTGTGAAAAGATTTTTCTTGTAGAAGATTCCATAGTACTATGATATTACATGATGTCCCATTTAAAGAGTTTTTCTGATTGGGGAATGTTGTGAAATTAAATTATCCATGAATTCACCAAATTATAATGTGTGTAATAGATGTGGAATTTTTTATCAACTGAAATAACTCTTGTGAAACATTGAGACATGCGTGTTTAAGTGCTCATCGTTGTTTTCCCAATTTTGGATGTCATCCGGGGAGAGGTGTTAACAATTAAATTTAATGGTGTATAACTTATATTACCTTAATGTGGCATGGATACTCATCATAATGAAATAATTTTTTTTATGTGATGTCTAGTGGTCCATATATTTAGGTTGGTTTAATCGTCAAAATCTTCTGACAACACCACTAGAATGCTATATTGGGGAGTGGCTAAAGGACATAACATGGCTCATATTTTTCCTTCAACCAACTGTCTCATCATTTTCCATTTTTATTATTCATATTTTAAAATAGTTTTTTCAACCTATCCTAACTAAATCAGACCTCCTCCTACTACTTTGTTGTAAATGAAAGGATTGTAATGGATTTCCAATGTCATATTAGAAGGAAAGCGGTTAAAGTTTGTTTTGGGGAATGATCATGGAAATGCTATATCTTCTGGTTGAGAAAGTATTTCACATGTAAATAAAGAGGCATCAGGAATGAATGGCATCATATCCCCATGTTCCTTATGATACTGTGATTTTTCTTAGTTAATTAATCAAGGTGAGGACAAGTTTGATGAAGTGAAATTTCATTGTGCGGAGGAACATTGTAGTGAATTTTGTAATGGATAAGACTACCATCAAAGATTGACCTAAAACATCATGTAGAATTCATATCATGCATACCATAGGGAAGAACATCAAGGATGATGATTATAGCAACCCAGCCTTTTCTTACATTACTATTACATCATTAAAACTATAAAAATAATAGTATTACACCATGATGATCCAAAGGATTAGTGTCTTGTGAAAACTAGGACCGAACATTACTTTAACAACATCTAACATAAAAATTTATTTAATTCATTCTTCTCTAGCTTCTAATTTTCCCTTGTAAACATAATAGTACACATAATCACCTAAGGATATTCATAATTGGTGCTATAAAATCCTAGTAAGAGAATTGATATGAATAATATAGCCTGGGGTTAGCATAATCATAACAACATCATCAAAATCATGAGAGTTATCTTTAGATAAAGTCATGCAATGAGGAAATGCATAAAAAATGAAAACATCATGCCTTATTGGTTAAATACCACACAGAGTTGTGAACAATTATATCATCATGTTCACACATCATTTCACTTTAAATCATGAGATTCAACACATTACCCAATGCATTGGATTTCTGTATAATTCTGGTCACACCCGTCATATTCAAACATTCATATTGCACTATATAATTCTGAGTTCACCCTTCTCATCATAATATTTACATTATCATGAATGCAACCTTGAAAATATTTCAAATATGAACTTAAAATAACCCATGGAATGAAATGGGTTTCAAATCAAACATTCATAAACATTTGGTTCCCAAAATAATGATGGAATATCACACTTGACATACAACCATTAACCTTTAGTGAATAGTGATACAATCTTCATGAAGTGAAAAGGGTGAGTTTATTTGTAAGAAGAGTTCATTTAGAAAACATTGGATTTTTCATAAAATCATTTAGAGAAAATTTATATCCCATAAATGGTAATTTAATGAGGAATAAATGATTTTAAGGCATATACATACTGAAAATGGGTTGAATAGGGAAAACCCAAATAAAAGGAATTGGTTTTGGGAATTTCCCCTTACCTTGTATCCGAACGCTTTCTTCACATTAATATCATTTATAATGACATTATATTCATTAATTAGAAATTAAAGATTATTTTATACATAAATAATGTTCATTATGGTCTCATTAAGTTCTTTTTTTGGCCTTTGGATGAGTGATTGATTTTAAATTAATTGTCTGAGGGTGTTCTTTTTCTGAGTTTTCATGAACAGTATAAATAGAATTTCATGTAGAACATGGGAAAACATTTAGAACTGATATTACATGTTATTAATGATGGTAAAAAAAAATTATATTATAAATAATTTTTTTATATACCATGAAAAATAATCATTATATAATATTTTAATGACGATTGTTTGGGTTAATTCGAGCGGGTTTTTAACCACAGCGAATTTGTATTGTTTAATCATTTAGTAATATTTACAGAAGCTAGTTTGAGAACATTAAATTGGATATAATAAAAATAATATAATCTGGTTCAAATATAAAAACGGTATGATGACCGGATCTAAAGGTGTAAATGAATATGAAAACTTGTCGTTAAGAAGGTGTTAAATAAACACATCATGAACAACTTTTTACTTTCTAAAATAAAAAAATAGGAGTAAGGGGTTGGATTATATAATATCCCATTAGTATCAAAATACTTATATTATATTTATGATAATTTAGTTACCATACCATTTGGATGAGGATAGGTGGTGGGATATTAATAAAAGAACTTGAAATTGAAGATAAATTAAAGGAAAAGAAAGAGAAATTACCTCTTCAATCCTCCTCTTGAGAACAACCATAAAGAACCTAGGATTGATCATTTGATAAGAATAAAAGCTCTTGTAAATGGGGTAGGGTATAAGGGATATGTTTGGGTTGATATTATACATTTCTTGAAGCTTGAGTGGTGTGAATAAATGATGGTGTGAAGGGTGGTATTTATAGTGGACGAGAGAGGGGTTTTCTCATAATTATATTTATTAATTTATTATTTCTCCAAATGATAAGTAATGGAGATGATTCCATGAACAAGAATAGTAAACATTTCATATGAGTTCAAACCAATTTTGTTTTCATTAGTAGAACATCATACATGAATATATAAGTAATGAATTTAACTTATTTTGTGAATTTTCATTTTTCACTATTCAAAAAAATTCAAGTATTTCAGAAAAAATACTAAAATTCAACCTAACCATTTTTTGATGTTTAGAATCCAAAAATGAACTCAAACTTTCATAAATAATTTTCTAAATATGATTAATTTAATTTTTAATTAATATCATAATTTACATGAAAAATACAGAATTTAAAATTAAAAATGATTTTATAATTTTTTCAAAAACTACCTAAGTTCTTATAAAATTATATTAAAACAAGAAAAAATAGAATAGTTAATTTAAAAAAACATTTTAGGAAAATAATTTTTTTTAATATTAATTAATTAATTATAATTAATTATTTTTGACTTACAAAATACCAATACTTTTACTATTGTCATATTATCACTTATAGGATGCCTAAATTTTATTTAATCATTCGTGGGTGAGGTTACTATTATTTTTTGATGATTTAATATTCATAAGTTTCATATTACTATTTATAATGGTATGTTAATATACATAAGGGTAGGTTAAAATTCATTAAAAATTATGTTTGTTTCATTAGACACAAAAAATCACCCCGAATGAAACCATGTATGTCAGATTTTCGAAATTAAAAACATAGGCCTGAAAAAGCATGTTTAACGATCACATAGTATTTAGTATCATGATATTTACTTTAGATTCATTTTTTGATTATACTATAAGGAATAATTATAATAAGTAAATTCCATTGAAAAAACTTTGGGTCATTACATTCTTCCCCCCTTAAGAAATTTCACCCTCGAAATTTCATTTTACACAAACATGTGAGGGCACTTATCCTTCATTGCATCTTCTGATTCCTAAGTTGCTTCTCCAAGATTATGGTTCCTATACAACACTTTAAAAAGATGGATTGTCTTCTTACATATGACCTTATCTCTCTTGTCCAGAATATTTATTTTCTACCCCTCATAAGAGAGATCATCTTCTAGTTGTAGCGCCTCTGAGTTCTGTACATATTTGGGATATGATATGTACTTCCTCAGGAGTGATACATGAAACACATCATGATCTTGATCCATATTCAGTGGTAGTTCAAGATGATAGGCCACGGTTCCTATGCGGTCGAGGATCTCAAAGGGGCCAATGTACCTTGGTCCTCTCTTCCCTTTATTTTCTAACCACATGACTCTCTTCCATGGTGATATTCAAAGAAATACTTTATCAACAACGTTGAACTCGAAGTCACTTCGACTGTTGTCTATATATCTCTTTGGGAGAATCTATGTATCTTTGATATGTTTCTGGATGACTTGAACCTTTTCTATCATCTCTAGCACAAAATAAAGTGCATGTATCATTCTTTCTCCAACTTCATCCCAACTGGTTGGAGTTTAACATCACCTTCCTTATAGAGCTTTATATAGAGCCGTCAGAATACTCGAGTGCAAGCTATTGTTGTATGAGAACTCTACCAATGAGAGATTAAGATACCATCCACCTTTGAATTATAAATAATAGGATAATGGCATGGCATAAAATGTATGAATAGTCCTTTCCAATTGGCTATATGTTTGGGGTGATAGGTCATGATAATATTTAATTTAGTACTCAAATAATGTTGAAGGATCCTTTATAATTTTGATGTTAACCTTGGATCACATTAAGAGAAAGTTGGGAGTGGATAACCATTTAGTCTCACCACTCCATTCACATATATCATTGTATGTTGTTCAAGTGTGAGATCTTCCAAAATTGAGATTAAATGGGAAGTCTTTATGTGTGGGTCAACCATAGCCCATATCACATTATTTCCTATAGATGTCTTCTAGAGACCCGTGACAAAGTCCATAGTGAAATTATCCCATTTCCACATGGGTATAGGCAATGGTTGCATCATCCCTTTTTACATTTGGCACACTATTATAAATTGGTGACATACTAAGCTCCTTGATATATATTATGAAATTTACTTCTTCATGTTATCCAACCAGAAGTGTTATCAGAGATCTTGGTACATCATGGTGCTACCAGGATGGATAGAGAATGTTGAGCTATATGAGTTATCTAATTACTCCTTCTTAATCTCAATTGATGAAGGCACACAAAGAAACATTCCAAAAAAATCATAGTATCATCGTCAATAAGGAACACTTATAGGTTTCCTTTATTTACTAAATTCACCTACTTTCTTAACTTCAGATTATTCCATTGTGCCTCCTTAGTCATCCCTTTGATTGATGGTTATGAAATCATTTGGTCTAGGTAGTATGTATCTCATGCCCTTGTGATTTCCAAATACATTCTATGAAAATTGAATACGATAGGGTATTTCTCAATCAAAAATATGGATAGAGTAGAAGTTTCTTATCTGCATAGAGCATTAATCCTTGTTTCAACTTTCTAGGATGGTAGTGAATAGATAAATTGTAGTCCTTAATTATCTCTAATCATCTCCTTTAATGCATGTTGACCTCGTTTTGTGTGAATACATAATTTAGGCTCTTCATGTTGGTGTATATGTCACACTTGTCACCATAAAGGTAGTGATGCCATATTTTCATTGAAAAAATCATGGCTTCTAGCTCTAGATCATGTGATGGGTAGTTCTACTCATTGATCTTCAAATGCCATGAGGCGTAGGCTATCACATTATAATTTTTAATGAGAATACAACCCAAGACATTATTTAAAGAAACACTGTATATCACAAAACAATATCCACTTTTCGGTAATGTTAGTACATGTGCAGTGATCAACCTTCTATCTAGCTCCTTAATGCTTCCCACACATTATTATGTCTAGACATACCATACCCATTTCATTGATAACCTAATTAGTAGTCTTTATAATTGTGAGAAATTACTCAGAAAACATCGTTAGTACCCAACTAATCCACAAAATCTATAGATATTTGTGACCCTAGAGGGTCTAGGCCTTTCCACAACTGCCTTTGTTTTTTTGAAGGGTCCACAGAAATTACCTCACTTGGGATCACTTGTCCCAAATACATGACTTTATTCATCCAAAATTCACTCATATGGAAAAAGTTATACAAATTCTCCTTTCTCAATGTCACCCACATAGGTCTTATATGTTCTTCATGCTTTCTCATTGAGTAGATGATAATAACATCGCTAAACACTAAAAAAATTCGAGGTAATTTTTAAAGAATATATTCATAAAATCCATAAAGATTTTAGTGGAATTAGTAAGTATAAAGGGAATCACCAGAAACTCATAGTGCCCATACCATATATAGTAGGCAGTTTTTGGAATATCTTCCTTCTTCAACATTAGGTGGTGATATCTAGAATGAAGATCCACATTTGAGAAGTATTGAACTCCTTTTAGCTTATTAAACAAGTTATATGTCCTTGGTAGAGGATACATGTTCTTTATGGTGATCTTGTTGAGTTCTTGATAATCAATACACAGCCCCATTGATCCATCATTCTTCTTCACAAATATCACAAGTTCACCCCAACGTAATGACTAGGGTGTATGAACCCTTTGTTAAAATTCACTTTTAGCTGCTTCTTTAACACCTCCAATTCGATAGGAGCCATCCAATAGGGATACATTGAGATAAGAGTAGCTCTGGTTATGAGTTCAATTTATTACTCTACCTCACGATCCAGGGAGAGTCTGAGTAATACTTTAGAAATAACATCTTTATATTCCACCGTGATGGTAATTTAAGCAAGGTTGACATTATCCTTCGACTCAACCATTTGGGAGAGGTATTCTTCTTTATAGGGTATCAACACCCACACTGTTGAAGGAATTTTAAATAGATATTCATGATATTCCTTACATATTTAGAGGAGAATGGTATGGTTTTGAATATAAAAATATATTTCCTTTTCCTGGATGATGATATGTGCTCTATATAATGAGATACAATCCATTCCGATTATAGAATCAAATTCCACCAAAGTATATATTATAAAATTCCTTGTAAGAATCCTCCAACATACTCCAACTAGAGAAGATTCACACACATGGGTTACAATAATTTCTATCCTAGGTGTTTTCATAAATATCTCTACATCAAGGATTTGGGGATTCGATTCTATAGTTCTAGAAAACCGAAAAGATATAATAGAATGCATATAAGTGGAATAAAATAAGACTTCCTCCATTATTGAGTGAATAGTAAGTGTACCTTGTACGACTTCATTATCTTGCTCCACTTCTGAAGTAGTGATGGAATAATCCTTCCAATTTAACTTTGGTTTTGGTGGTTTCTAACATTGATTATCCTCGAGAACTTGAAGTTTAGTGCACTAGCTTTAATAGTGTCATTGCTCCATACAATTGTATCATTGATCCCTGGGTGGGGATCCCATTTCTTCCACTAAATTCTCCTTACTTATCATGTATTTTTTATAATGTTGTGCATGGTGGCATTATTTCTCACACTTGAAGCATTTCACCATCCCACTGAGGTAGTTCCCACTATGCAACTTCCCACATTCTTGGCATGTGGGTCATTGAGTTTTCTTCTCACCATTATCATTAGACCATCCAACTTGAAACACCATATTTTCTTTCTTATCACCATAGCCATGAGACCATTCTCCAAACTCCATATCCACTTTGAGGATAAACCAAACAACTTCTTCATAACTCCCAATGTCTCAAAATGAATGATCCTTTCAAACGTGTGGTTTTAATCCACTAAAGAATCTACAAATTTTTCTAACATTATTGATAAAAACCCATAACCGTACCTTCAAATCCTTGTGAAATTCACTTCATGTGTTTTGATAGATTCTCCTTCCTTTTTCTTGAGCTCTATGAATTATCTCTCCATCTTCGTACGAAGAGTCCGTGGGAAATAATTTCTATAAAAATTGATCTTAAATTCTTCCCATTCAATCTCATCAATGGGTGAGAATAATCATAACATCAGCATCAAAATCAATAGAAGATCCATTAGATAAAGGAATAGAATGTGTCATTGCATAAAAAATGAAAACAACCTGTCCTAGTGGTTAAATACAACACATCGATGTGAAAAAATTAGCATAATGTTCACAAATAATTTCAAATTAACTCAGGAGATTAATACCTTTACCCAATTAATTATAGAGACGTATAATTTCTGGCACACCTGTCACATTCAATCATTCATATTGCGCTACATAATTACGGGTGCACTCGTCTCTTCATTACATTTAAATTATCATGCATTCCACAATGAAAATATTTCAAACATGAACATAAAATTAACCGTGGAACAAAATGGGGTTCACATCATACATTCATAAAAATGTGTTTCCCAAAATAAATATGTAATATCATTCTTAACATAGAACCATTAACCTAGAGTGATGAGTGAAACAATCATCATGAAGTAAAATTGTGTGTTTATTTGAAAGAAGAGTTTTTTTAAAAAAATATTGGGTTTCTAATAAAATAAATTATAGAAAATTTATATAAAAAAAAGGTAATATAATGATTAATAAATGATTATAAGGCATATTAATACTGAAAATGGGTTGAAGAGGGAAAACCCAATGAAAGAGTGTTGGGTTTGAGAATTTCCTCGTTCCATGTATATGAATGATTTATTAACTTTAATTTCATGTATAATGAACATATATTCATTAATAAACAATTATATAACCTTCTATACATGGATATGGTTTATTATGGTACCATTAAGTTCTTTTATGGGCCTTTGGATGATTTTTCAAGTTTAAATTCATTATTCGGGAGTGTTCTTTTTCTTAGTTTTCATGAACGGTATGAATGGAAGTTTGTGTAGAATGTGGATAAACATCCAGAAATGATATTAAATTTTATTAATGATGTTAAAAACAAGAAATTATCTTATATAAAAAAATTATATACCATGATAATGAATCATTATATAATTATTTAATGATCATCGTTTTGGTTAATTCGAGCATATTTTCAACCACAACAAACTTTTATTTGTTTAATCACTTAGTAATATGTACAGATGTTAGTTAAAAAACATTAAATATCATATAATACATATAAAATTGACTGGTTTAACCATAAAAATGGTTTCATGACCACATTTGAAGTCATTAATGGAAAATGAAAACATGTCATTCTTGAAGGTGATAAATAAACACCTCATGAACAACGTTTTTCATTTCTAAAATAAAAAAAGAGTTTAAGGGGGGATGATATAATATCACATTATTATAATAAAATTCCATTATATGTATGATAATTTAGTTACCATACCATGTGGATGATTATTGGTGGGGAGATATTAAGAAAAGAACATGAAATTGACAGGAAATTAAAGGAATGAGAGAGAGAAATTATCTCTTAAATCCTCCCATTGTGATCCTCCTTAAAGAATCTAGGCTTGGTATTTTGATGAGAACAGAAGCTCTTGAACAGGGGGGATGAACTAGGTAAGATGTTTTGGCAGATTGTAGACAAATCTTGATGGTTGAGAGGTGTGAAGAAATAAGGGTGTGAAGGGTGGTATTTATAGTGGAGGGGAGAGGGATTTTCTCAATATTATAATCATTAATTTATTATTTATCCACAAGACAAGTAATGGTGATGATTAAATGACAAGGAATAGTAATAAGTGCATGTCATTTCGAACCAATTGGGCTTACATCTATAGAACATCATACATGACTCTACAATTAATGAATTTAACTTGTTTTTTAAATTATTGTTTTTCACTATTCATAAAAATTCAAGTATCACGGAAAAATAACAAAATTCACCCTAAAATATATTGATGTGTATAATCCAAAAATGAACTCCATTTTAAAAAATAATTTTATAAATATGATTAATTTAATTTTTAATTAAAATCATAATTTACTTGAAAAATACAGATTTTAAAATTAAATATGATTTTATAATGCTTTCAAAAATTGCATAAATTCTTGAAAATTTATCTATAAACAAGAAGACATATAATTTTTAATTTATGAAAACATTTTAGGAAAATACAATTAATTTTAAATTAATTAATTAATTATAATTAATTATTTTTCACTTACAAAAATACCAATACTTTTACTATAGTCATATTATAACTTATAAGATTACTTGATTTTATTTAACCTTTCATGGGTGAGGTTACTATTATTTCAGATGATTTAATATTCATAAGGTTCACATTACTATTCATAAGGGTATGCTATTATTCATAAGGGTGGGTTACTATTCACCAAAAATTATGTTTATTCCAATAGACCCCAAAAAAATCCTAAATGCAACCGTTTATGTCAGATTTTTAAATTTATAAAATAGAAGTGGAAATTTACCTTTAATGATCCCATAGTATTCAACATCATGATTTGTAATTGTGATTCCTAATGTGATTATACTATAAAGCATAATTATAAGTAATAAATTCCATTACTAAAACACTGGGTCATTACATTCTTCAACCCTTATGAAACTTTTCCCTCGAAATTTTGTTTTACACAAATAGGTGGGGGTACTTCTCCTTCATCGCCTATTCTGTTTCCCATGTTTCTTCATCAAAATTACGGTTCCTCCAGAAAAAGATTAACAAGATCGGTTGTCTTGTGGAATATGACCTTATCTCTCCTATTTAGAATATTTATTTTCTTCTCCTCATAAGAGACATCATCTTCCAGTTGTACCCCTTCTGATTTTGGTATATGTAAGGAATGTAGAATGTACTTCCTCAGGATTGAGCATGAAAAAATCATGAACATGAGCCATATTTGGTGGAAGTGAAGGCTGATAGGCCACAGTTACTATTCTTTCAATGATCTCAAATGGTACATTGTACCTTGTTTTTATCTTCCTTTTCTTTATAAACTCTATGACTCTCTTTCTTTGTGATTTAGAAAGAAGAATTTATATCTAAAATTGAACTCCAAGTCCCTTTGACAACTGTCAGCATAGATCTTTTTCTGAAACTGAGCAGCATTGATATGTTTCTGGATGAATTGATCCTTCTCTATCATCTCTTGAAAATATCAGGACCATATAGATTTCTTTCCCCAACATCATCAGTATAGGAATATGTTCTATATTTCTTTCCATACATAGATTCATATAGAGATGACTAAATACTTGAGTGGAAGCTATTGTTTCATGAGAACACAACCAATGAGAGATGTTGATCCCATCCACATCTGAATTCTTAATAGTAGGCTATTACCATGTCTTTAAGTATCAGAATAGTACATTCAATTTGGACATAAGTTTGGGGGTGATAGTCCATGTTTAAATTTAATTCAGCAATCAATGAATATTTAACGCTCCTCCAGAAATTAGATGTGAACCTTGGATCACATTGACAGGCAATCGAGAGTGGAACACCAAATAGCCTCACCACATCCTTAACATATATCACTGCAAGTTTTTTAAGTGATATATCTTCTCGAATAGATATAAAATGGATCGTCTTGTTGAGTCAGTCAACCACAACCCAAATTGCGTTATTTCTCATGGAATTATTTGGGAGACCCGTGACAAAGTCCTTAGTGATATTCCCCCATTTCCTCATGGGTATATGTAATTTTTTGCATCAACCCTTTGGAATTTTGTTTATCTACTATAATTTTCTTACATACCATTTACCTCGAGATATATTCTGCAGTCTCCTTCTTCAGGATATCCTACCAGAAGTGTTCTCATAGATCTCGGTATATCTTAGTGCTACCAAGATAGATAGAAAATGATGAGCTATGTGCATTATCCTGTATCTCCTTCTTTATTACAGGTGATTAAGGCACAAAAACATGAATTCCAAATAAAATCACACCATCGGCATTGATATTGATCTCTTGTAGATTTCATTTTATTACTATATTAATCTTCTTTTTGAACTCTAGATCATCAATTTGGGCCTCCTTAATCTTCTCTTGGATATATGGTTGTGAAATAATTTGGTCTTGGTTGGACGTATCCCCTACCCTTATGATTTCCAAATCCATTCTTTTAATATCCAATAATATAGGGTCTTTATCAATATGCAACATGGATAGAGTCACATGTTCTTTTCAGCTAAGATCGTCAACTACATTGTTCGCCTTTATAAGACAGTATAGAATAGAGAAATTGTATTCCAGGATTATCGCTAACAATCTCATTTAACACATGTTGAGCTTAATTTGTGTGAATATATACTTTTGGATATTTTGGTCGGTGCATATGTCACACTTCACACCACAAAGGTTGTGTCAGAAACTTTTCAAGGTATAAATCATGGCTGCTAGCTCTAGATCATGTGTTAATGTTGTTCAGGTTATGTATCTTCAACTGCTGTGAGGCATCATAGGTTATCACATGATCATTTTTCATGAGTACACAACCCAATTCTTTTATTTGAAGCATCAATGTATATCACAAATCTTCCAATCGTTTTAATTAATTTGAGTACATGTGCACTGATAGGCTTTCTTTTAAGCTCCTTGAAGCTTCCCTCACATTCTTCCATCCATACATACTATACCCATTTCATCATTAACTTAGTTAGCATGCCTAAGAATCGAGAAATATTTATCAAAGATCATTTGGTAGTACCATGCTGATCTATGAAAACTACATATTTTTGTGACACTAGAGGGTCTGGCCCATTCCTCAATTGCCTTTGTTTTTTATGGGTCCACAAAAAATTCCCTTACTTGTGACTAATGTCTCATGAATGTTACTTACTTCATCCAAAACTAACACTTTATGGTCATGGCGTACAAATTATAATTTCTAAATGTCTCCAACACCAGTATTATATCTTCTTCATGTTCCCCCTTTTTCTTTGAGTAGATGGGAATATCATAGAAAAACACTGCCACATATTTTTTAGGTGATGTCTAAAGACTTCATTCATAAAATCCATGAAGATTTTAGAGGCATTAGTAAGTCTGAAGGGAATCACTAAAAACTCATAGTTCCAATACCATGTATAGAGGTCAGTCTTATGAATATCTTACTTCTTCACCTTCAGCCGATGATATCCATAATGAAGATCCACCTTTGATAAGTATTGTGATCCTTTTAACTGATTGAATAATTCTTTGATACTTGGAAGTTGATACTTGTTCTTTATAGTGATCTTGTTGCATTCTCAAAAATTGATAATCAACTGTATTGATCCATCTTTCTTATTCATAAGGGGAACCTGGACACCCCAAGGTGATGTACTAGGGCATATAGACCCTTTTTTGAAATTATCTTGCAACTGCTTCTTTAACTCCTCCAGTTATATAGGATCCATCCAATAAAGACACATTGAGATAGGAGTAGCTCTGGGTATGAAAACTATTGATAAATCTACATCATTATACGGGGGATGTCTGGGTAAATCTTTGGGAAATACATCACCATATTCCCCCATAATGGGTATTTCCACAAGGTGTGAACTTTCTATTAACTCAACCATTTGGGAAAGGTATTCTTCTTCATAGGGTATCAACACACACACAATTGAAGGATTTTTCAAAGGAGATTCACAATCTTCCTTGAATTTTATAGGATCATTGGATAGTTCAAAATATGAAAAGATATTTCTTTTTCTAAACAATTCATATGTACTCAATATAATGAGATCTAATATATTACCATTAAAACGTCAAATTCCCCCAATGGGAGTATTACAAGATTTTATGAAAGAATATTCCAAAAATAGATAATAGGAGAAGATTCACACACATGGGTTACAATGATTGCACAAATTGGATTTTTTATAGATATCACTACTTTAATGTTTCGGGGCTTCAATTCTATAGTTCTAGAAAACATGCAAGATATAATGGAATTCATATAACTAGAATCAAATAAGAATTTTTATATTCATGAGTGAATAGGGAGTGTACCTTTTAAAAATTCAATATCTTTCTCCACTTCCGCAGTAGTGATGGAATAAGACTTCCTCTGTTTTTTGGATTTTGTTGTTGCTAACACTGATTACCCTCAAGGAATCGAGTTTTAATACATTGTCTTGCATAGTTCCCTTGATCCATACATTTTTAGCACTAAACCATGGGTGGGGATCCCCTTTCATCTACTATATTATCCTTCATTCTCATGACTTTTTGACCCTCTTGAGAATGGTGGCATTATTTCCCACAGTTGAAGCATTTCTCCATCCCTTTGAGGCAATTACCATGATGCAACATCCCATATTTTTGGAATGTGGGTCATTGAGTAATCTTCCCACCATTATCAATAGTTCCTCCGACTTGAAAATCAATCTTTTATTTCTTATCACCACATCCCTAGGACCAATCTCTGAACTCCATCTCCACATTAAGGGAACGTCAAACATAATCTTCATAAATTCCAATGTCTCAAATTTCAATATCCTTTCCAAGGTGTGGTTTTAATAAACTAATGAAACTATCAATATTTCTATAATTAATGATAACTAAAACCAAAGCATACCTTCCACACCTTGTGAAATTCTATTTTTTAGGTTGTGACATATTCTCCTTCCTTTTTCCTGATCTATATGAATTCTCTCTCCATATTCATATAAATAGTGCTTTGGAAATACTTTTTAAGAAACATTATCTTATTGTCTTTCCATTAAATACCGCTAATTTCATCACTTGGCTTGTTGTTCTTAATTGAAGCCCACTATTGATAGGGCTTTCATTCTAGATGATAAATAGCTAGTGCCACCTTATCTATCTCAAAATAGTTATGAATAGAAAAGATATTTTCAATGGATTTGACCTTATTTTATGCAACTAGTAGATCAAATGACCCACTAAACGTCGGTGGTCATTTCTGCCTGAAATACATGAAAACCATTTTCACCCTCTTAGGTGAAGGAAGACGTTCCACATTATTCTGGTTATTTTTCATGACATGATATATTTGGGTAATAAGCTCCATGATGTTTTGAAATCCACCTCCCAAATCATTGGGGATGTCATTTGGGCTATCGTTGCATTGGCCCTCACATGGGTTGTTGGACTGGTTTCTCCTAGTTCCCACGATTTTCTAAAATAGAAATGTTTAGAAAACAACATAAGTAATCTCGTCTTGAATGAATAACTTATTCATTTATAAAATTTTCACTAAAATATTAACATATGGGTTCTCTTTTTAAAGATTCTTTTGTGAATATTTTTACTTAGTATCATACTAGAGGCTTTCTCTGGGGTTTACTAATCCTAATTAGAAAATTAACTAAACCTTGCCTCAGATACCAACTATATAAAAACAACCATTTCTTAAATTACTATTATATCATCAAAAATATAAACCTAGAATTGTTACACCACTAGGATCTGGAGGTTTAGTGTCTTGGGAAAACCCAGACCAAACATAACATTAACAATATCAAACAAAAAAATTTATTTAATTCATTCTTCTGCATCGTCTTATTGTACCTTGTAAACTTCTTAGTTTATATAATAACCTGAGGATATATATAAAAATGGGTGAGATAAAATCCCTCTAAAAGGATAGTTAATAATAATATAGCATGGTGTGAAAATAGTAATAATATCATCATCAAAATCATAAGAGGAATCATTAGATAAAGGAATTGAACGTGGCAATGCATAAAAATGAAAACATCATGACTTAGTGGTTAACTACCCCACATAGTTGTGAACAAATTTTGAATATTGTTCGCACATCATTTCACATTAAATAAAGAGATTCATAACATCACTCAATGAATTGTAGTTTGGTATAATTCCAAGTTCACCCATCACATTGAAAACATTTACATTATCATTCATGCCACATTGAATATATTTCAAAATTGACCAAAAAATAACCCATGGAATGAAATTTTTTTCACATAATACATTCATAAAATTTTTTTTCCTAAAATAAATATGTAATATCATTCTTGACATAGAACCATTAACCTTGAGTGAAGAGTGAAACAATATTCCATAAGTAAAAGGGTGAGTTTATTTTAAAGAAGAGTTCTTTTGGAAAACATTGGGATTTTCATAAAATCAATTAGAGAAAATCTGTATCATATAAATGTTATGATAATAATGAATAAATTACTTTTATGGAATATACATACTGATAATGGGTTGAAGATGGAATACATAAAGAAGGAGAGCAGGGTTTGAGAATTTCTCCTTACCTTGTATATGAACACTTTATTCACATTAATGTTCTGTATAATTACATTATATTGATTAATTATAAATTACATAACATTTTATTCATGAATATGGTTTTTTATGGTTTCATTAAGATTTCCAGTGGGCCTTTGAATGTGTTATCATGTTTAAAATAATTGTTTTGGAGTGTTCTTTTTCTTATTTTTCATAAACGGTATGAATCGATGCTCGTGTAGAACATGGATAAACAAAAAAAATGATATTAAGTATTATTAATGATGGTAAATAACATTAAATTATCTTAAAAATATTTTGTTTATATACCATGAGAATGAATCATTGGATAAGAATTTAATGATGATTGTTTGGGTTAATTCAGGCGGTTTTTTGACCACAGCAAACTGATTTTGTTTAATCATTTAGTAATATGTACATAAGTTAATTACATAACATTAAATATGATATAATAAAAATATCATAATCTATTTTAAAAAATAAAAATTGTTTTATAACCATATCTTAAGGAAGTAAAGGAAAATTAAAACATGTTGTTCTTGAAGGTGAAAAATTAACACCTCACGAACAACGTTTTACTTTCAAAAATAAAAAGAAGAAGAGAAGGGGGTTGGATGATATAATATCCCATTAGTATCATAAAATTATATTATATTATGATAATATAGTTACCATACCATTTTTATGATGACAGGTGGGGGAGAATAGGAAAAGAACTTGAAATTGATAGGAAACTAAAGGAAAAGAAAATGAGAAATTAACTATTGAATCCTCTTATTGGGATCCTCCTTAAATAACCTAGGCTTTGTCATTTTATGAGAACAGATGCTCCCGAACGTGAGGAATAGGATAGGGAATATGTTTTTATAGAGTTTATACATGTCTTGAAGCATGAGTGGTGTGATGAAACGAGGGTCTGAAGGGTGGTATTTATAGTGGAGGGGAGAGGGGTTTTCTCAATATTGTACTAAATTTTGGATTATATTTATGGATGTTAGGAGAAAAGGTGTCATGAACCAGGACGGGTCGCCATCCGACCCATTTCCTGAACCAGTCTGTGACTTGGTCCGAAGGGAGTTCTTGATCCCCACAGGCTTTCACAAGTTCCCAGGTATCAAAACTAACACATGGTAATGATTTACCCGAAATAGTGAACATAAAACAGCTGACAAGATAATTAAACTAAAACTAAAAACAGAAAACCAAACAGTACCATAAACTATAAAAAATATAAAGGATTACAACTTGACCCAACATCCAAAATGTATCGAAAAAAAAATTTACTACAACTCTGACTCAAACTTCCAATCAACAAGAGAGGTGTGATGACCATAAGCTAGAAACACCTACCTGCATGAGAATACCATCCAAAACCCGAACCACCATCGCTGAGCACAATCCCTCAACCTAGAATACACAAGAAAAAAATTCTACACACACCCATAGGTGTATATATGGTGTCAGCCAAAGGCCCAGTACGACGTCACCCAATAAAAAAGTTCCATGCCACAACATCAAAAATATAATTTTACATGATTATTTAAAACCATATTTTTAAAAATTGATTTTATGGAAAACATTTAATAACTGACAGTTAAAAGGGAATAGTACTGAAAGAAAAACCATTTCACAATACTATATTAAAATGTAAGGGAAACAATTATAAAGAACATGCACAAATTGAAGTGGTCCTCTGTATGCCGATGGAAGGCACCACGTTATGAATAGTACAGCACTGTAGGTAAATCCCCTAAGGATTATCTAGCTCGAGTGGGACCCTAGAACCTCGTTTCTTAGTGAAATGTGGCCTAGAAACAACTACCCTAAAACAATGGAATAGAAGGCCACGACCCTCAGAAAATGTGGCCTAGAATACCACAACCCTCTGAAAATGTGGCTTAGAAGGCCACGACCGTCAGAAAAGCATATGTTTAGTTAGTGTTTCAATCTTCAGTCCTGGTAGTGAAACCGGGTCGAGTCACCTCTAGAACACTATCCCACTAGTCTAGTCCACCCTTCTAGCTACCCGGAGGTTCCCCTTGTGCACAATCAGTTTTCACATTTACAAATCACTAAAAAAACACATTTACACCCAAAAGTCAAGCCAAACAAGTTACACAGTGTCCCGCCACTTACACACCCAAAAACTATTCTAAAAACACACATACTAAATCATTTTATAAACATTCCTTGCACCACTTATGAAATTTTATTGTTCATAAAAAAATTCCAAAATAATTTTCAAAGGCACCCCAAATCTTTACATTTGAATACGTGTTATAAAATCCCCCTTTCTAGGCCAAAAAAACACCATAACTATTTCACATCATAAACCACATCCCATGAATGACTTCATAAATTAATAAAAAAACTAATAGAATGTTTCAAATTGGAACATAAAGGGTTTCACGTGAAAAATGCCTAATTTTCATACAATAACAACACCTAAACATTAACACATGCTTAATTATTTCAAACACCACGTCTGCACATCACATTCAATTAAATAAATTCAAGTAAAAAATTTATAAAACATTTAAGATTAACACATGAAAATTTACACCAAAAACATACATGATATCATGCCAAAACACCACATAAAAACCGAATGTGTAGCAGAACCATTCCATAACATGTTTTCGGCTAATCCAACTACTTAAAATTTAAATAAAAAGGGTGTGCAATAAGTTCAAAGCGCCATAATAAATAATTTTTCCTTTAAATCCCTTTTTTTAATGCACTCTCACCTTAAGTGATTTGGAAAATATTTTTCACTACTATGATAGGACCCGAAAGCATTTTCAAGAAACACCACAATTTAATACTCATGACACAAAACAATTTTTTTTCAAGAAAAATACATTTCTAACTCAGATACATATTAAACGATTATCAAATTATATTTTCCACACCTAAAATAATTAATTTCATATTTCCAATGACTCTCACGAAATTACTCATATGACAGGTAGACCCAATATCACATGTGCATTTCAAAAATATTTTCGAGGACATTTCGTGCAACCCAAACAACTCCTAAAACCCATATTTTTAAAACATTTCATCAAATCACACACACCGAAACCTAGCCAATATCTATATTAGAAAACCGACTTCAACATTTAAACACAAACCAATTACAAAACAACAAATTCATCAAATTATAAAACCACTGAAACATTAATAAATTTAAAAAAACATATCAAATTAATCTAATGATGCTATTAAATTTAAACAAACATATCAAATTAATCTAATGATGCTAAGGTATGGAAACACCTACCTCGGTGTAGGGAATACTCCGTAAACTACTGTGAATCTCCAATTACACCAAAACGCACCATATATAGATTAAATTGTATCCTAAAACAAGAGACCAGACCAATAATATTTAATAAAAAACTCTAATTTGATCCACTTACCCAATTTATAACCAAAATTCATGGATAAAAAGGGAAAGAATACTCCATTGGGGGGTTTCTCACATGGAAGGAGGGGAAGGCGTCGGCCGACATGGGAGGTGGCGTGATGAAGTAAGTCACGACCAGTAGGGGAGGGTACAGGGCGACGATAGGTGGAATGGAGAGGGAGGCTGAGGGGGTTCGTCAGCTGGCCATGGGGGGTCGAAGGTTGAACGATGGAGGCAGGGGCAGCGGTCGGACGGTGGATTCGGGAGATGAGGTGATGGCGAAACCTGGGTATGAGGGAGCTTAGTGCGATGGTGTTCCAGTGGCTGGTGGAGTGCACTTGGTAGATGGAAGGGTTGTGATGCAATGGGTGGAGCCGAGAGGAGGAGGCAACGCTGGACTACGGGTGATCTAGGGGAGGGCGGACTATGGGGGCGGTGTGAGGTAGGGTTTCAGGGGATGGAGTTCAGCATGACGGACTGATGGGAGAATGGAAAGTGGGGTGTAGAGGGTTGGAGAAAAAGTGAGGAAGAGGGAAGAAAAATAAAATAAAAAAGGAAATAAGAGAAAAGGAAAGGAAATAAGAGAAAATAAGAAAGGAAGAAAAAAATAATAAAGACCCCCGAAAAACTAAACAACTTAAACATAATATTAACAGTAGTTAGTAATAATAATATAAACAATAATATTTCTAATAATAATAATAATAATAAAATATCTTTTTTATTATCATTAAAAAAACTCCTTGAACATTGTTTTATTATTATCATTTTAATGTATCGGGAAACTGCATGGTTACCCCACGCGGCCCATAAATGACATAATAGGATGGTGATAAAGATAATAATAATAATAACATAATAAAATTCTCATCCTTAATGTCACTTTTAATTTCATCCCTTTATTGATCATTTCACTAAATGAATTAATTTATAAGTCGTGCATCAGGCAGCTCGTGTGGTGAACTAGACGAGGTCGCACGGTGACCCAGGAAAGGCCACGTGGCTTTGACCACGTGGCTTTGACCACGGTGCTCTAGACGTGGTCATGGCGAAAAAATTCGTTTTTAAATAATAACTCAGAAATTTTATGTCGGGTCTTGACCCAAACTACCCGATGCCAAATAAAAATAATAAAATAAATATTTTAAAAATGATGAGTGTGAAAATTCTCCCCACCATAATGCTTTCTATTCCTTGAAAGCCACAACTAACATTGAGACTCAAAGAAGAATGTAATACCCCACTAAGGTTCGAAGAAGACCCCCACAATCAACAAGCGACAAGAGGCGAATGGACCATGCTTGGAGAAAGTGATTTAATAGAAAACTTCAAGAAACTCATAAAAAGACTTTCTGATTTGTTTCACCCACCACAAAGAGCTAGAACACCTCCATTTTTTTGTTTTAGAAAATGTACTCTTGAACCCATAGAAACCAACCTCACAAACCAAAACACCTTAATTACCATAGAACGAAAACCCACCGTTTTTTTGGAAGTAATTAACAAGATCATGTAATATCCTAGGAACACTCTTATCACCTACTACCAAGTAACATTTTGGAACATGAAAAAAATTACAACATGGGGAAATCCTGAAGGGGCTCCCCACCATTATAAATCTACTGATGCCCAAAGAGAGACAGAAAACCAACACGGTGAGGCCCAAGAGGACTCCCTACTATTATGAAAAAGGCCAACCTGTTTCATTCCAAAGTCAATTGTGCGAGACCCATCATGGGTCTCTCCACCATTAGAACTGAAAGAGGATACAAAACATTGAAAACAATCCAATGGTGACCAAACACCCCACCACAAGGGGTGGGGAGGAAGGGGCCTGACTATTGGTTGTCAAAAACATAACCAAAGACAACCCAATGTCTCTACATCTCTAGATGATCACTATTCAAATTTGAGACTGATTTACCTAACATACCCCATAAGGATCGTTAAAGCAATTACATCTAGTTGGACACAACCCCCCAAGATTTTAAGGCAATGAGACGACCACACCTCCACATAGTCATAGAAATCTTGAGCAACCAGATGATTTGTTTAGAATGGAACAACCACAGAAAACAATTGAAACTGTATTTACATTCAACATCAATGACAGGTATAAAGTTGAGGTCCAATACACTCCTGAAATTCCTGACCACACACCACCTTCACTTCGTGGCCTATGGCTGGAGTCCAGATGTTTGAAACATCTCCTGCCTCACAGTCAGGTATTGAAGACTCCTGAATGGAGCTTCTCCCTTTGGTGTCACACTCCACCACAGTGTAGTTGAGACAATGCTAGCAAACACAACACACCTCGACGTCCAACCACTCTCATACAGCACATCCACCAAAATAGGGGTTTAGATGATGCACACACATCACCTCTTCACCTTAACTAGGGAACCTAAAGAGGTGAAACACGTATGATAAACACTCCCATATGAACAGAATGAAACAAAACTCCTTAAGATGAGGACATACTCCTATGAAAATAAGGATTCTTGAAGGATCCTACGAAATCCACCTTTGCTCTTAAAGAGAAATCAAAATGCATACGTCACCAAACATGACCCTTACGGCCGATGGAAGCACTAAAAACCTTTCAAGACATCAAGAAGCATAGATAATTCAGAACCACCTTCAACCCTCCACATTGGAATTACTTTCATAGTTTCCAGGGGACCTTCAAACACAACAATGTCAAACTTCGTACCTGAAAACTCACACAACTCAAAAAGGCCAAAACTCATATAAACTCCCCTCACATATGTCATCCGTCTATGAGAGGGTCTATTTAGTTGTTAAACGGAGAGGTGGGATAAATTCTAGAATCCATGGAGAGAGTCCTCTGATCAACTAGAGGGCCGATCAACGGCAAATTTATTATGTCCACACTTCAATCCCATGTCAACTCTTCAAGGGGGAGTACACTAGTTAAGAAAGAAAACCAAGGACCAAACCAAACTGGTGCAATGGTGAAGACATACCACAAGAAGACACTAAAAATGCAGGGGGGGGGACTACTACAAGGGCTTCCCGAAGCACTTTTCAAAAGAATTCACTAACCACATGCTTTCACACCAATAAAAAATATGAATTCAAAGTCAGGAAACAAATCATTAAAAAAGGATTCTCATCTCTAAACGCCTCACACCCAACATTTCAAAAACACTTGGACACACCACACAGTAACCAGTTAAAAAAAATTCATTTAACAAAGCATTTTGAAAATAAAAAAAGAAATTGGGTTGTGTAAACACAAATGGTGTCCCATGGGCCTTGCACATGCAGGTTCTCATACCACCCTGTAACCCTCCTCAGATCCATCCAGGGATCCACTTTCTCAAGCCAGTAACCCTTTATTTTTTCCATATACATTTATGCATGTGGTTTCCCATGAGAACACAAAGAATCAGAACCTAACCTTTCCATTTTTTTTTCAAAACCAATACATTCAACCCACACTTTTTAAATATCATAAATCATTTTCATTATAAAGAGATTCAATTCAAAAAAAATTCCATGACAAATTCATTTTTACTTAAAACTAGATTTCCATGAATCTAAAACCAAGAAACAGGGAATGATGTAAGAGGAAACTAGTGTCATTGGGTGACTGCGACATATGGTTGGTGACCATGCGCCAATCACGCCACCTCCAAGAAGAGTATTCTAGGATAGTGTCCTTAGCTCCAAATGGCTTGCCAGATCTTGTGAGCTCATTGGAACCACTGAACCTAATCCCTTTTCATTTCCCCTAATCAAGATTAACCACAAAGACCAATGGTTTAGACAAACCTATACTTTCTTTGGTAACTCGTGTCCCGCAATGAGGTGTGCTGGCCTGCCACCTTGCTCGTAGCTAGAACGTTGAGTTCCAAAAACCATAACTCCAGTCTACTATGACTATATCCCAAAAGAACAAGATCCATGATAGAAAAACCTCCTCTTATACCATTTTGTCTCGAACCAGGCTAGTTCAACATCCGACCCAGCCTGGTTCGTGACAAATGTTAAGTGGTTTTCATATTAATTTTCATTCAATTAAATATATTCAATATTAACCACATATTTTGGAAATCATATCAAGGCTTTCACACAAGATTTACATACTATTTCATGGACAAATTACAATGTGATTTATATCCTAAAACTTATAAAAAATTAAATATTTCATTTATACCATTACAAATAAATTTCTATATTATTATTTGTCTTAATCAATCATGTTATACACATGATTCTGATGTTGAATGGAATGTTCTATGTCACCCAATTACCTCCAAAATAACATGAACATTTAAATTCACATAAACTTACTTTTCACTATGTTCCCCATGTTTTGGAGTGGATCCATTCAAATTGGCAGTTCCATGGAGATTTTCAAATCTTTATTTTTGAATGGACACCTGTGGTACAACATGTCATATAAAAAATTCCAAAGTGATATATTAAAAAAACTTATAATAAATAAAAATAAAATCCAAAGAAAATTAGTCACGAAAAGGTGCATTTACACACACCATAATCTTTTCCTATTAGATCATAGACTTGTCCATACCTCTTTACTTCTTCTCAACTTCATAAACAAATAGATCCTTCACGTAACAACAATAACCACCAAATTTATAAAAAATTTGAAATTAAAATAAAATGGTATAAATATTTTCCACCATTTTGTGCAGTTTTAAATCCCAATAAAATCTCACTTGTGAAAACTCCACTTATAACTTTTCATATTCTATCCCACTGCATTATTTTATTTAGTTAAATTTTCCTTCACCCTTTCATAATAAAATTCAATGTTTTACTTTATTCTAAATATAATAAAGATGTTATTTTATATTATATGACCAATAAAATATTTTACAAAAAATTATAATCATAAATTATTAAAATATTTTTAAATTAAATAATAAAAAATGATAATTTCCGAAGTGTTAACCATAATTCTGAAGAATATTTATCATTGCTCCAAATTCCCTATAGATTGTATCACACCCTTTTTCAACTCCATAAAAAAAGTATTCCTATGATGAAAATAATTTTTTAGTTAAATAATTTTGAAGAATATGGTGATGGGAGATCTTTAAAACATCCATAAGCTTTGAGAGGTGTTAGAAAAAATAATGTTAAAAATATTCTTTTCAAATTTTAATATTGAAAATGGTTTTACAAACATGTCAAAACTTGTTGATTTATAGGAACCTAATACAATCTCACTATTACCTACTCAAAATTATTTTTAATTATGTTATACCAAATATCAATATATTAAATTATATAATATATTTTTAGAATATTGGTTATGTTTACAATAAATTAGTGGTCACATTTCTCAAACATCAAGAGACTCACCTCTTCACCTTGATCCTCTGAAATCAATTTCTTCAAGGTGATCAATTTTTAGTATTATTTTATTAAATATACTCTACTTTAGTTGTTATATGAGATATTATTTCCATCCTTTAACTATTCAACCCAATTCACTTGTTTATAATGAAATATTATCCTCAACTAATGGGTTTTCTATACAAAACATCTCTTTCCCAATCTAAATCTAAGAAATAAAATAATTAATATTAATTCACTAAACAATATAATAAAAAATAATATTGTTTTCTTTAAATATAACATACTATACACTTTTTAAATAAGATATAGACATCATTGGGGAAACATTAGTTGTAGAAAACTAGAAATTTTGTAAGTAATATATATGATCTTATTTAAATAAGATACAACTAGCTTACAATCATCTACTTGTCAAGAGTTGGATAAAAGTATATTACTACCTAATTTTTTTCTTATTAATTTATAATAGTTATTAAAATTGAAACTATCTTGTTACCATGACCCTGAAATGTTTTTTACCACTCCATTATATATTTATCTTGAGTGAAAAAATGTATCCAATACTAAATAACATGTATTACAAGGAAAAAATTTATCTCTCATTTCATAAAATTTTAAAACATTTTACTCATCAAAAAAAATTACTCCTCTAACTAATTCTTCTCTCTTCCTCTGAATATTATTTTCTAAACTTGGAAAATCAAAATAAAATATTATTCTTCAGTAATTTTATCAAAAGGTTATGAATAATTCCTCCACATTTGAATTATATTGTTTTTAAAAATGTATCTAATAATGAATAATAGGCTTGATAATACTATATCATACCATAAAATGACTTGATCAATAATTATAATTTTTAATCATTATCCTAAATTTAAAAACGTGTATGTTCTTTAATATATACTTCTTCTTTGAAAATCCCATTTTGGAACACTATATTAACATCAAATTGTTAGATTCTATATTATATGTATATATAAAAAATGATAATGATTATTATTAACTCATATCTTTCCATAGGTAAATGATCCATATTAACTCATTTGACTTGTCTACAAATCTTGCTTACCTATCCTTAATGGATTCTAATCTACTTTCCAATATCATTTTGTTTTTTTATTAACAACCATGTCGTACATATGATATTGTGATATTTAATCCTACCTAAGTGATCCTAGGACTAATAATTAAAATTATATCTAACTCTTTATGCATATCCTTGAACCATGACTCATACATTATTTCTACTTCAATTGAATATGGCCCCATTTGAGACTCTATAGAATTGTTCTCTTTAATTTACATCCTTCAAGATTTTGTTGGTTTAGTATTTTTACAAATGATAGGTGTCTAAATGAATTATAATCATATTCTTATTTTGGGTTTGACTTGTTAATTCCTTTAATAGATTCATCCTCAACTATTTATGCCTCTAAATCCTTCCCACACGTTTGATAATGATCACCACTCTAATGCTTTCAAAAATAACCTTATTAATATCTAAAAATAATAAAATATTTAATTAGGAACCATTTTTATCCTTTTAATCAATATTTTTTACATTATTGCTTCCCATGATATTATTTATCCTTTTACAGAAACATTTGTATGATTTACTATTGATTAAGTATCCTAAAAATATCCCTTTATCCGATGAATCTCCATATTTTCCTTATTTGGAATCCTTGTTCCAAATATATTATATTTTTTTGAATAGCCTAAATATATTCAACAATTTTTTTCTTCCTTAACATGGTTAATGTGGGGACATAATCTCTCTAGGGCTCAAGAAATCTTCATTTTTGTCTACATTATAATATAAGAAACTTCCTTTAATCATTGGTTAGATATTCCACTTTCAATAAACATAGGTTTATACATTTCTTTCAAAATTCAATTTTCATTTTCCATTAAACCATATTTCTGTAGTTTTATCACTCGTAAGGGTTAAAATTTATTACATACATCTATTATTAATTTTCTTCCACATGTGAGTTATTATTTACCTAAATGTTATACCGTAGAACCATGATAGTTATCTTACCATTCTCAGATATTCTCTAAGACTAATTTATATATTAAACACATTCACTTTTTAGCTATATAAACATAATAAAAACAATTTTACTATAATCATTAATAATAATATTTAAATATTTATCTGGATACATTTTTAAAACTTTTATGGAAGTTCACACATTTGGGTGAATCAAATGAATTTTTTTATTTCCTTTTCTTCTTTAGACGATACGGTTTTATCACTAGATTCACTCTTACACAAGTCTAATATGTTATATCATGATCAAATATAGATTAAAATATAAATTATATCTTATATTTTGGATAGATTGTTCATGCTTTGTTGGTGGATATTCACAAGATATTGATTTCAATGTCTATTCACTTACTCCACTATAAAAAAATTTGTATAATTTTCATCCACATTATTCGTATTTCCTTTGGTTAACCACCCCTTCAGCACAGGGTCTATGATTCATCCTTTTATAGATTACCCATAAAATTAGTTATGTAATATATTCCATAATCAAAATGATTATTCATTTTAGTATGATTATATTAAAGGGAAACAATATAAAGAACTTTTATATTATATATTTCATCTCAATATAGGTTTATCTTTCTATAGCCCTTGATATTTAGTGACCTATTATTACCAAATATGACCACTCCATTAACATGGTCATTCAAATTCCATAGAAGATTTATATTATATGTTATTTTGGAGGGCCACCAGTTTTAATGGGACTGAGTGCTGTTATTTTTTGTTTCCTAGTTATAAATTTTTTCCATGTTAGGTTTCTTGGTCTTTTTTTCTCTATCCAGTATATACCAGTTTGATTGGAGATAGAAGGTGTAATCTCAAATTATTATTCACAATATGAGTTTATATTGTATTTATCACCCACTAATGGATTTAGTATTTTTTATAAAGGAACCTCATTATATTACAACCCGAAATTTTAATACCTAAATATTAAATTTTATTATATGAATATCCATTACATTATATAATGATCCACGCCAATATATTATAGGTCACATATATTGAGAAACACAAATACATAGAAAACATATCCAGAAGAAAACTACATCATCTCCCACTAAGATCATAATAACTCGAACCATTCTTAAACATATCATACTTAATATAATTCTTTATAACATAGGGAAAGTAAACATAATAAATGGTGGGATAAGATTCTAAATAAATGTAATAATAGTAGATTACAATGATCATGTAAACATAACATCAAGATAAGGGTATGATAACATTATAATAACATTTCATAACCATATACTATGTATCATATATTTTAATTTTGAATCATCTCATAAATTTGGGAATTATATAAGACATTAATCATAGAGAAATCAAAGAACATGAGCCTTAATATCTTAACATTGGAATGAGACATAATTTTGTGGTTTACAAATATGCATGGAAAATTATTTTTGTAGTATTCAAGGACCACTACCATTACTATCATAGTGGATTGGGTTCACTCTTCTATCCATCATGGTATTCAAGGTTCACTCCAAAGACTATCATAGTGGTAAAATACCCTTATTGAACATGGTTCACTCCCCATTAAAATCCTATTTATCCCATGAGGTATCTATATTTTACCAATGCATTGAAGAGATATATAATTCTGGTACCACCTATCACATAATTAAAACCATACATAAGTGTTAAATGATATAATAAAATATTCATCATATTATAACCCCTAAAAAATAATTACTGTTAATAAACATTCCATTAATTCATCATAAAATAACTAGTGGAAAATGAATGATGTTCATAAAAAACATGTTATAATAATCATAAACCATCGATACAAATAAGAATGATTGTATACTATGATTATATCCACGTACAATATTAATTAATATCAAATATTGTTATCATAAATGAAAATTTTCTTTAAAATATAACTTTGAAATTTTTCCGAGGAAAACACAATTTTATCATTGAAATCACTCATTTAATGTATATATATTTTGAAAATATTATGGAAAAAAATTAAAAAAATTAAAATAAATAAAATTGAACTAAAATTTTATAAAATTTTGCATTATTCAAGTGATTAAATTATATTCAAGGAATATAATTATTAATAAATCATTCCATTGGCACTTTTGTTAAATAGTTAAAAAATAATTAGGAAAATGAATAGAGGATTACATTTAAACAATTTTGAAAATATAAATCATGTATAGAAATAATTTTAAAAATCATATGATAATATATAAAACATTCTTTAAATTTTATTTAGAAGACTTAATTATAGAAGAGAATGGTTTTTCGGCTAAACAGAGAGATAAAGTAGGTTATCATTAAAAATATTTCTATATAATGGGTACTTAATGTGATTAAAATAAATAGAAAAGTGTATTATAAATAAATAACATGAGTAAAATAAATTATGTATGTTTTTTTAGTTTTATATTAGAACATATCATCATTATAAAATTAAACATAAACAACCCTAATAAAAAAGAGGAGTGTGACATAAAACCCCTACCTTAGGTCATACTTTTTTTTGTACATGTCTTCAAATACTATATATGAAATATAGATTTATTATAAATATATTATATATGAATATTAATATAGATATATATATATATATTATGATATATTATTTAATTATATCCTTTTAACGCCTATATATTAACAATTATTTATTTAAATTGCTATTTTGAATGGTATCAACTTTTTAATGTAAGTTTTAGTTCATTAGGTTAATTGTATATATATCATGCTTTAATAATATATAGAATTTTTATAATTATATTAATATCATATATATTAAATATCATTACACAAATTTATCCTAAAAAGTAATGATAAAAAAATTAATTACATCATTCAAGAAGACGATAGGTCTTACTTTAACACTATTTTCATTTCTCGACGACATGAAAAAATGTTAAATAATAATTCACCTTTAGAATATAATTATTATACCATATGCATAATATATATTCATAAAATTAATCCTTATTACAATCCATCTAAAATGGGAATGGGAATGAATCAAAATGATTTATAAAGGTGGTGGTCCATTTGTATGCACTAGTACAATTATGATTTTATAATGAATTTAAATGTAATATAATAGATATTATAATTTCATTATAGAACTCTAATTATATCATAATTATCATTATAAAAATTAAACCCATCGTAATATCAACCCATAAAACATTGTGATGCAAAATTAATATTATCTATTTGTGGAGGCGGTAAGTCGTACGTACAAATGAGTGTTACTTTCACACCCCATTTGATGAGAAAGAGGATGGATAATGGTGGTTTTATAAAAGATTTAAAATTTAATCATACTTTTGATAATTAATTTATTATTTTGTGACAAATTTTAAATATTTATATTAGTTAAAATAAGAGTTAATAAATGTTATCAGTTCAGGTGATTACCTCTTCTTTGAAAGAGCTTCGTTAGATCTCCACATAAGGATCAAAGACTTGTACTTTGTGGAATACTATAAACTCTATAATTTGGAAAATTATATTGAGAAGATATTTACTTATATTTTTTTCTAATGAGAAGGCTCAAATTAGTGTAAATAAGATAAATAATGGGTTCCAATTTATGAGTGATTTGAGGGGCCATTTTGAAATTTTATACAAGACTTCAATAAAATAATGTAAATATCACGAAAAATACTATCAAATGGACATATATTTGAATATAATTTATGAAGTGTTTTAAATCCAATTCAATAATAATATATGTATAGTTTTATGTGGTGTTTGAAATATTATCATTTGGATTCACCCTTTAGTTAACGTATTTTAAACATAACGATAGTAAATTATTTTTAACACGTAAGGGGTAATAATTTTACATATAAGTTTAAATTTGGATGATAAATGTCCATGGGATGGAATTTTTTACTATATATTATCCAAATTTTCCTCTTAAAGTATTATTTTGTTTTTATATAATTTATTAAACTTAGTTTTTAGTAAAATATCATATCAGTTGTTTTTTACACTATTAATTTATTTTGACATTAAAAACACCAAGAGAGGTATATTATTAAAATATAATCATTTAATTCGTCACTAGTATGTTATATTAATCAATAAAATTCTTTTAACACTATCAATCACTCAAATTATATTACATTTAATATTTTAAAAATAATTTGTTTTAATTTTCTATCATTTGATCAAATAATGTGTCAGTGTTGAATAAGAATTTATGTTAATTATATAATTTATAGATATTTGAAATAAATTATCATAATTAAAATAAATTAATTATTCTCAAAATATCTATTAATAATCATTCATAACATTATTTTTTCCCAATGTCAGCATATAATAGAAATTTAAAAGTAAGAGACTAACATTTGGTATGTTTTTCATTATATATTATATAGGTAATTTATATGGGAAAGTGTCCTATAAAAAAGTACATTTAGTTCCTCAAGTGATAATATTAAACTTAACACCAGAAAGTATTAATTAATGTGAAAAAATGAGAACATAGCATTAATTATTAACATAGGTTTACTCGATTTACCCATTACTAAGGTGAAAAATTTTACCATGTTTTATATTCATATTAGCTAAAAATAAAATAGATATATTTAAAAATTAATAAATCATAATTAAAAATAATTATTCCATTTTTAAAAATTCATTCACTATAATTTTAATAAGTATATTTTAAAATAATCATGAAAAAAATTATGAAAACTTCTTATTACAAAAATGTATTTTTAAAAATGAAACTAAATTTATTCTTAACCTATTACTAGAAAAAACCCATTACATTAATGTTAAAATTTTTATTGAATATATAATATATAAATTTAATTTAAATAATTCACCAATAATGATTAATTTAGCTTTTTATGATAATAACATATTGTGTACTAAAATAAAGTTTCCCAAAAAATACACCTTTATTTTAAAATGTTTTTATTTTTCATTTATTATTAATTTATTACAAATAAATTCATTTTATAAATATGTAAGACATAAAATTTTCATAATTTAGTTATTTTTATTCATACCCACAAATTTGATGGCTATTTGATAACAATCACACTAAATAATAATATTTTAATCCTATATCATGGTTATTTTAAAATGGTGTTACATGTAACACATGGTATCAAAAAAATTATATAAAATTATATCAAAAAATATCTAGGTGCTAAAATTTACCCCCATAAAATTTATTTCTCCCAAAAAATTATATCAATATGGTATAAAAAATGAGGATATCGTTGTTTCATTATATCCTTATGTTTTCAATTATCATCTTCAGTTTTCTGATTCCTCAAAAGAATGCTAACCTAGTTTGTAGTACTATTCTATAGTACTTCATCCATGAGGTGTAGTATTTATACCAGTTTTTAATTATAAAAAAGATAATTATCTAATAGTACGACATGTTAGTTCAATACATGGAAAATATTTGGTATGTTCCCTCTCACGATTAATACAAGGAATGCATCTTGAACATAAGAGACATTTAGTTGATGTGACAAGAGATAAGCTACATTCCCTACTTGATCAATAATCTTGAAGGGTCCAATATATATAGGGCTCATATTTAACTTATTTATGGATCTTACAACATCCTTATAAATTCATAGAAACATACTCCCATCATCTTCAAACTCTATATCTCTCTTACTGTTATCAGTACAATATTTCTTTCAACTTTATGCTTCCTTGATATATTGATGAATAGTTAAAATATTATCTAAAATTTCTGAATATAGTTGAGATCCCAATAGCTTTATTTCTCTAAATTAGTCATGGAATTATATATTTATACATTTATTTCATTTCTGGGCTTTATAAGGATCCATCTAAGTTAGATTGAAATATATTGTTATAATAAAATATGACTATAAGATGGTGTGGATCCCAAAAAATATTGAAATCCATATAATTTAGAACTAATAATATTTTATTGGGTTTGAATGGTTCTCTTAGACATATAATCTATTTGAGGATGATACATCATACTGAAACATTACTTTTGATACAATTCTAGATAAAGACTTCACCAAAACATCATGGTATACATCCAATACAGATCATGTTAAATAGAGTGTGGCTCTCTGTTAAACTAAAAAACTAAAAAAAATATATTCTAGAAATTTGATCATGAAATAAATATTCTATGATAGAAATGAAGTGTACTGAGTTTTTAAGGTGATCGATTTAAACCCAAATAGAATTATTTCTTTTAAATGTTTTAGGGATTCTAATGACAACATCCATGGTGATATTTTCCCATTTTCATTCTGGTATGGGTAATGGTTGTAGCACCCAAATAGGCTTCTATATACAAGTTTTACCTTGATGATATATTGAGCATTAAAATATATATTCAATAGAATCTCTCTTAATTTTGTCCAAATATAAATACTCTTTCAAATATCTATATAACATTTAAATTTCAAGATGAATAATTAATTTCAAACTTTGAGCCGCCTCAGACAGCTCCTTTTTCAAATCTGGAATGGAAAAATACATACATGGTTCCTGAACTATATAATTCCATCACAATATATGCTTAATTTAGGTTCATTTATAACCATTATTTATAGTTTCACATCTTGATTCTATCAAACTTTAAACGTCACAATGATAAATTGTTGAACACTAATTTGAGTAATATAATATTTCTTCCTTTCCTAAAATTTTTTTAGATCCCAAATTTGAAAATACAGATATATAATATATATTATGATCCTTTTCATGGATAATCTAGCATGATAATTTTTACACAAAGAAAATTCCACTATGTTTTCATTCTCATGGTGTCAGTTTTTTGAGTAGTCATAATCATCCATTAGCTCGAACCATCATCTCTAGTGCATATTCAATACTTTTTATGTAAATATAAACATCAAAAATTTATTTTAGCATATATATCATACCCTTATCAATAAATATAATTCCACCATATCATTAATGAAAAAAACTATATTTAACTCAAAAACATGAGTTAGTTAATTTATCTCCTTAAATATCAATTGTTGTAATGCATAATATATAACCATATCATTCAACCTGAGAATACTTATCAGTCCCATCATTCATGCATCACTATATCCTATAAACCATTTTATACTATAGGCTAATGTAAAAATAAGTGCACTACCAAACCATCTATTTAGTTCCATGAAGTATTCATCAAATTCATCTATCCAATGGGACTTGGATCCCTTATGAGTTAACATAGTGAGTGAATTTGAGGATTTTGAGAAATTATACCCAATGAATCAATAATACGATCCAAAATAAGAAAACTAATGAAATAAATCATAGTGGTAGGTCTAGTCAATAATTCAATAAAAGTCCATTTTATATGGTTCCACTGATATACACTACCCTCAGATTACATGAAACAAAAAATGAATATTTTGTATCCAAAATTGACATTTTGAAAATTTTAAATATAGATTACCCTTCCATAGGTAATTCAGAATAATCCTCAAGTGATATTCATATTATTACTTTCTATTTTTATATATAAAAATATATTCTATAAATACTACCAAAAACTTGTCTTGGTAATCACTAAAGACTCCATTCATAAAATCATTGAATATACTGGGGGGATTTGTAAGTTGAAATTGAATCACTATATATTAACATAGTACTTACCACATTCAAAATGTTTTCTTGGGTATATATTTATTCTTGATCCCCATTGATGATATCCTAGACAAATATCATTCATTAAAAAGTATTGATCTATGAATATGATCAAAAAAATCATCTATAGGAGGTGTATGATACTTCTTCTTGATTTTTTTCTTTTTCTGTTCATAATAATCAATGAAGAGTCTCATTTACGAATATTTCACCCTAACAAAAATAATAATTTTACACCAAGGTGTTGAACTTAGATGAATAAATACCTTTTCAGGATTCTCCAGGAGTTTCATCTTAAATTTTTGTAACTTTATTGGGGTCATTGTATATAGATACATAGAAATAGTTTTCACACCATGTATGAGTTCTATTTAGAATTAAATTTCATGATTCGATGGAAGAATATTAAATTCTTCCATATAGGAATAAAAAATCTCCCATTCAATTGGAAGATCATCAATATCAAGTTTCTCCAAAACAATCTATGATAAACATCCCATTTAAATTGCAATAATGAACCATAGAAAAGAATCAATTTGAATTGTAATTTCATATTTATCACCACATAGATAGATAAACATAAGTATTTTGGGAATACAAAACATGAATTAACTTCCTCGATAATTGATGTACCATTTATATAGAGAGAGGTAATACATTCCCAAAATAATAAAAATTCAACTAAATGGAGAATAATCACATTTACAGGTATCACATTCCCATAAATATCAATAAGAAAATAATCATAGATTTCTGATGTGATCATCATACCATTATTTATTTTCAATATAATATCACTTTCTAATTGTTGAGGTGTTAATGTGATACCCTAAAAAATTAGATATATAAGAGTGGGTGAGAACATAATCAAATAATAAATTAGTATTTCTAAGGTGGATTCTACGTCTACCTTTCACCACTTAATTATCCACATCATTAATAGTGATAACATGATATTCCCCTTTTTATTTGGGCTTAAGAGTTTATTTTTTTTATCATCAATATTATCCTTTAGGTTTAATCACTAGTTATAATAATTCTCACATTTCTTTCATTTGAATCATTAGAGTGTTGGTGGTGTATTATATGAAAATTTTCCTCCATTATTGGTTATATTCCAAAAATTACAATGGAATTTGATAGCTCGATGATCTTCCATTACAAAGTTAAAAATTCTATTGTTACCTTAAGATAAGTTCTACAATGTTTCCTTCGATACATTTTGTAAAAATTAAATATCTTTTATTAACTCCCTAGTTTTCATAATTACTTTTGAATTCTATATTTTATATCTTATCAAATCCTTTAGATTGTTGAGTAACTCTAATCTCCATGTCAACCATGATAGAACATTGAAAATTTTCCCATATATAATAAAGTCTCTAACAGTTAACAACCTTTAGAGATGGTTTTAAGACATTGGAGAATTGATCAATCTTACATTCTTATTCAATGATAATACCTAAAGCATACTTCCAATGTATTGTAAAATTTTTCTCATGTTTATTAATTAATTTATTATCATTATTCCTCATCTCAATGAAAATTTTCTCCAATTTCATATGAATAATATTAGGAATGTTATTATTGAAAAATAAAATCTTCAACTCATACCATTCCATGGAGTCCATTTCCTTTTGTCACCTCATATTCATAATAAGAGTCAAACATTGATCTTATTTTCCTTCCAAATGATAAATTGGAAAAAATTAAATTTTCATGATCCAGACACTATAGAATGAATGTTAACATTGAAATGGTACCAATATATTGTGGATAAACCATTGAATCCATTTAACCACTAAAATAAGGTGGTTGTTTCCTCCTGAAGGGCTTCACAAAATGTTTTTCGCTCATTATGTTGTTTGAAATCTAAACATGTTCCATATCTTAAGAATGTTCTATGAGTATAGTGTTGATATTTTTATTCCATATCCTATAATATTTTGTTTATTAGGAGGGAATAATTTCATTTTATATCACATTCATCATTAAAATGATTCTTTCATCTTCCTAAAATTAACTAAAACAACAAAAACTATAACATCAGAAACAATAATTAGAGTGAGAACCCACAAAATCATGAAAAAATATTAATTGTATTTCTAAATCAAGACCCCTTATTTTATATTTATCAATATTTATGATTAAACTAGCTCATTAATTACTATTACCAAGACATTTTGATGTTACACGATACTTATAACTATCCTCATGGTTCCCAACAAATGTTTCTTATACAATATTTCAAAGGGCAATAAACCATGCCCAGATACCAACTATGGGGACCCAAACAATTCATACATACATATCACAAATTATTATATAAATATTCATTACATAATATAACAAACAACACCAAAATCTATTGTCCTAATATTTTTTGAAACTTGAATACATAAAAATCTGATTTGTGTTAAAGTAATCAACTTCCAATAACATCTTTATTACTAGAACCCTTATTATATATATCATACTCAATTCTTTGTTTCATAACTGAGTGAAAGGAAATATATGAAAGGATAAGGTCAGATGAATAGTAAGGGTAAATAATGGTGATATCAACTATCACTAAAAAATTATATGAGAATTATGGTAAGATAAAGTGTGAAAAAATTGAAAACCATTCCATCCATGTCATATATCATAATATTGAATCATATAATAAAGATTATCAGTTTATAAGTCATGAATCATAAAATAACCAATGAGAATGGTCCATGATATCATAACATCATTATAAGATATATTTTTTGGAATAGACATAATCATATAAAATAATTTCATTTTTAATTGAGGATCACTACCAGCACTATCATAGAATATTTTATATACTCCCAAACCATTTTAGTAGTTGTCGTTCACTCTTAATTCTATAATATTATATATAGTCCCTTATGAAACCAGGTTCACTCCCTATTCTAGTCCTGTTTATATCATGAGATATTCATCTTTACCAAATGAATTAGAAGAGTATATAATACATGGTCCACCCATAACCAAATGTAAACCATACATATGTGTGTTATAATATCATAAGACATTAATCATATCTTAACCCATGTAAATGAAACAGGCTTCATAAACATTTCACTAATTTATCATAGCATAACCCATGGAAAATGAATGGGTATTATAATAATATTAAAATCATAATAAAAAACCATATAGAGAAATAATTAGGATGGTATCCTAGAATAATATCCTTATTTAATCATAATTAACATCAAAGGACGTTTTTATAAAAGGAAAAATTCTTTAAAATATTACTTAGTATATTTTCAGGGTAAAATAACCATTTTTATTTAAAATAACATATTAAAGATCTAATAATTCACAAAATATTAAATAGAAAACTATATTTAAAAAAATATTGGTAACATATAATGTAATATTTAATAAATTTATTTTTTTGTGATGGTGATAAATTCAATTATTGTCGTATAAGATAAAATAAATCATTCTTTTCAGGATTTTCTAAAAGAATTCGTAATGCAACTCATTTAAAAGGAAGACATGAATATTCAATTTAAATTTTTTTAAAAAAATTAAATCATCTAAAAAATGACATCAAATAATAATTGTATAATTTTAAAATCATTCATTAAAATATTTTATAGAAAAACTTTTTTTAGATGAGAGAATATTTTCGATCAAAGCGAGAAGTAACGTCCTTTTTCATAAAGAATTTTATTTCAATATCTTATGTACATAAAGTTAGGAAAATTAATGTGAAACATGAATTATTAAAAAACCAAAAAATTAGAAGAAAATTATTATGTTAAGTTATTGTTATACTATAATATTTAACCATCAGAAACTTAATCATAGTCAATCATAATAAACAATGATATTGTAACATAAAACCCTAACCTCATGTCTGAATTTCATGAATCATTTTCAGACCTCATATATAATAAATATCATCTGATATAAATATTTTAAATATAAATAATCAAATATATTCTATAATATATGATTTTACTAAAACATTTTATGACCCGTTTATTAATAATCTTTTGTAAAAATAATAGTTTCAAAAGTTAACTAATTCATTTTTCATGTATGTTTGGTTAGGTTGTTATTGTATTTTAACATTTATCATGTTTCCATAATATCATAATGTTTAATAATTTTATAGATATTATATATATTCAATATATATCTATTTATAATCATCGTTAAAATTTTAGGTAGATAAATGAATTACATCGTTCATGGAGATGAGTGGTCTTACATACACATGAATACTATTTCCACGTTATTGATATATGGAAAAAATAAATTTATATAATAATCCACCTTTCTAAATGAATTATTATATATTATTAATAATATATATTCCTCAAATCCATCCATATTCCTATCAATGTAAAATTGAAATAAAAAACTAATCATATTGATTCATTGAGGAGGTGGTTCAGACGTATGCATGAGCGACATTATCATTTTCTAAAAAATTAGAAGGAAAGAATTTAGATATGATAATATCATTAAAGAAGAATAATTATTTTATTATTATAATAAATAAATATTAAACCCTTCATTATTCCAATCAATAAAATCTAGTCATGAAAAATGAATTGTATATTTGCATGGAGGTGGTAAGTCATACATATGCACAAGTGACCGTTTCACATACTATATGATGAGAAGAAGGGTGGATATTGGTAGATTAATAATCATAATAAAATTATAGAATGTTTAATATAATTATTTTTTTATTTTCTGATAAGTATCACTAATTTAGAGGAGGTAAACGAATAAGTAACAACAAAGTCATTGATTAGGGAAATTAGAAATTCATTGAAAGAACTCCATTATATGTCCTTTAAATGATCCAATAAGTCATATTGTGTAAAGACGAAAACATATAGAATGTGTATCATGTTATTTTGAAGATAATTTATTATTATTTATGGATATATAAGGCTCAAAGTGGTGTAAATAAGATAAAATATGGGTTCTATTTTATATGTGAGGGGATGGGTACTTGTACAATTTTATAATATATTAGATTATAATAAAGTTATTATCCAGAAAAAATCATGCAAATTTTTTGATATTAAAATATAAATAATTATTTGGTTCAAATACCATCATATAATAAATTTTGGATGAGATTTAGAGGTGTTTTAAACCTTATCTTTCGGTTTTACCCCTAAGTTAACATATTTTAACCATAACCACAATAACACATTTTTCGCTCTTAATGGGTATCAATTCTACAAATATGGTCAAAAATGTCTCATAAATGACCATGGAATGAAATTTTATTCCATATATAATCCACATTTTACTCTTTCAAATGTTTTACGATTTTTAAATAATTTAATAAAATATTATTTTCATAAAATATCATTAATGTCATTGTTGATTCAATTCATATATTTTGACATTAAGGACACCAAGAAAAAGTTTAAAATTTTAATATAATCTATTAATACATCCAAAATATGTTATTTTAATATATAAAATTTGTAGAACATGAAAAATTTATCATATTATAATTATTTTTAAATATTAAAAATCATATGTTTTTTTATTAGTTGAAGAAATTTTTTGTTTGTATTTCGTTTGAATTTATTGTAATATTATAATATTATAAAATTATAAATAAATTATGATCCTGAAAATAGTTTCATTTTTATCAAATTAAACATTAAGATTAATTAATATGATTATTTTTTCCTTCGGTGTACAAATAATAGATATTTAAATGTAAGAGATTGACATTTTGTTTTATTAATTACAATAAATATTATATATATCATTTTCATAAACCAGTGTTTCTTAAAGAGTAAAAATTAGTAACTATGGTAAAAATGCTATAATTTCCCTCATCAAATTAGATTTTATATTAAAAATTGAGACCTAAACATCATGTTTTAACCAAGAATTATTCTTTGATGAGATGATAAATTTTACCATGATTGATATTCATATATATTAAAATTAAAATAGACTATTTTAAATTTTTTGAAATCCTCATTCAAAATAAATAATCTATTTTTCAAGATTAAAATTATATCAGATACAATAATTCATTTTAAAATAATATCACAAAATATGAATATAACCACATTTAAAAAAATATTTTTATATAGCATAAAACTAAATTTATACTTTACCTATGCCAAAAAACATTATATGAATACAAAAATTTTTAATTGAATACATAATACTTAATTTTCATTAAAATAATTCACCATAGTGACTAATTTAATTTATTCTGATAAAAACATACTATGTTCATAAAAATAGTTTTTCAAAAAATATCGCCTTTATTTTCAAAAGATTTTTATTTTTATTTCTAATTAATTGAAAACTAGCATATTAATTTCATTTATATATATATTTAAAACATATATTTTGTATAATTTATTTATTCTTATTCATACTCTATATACCAAATTACTGGTAAAAAATTTCACATTAATTAATAAATTTTTTATAGTATATCTCAATTCATTCAAACTCAGTGTTGCATGTAACACAAGCTCTAAAAAAATAATAGGGAACTATATAATGAAATCATGGTATGTTAGACATAATTTTTTTATATTGGATTATAATTTGGATATCATTTTAATATGTATTTTTTTACATGGACGATATTTTATTAGATTTTGAACAAAATTTAAAAATTATGAAAAAACCAATAAAATGAACATTTACTTTAAAATAAGTGTTATATTCACATTTTTTGACTGAAACATCAAAGATATTCACCTTATAAATTAATTTACCTTCCCCTACCCCAGATAATTATGTAATTGAAAAATCTAGGCAATTTGTATTTTATTAATGGATATATTTCATCTTGATTTCCTCCCCAAATATCTATATATTTTGATTATCATCTTTCTAATGGGGTAAGCCTTGATTATTGAGAGTATTCCCTAATTTTATAAAATATTTAATTCTATATATTAAATTTTTTAGGTCTAGATGTATCGTATTTACATATAATCCCAACCTTTCTTATTATATAGTGCCTATTTTTATTTATGATTTTCTCAAAAGTAATCACATATCTTTTGGTGCTTATTATCAACTACTTTTTAATGATAATTGAGAATTATAGATTTCTATTAGAATAATTAATTTTAATTTCATCATTAAAATTATATAATTCATAAAATCACTTATACATCAATAAATTCATTCTTTTTTTACTATATTACATGATTGTATTGAGATCCTTGATCATTTTAGATTTATCGTTGATCCTTGTTTGGAAATAAAACACTTCATATAATGAAACATAAGAAGACTCTATATCTTATTCTACCTTAGTTAACTGAATATGTTCATCATTAAATTTTTAATCATTTAATATTAATTATTTTATAAACACACTTTTCCATTAATTTTTCTTATGGCGAATGTAAATCCATTTAATGGCGCATTTGAGTTTGACATTCTAGTATACTACCCCATTATGTTTGTATTATTTTTCATCCTTAAACATGATTACTTATACTATTTCAATCATAAAATCTTCCATATCTTAAGTGAGTTTATCGTTTTCATCTTCTATGTTGCTTTCCGCCTTTTTGTCTAAATTACATAATTTATTTTTCAGCTGGAATGATATTCCTATAGAAATCCTTGAATTTATATTTCATGTTTGATTAAACCTTAATTTATATTCTAATACCACATAATATTCAATTAAATTATAAATAATCACTGGGATTATTTCTATAAAATCACGACTTATCCATAATTAAAATTGCTAAATAGTTCCTCACTTGAATTTTCTCACTACCATTGATTGAAATTCATCAATAATATGATATTTATTTCTAAAATTTATATATATCTTCATTGTAAATATATTTGAATATGATAAAATTTTAAAAGTGTTTGGATTATATTTCTATTTGAAATTATATTTCTTAAGCTGCTAGGTAACTATGATGATCGTTAAGGGCATTATTTTTTTGATCATGTTATTTAAAGTCAGACACCATTGAATTTTAAATAGGAGGATATATTCTTGGAATAATTTTATTGATATCAAAATCATTCATAGTAGAAATAATTCCCTAGATAAATCCCAAAACATGGATGAGAACATTAAAGAAGTCATAAATATTCACATTTGGTCACTTCATCAAATAATATACTTTTTTGTAGTAAAATCTCATTAGAATCCATCATTTTACTATCCACATCATGAATAATGGAAATGTTTTTCCATTTTGATTTTTCTAATTATTAATTAACCAAATTCATATATAGTTTTATAAGGCTTTAAATATATCATTTTTATCATCTACAATAGTATCAAAAATCTTCTTATCAATGTTATCCATTGGCAATCTCATTAGACTGTCGAATCGCCTTCTATGATGTATACCACTGAGAAAATAAAATCATAGGGATCATTAATGAGATATCATTATATAATTAAATATCATATATTCATATCCATAACAAAATTTTACCATTTCTAATTTATTTCATTCTCTATACCAACAACCTTCTAAGAGATATATTCATCATTCAATAAAATATTCGTTCTGATACATGTTATTGTACAGGTAGAAAAAATAAACCTTACAAGGGTGTGAATTAAGGTGTTAAACTATTATTTAGTAATAAAATATCTTATTCTTATTTTATAATGAAAAATATATACATTTCATTAATCATCCATAAATATTATTTATGAATAAAAAATAAATAATTGACATAAGGATTTAAAATAGTTCACTAAAAATGTATAGTTTAAGGAGAATGCGCTTATAGTATGTCAACATACTAGGTATTTAAACTAATAAATATGGTGTTTACAATTGTTTACTAATGTAACCTAATCAATATAGGGAATACATTTTTAAAATCTCCTTACATGATACTCTGAATAAGGAATTAAATTGAAATTTCTAATATTGACCACTTATAATGATTTTTCAAGAATAATATTACATCATATTATTTAAGTGTGTATTCAATATGATATAATATATAAATTATATATATATAATTGATATATATTATTAAAAATATAATTTTTTAATTGAAATATATTCTTATCTCTTTTTTTCTCATTTTTTTATTCATGTTTATATATTTTTCCTTCGATTGATACCCCATTTTTATTTAGGGGTAAATTTCTCAAAAATATATTTCATTAATTTTATATATGTAACTAAATAAATATATATTCAATCCAACCATTAACTAACCATTAATGTATCCAAATCCCATAATTTTATAATTAAATTTGATTACCTGTAAAATCTTGGGTCAATTATCCACATTGTGAAACACACTTCTTAATAGAAGGGTTCTTCTGAGAAACACCAAGATAAAAATTTTATGTTCTTCATTATGGATTTATATCCTACATTAAACCATATTAAAAAAATGTTCACTTCCTCATTTAACTACTATGATGTCCTGGAATTATCATCTCTAGTTTTTACACAATCTAGACATGCTGTAATGTGATACACAATAATGAACTGGGTCCTTGATACAATTTATATGTATTTTTTTGAATTTAAAAAATTATCAAAAATCATTAAGCAACATTAATAAATAACAATGATTACTGAAATTATGAATTCACCATGAATGAATATTTAGAAATGTTTGGAAGTAACAATGAGTGAATATTTCTAAATTTATAGAAGTAACCATGAGTGAAATTTGGAAAATATATTGAAGTAACTGTGAGTTAAATTTGGGAAAATTTTGGAAGTTCACATGAGTTCAAATTCCTATAATTATAGAACTAGTCATGATTGAAAATTTGAAACAATACTAAAGTGTCCTTGGTTGAAAATTGAAAGATTATGTAAGTAATAAAGATTTAAAATTTCACCAAAAATTTAAGTGAACATGATTGAAGCTTTGGAAAATTATAGGAGTGATCAGAAATCAAAATTTGTAAATTTTTATACCTGACCATGGGAGAAAATTTATCAATGTATCAAAGTTTCTATTACTAAAATTTTCTCCATGTCTGGATGTGAATGTGAGTAAAAATTTTGAAATGTCTAGATGTAGTTGTGATAGATAATTTATAATTATGAAAATTCCATAATGAAAAAAATGAAGTAAACACATGAAAAAAATTACTTCATGAACCAGAATGAATTAATTGTATAAAAAAAGTTACTGCTTAAAAAAATAATTGATTTCATGAACAAAAAAAGTAAAGGCATTAAAAATTGAAGCCACGTGAAATTTAGATTCCATAGTGTTTAAACTAACATATCACCTATATAATGACACGTAATTATTTTTTATATTTTTCACTCAAAACATGCCCCTTTTATTAATAATTTTATATTTCAAATTAAAACATGTTTGTTTCACATGTTTATCTTGATTTAATTAATCCTTAAATAATATTTAATTTTTTAATGATAATTGAGTTTACTTTTAATAATTTTATTTATGATTAATTTTTCATCACATGGGTTATTGGTTTATATTGGGTTTTTAGGGGAATTAATGTTCCAAATTAAACATGGTTGAAATTTCAATAGTTTCCCTATAATAATTGATAGAATTTTCCCTAGGAATTATATATTTATTATTATTATTTATTGGTGTAGTATTAATCAAAATTATGATGTGTGATCTCTCTAAAATAATATTTATTATTATAGATATTATCTTTCTAACCCACTTGGGAATGTTTTTGATTAATATTTAATAAATATATCACATGCAGTATTGGGAAATATAAAATGTAGTGAGATTCAATATTTGAATCTACTATGAAAAAATAACTCTTTATAAGGAGTTCAAAAGATCCTAGTCAATATATAAGGTTTATGGTCTTTATAAAATTTAAAAATTCGACATACAATGGTATTCATATAGTACTCACCACTGAACTATGATCATTCTATTTTTTATGTTGGTGATCTCCTGGATATTTTGACCCTCAAACTATAGAGATTTCATCTGGTTCTTTGGATTTATATATTTATATTTTATTTTGTGTGAATAATTTTAAAGGGTTATAATACCTATTAAAAAGTAATATTCTAAGTTGTTAATCCCTCACAAATTTTTTTCATTATGTTGTGATTCCATATTGGAAAAAGGCATGTTGTTCGAATTTTTCCTCTATATAGAAAAGTGATTTTCATTTTTGGGGATGAGCCTGTAGGGGAAAAGGAATATTATATTAGGTTGTTACTCTAGTTAATAAAATGGAATTATAATATTCCATTATCGTGGTTATAGTGGGTATCATCTTTCTCATTTCATGATAGGGGTAAATAGTTAACTAGGAAAATTTAGAAATAAACCACTACAAAAATTTCATGTGTTGTTTTTCCATTATTTCCACAACATAAAATTTAATTGTATTAAGGGTTATATTTAATCCAGGGGGAATGCATAATGGATGAAATGATGAAAATGATATTGCATGTCTATAAATGAAAAAGGTGGTGTCAAATCAATTCAACCAGAAAAAAAAACCAATATGGTGATCATTAAGCGGTATCATGCATATAAAAAATGGGCTTATTCCCAAAATTAGGAACATTAAAACCTGGAAGAGAAATGTAATTGAAAAGTGAAGAGTTTATTATTTTTCTATTTTGGCTTAATATCACTTCCCAGTATAATACTGTGTAGACTCCCAATTCATATACATACTAATGTGGGGTCTAATGTCTAACACTGAGTTATCCACACAATCATGGGGGAAATTTCCTACAAATAAATATGTCACCAATAATAATTCATACACATACACCATAATATGCATTAAATTAAATTTAAATGTTATAATACATTCACATATATAAAAAAATCTATAGGAAAAAAAATTAAATAATATAAACTAATAACCACATATAACCATCGCATACTAAAATGAAGGAATTTAAAATACTACTAAAAAAATACTAGTTTTCATCTTGATCATCTATGGTCCACCAAATATCCAAATTCATTATCAATTTCCAGGATCTTTTTCCATCGATCCAAAGTATTATCTTATCTATATTAACATGAGGTGAAAAAGAGAAAGAGTCCATGAAGATAAGAATATAAAAATGACTAATATGGTCATTCTATGTAGTGATATAAACATATAAACATCCACTATCAATGTTCATCATAAATATGTAGAACTGTAAAAAATATAATCCCCCATGAAGTAATCATTAAATATATCTATGATAAATATTTATTAAATAACCAATTTCTAACATAAATAATTCTTAATAAATAATAATGATTTTATTAGAAAATAATATTAATATTTTCAAACAAAATAGTCATAACAATCCCTCTGGATAATTCACCCTCTATAACTTAATCACGATTTTCTAGACAAAATACATGCCTATTCCTATTTTAAAAGTAAATTATGAAATACACATATTTGTCTATATCTGATGTGTTAAAGTAAATATAGTTCTAAAAACCCTTCTATATATAAATTCCTTGACATAAGAGTAAATACACTATTATCCGGAAAAAGAACAATACTTTTGTATATGTGAAAATATATATAATAATGGCTGCATCTATATATATTCTATTAATAAGTTCCAAATCCATGTGCAGGTTTATAAATTGTTTCTTGTGTATCATCACCCACCTCAATACTCATAGTGGGTGTATAAAGGGTGTCACTACTTCGGTGAGTTACCTCCCATCACATGCTCTTAAACGTGGTGATGGAGGAACTAAGCATCTATAACTATCCCATAAAATGTGTTCATGCATTAGTGATACTAGAAGAATTATCCTTCTCTATTTATTTTACACTACAGATGTTATAGGAACTCCTCATCTCTGGATATCGCCGTGAAATATCATATCTATCATAACCCAAAACCATGGGTAAATTAGATTACAACCACTATCATCCCAAAATAGACCTAAGTAATGTGTGATTGAAGAGGATTCCTACCACCACATCATTTCACCATCAATATCAATAAATTTTATATTGTATAACATCCTAGAGTAGATGAGAATATGAAATAAATTACCTCAAACTAAAATAAGGACCCCTCTACGTGTCTCACATGACATCCCATATTGAAATATTGAGCAACTATATCTGCCTCATTATATTTCCATTGTCCATGCTTAATAAATATTTTGATAATTCAATAAAATATGAAATTTAGTTATTAAATTATCCTACTTGGTAAGTCATAACAAAAAAAATTATTCTCCCTGGATCTATATTATATTCCACAACAACCCAAATGTGTTTCAACATTCACATCACATTACAGTCTAGTGAAAATAATTTAATAATTTTAAATATTGTTATTATATTATTTAGATGGGATCATCCGATCTTGGGTGATAAATCATTCTTCACATTGAGTTTCATTCATTTTATCTCAAATAACTATTGTTAATCTTCTAAAAATATCCAAATATTTTCCTATATCACTCAAATATTCATCAAAATGATTGCAATACATTATTCATAATGTTTCAAGAAACAATTATTTATTTTTCTACAATAAATTATAGTACACTCATCAGGTACCTCTAATTTAGTCATGTTTATGTCACACCATTTGAGGGAATACCCTTCCTTAGTGTAATATCATAATTTTTTACATTAATAATGTGTAAAATTATTCATATTTTTATCCCTATATAGTTAAATATAATTGATAAAATTTATTATGACATTATCCAACCCATTGGGTTATTTCCTAGGCCAATAGTATGCTGATTATGCCACCCTAAGTTCACTAGGAATAGGATTGGGGATGGTGAATAGTATTAAGAAGGAAAAATACCCTATGGAGGCATTATTTGTAATATGAAAACCTTATTACGTTATTTCCGTTTAAAATACAACAATGATTTTATTTTCTTCCATCATAAATTTTTTTGGAGGTGCATACAGTGAGTTGGGTTTGATCCAAAGGTATTTTTGGTGTTGAAAGCCCAATGTTTTGGAAAAAGTGGTTCTTTTAAAGGGTGAAAAGTGATTGGATGTTCAGTGAGAACCATTCACCCTGACTATTTTATGGGCATGCATATTGAATATGTACTTAAGCCATGGAAATATCCATAAAAATACATGAAAACACATAGTAAATTGATGAGGTGTTTTCCATGGTTTCACACAATTTACATAACCATGTGGCCAATAAGATCAAGGTAATGTTCCTTATATAGAGAGTAAATTCAAGGTTGCCAAATATTTCACCTAAATATTTGACTAAACCATGTGGGGTGTTGTTCCTTATATATATGGAACCGCATAAGTAGTTCATATTTTGAAAAACCCTGTGTCCAAATCATGAAAAACATCAAGTGACATAAAATTTACCAATTATAGTTTTTCCATATTGAATTAAAACACCTAAAGACCCAAGAATCATTTAAGATAAAACTTATAACACATGAACCCATGTTTATCACCTTATTATTTTTGTTCTTTATCAATTTATATTTATTTCTATTTCAATTTTTATAGAACCCCGTGATTTTAGAATTTATTTTTATTTAATAAATTAAAACATTAAATAAAAAGTTTAGTAAATAACCATTAAATTATGAGATAATTCTCATAAATTCGAAAACAAATCACATTATACAACACTTAAATAAAAAAATAAATATAAAAAAATAATTTCTAATTAATATATGAAATAATAATGATCAAGAAGAATTATTTTGAAATTTTTTTTCTATGACCATTTTTATCATATATGGTTTATTTAAAAATAAATTCAGGGTATTAATGTTTATAAAAATTATTTGTTACACATGTATAAAATTAATTCATTAGATATGAATTGGTTTGAAATTATATAATATCATTTCAAGGTAAAAATAGTAGTTTTTTCTAAAAAACTATATTTATTCACACAATATTATTTTTTCATAGTAAATTAAACTAAAAAATATTAATGATTTATATTAATTAGTTGATTCATTGATATATTCAATAAAAAAATTAACAGTTATTTAATATTAATTACTTGTAATGAAATGATAATAAATTTAATTTTATTTTGAAAATATATTTTCTCTAATCAATTTTCACTACAATTGTATGCTTGTTTTATATTTTACATAAGTAACTAATAAAAACTGAATTTGATAAATTTATTTCATTATTTGTAATAAAAGAGACCAAATTTATTAATTAGTTTACTTTCATTTTTGTCATAATGAATAACAATTGATGTAAAAATTTATTACATTGATTAAGGTTAAAAAAGGATAGTGACGGGGTCAAAAAATGATATGTTTTAAAATATCAATTAAAAATTTATAAATTTGATTTTCTAAAGAGATTTAAACCATTCTTTATCTTACATATGAGCATTCTACCACTTTATACCACATTCATTTTATTATTTATTTAATATATTTTAATGTATTTAATATTTAAAAGTATTCCACCCACCTTAGTTATATAATCACACCTCCTAACATCTCTTATTCAAAAATTCCTAATCTGCATAGATTAACCATAATAATATGAAATTCCATTTAAAAATCCATAAAAATTCCTTTACATGTTATGTTCTTCATAAAAGTTCAGTTGAAGTGTCCTTGAGAAGAGATTTAATGGTAGTTTCTCATAGAAGAGGTAATCATCTTCATAAAATACTTTTGAGTTTATTTCTAATCCTAACTCATACAAATATTATATAAACATAAAAAATGATGATATTATATTCATTACGATACTATTATGTTGTTATGTTAATGGTAATTCCATTTTCTACCACTTGTTTATCCTATGGAAAACGCTAGCTTTGTTTGTGTCTACGTGTGGACTACACCCTCAATGAAGTGATGTGATTTTTTTTTCATGTACACCATACATGTCAGTTCATATGGATGGATTTAGTCATTATTTATTATATTTAATATAATTTTTTTGAATATTTAAGAATGTAATATAAATTATCTTTCTTTATTTTAATTCTTTATAAAATTAAATATGTGACTGCGTATGAACTACTGTCTTCATAAAGTATTGTAATTAATTCTTCAATACAAAAATAAATAAATGGGTATAAACATGTATATAATGAAGAAATAAAAAAAAAATATTATTATTATAGTGATTACGAAAACATGGGCAATTTTATTGGACTGGAACCATTAAACAATAACGTGTGTGGAAATGAAAGGGTTAATGCATGAGTGATGTTTTTAATAAAAAAAATTTAATCAATTTGTAATTTTTTTATAATATATTTTTATACATTAATATAAGTATGAATATTGTTTTCATATAAATATATAATTAATAAATATTTATTATAAATCATTTAAATAACACATGATATGAAATTCAAGACCTAAGGTAAGGTTTATGCAGCAATCCCATTATTAATTGGGATTGTTTAATCATGAATCTCATTTATATGAATTATATTTTCTTTATATATTATACCCCAAAAATGTTATAATATAATCTATTTATTCCAGAGGTATTTTTTTCCTTTCATTATCATCCATTTTGTTCTCATAATGACCAAGATGAGTTTGTTAATACATGGTGACCTTAATACCACATTGGTCGACATACTTTTTCTTTCATGTCCAGATTCATTAAAAAAACATTCATGAATTGTGTTTTCAACGATCTAATGGTTATTTATATTAAAATTCACCAATATCTTATTTTATTTTCAATGGAATAAAAAATGATTTTTTAATGTTTTTTAAATATTTTATTTTTTTTATTTTTATAAAAAACATGAATATAAATTTGGTTTTAACATTTATGATATGAAGAATGTAACAACCCAAAATTTTGAATAAATCGTGTTTCCTAATTTTATGTGTTATTTTATTTTATTTTTATACTCAATAAAAATGTTTCATTTGATAACATGAGTATAATTAAAATGATACTATTGGTTTTTGACTGTTATATGACCATTGGTCAATATGACCGCTGGAAACTAAACGTTTTGATTATTGTCTCTAAATACAAGTAATCTTGGTTAATTAATATAGAAAGAAGATTCGATGGCCTCACCCAGTAGTCTTGGATCGATCGAAGCCCATCTAACAGAACTTTGGAAGGAGGTAGCACCACTGGGCTTTTCTCTGGACCAAACCCAAGCTGAACATCATCGTGTGAAACTAGAAAGGGATCGCCTTCGCGAGAAGTTCAAACTGATAGAAATTACTACTCGTGCGATGTTGGCCGAGCCTCCCTCGGATTCTCTCACCTTATCACACCTTACACTTAGGTCCTATGCTGGTGTCATAAGGGGCTATGTAAGGAGACCGTAACTGCCTTGTGTAATCCTTTGTTTTAAATAAAAATTGGGATTTCTTCTTATGATGAAGTTTATGAATTTTCAAAATAACCGGATAAATATAGTATGCATATTTTTGATGAATTTTAGAAAAATTATATTTTAAAAATGTTTTTGTAAACCTTAAATAATTAAAAACGTGTAATGATTTGAAAAAAATGGCCTTCTACAATTATGTTCAGTACTAAATTTAGAGTCTAATAAGATCAACATGATTTTTGATGAATAGTAAAATAGGAATAGTGATTTTATTATTAGGATTAGTAATGAGTCCAAATGGATTAGTAATCTCACTTAAATAAAGTATTAGTATAATCTAGGCACCTTGATTAAGTAATGTAATTCAATAAAAGGGTTAAATAATGGTTTCATAAATCATTAGTCATGTATTAGTTTTTTCAGGTGAATAGTGTTTTTTATTTAAAAATTTAATTAAAAATAATTAGAAAATTATTTTTATAAAATGGACTTTATTTTTGAACTCAGCGCATCGATATTATGTTATGGTAATTTTTGGGGATTTTTCTAAAAAAAATTAATTTTTGGTGAATAGTATATTTATTTAAAAATAAAATTAAAAATATTTATAAATTTATTTTTATAAAATGGATTTCATTTTTGAAATCAGTGCCTTGATATTTGGTTAATGTAAAATTATGGGAGTTTTCTGAGAAAGTTGAATTTTCAGTGAATAGTAAAAAAACAGTTTTAGGGTTTCGGTATGTTTAATGACATCATAACTGTGTCATGATGATGTCATGAGATATTTTAAGGGTTGGCCAGACAAGGGTGATTAATTATTGTTTTGGGGGCCCCATGTGGCCTAACTCCATGGTAATTTCCAAGGGAGAGCACATGGTTTTGAGAAAAGCACTTGTGAGGTGTCCCTTGGCCATTAATGCCTTGTCCCCTCACTTTCCCTATAAATAACCACCCTTTCCTCCTTTATTTTTCACTCCCAACTCTCCCCCAACGATGTTCTGGTCTCCTTACCTCCCAAGGAGTCCTCCCAAGGTGCCCCCAAACCCTCAAGGTCCAAACCTTTGAGTTTTAAGAGTTACTTTTTAAGGTAAGGGATCCGATCTCTCTCTTTCTTTTCAAGAAATCTCTTTTATGTAATTTCTTTTATGCTCCATGTTCTTATGTTAAAAGGTGTTCTTTTATACTCCTCTTACTGACCTTTTCATGTTCACATAATGATAGATCCCCTCTTACTCTCATTATTTCTTTTTATGAAGTTTTATGTGGCGCCGTTAGGCTGCCGAAATTTTTGTAACGGATTCTTTCTCCCTTTTCATTTTTTCAAGATCTATTATCATTTAAAATATTTCAAGTTTATTTTTATTATGTTGGGGTATGATATCTAAATTTATCATACTGATATTTTATTATCATATTATTAGAGACCCCATTTGATCTCTTCAATTTAGTTTTTTGAAGTTTTAAGTGGCACCGTTAGGCTGCCGAATTTTTAAGTGGTTCTTCACCCTTCTCGTTTTGAAGTTCTACTTTCATGTCAATTCTTTCAAGTTCCTTTTTGTTATGTTGGGGAATTATATCTATATCTATCATAATTTAATATTATATTCATATGACGAGAGACCCTATTTGATCTCATCAATTCATTTTTGTTGAAGTTTAAGTGACGTCGTTAGGCTGCCAAATTTTTAAGGGATTCTTTCACCCTTCTACTTTTCAAAGTTCTAATTCCATGTCAAGTCTTGCAAGTTACTTTTTATTATGTTGGGGTATGATCTATATATCTATCATACTGATATTTTCTGTTCATATGATTAGATACCCTATTTGACATCATCAATTCATTTTTGGTTGAAGTTTATGTAATGCTCTTAGGCTGCCGAATTTTCATAAGAGAAATCTTATTTTTGTCTTACTTTCATGTTCTTCATTTCATATGGTATATTTTTAAATTTCATTACCATGTTCTTAAATCCCTTATATTCTGTCCCTCTACTGTTTTATGGGTCATTTATCATTGTTTGACCCTTGTCCCATCTCTTTTTAACATTTTCTAAAACCTTGTAACGTAGCCGTTGTGCTGCAGAATTTTCGTCTCAAAATGCCTCTCTCTTTTTCTCAAAATTACTTCATGTTATTAAGTGAATACTCAATGCTCTTATTACTATAGGGTTATTCACATATATACAAAAATGTTCTATTTTAAATTCTGGGATTTACATACATGATACCCACTTTCCCTTTTCGTGGGTTTAAAGTAACGTAAAGATCATGTCTTTAAAGCAGTTTTTAAAACGTTATGATTATGAAATGAAACCCATTTATTTTATGCTATATGGGTTATTTATGAAATTTTTGATGATGATATATGTGGCTCACATTATAATAAAGTAAAATTTAAGGTTGCACCCTGATAGCTCTGCGATTCATTGGGTAAAGACTTAATCTCTAGAGATGACCATTTTTAACGACACCTTGGTGAATAACCTTTGTAATTTTTAACGACACCTTGGGGATGGACCTTGGTGAAATGAAACGATTGTCAATATTAAATGTCGTAGCCACATCTTCAAGTTATGAAAAATGTTATTTTTATTATTATATGCTTCATGGTTTCATTTTCATGCCTTAATGTTCTTTTCATATCCTTATTGAAGTATCTCAAGCTCACATGTAAAACGTTTCTCTTGTTTCCCTTACTGGGCCTTCTGCTAACCATTTCTTTTGCTGTATGTCCCCATGTTATGAGATGCAGTAATTAACCTAGGATGAACTTAAGGAGAAGCCTTTCAAGGGTTTAAGAAGAATGTTTTATGCATGTTTTCATGTTTTAAGTTCCTGGTTTCCAAGACACTAAACCTTAAAGATCCTCGGTTTTGTAAAATGTAATGAAAGTTTATGTGATAAAAAGGCGGGATGCTATAGTTGGTATCAAAGGATGGTTTAGTTATTTGTGGAAATTAGGATATGATACTCTAGGAAGAACCCTATAGAAAAGTTTAAATATAGGAAATCTTCCTGGTATTTTGGTGAGTATTGAGTAAGGGGTTTCTAAGAAAATACATCCCTGTCTGGATACGAGCAGGTAGAGGTGGCTCTGGCACAGATGTACATAGGGGTAAAATCCAAAAACACCGATTTGAGCTAGACTCGAACGGGAACTGGTACACAACAATGGGCCTTGCTGCACTCTTGGTTACGACACTCCCGGGGGATATGCTTTGGTAAATTCATAAGCTTAGTATGAACCATTGTTAAAGGAACAAAGATAAAATAAAATAAAGGTTCACATAAGAATATATGATCATGGATAACCTAGATGGGAACCTGGGGGATCACAAGTTAGGGTATACTTTTCTTCTACAAGTTATCCTTATATGATTTAAGTTTCTTTTCATGATTATTGGCTAAGTATTTAAGCCCCTAATTATAGCTTCTTTTCTTAGTTAATGGCGAGAAATGGAAGAACATGTCCCAACAAACAATGTGATAGGAAATGCTACGATTGCCGTATTAATATGACAGAGATGATTAGGGGATTAAAAGATGATTATTAATTTGGAAGATTTTCACTATTTTGAGGACCCTATATGATCAAGGTAAATAGATTACTACGGTACTTTCATTGAGGAGTAAGGTTGACTTATATTTTGAAGAATCAATGAATTTAAGGTGGACTTATATTAATTTAGGTTACTTATGGAAATGATTAACCTATCTTGGGTAAAATATGTTTAGGTTAGCTACTTTTGTTATAAGATGTTAGGTGTGATTGATGTGGTTTGGAGATGAACAGTGAAGTTTATTTTGGAAGTCTATGTTATCAAATCCCTCTTGTATTTGGGTTTTAATTTTAGTTTGGTTTATTTTGAGGAATTTTAAGGACCGTTATTTATGGGATGGTCTATGATGAACTTTGGGTAGTACCATGGAACATTGAAGATTTAAAAATAGTTTCCCTTCCTATAGGATTCTTTTTTTTAAAGAGTTTTTTACCTTACCCTTTCTGTTTTTGGGATAATGTTTAAAGATAGAAGAAATAGATAGTTAATATTTTGTGGATTATGTGATTCTCTAGAAGATGATTCTTGTGTTTTGATGAGACCAAGTAGTTTTGAATGCTCATCATTTGGAGAAAAGATTAGTTTTGGTAGAAAATTATTAAATGATGAAACTCTACATGAAGGTAGGTATATTTTCTTATGTTTTTGTTCTATGTAGTAAATGAATTCCTCAAAATTATGAAAAGGAACGTAAAACAAAAACGTTGTTAGTTTACGTTTCCTACTAGGTAATCAATGACCGTTTACACACGTCATAAGTTTGGGATTTTCTTATGGTTAACTTTCTCCTAATCACGTTCTCTATCACTCTCCCTCAGAACTTGACCCTTTGTTTTTCTTCCATGTTCATGTTTTCCTACATGGAATCCTAGTGTGGGATAACTCGGGTGACCTTCGTACTTCCCTTTCATTATTTTAAAGTAATAGTTTTACATACTCCTTTTCTGATGTGGGACTTTCAATGAAATTTCAAAACATAATTTTAAAAAAAATTGCGAGGACGCAATTTCTTAAGGGGGGAATATTGTAACGACCCGAAATTTTGAATAAATCTTGTTTCCTAATTTTATGTGTTATTTTATTTTTTTTATACTCAACAAAAATGTTTCATATGATAACATGAGTATAATTAAAATGATACCGTTGGTTTTTGACTGTTATATGACCATTGGTCAATGTGACCGCTGGAAACTAAACATTTTGATTATTGTCTCTAAATAGAAGTAATCATGGTTAATTAATATAGAAAGAAGATTTGATGGCCTCACCCAGCAGTCTTGGACCGATCGAAGCCCATCAAACAGAACTTGGGAAGGAGGTAGCACCTCTGGCCTTTGCCCTGGACAAAACCCAAGATGAACTTCATCGTGTGAAGCTAGAACGGGATCGCCTTCATGAGAAGTTCAAACTGATAGATATTACTACTCGTGCGATTTTGGCCGAGCCTCCCTCAGATTCTCTCACCTTAGCACACCTTACACTTAGGTCCTATGCTGGTGTGATAAGGGGCAATGTAAGGAGACCGTAACTGCCTTGTGCAATCCTTTGTTTTAAATAAAAATTGGGATTTCTTCTTATGATGAAGTTTATGAATTTTCAAAATGACCGGATAAATATAGTATGCATATTTTTGATGAATTTTAGAAAAAGTATATTTTAAAAATGTTTTTGTAAACCTTAAATATTAAAAAATGTGTAATGATTTGCAAAAAATGGTCTTCTACAATTATGTTCAGTACGAAATTTAGAGTCTAATAAGATCAACATGATTTTTCATGAATAGTAAAATATGAATAGTGATTTTATGATTAGGATTAGTAATGAGTCCAAATGGATTATTAATCTCACTTAAATAAAGTATTAGTTTAATCTAGGCACCTTGATTAAGTAATGTGATTCAATAAAAGGGTTAAATAATGGTTTCATAAATTATTAGTCAAGTATTAGTTTTTTCGGGTGAATAGTGTTTTTTAATTGAAAATTTAATTAAAAATAATTAGAAAATTATTTTTATATAATGGACTTTATTTTTGAACTCAGAGCATCGATATTATGTTATGGTAATTTTTGGGGATTTTTCTAAAAAAATGAATTTTCGGTGAATAGTGTATTTATTTAAAAATAAAATTAAAAATATTTAGAAAATTATTTTTATAAAATGGAGTTCATTTTTGAAATCAGAGCCTTGATATTTGGTTAATATTAAATTTTGGGAGTTTTCTGAGAAAGTTGAATTTTCAGTGAATAGTAAAAATACAGTTTTAGGGTTTCGGTATGTTTAATGAAATCATAACTGTGTCATGATGATGTCATGATATATTTTAAGGGTTGTCCGGCCAAGGGTGATGAATTATTGTTTTGGGGGCCTCATGTGGCCTAACTCCATGGTAAATTCCAAGGGAGAGCACATGGTTTTGAGAAAAGCACTTGTGAGGTGTCCCTTGGCCATTAGTGCCTTGTCCCCTCAATTTCCCTATAAATACCCACCCTTTCCTCCTTTAGTTTTCACTCACAACTCTCCCCCAACAAAGTTCTGGTCTCCTTACCTTCCAAGGAGTCCTCCCAAGGTGCCCCCAAGCCCTCAAGGTCCAAACCATTGAGTTTTAAGAGTTACGTTTTAAGGTAAGGGATCTGATCTCTCTCTTTCTTTTCAAGAACTCTCTTTTATGTAATTTCTTTTATGCTCCATGTTCTTATTTTAAAGGGTGCTCTTTTATACTCCTCTTACTTCCCTTTTCATGTTCACATAATGATAGATCCCCTCTTAATCTCATTATTTCGTTTTATGAAGTTTTAAGTGGCGCAGTTAGGCTGCCGAAATTTTTGTAACAGATTCTTTCTCCCTTCTCATTTTTTCAAGATCTATTATCATGTAAAGTATTTCAAGTTCCTTTTTATTATGTTGGGGTATGATCTCTAAATTTATCATACTGATATATTATGATCATATGATGAGAGACCCCATTTGATCTCTTCAATTCAGTTTTTTGAAGTTTTAAGTGGCGCCATTAGGCTGCCTAATTTTTAAGTGGTTCTTCACCCTTCTCATTTTGAAATTCTACTTTCATGTCAATTATTTCATGTTCCTTTTTGTTATGTTGGGGTATTATCTCTATATCTATCATACTGGACTCTTATTTTCATATGATGAGAGACCCTATTTGATCTCATCAATTCATTTTTGTTGAACTTTAAGTGACGCCGTTAGGCTACCGAATTTTTAAGGGATTCTTTCACCCTTCTCCTTTTATATGTTCTAATTCCATGTCAAGTCTTGCAAGTTACTTTTTTATTATGTTGGGGTATGATCTCTATATCTATCATACTGATCTTTTATGTTCATATGATGAGAGACCCTATTTGACATCATCAATTCATTTTGGTTGAAGTTTATGTAACGCTGTTAGGCTACCGAATTTTCATAAGAGAAATCTTATTTTTGTCTTCCTTTCATGTTCTTCATTTCATATGGTATATTTTCAAATTTCATTACCATGTTCTTAAATATCTTATATTCTATCCCTCTGCTGTTTTATGGGTCATTTATCATTGTTTTACCCATGTCCCCTCTCTTTTCAACGTTTTCTAAAACCCTGTAACGTAGCCGTTGTGCTGTATAATTCTCGTCTCAAAATGCCTCTCTCTTTTTCTCAAAATTACTTCATGTTATTAAGTTATTACTCAAAGCTCTTATTTCTATAGGGTTATTCACATATATACAAAAATGTTCTATTTTAAATTCTGGGATTTACATACATGATACCCCCTTTCCCTTTCTGTGGGTTTAAAGTAACGTAAAGATCATGTCTTTAAAGCAGTTTTTAAAACGTTATGATTATGAAATGAAACCCATTTATTTTATGCTATATGGGTTATTTATGAAATTTATGATGATGATATATGTGAATCACATGATAATAAAGGGAAATTTAAGGGTTCACCCTGATAGCACTCCAATGCATTGGGTAAAGACTTAATCTCTATAGATGACAATTTTTAACGACGCCTTGGTGAATAACCTTGGTAATTTTTAACGACACCATTGGGATGGACCTTGGTGAAACGAAACGATTGTCAATATTAAATGTTGTAGCTACATCTTCAAGTTATGAAAAATGTTATTTTTATTATGATATGCTTCATGGTTTCATTTTCATGCCTTAATGTTCTTTTCATCTCCTTACTGAAGTATCTCAAGTTCACATGTAAAATGTTTCTCCTGTTTCCCTTACTAGGCCTTCTGCTCACCCTTTCTTTTTTTGTATGTCCCCAGGTTATGATATGCAGTAATGAACCTAGGATGAACTTAAGGATAAGACTTTCAGGTGTTTAAGAAGAATGTTTTATGTATGTTTTCATGTTTTAAGTTCCGGGTTTCCAAGACACTAAACCTTAAAGATCCTCGATTTTGTAAAATGCAATGAAAGTTTATGTGATAAAAAAGAAGGGATGCTATAAAGAAATTTTACTGCTCTCATGGACCTTATTTATATTGAATATTCATTTGAAAATTTCTATATTCATTTTTAGAGAAATTAATTTTCTAAATATTCATTTAATCTTTATATAAAATTTTATTAAATTAAAATGATGTTTTTATCTTGTTTTCCATGAAATTTTATAAATCTATTTTGAATGTTTTTTTAATCTCTAATAAAATACTTTAATTTTTCATAATATTCACTAAGGACATAATATTATGATATCGAACACTTTATTTTTATATATAATCTATAATGATGATCTTTTTCAGGATGATTCCACGAAACACATTTCTTTCTAACACGTCAATTATGATAAGATGAAATGATAAATATTGATATGATATTATAAGACCCATATGTATGGTTTTAATTATTTTATAAGTTGGAAAAGAGTTATATGTCCCTCTAATTTTTTGCTTAATGGTTTATATCTCTTGAGATAATAGGGAATGGGATTATAATTTAACCCATTTGAAGAATAAAAAGTGGTTGGGGCCTGAACCCAATCCATTATAGGAATCTTTACACTATCTGATGATGTATTTGGTTTTGAGCCTTGACTAAGGAAATAAATATCTATAATAATGATTTTTTATGATTTTTTATGAATTTTTTCTTATGATTTTTATATTCTCATATGGATTAGGATTGATTAATTGTAATTTCTCACTCGTATGACTCAGGTATTTTGAAAATCTAAATATTTTCTCCACGAATTATGAATTATGATCTATTTAATATTTGGTATGAAATTAATATGTTATTATTATGATCTCATACCCATATTCATATATTATACTTTCATGTGGTTATTTATTGATATCACCCATTTTTCCCTAACAGGGTATCTGATCCCACCTTTTCTAATGCATCTATTTTCCCCAGGAAATGAATAATGTTATTAATTATAACATTTCTAAGAAGGGTAATATGAGATAATAAAATTCAGTGAATTTTTTATGTTCTTTCATAAAATAATTTAATTATGTTTTTATTCTCGAAAGACACTAAAACATTATGATAGTTGGGAATGAATTGTTTTCTTATTATGTTTTAACCAAAAACTATGTAATATTTATGTATATTTTTATAGGTCTTCAAAGGTGATATCAAAGTATGGTTTAGTTATTTTTAGAGATTAGGTTTTAATTATATTATTGTATAAATAAATATATCATATAATAATATTAAATTTATTTAGGTTTAACCTGAATGTGTCATAGGTTAATACAAAGGTGTAACAATTTAGTAAATCTTATGAATTATCTTCATAACAATATGATTTATCAATTTAATTACATTATCTTCATGATTCCACTCTATATTTTAGATTTATTCAATGGATGTAACCTTGAAATAATATTCTATTAATGAATTTGGTAGATAATGTAATGGTTTTCCACTTATTATAATGAATTTCATCAGTGTTAGAATGAAAAATATTAGGGTTACTCTCTCTAAAATCACTCTATATATGAATCATTTTTATCTTACAAAAGAGAAAACAAGGAATGAATTCACATTTGATTATTTAATTTGGAAAAAGAATCCTCCATTCAATGGGTACTCTGATCCCCTTATTCCCGAGAAAAGGATCAATACAAATGAAAAGTTATTATACATTATCTAGTTCTCGAAGAATGAAAATGTTGTCTTGTCAGTTTTTTATTTGGAAGGTGAAGTAGAACGATGGTGAAATATTATTAAGAATGTGTGGTAAGAGAAATAAATTCAATACATTGAATGAGATAATTTTAACATATTATTTTCAATAATTACTTTCTCTAAACTATTTGTATAATAATTAAAAGGTAATTCCTTGAGATTAAGTAGTATAATTATGAATCTATCTGTACGTATGAGGATAATTATACCATTCATGAGAAGTATAATTTATTTTTCATCAACCCTAATATTAAAATTCATTGGTTCTTCAGTGTCTTCAAATCAATTCTCTTAATGGTGTTGAATAAATGGTACATTATTAGCAATGAAGAAATTCTTTTATTTGGTCTCATGGTAGATATAGAGGGTGGGAATTCCAATTTCACATGGTTCTAATGAAAGGGAAAGATTGTATTTTGAGTAAACTGAAAATAAAAATCTTATTGATGAAACAAAATTAATCATCCTTTATGATAGTTGTTTAGGATGAAGTATTGGGGGATTATCTTAAGGTAACAAGATGATTTTTGAAGTGTGGAAAATAAAAGTCACAATAAACTGGATTATGAATATATGTAATGATGATAGACAATAAAATGAATATGGAGAGTGCCCAATTGAATGCACCAACCACACAAAAATTTTATATATCCATGGATTATGGTAATTATTCTCACAAAAATATTAATCTAAGGGTCAATAACAATAATAATCATTAATAAACTCTTAATCCAAGAGGTAATGTAAAATCTCATACAAGAAGAACAACAAAATATTGTTTTGAGAGAAAACTGATAAAAAGTGAACTTATCATCCACTCTAGAAATTAAAATGTCTTATTTTATTATTTTTATAACACATATTTTATTTTTAAAAAATATATGGCTATCACATCACACACACGATGACTAATTATTTAATTAGAATTGAAAAGTTATAATGGTTTGGGGATTTAATCTCAAATATGTAGATCATATTCAATAGATTTTTGTAGGAATATAATTTTTATAAGTCTTGTGACTCTCCACCTAGTATAATTTTATGTCATTTGTGGTATGGATTGGCTTCCATTATAAATATACCGTATCAATTATCATATATGTGAAGTGACATTTCATATTTTGAGTGAACCAATGACTATTTATCAGTGTGAGGATGAATATGAATTCCCAAAGGAAAATACATACACTCTATGGGTCTTGTTACCTATTAATGAGGGGTATCTATCTAAAATAGTTATGGGGAAACTCAATATTTAACCTAATCCCATTTTTTTGGAATATACTAATGTTCTTTTTGAAGAGTGTCATAAACATCCCTTGAATCATAATGTTGAGTTTTCAATAGAAATAATACCATGTGTTACACCAATTTCAGAATTCTTATATATTTTCCTCTGTTGAGTTATAGGAGTTGAAGAATAAAATCCATAAGAATATTGATAAAGAATTTTTTTGACCAAGTGCATCACCATGGTTTCACTAATTTTTTTGTTAGGAATAACGATGGATCAATGCATCTTGGAATTTATTACCACGAACATTACATGATTACAAATAAAAACATGTATAATCTTATCCATAAAGATGATTTATTTGATCAACTATGATAAACTCAATATATTCCAATGATTTACCTCCGATATGTATATCAACTATTGTGGGTGAAAATGGATGAAATATACAAGATATCCTTCTATATGATGTATGAACATTAATAATTTTTAGTGATCCTGTTTGAAAATACTAGTTCACAATATATTCAAGGATATGATTAATATAATATTTCGAGATTAACATGATTAGTTTGTGGTATTTTTTGTAAATGATATTATTTTATACTTTATGAGTGTGGAAGAGAATGAAAATCATTTTTCAATTGTGTTAAAAAAATTAATAAAGGAAAATTGTATGAACAAATTATTAAATTTGTAGTTTTCCAATATAAATTATTAGTATTAATTCATATAAATAAAATTTATGGTATATCATTGTATCCCTAAAAAGGTGGAAGCTATTGAACATCATTGTAGGCCATCCATAATGGCTTAAATCTATAGTTTTCCAAGGTTATATGGATACTATTTATGTCTTCTAATGCATTTCTCATTGATATAAAATCCGCCAACCAGGTTATTGTGAAATGAATCCATGTTCTTTTAGATAGATGAATTTTATAAAAATATCACATACCTAAATATATGGTTAGTCACTACACATACACTCACACTACCCTTTAGTGTATGAGTGTTTCTGATCTATAATGATTCATCCAGAAAGATATAGATATGTGTTATCATATAGATGAATATGTTAGTAGCTTATGTCTCATGCCAATTGAATGTTCATGACCTGAATAGTAATCTTGATTTAGGACTGGCATTAGTAATGTTTTTTGAACATATTGGTCGTTATCTTTATAGTGAATTTTTTGACATATATAAAATAATAAAATCACGATGTATATATATTCATATAAAGATAATAATATTAATAAAATAATATAGTTGTAACATTTTAAATATTATGAATTCCCAATACATTACCCCCTAGGAATGTAAACAAGGTGGTTTATGCTCTATGTTAGAAGGACAATGATATTTTATCTATGATAAATATTTAAAGTGGTTCGATACTTATGTATTTATAGAGAATATAAATTTTATTCATAATTAAAGGAGAAAAATCCTATATTTCCCATATGAATTTTCGTTAATCTATATATTTGAATATTAAAGTGGAAAAAAATATGTGGAGTAGAAAAATAATATAAGGAATTTTTATGATTTTATCCATGATATTGATGGAATAAGAAGGTTTCTAAGAGGATGTTTCCACCATTACCCATACCTGAGGGGAAATGAGAAAAGAATCACCATGGATTTCATCATGGGACACCCGAATAATTCTAAAGGGTATAATGCTATTTTGGTATTAATCAATCCTCTCTTAAAATCCCCATATTTATCTTCTATATTTTATGATATTTATGTTGATAATATTTCTCGGTTATATATTGTTAAATATGTAAAGTTTCTAAGAGTACAACACTCAATCATATATGATACCCATTTGAGGCTTTCCTCAATGTTATATAGAAATATTCTGAAGACTTAGAATATGGGGTTGACCTCCAGTACTACACATCATCTTTGAACAAATTTTCCATCTAAAAGAACCTTTTAGACCCTATAAGATATGCTCAAATCCTACTCTTATGAATTTCTAAGGAGGTTGGGATCAACCCCTTCCTCTGGTTGATTTTTTTATAACCATATATTTCACTATAGCATTAAGATGGATCCTAATGAACCCCTCTATGGAAATAAGTGAAATAATACAATATTCAAGGATTAAGATAGATAATGAAATCTATTGGGTCCTAATATAACTGAGGAAATATAATAAATGATAGATCCAATTAGTAACATATCAGGGTAGCATAGAGTTTCAAAAACGTTGTGATGACAATCATCAATGAGATCTGGACATCAATGTGAGTGATAAGGTACTCCCTTGAAAATATTCTTAGAAGAATGTTTTGATGTTTTGTAAAAATGGAAATATAAAATTAAGATATATTGTTCCCCATAAGATTCTTCATCATACAGTGATGGTAGAATACTGCATGGAGCTTCCATTAAACCTCTCCCAAGTTTGTGATATGTTCCATGTATTTATTTTGTGGAATTACAAGTCTAATTTTTCTCATGTACTAAAATAAAAGTTCATACCATTGGAGCATGATATTTTTTATGAGGAGTAACCAGTAAATATCTTGTATCCCATGGATAATGTAACACCAGGAGACATTATGATATATATACTTTTAAACAAATTCAATCTCCTTATATTGTGATACTCCCAACCTCGATCCTCAATTATAGTAAGTGAACATTGTATGTGAATAAATATGTAATAAAATTCACATATTAATATTTCAGTGCCTAAAATTATAATTTTATACAATGAATATCATTTTTTAACTTTCTTGGTTTAAATAAGCCTAATGTGAATTATGAAAGTTCCCTTAGAAATAAGATTTTATGAATAATTGGAAATGTAGTAGTTAAATATTCCTAATTTTTTTATAATAATATATGAAATTAGAAATTTATTAACTATAAATTTGAATGAAATTAATATGATAACATTTACACATAAAAAGGGATAATTTTCATAAAACTGGTTTTTTAGAAAACTATACTTGTTTAAAAATGAATAATGTATCTCCATTTTGATTATATAAAATAATATTTAATGATGAATTATGTAAATAAAATTTATATATTATATATCAAAATATATTAATTTGAATCCATCAAATAATTTTTACTACTAATATAGATTATATAAGATAATCATATACTTGAAAAATATATTTTTGAAAACCTATTTTTTGACATCAATTATGGGTTTTTTTAAATTAAATATTTTCACTCATATGAATTTAATTGTGAAAATAGATTACATATTTTGAATCAAAATAATCAAAATTATATAATAAGGTCAACATAATTTTTTACCCTATTTAATAGTAAAAATTAGTTACAATGGTTAAGGTTAAAGTGGGTTTACTTAGGATTTAATTAATAACATATGGGTTAAAATGGAATTAAAAATTTATAATTTCTATTTTATGGAAATATTTAAAACTTATTACATCTAAGGATTAATAATGGTCTATTTTATAACATTTTAAAAAGTGAAAAACATGTGTATGATTTAATTTTTTCAATAATACCATGTCTGTGCTCATCATCATATACAAAAAGAAATTCACTCCCCCCATGTATTCAAAACTATATGGGCCTTTAGCTCTATAAAACCCTTCAAAAATCAATCCCCAATATCCTTAATCACATTATTGAGATTTTTTTATTCAAAAAAGACCAACTCTAGGGTTCTTAAGGGGATATCTGAAGGATGTTTCTCTAATAGAAAGTCATCAACTAGTGAAATCTCCTTCGATTTCTATGTTTTATTAAAAAATTTAGTAATGTCCTAATGTGACACCCCAAAAATAAAAAATAAGAACATTGTGTTATATAACATCTATGAAACATAGAACCAATGTTAGAAGAAATTGTAACACCCCCATAATTTTGGATGTATATATTTTTAAATAAATTCATTCTATTTGGTATATTGATTATACATATCATTGGGTTTAGATTTCATTACACACAACACTATGTTTATATTTCATTAAACGCAACATTGAGTGTGGATTTCTTTGCACGCATCACTAAGTTTAAATAAAACAAGGCATAATATCAAAATATTAGTTTTTAATATGATAGTTTTCACCTATAACATAAATTGGAGGATAGGAATTAAAATAAATAAGATATGAAAATTATGGTAATTTAATGACTAGAAATAAAATAAGAACTATTTAAATGAAAAAGGAAATTTTTCTGAAAATAGTTATTTTTCTAGAAAGTTTTTTAGTCATGCTTCACACAAAATAACATAAATTAATGTTTTACCAATATTTAAATATTCTGTTTCATAAAATAAAATTAATTTTTTAAATTATAATATAATAATTATATTATGGTTATTTATTTTATTCTTTTTTAAATAATTCATTTTCCAATGAATAGTGGGAAATTATAAATTTTAATTTAAAACTACCTTTTAATATAAAATATATACAATGATAGATGATATTTCTAATTGGCGTTAAAATAAAATAATTACAATTTTATATCAGTATATACAATATAGATTATTGGAATAATTTCTATATTGAATTTTGATATAAAAACATTATAGCCTTTTAGACATTTTCTCTTTGAAAACCAGCTTTATCATCTCATCTATGGTATTAAATTCAAATTAGTATTTTCCACTCGATTTAATTAAATTTGAATAGAGGATTCTATATTCTTAAATATAATAATTAATAATTTATAATAAATTCAACTTTGTAATGCCCTGTGTTTTTAAAATAGAAAACTATATTTGATAGCATTTGTGATACGCAACACCAAACCAAAAAAAATAATGATTATTTAAATATGACCATTATAACCTTCCTATTAAATTTTAGGATATGGGTAGTATTTATTACATTATGAAATATATATATTCTATAAATATATTTATTAATTATTATTAAATTTTTCATGACCCTTCCCCCGGGGCCCGTATCGTGACTACCCCAAGCTCGCCTTCCATAGGCCAGGGGCTGGTGACTAATACCAAAGGAGTAATTCCCTAGAACTGGGAAGGAATTGCCTTCAAAATTTGAAAACACACACAACCAGAGTACAAGTAGAAGCAAAATCTAAGTAAAAGTTGTATAAATAGCGTACTGAAAGTAAAGGGGGGCCAGAATACAAGCCCAACTCTAAAGTAAAAGGAAAGGAAAAACAGGTACAATTGAAAAGACAAATAGCTGGAAGGTGTCACGAAATTCCTAGATCATCCACCATGGATCCTACCTGAAGGGTAGGTACAGATAGCATCCTCAACGCTCCTCATCCGTCTGTCTCCTCCGGGTACCGACTCGTCATGAGGTCCACCTCTAGGTACCGTCGAGCCCTGGTGCTCTCTTCCACCGTCAGCGTTGTCCGTCGTCTGCATCCAACACAACGAGGTGCGGGCATAGCCTGTGTAGGGGTGAGTATGACTATACTCAGTAGGGACCCCGAGACCCTCAAGGTCTCCCAAAATCTAAAAAGTATATACCACAATGTATGATTTCAATGGATAACCATTACTTAGATATATACCCATACATATACCTAAGTTATCATGTAACCCATCTCAATCATGAGGAAAAAAAATGGTCATAGACTCAAATCAAACCGGGATTTTTCAATATCAAAACCATGGATGCTGGAGAAATCCTCCTCTATCGAGTATAGTGGGCCTGTCGTGACACCGAGGCACTTCTCACTAACCTTGGACTGCTGAGGTACTCCTCCTATCGAGTATTGTGGGTCTGCTGCCAACTTCCAGGCGCTCCGTCTAATGTGGCTCTGCCACCAAATTCCAAGTGCTCCCCTAAAATCCTACTGAGGTACTCCTTTTATCGAGTACCACTGGTCTGCTGCCATCTACTAGGCACTCCATCTTCCATGGGTGTGCTACCAAATACCGGGTGCTCCCCACTAGGCTAGTCGAATCACTCCGAGTCGAATTAGTCAAGCAGTCGTCAGGTCTATAGCTATAAGGTCTATGTACTCCGTATACTCGTCACTAGAAGGATCCATTACATGAGCTATTGGTCGATAATCCTAGTGTCACCAAGTCTCATGTAGAAACATCTCAAAGGACTGCCACGTCATAGGGGTCTCAACACAACAGACGGCGCTTCAATCGGACGCTCGGTCTGTGAGTTACTAGCATTTTAGTCCCAGGGACCCGGTTGGATTCGTGTACGAACCAACCTGACCGTGACTCAACTATACCCCAAACTCTAGTGGGTTATACTCAAAGAGATAGGTATGCTTCAAGAAGACTAGTGCCGCTGATGGTTCATCAAACGGACGTCTGGTGCCTAAGATATGGCCCAAGAAGGAAATGGGTCAGTAATGGGCCTGGGTCCAGTCAAACTCGCTGGGTCTAACCTGGCCCATTGGGTGGGTCATCCCACTATGTTTTGACCTGGCCCGCTGGGCTCATCCCAGCGGCCCGTGCGGGCAGCTCATCCTGGTAGTCACCACGTAGGCAGCGCGGTAACTCGAGCAGGGAGACCGGGCTGGTTTGGCCAGCGACACCGCGGGGGATGCTGCGGGTCAGTTCGAGAGGCCTATAGCTGGGAGGCCTGCAGGCAGGCCATGTGGGGCATGGGCAGGATGGCTGGTCACTGGCAGACCATGGGTTCATCGGAAAGGGCATAGGGGTGTAGGGCAGGTTGCCGGTAGGGGCTGGGCAGGCCGCCGGTAGTGCGCGAGGGCACCGGCCAGCGCGCCGGTGGGGTGTGGGGGCACCGGGCAGGCTGTCGACGGGGCGCGGGGTCACCGGGCAGGCCGCCGGTGTGGCACTGGGTCACCAGCCAGGCCGAAGGCGAGGTGCGAGGGCACCGAGCAGCACACTGGTGGGGCGCGAGGGTGCCACGAAGTGCACCGGCGGCGCGCGGAGGTGTCGGACAGCGCCCCGACGGGGCACGGGGGCACTGAGCAGCACACTGTGGGGGCACGGGGGGTGCCGGTCCATAGGCAGGTGGGGCACAGGGGTGCCGGGAAGCACGCCTGTGTGGCGCCGGTGCATTTGGTAGCGTGTGGGGCACTCAAGCAGCACGCTGGGGCGCGAGAAGCACGTCGGGTCATCGCGGGGGTGGCAGAGTTCGGTGAGGTCGCGGGTAGTGCGACCATTGTCTGTCATCTTTGTTGTCATCTCCTCTTTGGAAAGTCATCATCATCGAACAAGAACAAACAAGGGGAGGGTCAAACCAAGTTTTGCAACCTGATACCTCCTCGTTACGGTGATAGAAAAATTGTGATTCTTATACCATATCTTTGTTCGACGAAGAATAAGGTTTATATTCAAAGATAAAAAAACACAAAACTCCCAACCTTTGATCTACCGGTATTCGATCATTGAACTCACGGAAGGATGGCCGACAATCCATGGTAGACGATCACATCCCACGTCGAAGGGGGTCTGTGGAAGAAGGTCGAAGAAGAAGATCATCGTCGGCGTTCTTCGAGTTCTTCGCGTTCTTTGTTGGGAGAACGGTTCTTCTTTGGGATCTTTCACCAACAATCCCAACAGAAGAGAATTCCAACCCAAATAAAATAATATTTTTCCTATTATTTTAAGTGATGGCACGTAATTCAAAATGGATAATTAAAATCTCGGCTCCTCCAAATTTATTGCACGATTTTTGTCTCATTAATTTGGAGAATTCCAAGAGTCTCTCCTTATTAAAACATAAGTGTTGGAAAAATTAATTGTGCATGGAGGTTGAAGGATATCCCTCATTAATGAGGGAGAGTGGAGAGGTTTCATCATCCACCATCAATAGAGGTTGGGTGGTCCCCACCCCTATCATTAATAGAGTGGTTTTGTGACTCCAGTGGTCCCCACCTCAAATATCCCCCAATGGGAGGTTATGCTTGGGTGGGACCCACCACCCTAACCTCTCATGGGAAGTTAGGGTGTGATGGTCCCACCTCCAACCTCCAAGGGGAGGTTTTAACCATCTCACTTAACACATGGCAGCTTAAAAATAAAATAAAGTGTTGTACTTTATTTTATTATTATTTTTTTATAAAAAGCCAAAAACTAACTTTTATTACGAACTCACTACCATCGATGTGAAAGTATTCATAAGTGAAAACCGGCACTGCGAGTTCAACGATGACCTCCGATTTCCATTCCAATAACCGGTTCAAAAGTTATAAAAACCCGCTCATATGTTTATTGAACGTACCCAAAAAGAACTTTTGAAATTGATTCCAGACACACCGGGCCTTGGAATCAAGTGCCGTCAGAAAGTGCAGACTCGTAAAATATCCATGTATTAAAAAAAATTCCATGGGAAATTTAGGTATTTACATTCTCCTCACCTCAGGGCTTTACGTCCCAATAAGATACAACTCGAACTAAGGGAACAAATGGGAGTACTGAGCACGCATCTCAGCCTCCCGCTCCCATGTTCTCTCCTGCAGGTTCCCGTGATGCTAGAGAATTCGCACCAGAGGTATCGACCATCTACGTAGGTCATGATCCAATCGATCCACAATCTCCACAGTAACCTCTGTTAAATTATCCCCATCATCGATGTCCAGCTCCCCGTGGTCGATGATGTTAGATGGGTCGTGCACGTGTCTCCTCAGCTAAGATATGTGGAAGACATCACGCACCCAGTGCAACTGAGGTGGAAGAGCCAAGAAGAAAGCCACCTCGCCTACTCTACTGAGGACCAGGAAAGGTCCAGTGAACCATAGAGATAACTTGTCGCCTCGGTGAAATCTCCGTAGACCTTGTCAAGATGAGACCCATAGGAAAACATGTTCGCCATCCTCAAACTCTAGAGGCCTCCATCTCTTGTCAGCATATGACTTCTTCCTTCTCTGTGCAGTCTTAATCCGCTCCTGGATGATCTGCACCTTCTCCATGGTAGCTCATACCATCTCTAGTCCCACTAGTTCTGGATCCCCTGGGTCTGTCCAGCACAGTGGTGATCTGAAAGGTCGTCCATACAAGGCCTCAAAAGGTGACATCCCTATTGTGGAGTGATAGTTACTATTGTAGGCAAAATACACCAAAGGAATGTGGTCCTCCTAGCTACGACCGAAGTCGAGGACACAAGCACGAAGCATGTCCTCGAGGGTCTAGATGGTCCTCTTGGTCTGACCATCAGTCCGACGATAGAAGGAAGTGCTCAAGCGAAGCCGTGTCCCAAAAGTTTCCTGCAACCCCTTCCATAGCTGGGAAGTAAAGCATGCATCATGGTTGGATACAATAGAAGAAGGTACTCCATCAAAACGCATTATCTCCTACACATAGAGGCGTCCCAATATCTCAACTGAACCCTGCTCTCTAATCAGTAGAAAGTGGGCCAACATGGTGAGTCGGTCGATGATCACCCATATCAAATCATAACACCAGGATATACGTGGAAGTCTTATCATGATGTCCATGGATATCACATACCACATCCATTCTCGGACCTCTAAGGGCTGAACCAAGCCTTTGGGTACCTGGTGATCTGTCGTCACTTGCTGACAAGTGCGACATCATGATACAAACTCTGCTACCGCCTTCTTCATACCTAGCCTCCAATTCTGTCGTCGAAGATCCTGGTATATCTTGGCCACACCTTGATGTACTGTTAGAGGGGATTTATGGAACTCCCTCAAAACATCCTCCTAAAGTGAAACTGGTACCATGGTATGCCATATGAAGAGGATTACGTGCTCCCCACCTTCAGAAAATCCATCAGGTATCTTCCCTGTGGATATTTGAGCACATCATGTCACATAGTCAGCGTCCCCATGCTACGCCTCCCTAACTCACAGAAGAAGTGGGGGAGTGACTATAAGAGACTTTTGATAGTTTGTTCCATCCCTATCCACAAAGAATATCTGAAAAGAGGCCAGCTTCTCTGTCGCCTCTCCTAGTAGCTATATGTTGGTCCTCCTGCTGAGCACATCCGCAACAACGTTTCCCTTCCCAGGACTATAAATGATCTTGAAGTCATAGTCCAGGAGGAACTCAATCCATCTTCATTTCCTTAGGTTCAGGTCCATATGAGAGAAGATATACCTGATAATCTTGTGATTAGAGTACACTTTAAAATGTTCACCCATTAGATACAGCCACCACAACTACAAGGTGAAGACCACTTCTGCTAACTCCAGTTCATGGGTAGCGTAGTTCTACTCATGTTTTCTCAGCTGCCGAGAACCATACAGGATCACAGATCACTCCAGTATTAGGACACACCCAAGTCTTTTACCTAATGCATCGCAGTAGACTACGTACCCTACACCTTCCTCTGGAAGCCTCAAAATGGGGGCACTAGTCAGCCTCTGCCTCAGCTCTTGAAGGCTATGCTAGCATCTCTCTGACCACACGAAGGGTTTCCCCTTCTTTTTCAAGGCTGAAAGTGGTGCTGCAACTTTGGAGAAATCTATAAAGAATCTCCGATAGTATACATCCAAGCCCAAGAAACTCAGTAACTTTGTTACTCACCTATGTGGATCCCAATCAAGTACCGCCTCGATCTTCACTGAATCCATAGCAACTCTAGCCTCCAAGATGATGTTCCCCCAAAAGTTAACCTCCTGAATCCAAAACTGGCACTCCGAGAGCTTTCCATAAATCTGGTTCTCTCGGAGTGTGTCTAGTACTCCCTTTAAATGGTAGGTATGCTCTTCCTCAGTAGTCTAGGGTTAGTGAGAAGTTCTTGGGTGTTGCGATAGACCCACTGTACTCGACAAAGGAGGAGTTCTCCAATAGTCGTGGTTTCGATAATGAAAAATCATGGTTTGAGCTGAGTCCAGGAACTTTTTGTTTTCCTCATGATTAAGATGCGTTACTTGATAATTTAGTTATATGTATGGGCATATACCTACGTAATGTTTATCCGTTGAAATAATACTTCGTGGTTTATCCTTGTTGGATTTTGTGAGACCATGAGGGTATTGGGGTCCTTACTGTGTATTTTTATACTCACACTTGCACAGGCTATGCACGCACCCCATTGTGTTGGATTCAGATGACGGACATCACTGACGGTAGCTAAGAGTACCAGGACTGGACGGTACTCGGAGGGGGACCTCACGATGAGTCGGTCGCCAGGGGAGAAGGAATAACGAGAACCGCTGAGGAGGCTATATGTACCTACCCTTCATATAGGATCCATGGTGGATGATCTGGAAGCTACTAGACACCTTCCAACTATTTTTCTTTTTTGTTGTACCTTTTTTTCCCTTCCTTGTACTTTACAGTTGGTCTTTTATTCTTCCCCCCCTGTTACTTTCAGTACACTTTTTATACAACTTTTACTTAGAGTTTACTTCAACTTGTACTCTGGTTGTGTGTGTTTATGAATTTTAAAGTCAATTACTTCCTAGTTCTAGGGAATTACACCTTTGGGGATAGTCTCCACCCCCTGGCCAATGGAAGGCGGGATTGGGGTAGTCACGATATGGGCTATTGGGGATAGTTCATGACAAATTGGTATCAGAGGTGGTACTCAGCCTGAAGTGCGATGCACTGCCTATGTTGAGATGTAGGGCCTACAATGAGGACGTTGTGCTCCAAAGAGGGGGGGGGGTTATTGTAACACCCCAAAATGATAAAGGGTTAAATCACTCTATGTTAATGTTGTATAACAAGTGTACTTAATGTAATGGGGGCAGAATACAAGCCCAACTGTAAAGTACATGGAAATGAAAATAGGTACAACTAAAAAGATAAATAGCTGGAAGGTGTCTGGAAGCTCCTGGATCGTCCACCAAGGATCCTACCTGAAGGGTTGAAATAGATAGCCTCTCAAGGGATCCTTGTATGTCTATATCCTCCCTGTACCGACTCGTTATGAGGTCCACCTCTGGGTACCGTCTAGTCCTAGTGATCTCGGCCACCGTCAGTGTTGTCCGTCGTCTTCATCCAACACAATGAGGTACAGGCATAGCCCGTGCAAGGGTGAGTATAAAAATACTCTGTAGGGACCCTGAGACACTCAAGGTCTCACAAAATCCAACATGGATCAACCAAAAAGTATGATTTCAACATATAACCAATACTTAGGTATATGCGCATACATATACCGAAGATATCACGTAACTCATCTCAATCATGAAGAAAACAAAAAGGTCATTGACTCAGCTAAAACCAGGACTTTTCATTATCGAAACCATGGTTGCTAGAGAACTCCTCTGTTGAGTACATTGGGCATGTCATGACACTGAGGCGCTTCTCACTAACCCTAAACTACTAAGGAGGATCATGCCTTCCCTTTTCAGGTAGTACTGGACACACTCCGAGAGCACCAGTATTATGGTAATCACTTGAAGAGACAGTTTTGGATTCAAGAGGTTCACTTTTTGGGGCACATCATCTCAGAGGATGGATTTTATGTAGATCCAGTGAATATCAAAGTTGGACTTGCATGAGAGCCACCCAGGAGTGTGACGGAGGTACGAAGATTCCTAGGCTTGGCTGGATACTATCGTAGATTCATTCCAGATTTCTCCAGAGTTGAAGCACCACTTTCAGCCTTGACAATAAAGGGGAAAGCCTTCATGTGGTTAGAGAGATGCTAGAAATACTTTCAGGAGTTGAGGCAGAGGCTGAATAGTGCCCCCAATTTGAGGCTTCCAGAGGATGTCGTAGGGTACGTAGTCTACTGTGACGCATCAGGGACTGGACTCGGGTGTGTCCTAATGCAGGAGAGACCTGTGATCGCGTATGGATCTCAGCAGCTGAGAATGAACAAGCAGGACTACGCTACCCATGACCTGGATTTAACAACAGTGGTCTTCGCCTTGATTTTGTTACGGCACTATATGATGGTTGAACATTTTACTGTGTACTCTGATCACAAGAGTCTCAGGTATATCTTCTCTCAAAAGGACCTAAACCTGAGACAACGATGATGGATTGAGTTCCTCCAAGACTATGACTTCGAGATTGTCTATACTCCTGTGAAGGGAAACATTGTTGTGGATGTGATTAGTATAAGGACTGGAATTATGCTGCTAGGAGAGGCGACCGAGCAGTTGGCCTCTTTTCAGATATTCTTTGTGGATAGGGATGGAACAGCCTATCTACATTCTCTTACAGTCATTCCCCCACTTCTTCAGTGAGTTTGGGAGGTGAAATATAGGGACGTTGACTCTGAGACAAGACGTGCTCAGATATCCACAGGGCAAGCACCTGAAGGATTTTATGAAGGTGGGGAGAATGTCATCTTCTTCAAAGGACATACCATGGTACCAGTTTCACTTCATGAGGAAGTGTTGATGGAGTTCCACATTTCCCCTCTAGTGGTACATCCAAGTGTGGTGAAGATGTACTAGGACCTTCGACAATAGCATTGGTGGCCAAGTATAAAGAAGGTGGTAGTAGATTTTTTCTCATGATGCCTCACCTGTCAGCAAGTGAAGGCAGATCAACAGGTACCCTCATACTTGGTTCATACCTTAGAGGTCCCTGAATGGAAGTGGGAAGTGATATAAATGGACTTCGTGATGGGTCTTCCATGTACATTTAGGAGTCATGATTCGATATGGGTGATCAGCGACCGACTCACCAAGTCGGAACACTTCTTACCGATCAGAGAGTAGGGCTCAGTTGAGAGCTTGGGATGCCGCTATGTATAGGATATAGTGCGTTTTCATTGAGTACCTTATTTTATTGTCTCCAACTATGACGCATGCTTTACTTCTCGACTATGGAAGGGGTTTCAGGAATCTTTTGGGACACGGCATTTCTTGATCATCGGCTTCCATCCTTAGACTAATGGTCATACTGAGTGGACCATCCAGACCCTCGATTACATGCTTCGTGATTGTGTCCTCGACTTCAGTCACAGCCGGGAGGACCACTTGCCTTTGGTGGAGTTTTCATACAACAACATCTATCAGTCCACTATAGGGATGGCACCTTTTGAGGCCTCATATAGCCGACCATTAAGATCACCACTGTGCTGGACAGACCTAGTGGACTCCGAACTAGTGAGACGAGAGATGGTACGAGCTACCACCGAGAAGGTGAAAATCATCTAGGAGCGGATGAAGACTGCACAGAGTAGGCAGAAGTCATATGCTGACAGGAGACGGAGACCTCTGAAGTTAGAGTTTGGCGACCACATTTTCCTATGGGTCTCACCTCCACGAGGTCTACAGAGATTTGGCCGAGGAGGCAAGTTATCTCTACAGTTCATCGGACTTTTCTAGGTCCTCAGCAGAGTAGGCAAGGTGGATTACCGCTTGGTTCTTCTACCTCAGTTGCACCGAGTGCAAGATGTGTTCCACATATCTCAGCTAAAGAGATACGTGCATGACCCATCCCACATCATTTACCATGTGGACCTAGACATCTATGACGATGAGAATTTCACAGAGGATCTAGTGGAGATTGAGGATCGACTGGAGCAGGTCCTATGTGGATGGTCGTTACCTCTGGGGCACATTCGCTGGCAGCACAGGAAGCTCCAGGAGAGCACATGGGAGCGGGAGGCTCAGATGCGTGCTTAGTACCACCATTTGTTCCCTTAGTTCGAGTTGAATCTTACAGGGACGTAAAGCCCTGAGGTGGGGAGAATGTAAAGACCTGGATTTCCCATTGATGTTTTTTTAAATACATTGGAATTTTATGAGTCCGCAGTTTCAGAAGGTGATTGATTCCAAGGCCTGGAGTGCCCGAAATCAATTTCTGAAGTTTTGTTCGGGTACGTTGAGTAAACGTACGAGACGGTTTTTATAACGTTGTAACCGGTGCTCGGATTGGAAATATGAGGGCACCGTTGAACTCACAACACTAGTTTTCACTTAAGAAGACTTTCACTTCGACGAAAGTGAGTTGGGAATAAAATTTTGTTTTTGGCTTTTTATAAAAAAATAATATAATAAAATACAACACTTTATTTTATTTTTAAGTTTCCATGTGTTGAGTGAGTTGGTTAAAACCGCCCCCTGGAGGTTGGTGGTGTGACTGCCACACACGAACCTCCAATGAGAGGTTATGGTGGTGGGGCCCACCCATGCATAACCTCCCATGGGAGGATATTTGAGGTGGGGACCACTCGAGTCACAAAACCTCCCTAATAATGATAGAGGTGGGGACCACACGACCCCTATTGATGGTGGAGGATGAAACCTCTCCACTATCCCTCATTAATGAGGGAGAACCTTCTACCTCCCTGCGTAATTAATTGTGGCAACGGTTGTGTTTTAATAAGGAGGGCCACTTGGAATCCTCCAAATTAATGATACAACACTCGTGCAATTAATTTTGAGGAGCTGAGATTTTAATTATCCTTTTTGAATTACGTTCCAACACTTAAAATAATAGGCAAAATATTATTTTATTTGGGCAGGAATTCTCTTCTGGTGGGATTGTTGGGGAAAGCTCCCAACGAAGAACCGTTCTCCCAACGAAGAACATGAAGAACACAAAGAACGCGAAGAACTCGAAGAAAGCCGGTGATTCTCTTCTTCTCCGACCTTCTTCCATGGACCCCCTTCGACGTGGGGCGTGATCGTCTACCACAGAATGTTATCCATCCTTCCGCGACATCAACGATCGACTAATGGAAGATCAAAGGTAGGGAGTTTTGTGTTTTTTATCTTTGAATATAAACATCATTCTTCTTTGAACAAAGATATGGTATGAGAATCTCCATTTTTCAATCACCGTAACAAGGAGGGCTCGGGCTACACAATCATGGTCTGAAGCTCCCCTTGTTTGTTCGTGTTCGATGACGATGACGTGGAAAATAAGAGACAGTGACGAAGACGATAAACAGAGGTCGTGCTCCCTGCAGCCTCCACGAACCGTGCCGCCCCCGCAGCACCCCGACATGCTTTCAGTTCCCTAGCGCGCTGCCCCGGCGTGCTACCCGGCTCCCCGCCGATGCACTGCCCGGCACCCCGATGCCCCGCTGGTGCGCTTCCCGGCACCCCCGCGCCCCGCCGGTGCCCTGCCGGGCGCCCTCGCCCCCCGCCGGCGTGCTTCCCTGCTCCCCCACCCACCATCGGCCAGCTGCCTGGCACCCCAGCGCCCCGCTGGAGTGCTGCCCGGTGCCCACACGCCCCACCGGTGGCCTACCCGGGGCCCCCGCGCCCCGCCGGTGGCCCGCTCGGTGCCGCCGCGCCACCGACGGCGCGCTGACCGGATCCACCGCACCCTGCTGGTGGCCTACCCGGCCCCTGCCGATAGCCTTCCTGACACCCATGCGCCCTGCCCGGTGCACCTGCGGATTGTCGGTGCCCAGCCTGCCTGCCCACGCCCCGCGCGGAATGCCCACAGGCCTCCCAGCCACCGACCTCCCAAGCCGACCCGCGACATCCCCCACGGTGTCACTGGCTGAAACAGCCTAGTCACCCGGGCTGAGTTACCGAGCCTCATACGTGGCGACTAACTGGCCGAACCGCCCCCGTGGTCCACTGGGCCAGGCCCAACAGGCTTGGTCAAAACATAGCAGGCTGACCCACCCAATGGGCCGGGTCAGACCCCGCGAGTCTGACTGGGTCGACCCAGACTGGGTCAGCCCAGATTGGGTTGGGCCGAGTCAGTCCGACCGGAGTTGGATCGGACCCGGGCCCATTAATCACCCATTTCCTTCTTGGGCCATATCATTGGCACCAAACGTCCGTTTGACAAACCTTTTGTGACGCTGGTATTCTTGGAGCATAGCTATACCTTTGAGTATACCCCAATAGAGTTTTGGGTATAGTTGAGTCAATGGAAGGTTGGTTCGTACACGACCTCAACCGGGCCCTGAGACTAAATTGCTAACAACTCACAGACCGATCGTTCGATTGACGCTACGTCTGTTTCATGCAGACCCCTATGACATGAAGGTCCTTTGAGATACATATACATGAAACATCATGACACATGGAGTGTCGACCAATAACTCGTGGAGCGGATCCTTCCGACGATGAGAAGACAGTGTGCGGATACCTAGTATATCTAGACCTAATGACTGCTTGACAAATTCGAATCAGAGTGATTCGACTGGCCCAGTGGGGTGCGCCCGGTATGTTGCGGCACAACCATGGAGGATGGAGTTCTTGGTAGTTGGCAGTAGACCGCATTACTCGACATGAGGAGTACCTCTGTTGGCTATTAGGGGGGGGGAGAAATTTGGGGGCAGACCCACAGCGGACAGAGTGCCTGGTAGTTGGCAGCAGACCCACGATACTCAATAGAATGAGTTCCTTAGCAGTCCAAGGTTAGTGAGAAGCGCCTCTGTGTCACGATAGGCCCACTGTACCCGATAGAAGAGGATTTCTCCTCCTGTCGTGGTTTCGATAATGAAAAATCGAGTTTTGAGCTGAGTCAATAACCTTTGTGTTTCCCTCATGATTGAGATTGGTTACTTAAACAGAAAATCATTTTTTTCACTTCATAAACCCAGTTTAAGATGACCAGTGCCCCACATCTAATGAAAAACAAAGACAATCAAGCAGAAACAACAAGAGTAAAATAGAGAGTTACATATCATAGTACCCATAGTCTTCCCCGCATCCCAAGCAGGATTCTTCTTCCCCAGTTGCCGATTCCTACTCTGGATGACTCCAAAAACATGCAATTTTTACTTAATTCCAAATATTATCAAGAACAAACATATCCGGGGGTGCCTTCTTAACTCTGCTTCCCTTCATGACCATAAGAACCACTCCACGACAGACAGCGCTGACGATGACCGAGGGCTCCAGGATTGGACGGTACCCCGAGGTGGACCTTAGGACGAGTCGGTACCTGGAGGAGACGGATGGATGAGGAGCTCTGACGAGGCAATCTATACTTACACTTCAGGTTGAATGTGTGGTGGATGATCCAAGAGCTACTAGACACCTTACAGCTGTTTGTCTTTCTAGTAGTACCTGTTTGCCCTTTCCTTGTACTTTACGGTTGGGCTTGTATTCATTCCACCCCTTTACTTTTAGTACACTTGTTATACAGCTTTTAAATAAAGTTTTCTTTCGCTTATACTTTGGTTTTTTGTGTTTACAAATATTAAAGGCAATGCCTTCCCAGTTATAGGGAATTATGCCTTTGGTGCTAGTCGTCAGCCTCTGGATTATGGAAGGTGGGCTTGGGGTAGTCACGATACGGGCCCCGAGGGACAGTACATGACAAATTTAATAATAATTAATAAATATATTTATGGAATATACATTTCATAATGCAATAAATACTACCCATATCCTCAAATTTAATAGGAAGGTTAAAATGGTCATATTTAAATAATCGTTTTTTTGTTCAGTGTTGCGTATCACAAATGCTATCAAATATAATTTTCTATTTTAAAAACATGTCCCATTGAAAAGTTGAATTTATTATAAATTTTAAATTCTTTTATTTTAAAATATATAATCCCTTTTTCAAATTCAATTAAATCATGTTGAAAATATTAATTTAAATTTAATCTTGTAGATGCGAGGAGAATGCTGGTTTTCAAAGAGAAAATGTCTAAAAGGTTATAATGTTTTTATATCAAAATTCAATACAAAAATTATTCCAATAATCTAAATTGCATATACTGATATAAAATTGATATAATTTTATTTTAACGCCAATTAGAAATATGATTTATCATTGTATATATTTTACATTAAAAGGTGGTTTTAAATAGAAATTTATAATTTCCCACTATTCGTTGAAAAATAAATTATTTAAAAAAGAATACAAATAAATAACCATAATATATTTTTTATATTTTAATTTCAAAAATTAATTTTAATTTATGAAATAAAATCATTAAAATTGGAAAAACATTATTGTATGTTATTTGTGTGAAGCATGACTAAACAGCTTTCTATAAAAATAACTATTTTCAGAAAACATTCATTTTTCTTTTAAATAGTTCTTATTTTATTTCTAGTCAATAAATAACCATAATTTTTATATCTTATTTATTATAATTCCTAACTTCCAATTTATGTTCTAGGTAAAAACTATCATATTAAAAACTAATTTTTTGATAGTATGCCATGTTTCATTTAAACATGGTGATGCGTGCAAAGAAATCCACACTCAATGTTGCATGTAATGAAAGATAAACTTAGTGATGTGTGTAATGCAATGTAAACTCAATGAAATGAATAATCATGATATCAAAGAGAATGAATTCATTTAAAAATAAATAAACCCAATATTATGGGGGTGTTACATTTTCTTCTAACCTTGGTTCTGTGTTTCATACATGCTATAGAACATAATGTTATTATTTTTTAATTATGGGGTGTCAAATTAGGACATAACTAAATTTTGTAATAGAATATAGAAATAGAAGGATATTAGACTTGTTGACTACTTTTTATTAGAGAAACATCCTTCGGATCTCCCTTTAAGAACCCTAGAGTAGGTCTTTTGGGAATAAAAACACCACAATAATGTGACTAAGGATGATGGGGAGAGATTTTTGAAGGGTTTGGTAGCGCTAAGGGCCCTTATAGTGTATTATTGAAAACATTAAATCATACCCAAGTTTTTCCCTTTTTAAAATGTTATAAAATAGACCATTATTAAACCTTAGATGTGATAAATTTTAAATATTTCCATAAAATAAAAATTATACATTTTTAATGCCATTTTATCCTATATATTCTTAATTAAATCTTGAGTAAACCCACTTTAACCATAACCATTTTAACTAATTTTTACTATTCAATATGCTATAGAATTATGTTGACCTCATCATATAATTTTGATTATTTTGATTCAAAAATTGTAATCCATTTTTTTAATTCAATTCATATGAGTGAAAATATTTAAATTCTAAAAAAACCCATAATTGATGTCAAAAAATAGGTTTTCAAAAATACATTTGTCAGGTATAGGATTATCTTATATAATATACATTAGTAGTAAAAATTATATGATGGATTCAAATTAATATATTTTGATATATAATATATAAATTTTATTTAAATAACTCATCATTAAATATTATTTTATGTAATAAAAATGGACATACATTATGCATTTTTAAACAAGTACAGTTTTCTAAAAAAACTAGTTTTATGAGAATTGTCCCTTTATACGTTTAAATTTTCTCATATTAATTTATTTCAAATTTATATTTAAAAAATTGCTAATTTCACATATTATAATACATTATTATAAAAAATGTTAATATTTAAATACTACATATACAATTATTCAAAAAATCTTATTTCTAAGGAAAATTTCATAATTCACTTTAGGCTTATTTAAACCAAGAAAGTTAAATATTAATATTCATTCTATAAAATTATAATTTTAGGCACTGAAATATTAATGTGTGAATTTTATTATATGTTCATTCAAATAAAATATTCACTTACTATAATTGAGGCTCGAGGTTAGGTGTATCACAATCTAAGAAGATTGAATTCAATTAAAAGGAAATATATAATAATGTCTCAGGGTGTTACATTATCCATGGGATAGAAGATATTTACTTGTTACTCCTCATAAAAAAAATATCATGCTCGAATGGTATAGACTTTTTATTTCAGTACATGTGAAATATTAGACATGTAATTCCTCAAAATAGATACATGGAACAAATCACAAACTTGGGAGAGGTTTAAACGAATCTTCATGCAGTATTCCATATGCCAGGAGACTGTAAAGCCACCCACATTCACATGGACATTGGGTCCTAGGCCCACCAGGTACCACCAGTTTCCCCTCAGACACGTGGTCCCCACTATTGGGCCCACCAACATGCCCGACCAGGTCATTTGAATAATGAATGTCTCCACATTCCAACACATGTCCTTTATAGTGTGTTTTTCCTCACCCAAAAGGTCACCCATCCTGATCACTACTCCAGGCCAAGCATGCTTAACTGTGGAGTTCTAATTAGACATGCTCCCGAAAAGGAAGGTGCACCTTGTTGACATGAGTCATATAATTTAGTCATTTAACCCTTTATCATTTTGGGGTGTTAAAATCACCCCCCCCCTTTAGAGCCCAACATCCTTATTGTGGGCCCTACATCTCAACCCAGACAGTGCATCACACATAAGGCTGGGCACCACCTCTGATACCAAATGTAACAACTGGGTCTTGGGGACAGCACAACCACCCGCCTTAAAATGGAAATCGGGTCCTGGGCCCACTACGTACCACCAGTTTCCCCTCAGACAAGTGGTCCCCAATATGGGGCCCACCCACGTGCCCGAACAGGTCATCTGACTAATGACAGTCCCCACAGGCCAACACATGTCCTTTCTAGTGTGTTTTTTCCTCACTCACACACACCCTGGGAAACTTTCCATAATGTCACACATCCAGATCACTACTCCAGGCCAAGCAAGCTTAACTGCGGATTTTTAATCAGACAGGCTCCTGAAAAGAAATGTGCACCTTGTTGACATGATTCATATCATTTAATCATTTAACCCTTTATCATTTTGGGGTGTCACAAAATTTTCCATGAAATTCTTAAAAAAATTTATTCTTAAATATATATATAATTCAAAAGTAATTTTATATTTGATTTTATGGAACAAATATAATAATTACTTTCTTGAAAATTTATAAAATTTAATTCAAAAAAACTCCATTTTTTATATCATCATATAAAAATTAACCTATTTTAATGATTTGAATTTTTCAAAAAATATAGATTTTTTAGTGAATAGTGAAATAATACCGTTTTTTTGTAAAATCCTTATTTATTTTGAAAATTGAATTAATATTAAAGTAAAATTATTATTTCAATGTTATATAAATAAAATATAAGAATTATCTATTATTATTTAATTCAATAAATCATATTTAAATCATATTTATATCATATTTTTTATATGTTTATTTTTAGGATGATAAACACATTTTTGGGAAACTGTTTTAAAATGAATGATGCTTATTTATTTTAATTTATTCAAATAACCCAAAATGAGATATTATATCGATTAAATTTTTATATTATATATCTATATTTATGAATTTAAATTAAAATAATTAATATTATAAGTTATAGAATTATTGTGAAATTATCATGCCCTTTAAAAATGAATTTTTCGAAAAAACGATTTCCGTCACACTTGTGGGGTAATTTTTAAATTAAATTCTTTCACATATGTGAATTTATTTCGATAAAATATATTAAATGTTTGGAATAATAATAATTAATGTTATATAATATTTTCAACTTATTTTTTAAAAAAATATGGATAGTAACTACACTAATTATTTATTGCCAAGGTAAAAGAAAAATAAGTTAATTATGGGTACAAATAATAAATCAGATATTAGAAAAAAATTAACACTAGTAGTAAGAATATATATATATGTTTAATTTAAATTATTATTCTAATTATTTCTTATTTTTTATATAATTATGATTAAGTACACATTTTGAAAAAAATTATAATTTGATATGATAAAACACAAATGGTATTTTTGTATAATAAGCAATTCCAGTTAACACATTCCTTTTGATAAATTAATGGATTATTGAAATTGAATAATATCTCTATAAAATATTATTATTAAATAATTTTTATTAAATATAAATGTTCATAGAATTTTTATGAAGTCAAATTTAATTTTTATAAGGGTTCCAAAACTGTTATTGTCAAAAAACCCATCATTTCCTTGTAAATGTTGATTCTATTTTTAAAGTGAAAATTGAAATATTTAAAAACATATTTTGAAAAAATATATATATTTTTTGTCATATAACTTGTAAATTATCCAATGGTGAATTTTTCATAATTTTTTATGATAATCGAATTTTTAGGTAAAAATTAAATAATGTATAAATATACAATGTGTATTATGACATCATAATGATCCAAAAGTGATGTAATTAATAATATAAAGGGTATACACGACCAAATATATTTTTACCTTTAAAATGATGTGATTTTATGTTTATTATATTAATTTTATAAAACCTTTATGAATCCTTGAATCCATTAATATATTTTAAGGTTTTAATATCTTTTCATTAAGAGTATGACTCACTTCCATGTCAAAAATGATATTATTTTAGAAATTTCAGCACATTACATTATATAATAATTATAATAAATCTAATTTCATAATAACAATGGAGAAATACATGGTATGGTTTGTGGTTTTGGTTATTTTATTATAGAGTTGAAAACCTCTGTTTTGATAAACGATAAAGATTTACCCACTCATTTTCTATATAAACCCACTCAAGATCCCACTTATCTTCACTCAAAATATTTTTATCACATAATTAATCTTTCCAAAACTCTATAGAGTTCTCCCATGGTTCCCTCAATCTCTAGAGAAGCTCCTCCCAGGCATTAGGATTCACACTTTGAAGATAATGGACGTTCGCCTCATCCATTCAATGCAAGAACCTTCTTCAAAATTAGTCATTTTAATTTCAATTGGATATAATTTCATTCATTTGAAAAATTAAATAAATGTAAAATTGATGTTATTTTAATGAGATAACATTTATCCTATATCATTTTTACCCTTACCTATGTTGTTACTATGATAAAATTTAGTATGGGTTTTCTCTATTATCATTTCAATTGAAGAACATGTTTTATGATATGTGTAAGGACTAATACCACATTTTCCTACAGTCTATTCCTTATATTAACACATTCACATGATTAAAATAAATTATATTCCCTATGGAATGAATAGTTTAGTAGTTTTGGAAAACAAGATAGAAACATAAGTTCAACATTACAACTTGAAATGAAATACATAATATTAATTTCATTGGAGACATCTATGACTCATAGATTATCCCTAAAAAGAATTCAATATATTTATCATAAAAACTGTGGAAAATCATAATAAAAAGGTGATATCATATTCAATGTAAGGTTAATTAATACAGTGTAAGTTATCACAAAAATTAACATTAGGAATGGTGAACAAATAAAAATACATGCCTTTACAAATATTCCAGAGTAAAATATGGAAGAATTGAAAACTGATTAAAAAAGGACATATAAATGATCATAAGATAATGAAATATAAAAATTGATATTATAATATTAGAATAATCACATGGTGTATCAATTACCAATCCTATAATGTGGGAATGCATAATTTCATACATCTGAAAAATATTTCCAAGACCTTAGCCAAGACGTTTGAGAATACTAAGATAAGGCCTCAGCCAAAACCCAATTCTATATTGCCTCATGAGACCTACCAATTAATCAAGGTATTAGATAGGGACCCACATATCACTTTCTTATTCCAATTAATTCCTCATACTAATGGGGTGTAACATAAACAATATGAATATATGAAATAACTTCCCCAATATATACAATAAACACTAACCTTTCTTAGTAGTATGGATAACGGTATCAGGATAGCACATCTATAGCCAAAATAGTTATAAACCATTTAATACAATTAATAATATGATATAAATAATATATTTAACTCAATAATACATAATATTCTACAAATGATTTGAACTAGACTAAAATACTCTAATAAAATCATCGAGGTATTATTGAGATAAATACTCTTTCACATTGAAAAGAAGTGTTCTTTTTAAAAAATAATTGTATAAAACTATATATTAACTAACATAGTTCTCATAGGATAAAATTATTTGTTTTAAAAAAATAATGTTTTATTAAAATAGTTTATATATAACATTGTAATATAGGTATGAAATTGACAAGTTCCCTTAAGTCATGTTATGTTATTAGGAATAATTGAGAAATACTTATATAAAATTTTTGAATCGCTATAAAAAAGTATTTTAATTGATAAATATATATAGACAATTCACACCGAATTTATTAGGATTAAGTGATAATAATTAATAATATAATTGGTATTAAGAGAGAAAAAGAGTAACCTGAAACAAAATGGATGTTTAGGTTGAAAACCCTCACCTTATATCCGAAAATGTCTTGAACATGACTGTAACATCCTAGATAATAAAATTAAATCCATTAATTAATTAATTCATAAAATACTATTTATTTATTTAATTTATTATAATTTTAATAATTTCATTTATGTCATTTTTTGAGTTTAAGATACAAATTTATCACTTGATAGTGTGCTTCATTGGTTTTCATGATCAATATACATGTATATGAGTGTGAAACTTCTTGTTGAATTAGTATAATTATCCTAAATTAAATTTATATGATAATACTAAACAAACATAGGATAAAATGGTTATATAATTCATTTTTATATGGTATGTAGGTTATTTATTAGTTAGAACATTAGTGATTGTCAGTTATATTATTTTCGAGATATTTCAATTATTACAAACTAGTTTTGTCGTATGAATTAGTGTTATGTATATATACTGGTTTTAGAAAATTAAATAAGAAATAATACATGTTTAATAATATGGGTCAACCATAAAAATTGTTTCAGGACATTATTTTAATTAGAAATTGAATAACTAATGTTCATCAACCATGACTGTAGTAAATAAGCACCTCATAAATGATGATTTCGTTTTCTTTAAATAAAAGATAAATATATAGTATTTTGGGGAAGGATATTCCATTAAAATTATATAATTATAATATATATATAATAATTTTTTATCATGATAATTTTGATAGAGGAGGTGAGAAGATGTTAAGAAAAGAAAATAAATTGAAAATGAAATTAAAAGGAGGAAGAGGGTTTACCTCTTGAAATATCCTCCTTCAAAACCTCATTTAGGGAAGGGGTTTTGGTATTTTGGAAATACCAAGAGATCTTGGTTGTTGAAAGATGATATGGAAGATTATTTGGCTAAAAATTTTAGAATCTTTAAGAATTATAGGAGTGAGGTGTGTAGAGATTGAGGGGTGGTTTTTATAGTGGTGGAGAGGGGTGATTTTTGAATATCTTATTTATTATTTTATTATTTTTCTCAATAAAACCATTAGTGTTGATTCTTATAAAAAAATAGTTATAGATTCATGTGAATATGAAATTTGTGTTATTATATTATATAAGACATAAAGAGTTGTGTATTTATCTTTTAATGTATTTATACTGTTAATTACTGTATTTTACTACTCACTAAAAATTCAAGTATTTTAGAAAAATTCAAAAAATTCACTATATTTCTTTTGATTTGTAGAATTAAAATTTGAACTACATTTTGTCAAAATAATTTTCTAAATATGTGAAATTTAATTTTTAAATTAAATCATTATTTACATGAAAAAAATGGATTTTAATTTTAACACTGGTATTATAACACTTTCATAAATTCATTAAGATCTTATTAAATTAAACTAAATCATAGGGAAAAAATATTTATTTAGGAATATATTTTTTGAAAATAACATTTATTTTAAATAAATATATTAATTTAAAATTATAATTATATATTTATTAATCACAATAATACCAACACTTAATTATTAATTTTTAAAATATTCAGTCTCATTTGTACGATGCCTAAATTTTATTTATACTTACACTGGTGAGGTTACAATTAATAAAGGTATATTACTAATTATAAGGGTCAAGTTTGTATTCTCCAATAATTTAAGTGTATCCTATCAAACTCATAATATCTTTCACATCACAACCGTGTATGTCTATTTTTCAAAATTCACAACACAAAGGTGGAAAAACTTTTTTTAATAGCTAGTTATAAGAACAAATTGTTTCTCATAGAGACATAGTGTTGAATTCATACATTTCACATTAAATTTATTTGTAAAACCTTTGGGTGTTACATTCTTCCCCCTTACAAAAATATTATCCTCAAAATATCAAAAATGTTACCACATAAGAAGATTTGGGTATGTATTCATCATAGGTTCATTAGGCTCCCATATTTCCTCTTCATTTTTATGATATTTTCAAACTATCTTTACCAGTCATGTCATCTAATTAATAAAAACAAATTTTTAAGTTTCTGGAATCTGGATAGTCTATTTATATTATGATAAGTGATGTTCCAATTTTATACCTTAAAAATTTAGTACATGTGTTGGGTTTGGAGTTTATATACTTCACAAAGATACATCGAACACATTGTGTACCTTAGAGAGGATAGGTATAATTGTCAAATGATAATACAAAACTCTAATTCTCTCCAAAATTTTAAAATAACCAATGTACTTGGGGATCAGTTTCTCTTTCTTTTCAAATATTATGACACCCTTCCCTAAATATACATTCAAGAGACCATGATCTCCTTCTTGAAATTCCAAATTATTCCATCTATTATCATCATATATCTTTTCCCTTCTTTGCCCAGCATTGATATGGGTTTTAATATTCTCTAACTTCATTGTTTTTTCTCCACAAGCTCTAGGAGTACAAGATTCCATTCACCAACGTCATCCCAATATGTTGGTGTATGACATCTCTTTCTGTAAAATGCTTCATATGGTGTCAATTGAATACTTTATTGAAAACTATTATTATAAGAAAAAACTAAACATATTAAAGAATGATTCCACATATATTGCAAAGAATGTGAGAATGATATCAGAAATTCTTATAAGGGTTTTATCATCCTTTCTAACTACCTATCAGTTTGAGGATGATAAGCAGTACTCAAATGAAGCTCAGTATCCAAAGTTTTCTAGAGACTTCTCAAAAAAATTCAGGTAAATAGTGGATCACTATTAGACATGATTGTGATAGGTTCTCCATGAAGTCTTACAACCACATTGATATATATATATCTGTTCAAGGAAATCCTATGAAAATTACACCCATATTAACAGGAAATTTGTATATTTGTTAAGTTGATCAACAATTACCCATATTGCATCATTCCTTCTTGTATTTTCAAGTAATATAGCGACAAAATCTGTGGTGATGTCAACCCATTTCCATGTAGGGATAGGTAGAGTTTGGATGACTCCTCAAGGATTTTTTTTCATCCTTCACTTATTGAAAGACTAAATATCTTAATACATAATCATCAATTCCACACTTCATGTTGTCCCACCAGAAATGGTCATTCCAATATCTATACAACATAGTGATACCAAGTTGTATAGAGAAATATAAACTATGTCCATCATCCAATAACTCACTTTTTATATTGTGTATATTGGGAACACAAATCCTTCTCCCAAATTTAATAATTCTATCCTAACACACAAAATCCATACACTTTCCATCATTCAATTGGTTAATTTTTTTCAATATTCTTAACATCAGATTGAGAAATTTTAATTTCTTCCAACAAGGATGGTTGGGCAACAAATTAACAAAAAATGATGCATCGCCATCTTTGATAATTCCCATATCTAACAACAGTAGATCTATGTTTATAAAATCCATATCAATCCTTATTTTTTTCAAAACTCCATGATCTTTCCTACTCAATGCATCTTCCACCATATTTTCCATCCTTAGATGGTATTGTATGGAATAGTCATAATCCTTGAGTAGATCAAGCTATTTCCTTTTCCTCATGTTGAGTTCCTTGTGTGAGAAGATATATTTAACAGTCTTGTGATCATTATATATCTCACATATTTCACCATAGAGATAATTTATCTATATCTTCATAGTAAATATGGAAAAATATAACTCAATATGATGAGTTGAATATTTTTTAAAATCAATTTTTAAATTTAATGATGCAAAGGTAATAAATATATCATTTTTCATAAGGCCACAACCAATTACTCTCTTTGATGCATCACTATAAATCACAAATCATCCATTTCCGGATGGTTGTGTAAAGACCAGGAAATTCCGTGGAAATTTTTTTTCGTAAATTCATGGGATTTTTTTATGAGTCTACGAAAATTTAGAGTGCTTGATTCAAAGGCCAGGTGTGCCCGGAATCATTTTCTGAAGTTTTGTTCAGGTATGTTCAGAAAACGTATGAGCGGGATTTAATACTTTTGAATCGGTGCTTGGAATTGAAATCTGAGGGAAACATTGAACTCACAGCGTCAGGGATTTCTTAATGAGACCTTCACCGTAGTTGCGTTCTAACGAGAATGGAAGTTAGATTTTGGGGTTTTTAATTAAAGTAAATAACAATAAAGTGTTACTTTATTTTTATTTGTGGTGGTTAAATTCTACAAGGGGAGGTGGGAGGTGGGGGCCACCACACCTTAACCTCCCATGGGAGGTTATGGTGGTGGGACCCACCCACACATAACTTCCCTTGTGAGGATATTCATGGTGGGGCCCACATGTGCCTTAAACCCCCTTTAACCCACCATTTATGTGGGATGTCAACTCTCCACCTTCCCCATTAATTTAATGTTCCAACCATCACAATTAATTAATTGAACTCTTTATTTTAATTAATTGGCACCCTTTTGAATTATTTTGAATTCTTTCCAACCATTAAAATAATATATAGTCTATTATTTTTTGTTGGAAAATATTTTGGTGGAGCTTTCAGAGCGGATCTTTGAGAACTTCATCCTTCCAATGAAGCATGCCACACACCACCGAAGAACGACGAACTTCTTCATCAATCTTCGACCGAACCAAAAGAGATGGAGCCGACCATGAAGAACGTTGATGATGATTCTTCCTCGGACGCTTCCCGACATCAATGAACCGACATCCGCTATTCCTCACCTTCTACTATCATCGATCGACAAGAGAGGTAAGGGATTTTTACGTTTGAATTTGTTTTTTTCATTCAATGTCGTTCAATATTGGGTATTTGTTTTACCAAATGTTATCACCATAATGAGAAGGGCTTGGACCGCATGAACATGGCCCGACCATCCCCCTTTGTTGTTCTATTTTTTTCTATGGTGGCGGTGTAAAACTTCTGTGAAGGAACCGGTAGTGCTAGGCCACCGGGTCTCCAAGAGGGCATGACACCACAATGCCACGTGGAAGAAGGGCGACGACCACGATGGGCCGTGATGGAGGCGCGCGGCATCGTCACGCCACCTGGAGGCCAACATAGGGTAGTGGTGGAGGGCATGGCTCTATAGTGTTGTGCCTGTGGTGTGGAGCAGTTGGCCACTCGGCCCAGCCAGGAGGAGCGGAACCCCGTCGGGTCCCGCGTATGCTAGAACAATGCCAACTGGAGCTAGTTTCATTTTCACCCAAATGGTTCAACTATTTGGGTTCTAGGGAGGGCGTGGCTTCCCCCTGGACGCGACTTAGGTGGACCCCGCGAGCCTTCGGGCCGCCGGGCAGCCAGACTGGGCCGCCCTCGGGCTGGGTTGCCCTCGGCTGGGTCGCCCTTGGGCCGGGCCTCCATTGGTCGGGCTACCGTTGGGATGGGCCTCCACTTCCGGTCGGGCCACCCCTTGGGCCCGGTCGCTTCCTTGGACCGGGTCAGACCCACAGACCAGGTCAGACCCTGGTATGGACCGGGTCGGGCCGGGTCGGTCCAACTGGGTTGGACCGGACTCAGACCCGTTTGGCTAGTTTACCCCATTTAGCCCATATCTGGGGCTACAAGTATCTGATTGATGAACCGCCTACGAAGATGGAAATATTAGAGCAAGATGGTTCTTTTGGAATATTACACTTGAGGTTTGGACATAGTTAGGAAATTGTCAGGTTAGTTTGATCCTAAAATCCAACTGGGCCCCTAGGACGGAAATGCCAATAACTCACAGACTGGGCATCCGATTGACACATTTTCTATTGTGATGGGACCCCTATGAAGAGGCAGACCTTTGAGATACTTCTACTTAGGACTTGTGACATTTGGAGTATTGACTAGTAGCTCGTGCAGCAGATCCTCCCAGAAATGAGCATGCAGAGTACGGAGACCAAGTATCTAGCTAAGACCTAATGACTGCTTGACCGATTTGACTCGGAGTGACTCGACTTGCCCAGTGGGGAGCACCACTGTGTGATGCGGAAAACACATGGAATAGGAGTTCTTCTATGTGAGTGTGGAATACCTATGGTACTTGATAGGAGGAGTACCTCTGTAGGCTATTAGGGGGAGTGCCTCTATGTGACGCGGCATACCCACGGTGGGGAGCGCCTCTGTGTGACGCATCAGACCCACAACACTCGACTGGAGAAGTGCCTCAGTAGTCCAAGGATAGTGGGAAGTACGACTCTGTGATGTGGAAGGATGACTATAATTGATAGAGGATGAGTTCAGCACTAGCTATGGTTTCGATAATAAAAATCATGGTTTTGAACTGAGTCAATGACTTTTGTATTTCTATCTTGATTGAGATGGGTTAATAATAACTTTGGTATATGTACGGGCACATACCTAAGTAAGGGATACCCATTTATTTCATATTTTGTGGTTATCCTTGTTGGATTTTTTGATTCCTTGAGGTTCTCGGGGTCCCTATTTAGTATCCTCATACTCACTCTTAGACGGGATATTCCGACACCTCGTTGGGTTGGTTGGAAATGACGAACAAGGCTGATCGGGGTAGAGAGTAGTGGAACTGGATGGTACCCGGAGGTGTACCACTTGGCGAGATGTACACGGATCGGATAGACGGGCGTGGGGTGATGAGGAGGCCATCTGTACTTACCCTTCAGGTAGGAACCCCGTAGGACGGCCCTATAGCTGCTTTACTTCTTTTCTTCAGTTGTACTAGCTTTTCAGATGTATTGTACTTTATTGTTGGGCATGTATTTATGGACCCTTTACTTTCAGCACACTCTTTGTATACAGTTTTTCTTAGTGTTTTACTTCCAGTTGCGTACTCTGTTGTTTTTGTTTACTGTTATAAAGGAAATACCTTCCCAGTTTAGGGATTTATGCCTTTGGTGCTATTTTTCATCCCCTGACCATTGGAAAGTGGGCTTGGGGTAGTCACGAAATGGGCCCCGGGGGATGGGTTGTGAAAAATTGGTATCAGAGGAGACGGTTCCACCTCAGGACTTAGGACTCTGATCTTTCTTTTCTGTGAAACAATAGTGTTAAGGGTAATTAGTGTGGTTCTCAGATCAGGGAGTCCAGTTTTGGTATAGCGGCTGACGTATCCATACACCAGGACCCTAATTACTGATGTCTAACTCAGTGCACAAAAACACTGATTGCGTTTTTGTTTTCAATAGTTTTCATAAGTCATCTCAACCAGGTCATCTCACTAAGTATAAACTTTTAACCAAGTTTCATCTATTTCTTTCAAGATTCCTCCCCATAGATGACCAGTTTGAGCCCCGAGAGTCATACGCTCTGATATCCCACTGATCGATGAGGCCTTGGTGCAGGGCCCTCTTCCAGTTGATGCACCATAAGGGGCACTAGAGGTACCACTCCCCATTGGGACACCGATGTATCCAGCCCCAGAAGCAGAGAGTGCATGCCGCTTGAGCGCATTTCATGAGTTCCAGCGTCAGAGGCCACCTAGGTTTTGGGTAGAGGTGGACCCACAGGAAGCTGAGGATTGGCTCGTGGATGTGGTGACGGTTTTCAAGCTGTTAGGGACACCAGCAGATCTCATGGTGATTATTTATTCTAGTCTCCTTCAGGCAGCAGCAGGCAGATGATGGAGCCTGATGCTTCAGGTCCACGACAATGAGACACTTTTATGGGTAGACAATGAGAGCCTGTTCTGGGAAGAGTTTTTACAATCCACCCTTTGTGTGGTACAGATACATGAGCCACTTCATCTACAGAAGGGTAGTATGAAAGTTGCACAGTACTCAGTGAGCTTCACCGACCTCTCTCGCTACTCTACAGATATGGTGCAGGACCCATTCTTCAAGGCCCGGACCATTGATCAAGGGCTCAGGAGGGAGATCAGAGCCTCGATGATCTCCCTCATCATCTTGGCAAAGGCGGGGGTGTTAGAGAGAGCCCTCCTAGTGGAGATTTTCCTTGTTCAGCAATCACCAGTAGCGAGAGACACTACTAGTAGACATGCAACAGAGTCTTCTATAGCTGGTAGTAGACAAATGACACAGAATTCCAAGAGGACCAGACCCATGGGTGGACGACCGCATGGCTTAGGATTTGTTGTGCGGAGCACCTAGGGCAGTGAAAAATATTCCAGGAGTAGACAGTGTTACTCGTGCGGTAGGTAGGGTCATATGGAACGTGACTATCTGACCCTCCGTTTAGATAATCAGCAGTCAGTTGAGGGACCTCCCATGCAGAGGTAGAGGTTCAATCGAGGTATTCTGCAGGGCATAGGAAGACGTGATAGAGGAGCTGGTTGAGCATCTGGCGGTGGATGACTTTACAAGGTGCTACCGCCACCACCACCAAGAGAACCTCCCCGACTGTAGGGAGAAGGTGGACAGGGGAGAGCTCAGCATCAGGAAGGTGAGGCATACGACGATGGCGCTCTGGAGATGATTTGAGGTACTATCTGTGTATACTCCACCATAGTTGTAGTTCTTATAGACATAGGTTCCAGTCACTCTTTCATATCCACTGCCCTCATTCGGAGCTCGGGGATTCTGAAGGAGCCGTTGGCTTGATCCGTATGGCTAGAGACTCCTACAGGAGCAGACTTAGTGATCACACACCAGTGCCGGTAGTGTGAGCTTAATCTAGGAGGTGATAACTTCGGCTGGGATCTCCTCACAGCAGCATCGAGGCCTTACGACGTCATCTTGGGTATGGACTAGTTATCTATAGTCCTTGCTCAAATTGACTGTATTAGGCACAAAGTGTGGTGTGTACACACATATGGGACCAAGTTTACCTTCACTAGTGAGAAGGGAACCTTTGTATCATAGGATGGACTTACTCAGAGGAGGGTGCAACTGATCACTCATCAGTTGGCTTGACTTACCCTCGAAGTAGTTGACATGGAGAGTCTGAGTTATCCTGTAGTTGTGGATCAGTATGCAGATGCTTTCCCTGACGATGTTCTAGGACTACCTCTTTCAGAGTGGTGGACTTGTACATTTTCCTATACCCTGTGATGGAACTGATATCTACTATAGCATATCTGATGGCTCCTAATGAACTTTGTGAGCTGCTGGAACAATGAGAGGACTTGTAGGGGAAGAGATTCATCTGGTCCAGTGTTTCTCCCTGGGCAGCCCTGATTTTGTTCGCCAAAAAGGCGGATGGGAGCTTGTGGCTTTGTATTGACTACCATCGCCTGAACTAGGTGACTATGAAGAAAAAGTACTCAATCATGAGGATTGACAACCTCTTTGATCAGCTCAAGGGATCACGATGGTTCTCAAAGATAGACCTCAGATAAAGCTATCACCAGCTCAGAGTTCGAGATGAGGATAGGCATAATACGAACTTCAGGTGTCATTACGACAACTATGATATATTGGTTAGGACCTTTGGTGTAACTAATTCTCTAGCAGTGTTTATATGTCTCAGGAAGAGGATCTTCCAGCCATACCTCTATCTCTTTAATTTAGTGTTCATCGACGACATTATGATTTACTCGACTACTAAGGAAGAGCATGCCTACCATTTGCAGGTAGTACTGGACACACTCTGAGAGCACCAGCTTTATGGTAAGCTATCGAAGTTCCATTTTTGTATTCGAGATGTTAACTTCTTGGGACATGTCATCTCATAGGCTAGAGTTGTAGTAGATCCAGCGAAGATTGAGGCGGTACTTGCTTGGGAGCCACCCAAGAGTGTGATAGAGGTACAAAGTTTCCTCGGTTTGGCAGGTTACTACTGGAGATTTGTTCTAAACATATCCATTGTTTCAGTACCACTATCAGCCTTGACGAAGAAGGGGAAACCCTTCATGTGTTCGGAGAGATTCCAGTAGAGATTTTAAGAGCTGAGTTAGAGGCTGACTAGTGACCCCATCTTGAGGCTTCTAGAGGAGGTTGTATGGTACGTAGTTTACTACGATGCATCAGGGACCAGACTTGGGTGTGTCTTGATGCAAGAGTGAGCAGTGATCGCGTATGGTTCATGGAAGTTGAGGCAACACAAGCATAACTATGCTACCTATGACCTAGAGTTAGTAGTAGTGTTCTTCACCTTGAATATGTGGTGGCACTATCTGATGGGAGAGAATTTCACAGTCTACTCTGATCACAAGAGTCTTAGGTATATCTTCTCTCAGAAGGACCTGAACCTAAGACAATGGCGATGGATTGAATTCCTCTAGGACTATGACTTCGAGATAGTTTATACTCCTGGGAAGGGAAACATTGTTGAAGATGATCTTAGTAATAGATCTGGTATACAGATTCTCGGAGAGGCAATAGAGAACTTGGATTCCTTACAGATAACCTTTGTGGATAGGGATGGAACAACCATTCTACAGTCTCATATAGTCACTCCTACACTTCATCATTTAGTCAGGGAGGTGCAGCATGGGGATGCTGACTGCGAGACGTGACGTGCTCAGATATCAATAGGGCATGCACCTGAGGGATTTTTTGAAGGTGGTGAGCATGTCATTATCTTCAGAGGATATACCATGGTGCCAATGTCACTTCAGGAAGAATTGTTGAGGGAGTTTTACATGTCCCATCTAGCTATATATCTAGGTGTGGTGAACATGTATTAGGACCTTCGACGATAGCAGTGGTGGCCAGGTATGAAGAATGAAGTATCAGAGTTTGTCTCATGATGCCTCACTTGTCAGCAAGTGAAGGTGGAGCACCAGGAACCGGAAAGCTTGGTTCATCCCTTAAGGGTCCCAGAATGGAAGTGGTATGGGATATACATGGACTTTGTGACAGGTCTTCCACGTACATCTAACAGACACAACTCGATTTGGGTGATCTTTGAATGAGTCACCAAGTCATCCAACTTCCTACCGATCAAAGATCATGGCTCAGTAGAGATCTTGGGATTCCTCTATGTGCAAGAGATTGTGCATTTAAATGGAGTAGCATACTCTATAATCTCTAACAGTGACGTACAGTTTACTTCCTGTGTATGTAAGGGGTTGTTGGAGGCTTTCGGGATGGAGCTACGTCTGAGCACCGCCTTCCATCCTCATACAGATGGTCAGACTGAGCAGACCATCCAGAACCTCGAGGACATGCTCTGCGCTTGTGTCCTCGAATTTGGTCGCTTCTAGGAGGATCACATACCTTTTGTGGAGTTTGAATACAACAACAGTTGTCACTCCACCATCGGTATGACACCTTTTAAGGCCTTGTATGGTCGACCTTGCAGATCGCCACTATGTTGGACAGACCCAGGGGAGTCAGCACTAGTGGGACCAGAGATGGTATGGGCTACCATGGAGAAGGTGAAGATCATCCATGAGTGGATGAAGACTGCACAGAGTAGGAAAAAGTTATATGATGACAGGAGAAGGAGACCTCTGGAGTTCGAGGATGGTGACCACGTCTTCCTACGGGTCTCCCCTTGACGAGGTTTATGGAGATTTGGCCGAGGTGGCAAGTTATCTCTGAGATTAATCAGACCTTTCCAGGTCCTCATAAATGTAGGTGATGTAGCTTAAAACTTAGCCCCACCACCTTAGTTGCACTGGGTGAATGACGTCTTCCACATATCTTAGCTGAGGTGATACGTGCATGACCCTTCCCACATCATCAACCATGGAGATCTAGACAACATCTATGGGGTGACTTTCATGGAGGTTCTAATGGAGATTCAGGATAGACAAAAACAGGTCATTGGTGGATGGTCGATACCTCTGGTGCACGTTCGTTGGCAGCACGCGAACCTCCAGGAGAGCACATGGGAGTGGGTGGCTCAGATTAGTGCACAATACCCCCATTTGTTCCCTTAGTTCGAGTTGTAGCTTACAGGGACGTAAAACCCTGAGGTGGGGAGAATGTATAGTCCCAAAAATTCCGTTGAAGTTTTTTTTCATATATTTATTTGATTTTTTACGAGTCTGCAAAAATTTAAGGCACTTGATTCTGAGGCCCAGTGTGCCCAAAATCGTTTTCTGATGTTTTGTTCGGGTATGTTTATTAAACGTAAGAGTGATATTTTTAACATTTTAACCGGTTCTCGGAATTGAAATCTGAGGGCACCGTTGAACTCACATCATCGGTGATTGGTTAGTGAGACCTTCACGCAGTTGCCTTCTAATGAGAATGGAAGTTAGATTTATGGTTTTTAAATTAAATTAAATAAAAATAAAGTGTTACTTTATTTTTATTTGTGGCGGTTAAATTCACCAAGGGGAGGTTGGAGGTTGGGGACACCGAAATCTAACCTCCCATGAGAGGTTATGGTGGTGGGGCCCACCCACACATAACCTCCATTGGGAGGATATTTTGGTTGGGTCCCATATAGGCTTTAAACCCCCTTTAACCCACCATTTATGTGGGATTTCAACTCTCCACATTCCCCCTTTAATTTAATGTCCCAACCCAAACAATTAATTAATTGAACTCTTCCTTTTAATTAATTGGAACCCTTTTGAATATTTTGAATTCTTTCCAACCATTAAAATAATAGATATTCTATTATTTTTTGTTGGAAAATATTTTGGTGGAGTTTTGTGAGAGGAACTTGGAGAACATCATCCTTCCAATGAAGAACATCACACACCACCGAAAAATGAAAAACTTCTCCATCGATTTTCGACCGAGCCAAAAGAGAAGGAGCCGACTGCAAAGAACGCTGACGATGCTTCTTCCTCGGATGCTTCCCGACGTCAACGAATCAATGTCCTCCATTCCTAACCTTCCACCATCATCGATCGACAAGAGAGGTAGGGGATTTTTACTTTTGAATTTGTTTTCATCATTCAACATCGCTCAATCTTGGGTACTTGTTTTTCCAAATGTTATCCCCTTAAAGAGGAGGGCTCAGACCGCACAAACATGGCCCAACCCTCCCCCTTTGTTGTTGTCATTTGTTGTCGACGGTGGTAGTGCAACACTACCATGAAGGAACCAGCAGCTCAAGGCATCTGGGTCACTAAGAGGGCACGACAACACCATGTTGTGCGGAAGGAGAGCTTTGGCCACGATGGGCCGCGGTGGAGGTGCATGACGCCATCGCACTGCACTGGCGGAGCAAGGAAGTCGTGGGCAGGTTGGGACACAGTGGGGGGTGTGGCGCCATCGCACCGCGCTAGTGGTGCGGAGCGGCTGGCTGCTCGGGCCAGCCGCGAGGAGCGGGACCCCATCAGGTCCCACGTATACTGGACTGGCGCCACCTAGAACCGGTTTCAGTTCCACCGGAATGGTTCAACCATTCGGGTACCATGGGGCGGACGACATTCCCCCTGGTCGTAGCTTAGGTGGACCTTGTGAGCCATTGGGCCACCGGGCCGCCGAGCTGTTGGACCAAGCCACCCTCGGGCCAGGCTGGCGTCGGCCAGGCCGCCCTCGACCGGGCCTCCCTCAGCCGGGCCGCCCTCGGGCCGGGCCGCTTCCATAGAGCAGGTCATACCCATGAACTAGGTCAGGCCCTGATATAGACTAGGTTGGGTGGGGTTGGTCTAACTAGGTCGGACCGGACGCAGACCCTTTTGGCTAGTTTACACCTTTTCGCCCATATCTTGGGCTATGTGTGTTCGATTGAGGAACCTCCTACGGCGACAGAAAGCATAGAGCAATATAGTTCTTTTGGAATATTCCACTTGAAGTTTGGACACAATTAGGAAATTGTCGGGTTAGTTTGAACCTAAAAACCAATCGGGCCCCTCGTATGGAAATTCCAATAACTCAGAGAACCGGGGTCCGATTGACACGTTGTCTGTTGCGATGAGACCCCTATGATGAGGTGGACCATTAAGATACTTATACATGGGCCTTCGTTAGATTTGGAGTATCAACTAGTTTCTTGTGGAGCGGATCGTCCTGGAAATGAGCGTGTAGAGTACGGAGACCTAGTGGCTGGCTGAGACCTGACGATTGCTTGACTGATTCAACATGGAGTTACTTGACTTCCCCAGTGGGGAGCATCACTGTGTGACGTGGCAGACCCATGGCTGAGAAGCCCCTCTGTGTAAGTGCGGTAGAACCGCGGTACTTGAATGGAGGAGTACCTCTGTAAGCTATTTGGGAGAGCACCTATGTGTGACGTGACAGACCCATGGTGGGGAGCACCTCTATGTGACGCAGTAGACCCACAACACTCGACTGGAGGAGTGCCTCAGTAGTACAAGAATAGTGGTAAGTGCCTCTGTGTGATGCGGCAGGCCCACAATACTCGGTAGAGGAGGAGTACGGAACCAGATATGGTTTCGATAATAAAAATCCTACTTTTGATCTGATTCAATGACGTTTGTATTTCTATCATGATTGAGATGGGTTACTAAATAACATAAGTATATGTATGGTAATATACCTAAGTAAGGGTCACCCATTGATTTCATACTTTGTGGATATACTTGTTGGATTTTGTGAGACCTTGAGGTTCTCAGGGTCCCTACTGAGTATCGTTATACTCACCCCTACACGGGCTATGCCCACACATCGTTGTGTTGGTTGTAGACGATAGACAGCATTGATCGGGGCAAAGAGTATCACAACAAGATGGTACCCAGAGGTGGACCACTCGGCGAGATGTACATGGAGTAGACAGACGGACTTGGGGTACTGAGGAGGCCATCAATACCTACCCTTCAGGTAGGACCCCGGAGGAATACCTTCTAGCTACTTTACATATTTTCATTAATTGTACTACATTTTCTGTTGTATTGTACTTTACTATTGGGCTTTTATTTCCATCCCCTTTACTTTCTACACACTCTTTGTATACAATTTTACATAGTTTTTTACTTCAATTTGTGTACTCTGTTGTGTTTTTTTACTATTATAAAGGCAATGCCTTCCCAGTTTAGGGATTTATGCCTTTGGTGCTCGTCAACAGCCCATGGCCTTTGGAAGGCGGGCTTGGGGTTGCCACGATACGTTCCCTGGGGGATGGGTCATGACAGGTAGAGTCTATATTGGATCATTCACTAAAAACTTTTTAAAATTATTTGAAACCTTTTTCCCATGATTTTTTTCATACAACTTAAATCATTTACGAGTAATCTTGGTTTATGGGTTTTCTAATTGGGTGATGTTCTAACTGAAATGACAATAATAACCAATAAAACTACATGCCTCAGTTATGTTGATTGGAGTAGGCCATTCCTAAACTTCCTTTGTCTTTGAAAAATCAACTAAGTGTCCATCCTTAAAGAAAATATGTATAAGGACTTGGCCCTAAGAATTACGTAATCTTGAATTAAAGGAATAATTCACATTGAGGATTTTATCAGGTTCATAGTTTTAGATAATTAGGCCCTAACTATTACATTATATCTCAAAAATTTAAAGGTAGACACTTCTACTCAGTTTCCATTTCATTCATTAAATAAAAACTCTGGAAAAAAAGAGTCATGTCAAGTCCCATGTTTTAGACGGCATGACTCTTCCTTGATCCCATCCTTGATCTTATTCATCTTTAAGTCCTATGAAAAACATTTCAAAACTTGGGAAGAGCATAAAATGCTCGGTAAGGGTTATAAAACAAAGAAAACATTAGTTCATCATTGCATAAATAACATAATATCTTTAACATACCTCTTAAAATCATAAGATGTATGAATAACACATAGAAAACATATATCATAATGGTAACTTGTGGCATCCATAACATACTTACATTGTAGCTTTCACAACTACATAGGGAGTTTCATTTGTAAAACTAATCATAGTATATTCCCTTAATATCGTAGGAGAAACATTAATGTTTACCTCTATCACATTACCCAATGAATTAGAGAGCTATCTCGGGCTCACCCACCCTAGATTTATCATGGAACCACCCGTATATGTAATAATTTCCAATAACCATAACATATTCATAACACATAAAACCAACATAAATGAAATATAACATTTCCACATTTCAATCACAATATACAATTTAAAAATATCGGTATAACAAATCCATTATAATAACAATTTTAAATACAAAAATATGTAAAAAAGTATATGGTATTTATTTTCCTTTTAAAAACATTACAACATGTTAAATAAGCCAAACATCAAATAATACTTGTGGCGGCTGAAAGTTCATTGTCAGTGTGTACATTGAAAGAAACATTATTTTTTTTCGTTTAGTAAAATGCATAGTAGAGAATATATTCTTTTTTAATAAAAGAAAAAATCAAAGGGGTCTATACACCATATAAAAGAAATTCATGTATAAAACAAAATATGCCTCAATGAAAGGAGATTGAAACAAAGTCCCTTACCTCGTGTCTGAATTGACCCGTTCGTTCTTTAATCTCCTGAATAATAAACTAATGTTAATTTTTGATTTATTAAGATAACTTTTCAAGTTTATTATTCATTTTATCTCCCTTATTACAATGTTATAAACATTATCTAATCATTTAAGTTAATAATGGTTATTTTTTCGATAATTGGTACTTGAGTCATAAATGGACTTCTTATAATTACAAGTTGTTCACATGGTCAAAAGTTCATTATATATAGAAAGTTATTCATGACTTATATATCCTATATATCATATATATATCTATCATATACATGTATTTATAATAGTATATTACATTCGGTGCTATGAAATGAAATGCACCATTCATGGAGACGGTAAGTCGTACGTACGCATGAACCCTACTTTAATTTCAATTTTTTATTTTAATGGAATTAAAACATAATGATACATAGGTATATTATAATTCTAGTATGTTATGATATATAATATCATTAAATCCATCCTTTATACATCCCACATATGGCATTAACAAGTCATATCACTTTGAGGGGGCGGCAGTCCGCACTTCCTCAAATGAAATTATAGCACTTACCCATAATAGAAAGCAAAAAGGTATGCTATAAATAAAAAATACATAATCACAAAGAAAAAATAAAAAATATATATATCATATATAAATATAGTTCCATCTTAATGTCCACCGTGAGAGGCAGTAGGAGATAATTGAACAACCATCATTTCGTGAGGCGTTAGTTTTCCATCCACAGAAACAGTATGTTCTTTTCCCATTAGATGGAGATTTGTGAAAGTGTAGTTTGAATAATTCCCATAACAACATCCTAGTATATTGGGGATAATTTTTTGTTATAGATAAAATTAATAAAAACATTTTATGGGCTTGGAGAAGGAATATAAAAACAAAATAACTTAAGAGAATCTGTTGCCTTTAAATTGGGTAACTCTCTTTGGTTTGAATCAAAAGGACTTATTTAAGTTCCTTCTGCATAAGTTAAGGATTATAAGTGTAATAGAGGCATATTGAGAGCTGATTTTGGCAGGGGTTGGATGAGCCAGATTTCTTGAGAGGAGTGAGGAATGGGTTAGTGGTGAGGGCTTTTTATAAGGGGGGCTCTTTAGGAATGTGTGAAAATATTATTTTATTATATAATAATTTTCAGTTTATAAAGGTCCAAAACATATTAAAGTCGAAGATAATATTACTAATAGAAAAAATAAAATCATCCAATAATAATTAGATAATGTTTAGATGTTATTTTAAAATTTATAATATTATTTATTTAAATCATTCGTTAATGAGGTAAACACCGAATCATTATTGTGTCATAAATAATTTTATTTATATGATGTCTAAAAATTATAAAAAAATACCCTGATGTATAAAATATTTTTATATTTCCAAATAATATATATATTCAAAAATATTACTTATATAACCCCTTTTAAGAATTCATTTACTAAAAGATATTTTTTTATGTCATTTTTTCCTTTACATTAAGTTAATTAAAATAAAGTGTCATTATCACTCTTAAGTGGATCCATGTGGTCCCATAATTTACCCAAGAATGCCCATGGATGGAAATGTATCAACTAATTGGATTAAGACACATATTAGTGTAATATTATATTATTATAATAATATTTCTTTTCCCTCATTTACAAAATATACCCTTTTACCAAAGTAAATAAATTTTTTTACTATAGTAAATATTTAAAATGTCTAAAAATAAAATTTACATATTTACAGAATTTGGACCTACATATTCCAAATATGGATTCCTTTTTTCTAAATTCAAAACAAAAAAGTGGAAGAAATTAATTTAAAATTGATTACTACTGTCCAAACAAAAAGCCTATTTTTTAAAAAATAATAACTATCAAAAGATCAACACTTGTTTATGTCCAATTTCAAAGTGAAATTATATCCAATGACCATAATTGGATTAAATGGTAAATATATAATCTAATTAAACATTAAAACCAATAAAAAAGATAATCAAACCATATAAATATATTATATTAAAAGGTATTTTTCAATTAAAATAATGTATTTTCCACTATTCATCAAAAATTGAATTTCATCAGAAAAATACAAAAATTTTAACCAAAGTGAATTTTGATGTCCTGACTCTGAAGAAGAAATTTATTTTTCCAAAAACAACATATAAAAGTGGCCAAAACTATATTTAAAGAGGTTTTTCAATCAAAAGGTGGTAAATCAACCATTTAAAGTAAATTATTCTTAAAATTAGATTCATTCCTATTTTAAGCCTCTAACATTTATTAGATAAATGTAAAATCTTTTAGCATGCATGCATAATCAAATTGTAGTTAGTTTGGTTCATTCCTTCCAATACAATGAGTAGGAATTAACAACCATTTAAAATAATTATATTATTTTATTATTGGGAGATGTAAGATTTCAAAGAAACTCATTGTTGCATATCGGGTACACCATCAAACATAGCATGCCCTTTAAAGTAAAATTAATATTAAATTCAAAAATATAAATAAATATAGAAAATTTATTATTATTTATTTAACTGGGATGTTACATCATTCACCCAATTTGGAAATTTTTTCCTCGCAATTATATTCACATATCAAATAAATGGGGTTATTTATCCCTTATATAATTTTATGATTCCCTCATTGCCTCTTCAACCAAATTGTTTTTCCACAAATCCTTTATCTGGCGAATCACCTTATTCCACAACACTTGCTCTCTTTGGTCAAGAATCTGGACTGATTGTTCCTCATAAGAGAGATTTTATTTCAACTGAACTACCTCTAAACATAAAACATGATATGGATCTGGTATATACTTTCTCAAAATTGAATCATGAAAAACATTGTGTACCTGGGATAAACATAGAGGTAAATCCACTCTATAAGCAACTGATTCTACTTTCTCTGGGATTTCATAGGGTCCAATGAACCTCAGGCTCAACTTTCCCTTCTTATCAAAATACATCACACTTTTAAATAGAGAAATTTTAGAAACACATGATCACCTACCTCAAAAGAAATATCCTTATTCCTGTTATTCGCATAACTTTTCTTACTACTCAAAGCTATTCTCATATTCTTCTAAATCAACTAAACTTTTTCTATCATCTCTTCTACCAATTCTGGTCCCATCATCTTCCTTTCACCTACTTCATCCTAAAAGAATGAGTTCAACAATTCTTTCCATATAATGCCTCAAATGGATCCATCTATATACTGGAATGAAAACTGTTATTATAAGAAAATTCAACTAATGAAAATTGTTTGTCCCAAATTTCCTAGTAATCCATTGAACAAGCACATAGCATATCCTCCAAAGTCTGAATTTGTTATTCTCACTACCCATCAGATTGAGGATAAAAATCTGTACTAAAATTTAATTTAGTACCCAACATCTTCTAAAGGCCTTTCCAAAAGCTAGACGTAAACCTGGGATCGCAGTCAGATACAATGGAGAGGGGAACTCCATGAGACCTGTCTATCTCTTTAACATACAACCAATAAAGTTAATCTAGAGACAAAGTATCTCCTATATAAATTAAATAAGAAAATTTAGTCAACTGATCAATAATAAACCAGATTTCATTATTACCTTGAGATGTCCTCGTAATCCCACAATGAAGTCTATGGATATATTTTCCCATTTCCACTATGGCACTGGTAATTTTTGAAGCATCCCTTTCAGTAACTATCGCTCTTCATTATCCTACTGGAAAGTCAAACACATCACAGTAAAATCAGCAGTATCTCTTTTTATTCCATTCCACCAGTAATACTCTAGAATATCTCTGTACATCTTAGTACTGCCAGGATGAATTGAAAAAGGGGAACTATGAGCTTCACATAAAAACTCATTCTTCAACTTTGAATCACAAGGCACCCGTAATCTTATCCCAAACCTCAAAACACGATCATTATCAATGTTAAATTCAGGTAAATTACCCTCCTACAAAAACCATACTTTTTTCAGGAACTCACTATCTTCCTTCTGTGCTTGCTTATTTATATCTGATAGAGATGATTTTACTGACACCTAAAACAAAACAGAAGAATTTCTTGCACCAACAACTTCAATGGAAAAGTTCATAAAATCCAAAACCCAAGGATCTCATTCCAAACGTAGCATGGTTAATGAAGCATTACTTTTTCTACTCAAATAATCCGCGACTTTATTTTCATTTCCCGGATGGTAAAGTATCGTGAAATTATAATCCTTGATTAATTCCAACCATATCCTCTGCCTCATGTCCAATTATTTCTGAGTGAATATATAATTCAAACTTTTGTATTCAGTATATATTTTACATTTAACTCCATACAAATGATGCCTCAAAATTTTTGAAGAAAAAAACAACATCTAATTCCAAATCATGTGTAGGGAAATTTACCTCATGAGGTTTCAACTGTCGTGAAGCATAAGCAATTTCTTGATCATTCTGTATAAGGACACAACCAAGTCCTTTCAATAAAGCATCATTGTAAATAAAAAACTCACAATTTATAGAATGTAGTTCAAAAACTTGATCATTCACTAAACTTCTTTTCAATTCCTTAAAAATTTCATCACATTCTTTTTTCCAAACAAACTTAACACCTTTTCGAGTTAACTTAGTCAATAGACTAGATAACTGTGAAAACTTCTCAATAAACCTCCAGTAATAACCTTCCAAACCAAGAAAAATACAAATCTTGGTTATATTTGTGGGTCTTGGACATTCTTCAACAACCTTTTTTAGCATGATCAATAGTTATGCCATTTTTGGAAATAATGTGACCAAGGAAAGAAGTTTTTTGTATCCAAAACTCATTCTTGTTGAATTTCCCAAATAGTTTCTTTTCTTTTAAGGTTTTCAAGAAAACCCTTAAATGACTTTCATGCTCCTATTTACTTTTATAATAAACCAAAATATCATCAATGAACACAACCACAAACATATCCAAGAACTCATGGAAAATTCTATTCATAAGATCCATGAATACAGCAAGTGCATTGGTTAAACCAAAAGGCATAACTACAAATTAATAATGGCCATATATAGTACGAAACATAGTCTTCGGAATGTCTACTTCCTTTACTTTCAACTGATGGTACCCTGACCTCAAATCAATCTTCAAAAATTACTAAGCTCTCCGGAGATGATCAAACAAATAATCGATATGAGGAAAATGATATTTTTTCTTAACAATGATGTTATTCAATACACAATAATCAATGAATAGTCTCATTGAACAATATTTATTTTTAAAAAACAAGACTGGAGAACCCCCAGGTGATGTGCTAGGTCTAATGAAAAATTTATCTAATAACTCCTGAAATTGCTTATTTAACACTAAATGTTCAATTTCAGTCATTCGATATCGGGGTTTTGAAATTTGCTTAGCATCAGGAACTAAGTCAGTAGTAAATTCCACTTCCCAATCAAGTATAATACCAAGAAACTCATTTGAAAAAACATCATGGTACTAAATTACCATGAACACTTCATTAATCTGAATAGTTCCTTTTTTTTCAACAATATGTGCAAGGTAACATTAATTTCCATCTTTTACTAGTTTCTCAGTTTCATAACTTGTTATCAAAATTAAGGGTTCATTCCTGTACATAAACTGAAAATCATTCTGAAAAGAAACCAATTTAGCTATTCATTAAATCTTATTATGATAAACTGAAAACCAATCCATACACAAAATAACATCAATCTCTACTAGAGGTAAAACAATATTTTTTATAGGTAGATTCTTTCCTCACTCAAGGACAGGAAGGTTCTTATAATTTCATTTTTTTTCAACATTTCTTCCAGGTGTTTTAACCATATGTTTAGGATTCATATCTTGATATCGAATTCCCAATTTAATAGAAAACTTCTCAGAAATGAACTAACGTATACACCCCGAATCAAACAACACATTGCATAATCTGAACAAAAAACATTGTACCTGATACTACTTCATTTGATGGGACAACATCTACTGAAGTAGTTACAATAGACTTCACCCCCCCCCCCATTTAGGCTTGTAGTCTGGTTTCTTTCTCTCAGTTGATTTATTCATTGAACACTCATTTTCATAATGAACCATTTTATTGCACTTAAAACATTTTACTGATTGTAAATTAGATTTTGTCTTACCATTACCCTAGTCTTCTTCAGTACAATTACAAGATTTATGTACCATTTTACCACATTAGTAGCACATAATTGAGTTCCAAATACATTCCCCACCATGATTTTTACCACAATTTTAACAAACAATAAACTTAAGTTTCATGCCATCATACTTTTTTGAAGAGTTATTCCCATTCACTAGCCACCTTGATCTCTTGTTCAGTTGTTTTTCAAAGAACACCTGATAATCGAAAAACTCCATTTCCACCTTCTCTGCACATCAAAAATGTTTTTCATAACATTTAAATACACGAGAAGGTAAATCCCATAAATATATTGGCTTCAATACTAAGTATAAATGGTTGATTTTACTATCAAGATCTCGAATGAAATTTGGAGCATACCATGCGAGCCAAGTGAATTATTATTCATAAGCAGCCACTGATTCATCCTCATACCTCAATTCTAGTAACTGTTTTTCCATCCTAAGACAAACCACTATTGGAATATATTTCTCAAGAAACATACCTTTGAATTCATCCCAATCTATAGCATCAATCTCCCCACAATCCGTAATAGTTTTCACCATCAACCACCACTGATCATCTTCATCTTCAAAACAGTAAATAGTAACACTAACCTTATGATTTTATGAACACCCCGTGACATAAAAAAAGTTCTCATATTCTTTGATAAACTCTTAAGCTAGCACATGGTCAGATGGTCCTCTGAATTTTGGGGGTTGTTGCCTCATGAAATTCGCAACTACTGACATACTCTTTTGTGGCTGATCTATATGATCTCGTGCATGGATTCCATCACTATTTATAGACTGATTCAATTGTTACATCATTGCATAAAACTATTATATTCCTATTTTTACCATCTCAGGTTGTTGATTTGGAAGGTTATCTTCCTCCTGATGTCGTCCCAACATAACTACCATGTTTCCACTGCGGAAAACCATTCCGAACATAGTGATATCTTAAGTGAAGCAATATGGTAATCTATAAAAGTGATTTCATTTCAATATTAGCATAAATTAAATTATATATATTAATTTAACAATACCATAACTCGTAATGTTATCTAAACCTTCCTCTGATACAAACAATAAGGACCCGACCTTAAGCATTAAATAATCTTTAATTGAATGAATAATTCACATGGAGGATCTTTTTAGGTTTAGATTTTTAGGAATTAGGCCATAACTATTACATTACATCTCAAAAATTACAAGGAGACACTTCTAATAAGTTTCAATATTTATCATGAAATATAAACTCTTGAAAAAAGAGTCATGTTTAGTCCTATGTTTTAGACATCATGACTTTTCCTTGATCCCATCATTGACCCTATTCAACTTTAGGTCTGGTGAAAAACATTTCAAAACTTGTGATGAGAATAAAATGCTTCATAAGAGTTATAAAAAAAATAAAGGAAGCATTAGTTAATCATTGCATACATAACATATTCTCTTTAACATACCTCTTGAAATCGTAATATTTATAAATAACACATAGAAAAAATAAATCATAAAGGTAACTTGTGGCATCCATGACATACTTACTTTCTAGCTTCCACAACGACGTAGGGGGTTACACTTGGAATACCCATCACAGTATATTATTTAAATCGTTTAGGAGAAACATTCAAATTTACCTCTATCATGTTCCCCAATGCATTATAGAGTAATCTCGTGCTCACTCGTTCAATGTTTATCATGGAACCACCCATATACGTAACAATTCCCAAGAACCATAACATATTCATAACACATAAAAGAAACATAACCAAAAGATAACATTTCCACATTTCAATCACAATATATCATTTAAATATATCGAAATAACAAATCTATTATAAAAACCATTTTCACTAATAAAATATGTAAATGATCATATGGTATTTATTTTCATTTTAAAAACATTACACCTTGTTAAGGAAGCCAAAGATCAAATAATACTCATGGCGGTGGAAAGGGTGTTGTCACTACGTACGTTAGAAGAAACAATATTTTTTGTCATTTAGTAAAATTCATTGTATAGAAAATATAATTTTTTTATAAAATTAAATGTCAAAGGTGTTTATACAGTGTATAAAAGAAAGTCATGTGTAAAACAAAATATGCCTCAATAAACAGAGATTGAGATGATGTCCCTTTCCTCGTGTCTGACTTGACATGTTCTTTCTTTAATCTACTAAATAATAAAATAAATTTAATTTATACTTGATTAAGATCCTTTTTCATATTTATTATTCCATTTATATCACTTATTACCATGTTATAAACATTATGTTATCATTTACGTTAATAGAAATCATTTTGTTGATATTTGGTACTTGAGTCAAAAATACACTTCTTATAATTACTAGTTGTTCACATTTTCAAAAGTTCATTATATCCAGAATGATATTCATGATTTAGATATCATATATATCATATATATCTAGTATATAAATGCATTTATAATAGTATATAACATTTGGAGGTAAGAAATGAAATGCACAGTTCATGGAGACGGTAAGCCGTACATACGCATGAATGATACTTTCATTTATATTTATTATTTTAATTGAATTACAAATTAATGATACATAGGAATATAATAATTCTAGTATAATATCATATATAATATAATTAACTCCATCCTTTATAAATCCCATGTATTCCATTAATGAGTCATATCACTTTGAGGGTGCGGTAGTCCGCACTTCCTCAAATGAAATTATTGCGTTTATCTACAGTGGAAACCATAAAGGTATGATATAAATAGATATTATTAAATCATAAAGAAAAAATTAGAATAATATATATCATATAAATGTATTTCCATCTTAATGGACACCATGATAGGCGGTAGGAGATAATTTAACAATCATTGTTTTGTGAGGCGTTAGTTATCCATCAACAGAAACAGTATGTTTATTACCCATTAGATTGAGGTGTGTGTAAGTGTAGTAAGAATCCATCTCATAAAAACAGAATAGTATATTTAAGATATATTTGTTTTTATAAAATAAATGAATTAAAATTGTTTAGGGTGTTGGGTAAGGAAAATAAAACTAAAGAACTTAAGAGAAGATGTTACCTTTAAATCAGGGAACTCCATTTGGTTTGAACCAAAAGGACTTATTGAAGTACCTTCTGCATAATTTAAGGCTTCTAGGTGGAAGTGATAGATCTTGAGATCTTATTTGTGTAGTGTTTGGATGAGAAAAGGGTCTTTATAGGAGTGAGTAATGGGTTAGAGGTGAGGTATTTTTATAAGGGGGAGGAGGGGCTCTTTAGAAAAGTGTAAAAATACTATTTTTTAATAAAATGATTTTCAGTTTCTAAAGGTCCAAAACTTATTAAAGTCAAATATAATATGACTAATGGACGAAATAAAATCAAATAATATGAATTGGACAGGGTTCAGATATTATTTCAAACTTTATAATATTATTTATTTAAATCATTTATTAATGAGGTAAACACTGCAACATTATTGTGTGATAAATAATTTTATTTATTAAATGTTTAAAATTTATAAAAAAATACAATGATTTAGGAAGTATTTTTATATTTACAATGAATATTAATAGTCTAAAATATAGCTTATATAACCCATTATAAGAATTTATTTACTGAAAGATATTTGTTTATGTCATTTTTTTCTTTACATTAAGTTAAATAAAATAAAGTGTCATTATCACTCTTAAGTGGATCCATGGGGTCCCAAAATAGAACAAGGATTTCCATGGGCGGAAATGTATGAACCAATTAGATTATTACACATATTAGGGTAATTTTATATTATTATAATTATATTTTTTTACCCTTATTTACCAGATTTACTCTTTAACCAAGGTAAATAAAATTTTTAATGTAGTAAATATTTAAAATGTCTAAAAATAAAAGATACATATTTAAAAAATTTAGACCTACTGATTCCAAATATGGAATCCGTTTTTATTAATTCAAAACAAAGAAGTGGCAGAAATATATTTAAAATTAATTCCCACTGTAAAAAAAAGTGTTTTTAAGAAATAATAACTATCAAAATATTGGCACTTGTTTATGTCCAGTTTCAATGTGAAATTACATCCAATGACAAAAATTAGATTAAATGGAAAAAATATAATATAATTACACTTTAAAACAAATTAAATAGATAATCTAATAATATAAATAGATTAGATTAAAAGGTAGTTTTAAATTAAAATACAGTATTTTCCACTATTCATCAAAAATTGAGTTTCATTTGAAAAATACAAAAAATTTGCCCAAAATAAATTTTGATATCCTGATTCTGAAGAATAATTTTATTATGTAAAAAATAACATATAAAGTCGAGAAAAACTAGATTTATAGAGGGTTCACCATTAAAAGGTGGTAAATCAACCTATTAAAGTAAATTATGCTTAAAATTATATTCATTCACATTTTAAGCCTCTAACATTTATTGGATAAATGGAAAATAATTTAGAAAACTTGCATAATCCAATTGTTGTTAATTATGTTCATTTATTCCAATAAAATTTCTAAGAATTAACAATACTTTAAAGTAATAATATTATATTATTATTGTGCGACGTAAGATTTCAAAGAAACCCATTATTGTGAATCGGGTGCGCCATCAAACATGGTGTCTCCTTTAAAGTAAAATTAATATTTAATTCATTGATATTTATAAATATGGAAAATTTCTTATTCTTTATTTACCTGGGATGTTACAATATGGCCACGAAAAGAAAATTTTGGAATCTAGATATCACACTTGCTAAACAACTTATATAATGTGTAAGTGATTCTCATGATCTTAGTAGATTTTGGAGAATATTAAGATATCATCTATAAATACCACTACAATGTCACCATGATACTTCTTGAAAATTTTATTAATTAGATCAATGAAAACAGATGGTGCATTAGTCACATTAAAAGAGATTACTGTAAACTCGTAATGCCTATAATTTGTTTGAAATACTCTCTTTGGTATATCATCTTTCCTCACACACATCTGATAATATCTAGATCAAAGGTCAATCTCCAAAAAATATCGGTCTTCATGAATTTGATCAAATAAATCATCAATTCATGGAATATGATACTTATTCTTTATTGTAATAGTATTGATCTTCATATAGTCAATGCACATCCTCATAGATCCATCTTTCTACTCAATGAAAATCATAGGATCTCCATATGGAGAAACACTAGGGAGGATAAATCACTTATCAATCAATTCCTATAGTTTTTTCTTCAACTATGTTAATTATCATGCAGCCATTCTATAAGAGGTATTTGATATAGGCCTTGAACCCAGAATTAAATCTATAGAAAACAAAATTTCTTTCCCCAGAGGATGTCCAGGTAAATCCAGTGGAAATAAATCCATGTATTCTATCAAAATAAGTACATCCTCAATTGAATATCACATTCCTCACCCATAGATATTATTTTATCTTCTTCCCCAATAACTGTTAGCAATAGAGCTACTTGGGGTGGAACAAGATAAGAATAAATTGACGAGGTTCTACTATAAAGATACAAGATTCTATATCATTCACAATAATTGTAACTTCCTTATTCTTTTAATAGGTTTTTCCATCATAACATCTAGACATGTTCATACAAATAATGATATCAAATTTAATCATAGGTATGATGATAATGTTAGGAAATAAAGCTTGTTTATATGTCATAAGGGGGACTGATTGACATATCTTTTTTGTAATGATACTCCCCTTAAGAGTTTTGATCGAAAACCCTTTTATTAAATCAAAATTTAAATTTCTGATTTTATTTGAAAATTTGGAAGATATAACATAATTCTATGATCTAGAATCAAATTAATTATTGGTTGTGTTTGCAAAAACTATTAAAGTGCATGCCACCATATTATTAGGAAAATAGACATCATCAATTGTGATAACATAAGCTTAGAATTTCTCCCAAGGCCTTCTCTGGGTAATGTTTCCTTAACACTTATGACAATCATTATTATAGTGTTCAATATCATTACAATTGAAGCATTTAACATTTGTAGCTTATTTCTATTCCTTTTAATCATGAGATTGGTGGACTCTTTATTGAAATTTTTAATAGACTCCTTTTCCTTTTAAACATGATATGGAGTGTTTCTTCCCACTACTATCACATTTTGGAGAATCCCCTTTTTATTCTTACATTTATCCATTCTTTCCTTCGCTAAACTCTTCTTCTCTTTCTTCCCTTTAAAGTCATAAGACATAGAGAATTCTTTCGCTATCTTGATATCACATGAGACTGTATTTTTGTATGATAAGAATGTTTTGGAATTCTTTTCCCTTTAGAGGAGTGGTTTTAACCATCAAATAATCAACAAATTTTTCTCCTCAGATCACGTATGTAGTCTGCGACATGCCTTGATAGCCTTCTAAAAATTTATTCATACTTAAAAACATTTTCATCTTCTTTTTGTTTCAAACTCAAGAGTTTTTTCTCAATATATTCTCATCCTTTTCAATGAAAATATATTTCATAGAATATTTCCTTAAAGACCCTCTTTTCAATTTCTTAGATTTCCTCGTCATCCTTTGTGTTTTGAATTAATGACCATCACTAATCCACATCTCGTGATAGATGGTAAGCTACCAAGATAACCTTATCCCTATCACTACATCCTAAAAAAAGAAATATCATCTCTAAGGAACTTATCTACTTCTCTAATGTGAATGACTTTGTAGTCCAATTAAATAATAGATTATTTTTCATATAAAGTGGTCTAACATTTCTGCTCCATGTTGTGGCTCAGGATGCTCCATATAGACAAGGGTTTTATTCATAACCTAAGTCAGTTATCCTATTATAGATATAAGTTTCTTAGCACCAATCACAGCTTCAGAACCATCATCATTATTTTTTATAGAAGGAAATTACCTACATAGTGTATGTGAATTAATTAGGTTTCCATTCCTTCCACTAGGAGCCATTTCTAAACATTGGAAGACCATAAATTATGTTATGAATAACAATGTATAACGCTAAACTAGAAAAAAATAGCCTAAATTGAAATTTTATACATATCTAATTTTATAATCATATGTATGGTTTCTTTAATGAAATATTTACATTCAAATCCTTCATAATGGTATAAAAATAAAATGTGAACTATTCTAAGTATATCCCTTATGAGTGTCAAATCAGGTGCTCAACAATTCTCATTTTTGTGTACCAAGGTACCCTGAGTCAAGCCTAGAACACCTTGTTAGGATTGTTACTACATGGTACATATAGGCCGGAACCGCGTCCACTTTTAGTATCAATATATGGTTCTATTTTATAGGAAGATCGACAAAATATATACCTTACCATAATTCTAGGATTTCATTGTATGCTTATCCTCAAAGTATATCTTTTTTTTTATTCCCAAATCTAGGTTTTATAAATCTAGTTTCCATGTTTTCTACTGAACTTACTTTGATACAAACTCTAAGGACCCATACCAAAGTTACCCAGATCCCATGCCTTATATTAATACATTGGCATGATTACAAGAAATACTTATCCCAATGGAATGAATAATTCAGTTTTTTCTGAAAATAGATACAAACATATGTTCCACATTAAAACTTGAAATGAAATAGGTAATATCCATTCAATTGGAAACATCATTGACTCCAGGATTATCACTAAAACTCATTCCTTATATACATCACCAAAACATAGGGAAAATAAAACATAAGAAATGGGTGTTTTAAAATTATCACTAGGGGTAAGTAATACAACATATGTTATCATAAAAATAAATACTAGGCATGTTGAACAACTAAAAACATGTTCCTTTAAAACTATTATTGATCTTAATATGTAAGGAATAAATGATGATTAAATAATGCTATATATATTATCATAAGAGAATGAAATATAAGAATTGATATTCTACTAGTGTAATAATAATATGGTTTATCAATTACTAATTCCATAAGGAATGAATGCATAATGTTGAACATTTGAAACATGCTCTCAAGCCCTTGGCCAACACGTCTAAAAATATTAGGGCAAGGCCTCAGAAAAAACACAATTTTATTTTATCTCATGATACCTATAAATTAATCAATTGTATATAAAGGGACCCAAATCTCACATTCTATGTCTGATTCATTCCACGTTGGAAGGTATATAAACAAAAACAACACCAACATATGAAATAACATTCCCAAATATATAGACATAAACACTAATATTTCTGATTAGTGTGGTGAATGATATCACGATAGCACATCCATAGTAAAATTAAACATAAACCATTTAATACAACATGGTATATGATAGAAATAAGATATTAACCCCAATAATACATAAAATTCATCATAGGTGTTGAAATATAAAAAAATACTCTAATAAAATCATAAGGAAATTTTTGGAGAAATACACTTTTACTTTAAAAAGAATAGTTCTTTTGAAAAAATCATTTCATAAAAACAGAAATTAACAATGGTAGTTTTTATTTGAAAAAAAATTTGTTTTTAAGAAAATAATGGAGTATTAAAAAGGATTATAGAGTAAACTTGAAAATTGGTATTAATTTGAGAAGTTCTCTAGAATCAGTCTTGTTTATCTGGAAGAATTGAGATAGAAATTTATAAAACTTTTAACTTCCCATAAAATAAATAAGTATTCTAATTAGTAAACATATATAAAACATTAAAAAATAATTTCGGTGGAGTACATAAGAATAATTAATAATTTAATTTGAATTAACAGAGACAATGAGAAACCTAAAATAAACTAGAGGTTCTGGTAGAAAATATATTACTTATGTATGAACGTGTTATATACTTAAACATAACATCCTAGATAATCATATTAAATAAATTAATAAATTAATTAATAACCTCTTATATATTTATTTGATTATTATATTTTTTTAAGTTCATTTATGGAATATTTAATGAGTTATACGATACAAATTTATCGCTCGGGAGCATTTGTTTCCATGGTTTTCACAATCGGTATACTTGTATATGAGTACGGAAGTTCATGTAAAATTGCAATAATTTTCCATAATTGGATTTATATTATATTAACTATCCAAAAAAATACTAAAAGGTGATAAAATAATTTTTCTAAATGTTATGAGGATGAGATATTCGATAGAATATTAGTGATCTTCATTTAGATTATTTTGGCGATATTTAAATTATTACAAACTTTCTTTTTCGTAAGAATTCATATTAGGTATATATACTGGTTCCAGAAAATTAAATAAGAGAGAGTAAATATCAATAATTTTTTTTATACCATAAAAATGTTTTCATGACCATCCTTGAAGTAGGAATTGAAAAATGGATGTTCTTCAACCCAGATAGTTGTAAAATGACACCTCCTGATTGATGATTTCATTTTATAAAATAAAGAGAGATAGTGTGGTTTGATTAAGGATATTCCATTAAAATGATATAATTATATTATATAGATAATAATTTTTTTATCATGATCTTTTGGAAAATGGAGGGTAGGATATGATATGATATTAAAATAAATTGAAAATGAAATTAAAAGAAAATTGAAGAGGGTCTACCTCTTGAAATGTCCTCCTTGAGAACCTCCTTATTAGAAGGGGTATTGGTCTTTTGTTGATAAAAAAAGATCTCATGAATGTTGGTAGATAATAGTGAAGTTTATTTGGGAAGAACATTGATAATATTCAAGGCTTAGAGGAGTAAGGAGAAGTGGGGGTGACGGATGGTTTCTATAGTGGAGGAGATGGCTGAATTTTGAAAATCTTATTCATTATTTTTTTATTTTTCTCAAGAAAATCAATAATATTGATTCTTATTAACAAAAAGAATAATAATTTATTGTAATTTCTAATAAAGTGTTCTTACATCATTAGTGAATCAAGGAATAGTTTATTTATCTTTTAATGTAATTATACACTAAATTCCAATATTTTACTATTCACAAAAATTCAAGTATTTTAGAAAAATACAAAAAAATCACCATGATCATTTTTCGATAAGTAGAATTTAAAATAGTTATCCATTTTATCAAAATATTTATTTAATTATTTGAATTTTAATTTTTAAATATAATCTATATTTACTTGAAAAATAATGATTTTAAATTTAAAAATGATATTATAAAAATTTCCGAATTTCACTATCATCTCATAATATGAACATAAAAAAATAGGAAAACGAAATATTTATTATGGAATAAATATTATATAAATTAATTTTATTTTAAATCAATTTATTAATTTAATATTATATTTAAATATTTATTAATCAAAAAATACAAATAATTAATTATTAATTTTTAAAATATTCACTCACATTTTTATGGTACCTTAATTGTTTATACTTAAATGGGTGAGATTAATATTCATAAGTACCGTATTACTATTCATATGGGTACATTAATATTCATAGGGGTTAAGTTACTATTCAATAAAAGTGTTAGTTGATTCTATCAGACTCTAAATATCATGATGATCACAACCGTGTATGATCATTTTTCAAAATTAATAACACAGAAGAAGAAAAATTATGTTTAATGACTTTGTTATAATAATATATTAATGTTTAATAGAGGCTCAGTGTTGTATAAATTACATTCAATATTAAATTTATTTATAAAACCTTTTGGTGTTATATTATTCATCATAATATCCTTTCGTTCATGATGGAATATATTCTTCTATATACCTTTTACTTTCTATTTCATGTGTAAATTATGATATATCCCATTCAATCTCACTAATCCCTCACATTATCCATTATTTACACTCATTACCATGCCGCAATTTAGTAAGGGGTGTTTTCCATATCCTCCTTATTTATGTTTCTTCATTATCTTATTCAATATATTTCAAATTTTTAATATTGGGATATATTTTATCATGTCACTATTACTATCCATTATCTATTCAAATGATGAGAGACTCATTTTTCTCTCATAATCCAATTTTTTGATCTTTTATGTGACTTTTTATGATGCCAAAATTCCACCCCGATTTTCCATTCCAAACAATTGTGTGTTGAATACCTATACCCATTTCCTATCAAGGGTGTTTACCTTTATATAATTACAATTATTTTTTGAGGACTTGCATATATATAATACACACTCCATTATCTTGTAATAAAATTGATGATAAATTATTACCAATTTTATGATCTATGTGGAACACTTAATGAATAAGAATTAAATGAATGTGATGGGTGTGCCCAGAATTATATACCACTCTAATGCATTGGGTAATTTTCAGTCTCAAGAGACTTCATGTTGGGATATAGAGTAAACCTAATTTCGTTATGAGAATTTTTCCGTCATGATTTGTTGTATGTTACCCATGACCTATAATTATGATATAGTGTCTCATGTTTTTTCCACATTTCCCATGTTACTATTATGATATTATGTTATACCATGCCTTATTGTTCATGTTTATGATTCTCTCCCATTTTATTCCTAATTGATTTACCTATTGTATATCATCTTACACATTCATCATTTTATGTTATTTTATTGCCTTACTGAGCGTTATATATCACCTCTTTCTTATTTATGTCCCCATCTAATTTTAAGTGAAATAATGTTAAAGAAGTTTTCAATAAAGATGATGTTTTACCTCTTTTTAATTGTTATGTAATGTAACTAATTAAAAAATACAATAGACTTTTAGATAAAATGGGTTTTATTATATTTAATTTTAATTAATAAATTGTGTATTAATGTGTAATAATGATAATGGTATTATACTTGGTATCAATGAAATGTTTAGATATTTGGTGATTGGGATTAGAAAACTCTTGGTAAAGTCTTTGAGATTAGACTAAGTATAAGAAAACATCCCTAATTTTTTTAAGTATAGATTATGTGGTTTATCAATAAAATAAATCCCTATCTAGATACTATAGGTGGATTTCACTATATCATATATATATATATATAGGTATAATAATCAAAAACACTAAATTGAGATAGAAATGATCAGAAACCAGTTCACAAAAATGGGTCATACTGCACACGGGGTTTGATTCTCCTGAGAGATATTCTTTGATTAATTTAGAATCTCATTATGAAACATTCTTATGTGAAAACAATTATTAAAATATATTATTTTAGAAAATATATTAGGGATAATATATACTAAAGCGAATAAATTAATATGTTAAGGATTAATCTCTATTTATAATTTATCACTTTACGATCATTATTTATGAATTCATGGCCAGTTTACCCAACATATATTTATGGTTTTATGGTTATTGAATTCCCCCAGACCATATAATCATTAAAACATAATTATTAATTATTTTTCTAGTTTTCTCTTCGATGTCTTTGTTTTTACTTCCCACTAAATTTCTCATACTGTGAATCTTAGTTATGTGATGGCCTTCAAACTTCATTTTCTCTCTTTTCAAGAGGATGTTTTATTAACTATTTTTATGATGTTAGTTTTCAATAATGATAATTTTCAAGTTTCATAACTTCTATTACTGAGTTTGAGTTTAAATTGTGAGTTCATAATTTATTAATGGGGGAATAATGTAATTCCAAGAGTTTTTGAAATGAAAAATTATGTTCGATAGTGTATGTGATGCCTAACACCAAACCCAAAACTAACAATGATTAAATAAATATGACCAATTTAACACTACTATTAAAATTTTAGATATTATTATTATTAAATAATTTCTTATATATATATATATATATATTAAATATATTTATTAATTATTCGTTGATGATCTGTCAGTTTTGGGTAACATCTTTTTCTTCTTAAAATATGTTTTCATAAAAAATGATTTTTATTTATTTTTCTGAGAACAAATTATAGTTACATTGTATAGAATTGAAAATATGTATTTGATAAAAAGTTTAATTTTTATATAATTATATCTTAATTAACATAGGATGTAATTTTTTATTTTTCAAAGTTATATATATTTCAGTAAATAGTAAAATAATATCGTTTTTAGGTAAAATTGTCATTTATTTTGTTAGATAAATTAATTTAAATGTAAAATTATTAATTAAATTTTTTAAAGGTTAAAATAATTTTTAAATAGATATATTTAATTAAATTAATAAAATTTAAATAATATTTATACTAGATTTTATAATATGTTTATTTTTAAGATCAAAAAAACATTTTTTAGAAAATTATTTGAAAATACATAACGTTTCTTCATTTTAATGTTTTAAAATAAATCCTAATGATATATGGTTTGAATGAAATTTTTTGATTAAATATAAATATTTTGGAATTAAAATTAAAATTATTAATTTTAATAGTTATCGTGTTAATGTATAATCATCTTTCCCTAGAAAAATGAATTTCTCAGAAAACCTCTTTCCATCACAATTGTGGGTGTGTTTTTAAATTAAATTATATCTCATGTGAGAATTGATTTTGAAAATTGTTATTCCATATTTAGAATAATAATTATTAATATTAGGTAATATTTTCAACATAAATTTTGAACAATATGAATATAAACTATATGAAATATTTATTATAAGGGTAAAAAGAATTTAGGTTAGTTACGGGTATAAATAATTAAAAAAATACTTAAAAAAGGAACCCTAATAGTATGAATATTTTTATTTAATTTCCATTTAAATTATATTTATATTTATTTGTTATTTTTTAGAGATATATATGGTAAATAATAGGTTTGATGAAAATTATATTTTGATATGATAAAACAAGAATTTTATGTTTTTGTAATATAAAATTTGAATAAAGAAATTCATTTTAATGAATTTTATAAATTAAATAATATTTTAATAAATTATTATTAAATAATTTTTATTTTATATAAATGATCATATAATTTCTATGAACTTAAATGTAATTTTTATATGTGATCAAAAACATTTTTTGTTAAAAAAACCCCTCATTTCTCAAAAAATATTGACTCAATTTTAAAAGTAATTATTCATTTTTTTAAAAACGTATTTAGGAAAAATTAATATTATTTTCTAATAATAATATCAAAATTACCCAATGGTGATTTTTTCATAATTTCCTAAAAGAATCGACTTTTCAAGTAAAAATTAATTATCTTATAAATATACGGTGTGTATTCTGACATCATAAAGACCCAAAAGTAATGTAATAAATACTATAAATGTAATACATGGACAAATATATGTTTTCCATTTATAATAATTTTAATTTATTTGAATTTATTAATTTTACAATGCCTTTATGAATCCTCAAAAACCATTAATACATTTTATGGTTTTAAAATCATTTCATTAATAGTATGAGTCACTTCTACATCAGTAATGGTATTATTTTTTTACTTTATACCCTTATAATTATAAAATAACGAAAAATATTCCCTATATTAGAATAAAATTTAAAACCATAGGATGTTTGTTTTTTTGGTTATTTTATTATATAGAGTGAAAAACCTATGTTTGAGAAACTATAAACTATTACCCACTCATTTCTTATATAAGCTCACCTAAGATCCCACATAGCTTAAATAAAAATATTTTTATCATTCGATTAATCTTCTCTACCAAATTTATATTTCACTTAAGGTTCCCCAAATCTCTCACGAATCTCCTCCCAAGAATTTGGAGTCACATTCCCAAGGTAAGGGACCTTCCTCCCTTCCTTTCAATTCAAGAACCTTCCTTAGAATAATCCATTTGATTTTCGATTGGTTAAATTTTCATTCATTTATAAACGTTCCCTTATTATTCAATTTATATAATTTAATGAGAGTCTATTTAGCCTATCTCACTATACACCATATCTAAGTTGTTATTATACTAAAATTTTGTAATGGGTTTATCTCTTCTCATTTCAATTCAATCACCTATTTTATGTCATAGCTATTAATTTCCTTCTGTTAATTTCGGTAAAAGTTCTTCTATATCGACCTTACTATCAATTTTATTTATAAATTTTGAGTGACCATTTTCCCTCTCATTAATCCCTCCCATTAACCTTTATGTACACATGTTACCATATTTAATCTTAGAAAAATATCTTTTCCTACTCCTATTTATTCAAGTTTATTCATTATATTATACCTTATATTTACAATTATTAATAATGGGATATGTTTTTATATGGATCTATTAAAACCATTTTATATAAAAATGATGAGAGACCATTTTCATTATCCTTAACCCATTTTATTAATATTTAAGTGATGTCATTATTCTGCTGAAATTCCACCCTGATTTTACTTTCCAAACAATTTTGTAGTGAATACCCATACCCTTTTCATATAAATTGTGACCACATTTATACTCCTATAATTATTGACTTGTGACTTTAATGTATTTACTCCTCACTCCATAATCTTTGAATAAAATTTTATGATAAATGATTCTATGTTTTTTTATCTATGTGGAACACTAATGCATGAGAATGAAATGAATGTGATTAGTGCATCCAGAATTATATAGATCTCTAATGAATTAGGTAATGTTCAGCATCATGAGATATATTTTTGGAATGTGGATTAAACCTGATTACTTTTCGGTAATTTTTCCCTCATCATGTATTTTAAAGATATCCATGACCTATGATTTTGATAAATAATTTTAAGTTGCTTCCAGATTTCTAGTGTTACCTATTTTTTATCATGTAATATCATGTCGTGTTGTCTAAGTTTATAATTCTCGCCACTTTTATGCTTTAGTGATATACCTATTTTCTAAATTATTATAAATTCATTTTTCTATGATTTTTTATTCCCCTTATATGCTTTATATATCACCCATTTCATATGTACGTCCCCTGGTTATCCCGTGTAGTTTTATGTGTGAACATATAAATGAATTTTTCAATAAAGATGATGCTTTAACTGTTTTAAATAGTTATGTAATGTACATAATTCTCAAATACACTATAAATATTTATATTTTGGGTTTTACTAAGTTTAATATCAGGTAATAAATTATCTATTAATGTTTACTAAAGATAATGTTAATTATCAACATAATTTTTGACCATAACGATTAGTGAAACAATTGAAAATTAATTTCTACAATTAAGGATAAAATGGATTTATTAGGGGTTTAAATAAAATTTTAAGGGTAAAAATAACCTAAAAACTTGTCAAGAATATTTTTTCATGGAAATATTTGAACCTTATACCTTCCAATTTCATTAATGTTCCATTATTGGATCTGTGTTACAAGAAACAAATTATGGTAGAATTCATTTTTTGAAAAACAATATAGGTATTCCACTCACTTCACATATAAATGGCCACCTCCTCTCCTCTATTCTAAACAACATAATTTTTTAATTACCTAACCAAGTAACTTCCAAAAATCTATACTCTCATCCAATAATCCTTATTTTGTGTTGAAAGATCACCTTGGAAGGCCTTGGTGAAAATCTAAAGAAGAGACCTGAAGAAGAGGAAACGTTCATCAACGAGCGTTTTTATTTTATTTATACATACACATCCTTAATATAATTTTAAAACATGATGATATAATAACTTAAATATATTAAATATAATTTTTTCCATGATAATTAAATACCTAAACCAACCTTTATTTTTGTCAAATGGGTTACGGAATCATTATTCATGTGTATAGTGGATTACCACCTCACAAACCAATGGCATTCACTTTTTCCATTACTATCATTGAAAGATGGGTTTGAAGATCAGTATAAACTATATATATGATAATTATAACATAATAATATCTCTTTATCCATTATATTATATATACATTTTTATGTTCAATTCTATATGGGCTACGATAATGTTGCTTGTGTGAATGATGGACTACCCCCTCGCAAAGTGATGTGATTCATTTTCACTAACAGATTACACCAAAGATGAAAAGGATAAATTCAATTTTTATCTGTGATATATAAGATATATTTATGAAATCCATGAAATATTTATCAATATTAAAATATAATATATATTTTTATTTGTTACAAAGAAAAAATGATAAAACTGCTCGTGTACGTGTGGTCCACTGCCTTCGCAAAGCAATGTGACTCTCTTTTCATCATCACACCACATGAATGTTATATATAAGTATATTTAAAGAAATAATAAGGGATTTTTTATATTATAATCATTATATAAATACATATTGTAACTTACCTCATTTCCAATATAGTCTTTGAAAAATGGATTTGTTACTCATGTCAACATATGGCATACCGTCTAAATTACTGTAACATATATCCTCTATCAAAAAAAAATATTTCAGTATTCATATCAAAATTATATCTTCATATAAATATGATAATTATTTCATAATTATTATTCTTTTGATATTGAAATAATGAACTCTTAGACTAGAAGTCACCTTTTGAAATCATTTTTGTCACATAATTAAAATTACATCAAAACGCATGACATAAACAAAAATTGAATAAGTAATAGTATATAACATGGTAATTAGAAAAAAATAATAATAAACATAAAAGAGGTTTTTAATCATTAAAATAATTAACATAATTTTATTATTCAGGAAGATAAAGAATGAACCTGATGAGTCTGACTCAAGTTAAGGGACTTCGTCTCAATTCCCTTCATTAAGGCATATTATAATGTTATACAAAAAATTTATTTCATATTGTGAATATACATCACTTCAAATATTAATATCATGATTAACACATAAATCATGGTCTTTTTTAAAATTTTAATTATTTCTTTCAATTTTATTGGACTAGAAAATTACAAACTGGTAAAATTTGTTGTGCAATATCACATTCTATTATTATTGTTAACTTTCTATTGAAATAGTCACTTTATTTTGATCCGTTTTCATTAGAGATTATGGTTCTCTTAAATATTCATATTTTTAAGTGATGGATATTTTTATTTCCATAATAGTTTGTCATTTTTACATATGGTGTTTTCTTTGAATGTGATTTAATTAAATGAGGAAATACTGATAAACCAATATAATTTACATAATAGAGATACTTGATGATAAGTAATGTAATTTATGAATGAACTTTATTATTAGAAATGTGAGGAATTATTTGGAAATGGAATAAATGGGTGGGTATTCATTGTAGATCGACCCTTGATGCATTAGTAGTTTCATGAGATGAATCAATTGTCAAAACCTGATGGATTTTTATAGAGTAGTTTTATAAAATCATGTGGATAGATGTTGATAGTGAAGGTATCAAGTTCATAGAAAACATGAAATACGATAATTATGAATTTCCTTCATTTATAATTCAGTAATTATCATTATCCTTTATATTTTTTCTACGATCTTTTCCATTTATGAGTTTCATTATGTTTTGTTCATTAAATGGTATGTGTTTTCATGTATTTACATTTCCATATTGATTTTTCATTATCCTATCATGGTAGAAAATCTATATAAATAGAATTTTTATTCAGTTATTTACCTTACCATGTTTAGTATTATTATTTTTTATATAATATATTGTACATAACCCTTACCTTGATTTCACCCTTATTTTTTCTCTATTCCCCAGGATATGAAGAAGAAATCTTTGAATGAGTTTTCATGGATGTAGTTCATTCATTTTTTTTAATTTTTTTTATTTTATATTCCCATTACAAAAAGGGATTCGTTTTAGTAAATGTTTCCCCAAAGATTATAAATAGATCAGTCCTTTAGGATTTGATTTGTTGTAAGTATACCAATGTAAAAACGAAGATATCTACTATGGGATACTAGATTCATGGTTATTATAGTTGGTATTAGAGGATTTTTATTAGAAACTCTGGGAACTAGATTTGGAAAAAATTAAATTGGAGAACATGAACCTATAATGAAACAAGAGTATAATTATATAAGAACATTATAATAATTTTGTAGGTAATATATTAGGTGGTGTTCCTAGAAATATATCACTATTTAGAAAATAAAAGTAGACAATGTTTTGTAATAGAGGTAGCTAGTGTAAAGACCCTGAACCCAGTACCTAGAGCCGGTGCCTTACTAAATTACATTGGTACTATAAACAAGTGTTCAAATCCCAAAGGAAAAAAATACTTTAGTACATTTTTTAAACTATATACAAGAATAAGTATTAAATTATAATGTGAAAAGATATATAACATAACAAATCTATTTGAAACACCCATAAACTTCAAGATTATCCCACCAAGTCGTTTATAATACACATCTTCACATCCTGGGGAAAAACAAAATAAAAGGGTTAGCTTATATGTTTATTATTTTTATGAAATATAGAAGAATATAACATAAATAATAAGTCATGATTAATGAATACATACACATGGAATTAGAACATAATCGTGATCATAATATGGATGGAATAAAAAAAGATTAAATAATGTCTTAATTAATCACATGAGAAAGAAAAATAACCATGGATATTATATTAGTCCTATAATATCATGGACTATAAATTACTATTATCATAATGAGGGAATTCATAATTTCAGACATGATGAGCATTCCATCAAGGCTTTGGCTAAGACACCATACATAAATGGGTAAAACTAGGTCTAGTTTGTCTCATGAGTCTTACTGATGCATCGAGGGGATATAGCAGGCCCCATATATCACTTACTATCTCCAATGAATTCCTCAAATGAATGTGAAAACATTTAGTCAGCATATACATTAATATTGAAACTATCAAATTACATATTAATAACTTTTCCCAAAATATACAAAAAATCACAAACCATCCAGAGTAATATGGAGAATATAATCAATATAGTACATCCCCATAAATGATCATAAACCATTCAATAAAATATGCCAGATGGAAAATTAAGAGATCAATTTCAATAAATCATAAGATTCAATATATGGTGTTGAAATATATGTATATAATCTAATAAAATACCCGAGATATTATTGAGGTAAATACCATTTTACATTGGAAAGAAGATTTCTTTTGGAAAATCTTTTGTATTTATCATAAAAATCATATTGTAAACATTATATTTCAGAAAATAAATGGGAATGAAATTATATTTTAGGAATATTAAAATAATATTTATTTAAAAAAATTTCTACTGAATTAAAATTATGTAGAAATATTTTTTAACAATCGTTAGAATTGATCCACTTCATTGTTGTTTAAGGGAATATATAAATTACTATTTCGAGTGAAAAAGGGTATAACTGTGTTTATAAAACAAGATATAAACTAATATATTATTATATAACAATATGAGATATATGAGAAAAATATTTTTGGCATAAAATAAATTATGGAGTGTACTTAGAAATAGTTATGAAATTGGGAAGTTCCCTTTAATTCGGTTTTCTTATTGAGGGGAATTGAAAAAAGAACCTTAAAAAACATATACATCCCCAACAAAAACACATTAAATTATCTAGATAGAAGATTTGGGACATATAAATAGAATTTATAATAAGTATATAAAAATAATTATGAATTACATTGGGATAAATAGGGGGAAGTCTAACTCTAATGAAAAATGGTTGTTAGGGAAGAATCAATTGCCACTTTGAAAATAGTCAAAACATATGCCCCATAAAATTAATGATAATAAAATAAGACATTTAATACTATGAATACAAATATATTCAGGATATTTTATATCAATGAATAGTATAAATTCACCACACATACTGAATAGTGGTAAATGAGACGTATCTCATAGAAATAAAAGTGAGATGAGAAAACCCTTACCGTATCTCTGAAAGCAATCAACACATGTCATAAATGTCCTATATAATGAAGTTAGATTTATTAAAATCTCTATAAAAAAAATATATAACATTTAAATTATTTATTATAATTTTATTAGGTTCGTTTATAGTCCTTTTATGATTTATAAAATTCAATTCTTTCATTCTAGAGTGTTCTTTTCCATGGTTTTCATGATTGGTTCACTTTTTTACATGTACGAAAGTTCATGTGAAATAGGAATAGTTATCCATAATTGAAATTATATGTTATTAATTAAATAATAGAGGATTTAATGTTCTTATATATAATTTTTTTAGATATGAGGATGATTCATTAGATCAATATTTAATGATAACCGTTTGGATTATTTTTTCATTTTTTCGATCATCATGAACTAGTTTATTATTATGAATTAATATTATGTATATATACTATTTCCATAACATTAAATAAGATTAATTACATATATTATAATTTTTTTAACTTTAACATTTTTTTAGGAGTATCCATGGAGGTTAAATTGAAAAATTAAAACATGTCGACCATGGAGGAAGTAAATTGGCACCTCGTCGATGATGTTTTCAGTTATTGAATAAATAGGGGAAGAGAAAAGAATTGTCGGATGATAAAAAATTATCATAATAAATTTATAGTATAGAATATGATTTATTTATAATGAATTTTTGGATATATGAATTAAGGAAAATATAAGTTAATAAATGAAAAATAAAGAAAACGGAAGGGAACGATTAAGGGTTTTACCTCTTGAATTCTTCTCCGTGAGAACCTCCTTAAGAGGATTGGGATAAGTATTTTGGTGATGAAATAGGCTCTAGTACATAGTAAAAAGACTTCATAAGTGTATTTGGTAGGAATTGGAAAATATTAAATTCATAATAGGTGTGAGGAGAAGATGTGTTGATGGATGATATTTATAGTGGAGTAGACTGTTATTTTTGAATATTTTATTCATTTGATTATCATTTTTGATAAAGATAATGAATAGTTTCAAAATTATGACTAAATATATTAAATTAATGAATTTTAGTTCTAGATTATGGTAAATACCTCATAAATCACTAAATTAATAATTTATGTAACTAATAATGTATTTGTACAGTAAATTACAATATTTTACTATTCCCAAAAAATTGATTTTTTTTTTGAAAAAACCCAAAAGTTCATCCTAAATTTTTAATGGTTTTTAGAATTCAAAAATAATCCCCATTTTATGAAAATAATTTTTGAAATTTGAGAAATTTAATTTTCAATTAAAATAATCATTTACATGGAAAATTCGAATTTTTAAATAATAACTAATGATATAACAATTTGTAAAATTAATTCAGGTCTCATAAAATATATCATTATCATAACGGAAAAAAATATTAATTTTAAAATATGTTTTAGAAAATAATTTTTTTTCAATCATTATATTAATTGTAAAATTGTAAATAAACTTTTATGTTTTATAAAAATATCAACAGTTAATTAATAATTTCTTAAACATTTATTTATATATACTATGATATAATTATATCATATTAAAATTTATAATATGCATAAATTTTATTTATAATATTATAGGTGATGTTAATATTAAAATAATAAACATACTATGAATATAATGAAATGAGAGTTTTAAAAAATTGGGATTTTTCACTTATTCACTGAAAAATAAATATTTTTAGGAAAATAACAAAAATTTACCCTAAGATAATTTGAAACATTGTTTTTTAAAATTGATTTTACTTTTTTTAAATTAATTTTTAAAATTATAAATATTTATTTTTAAAATAATTTCACCATTAAAAGGTGTTAAAAATACTTTTAGAAAAATATATCCTTTTAAGGCGTAACATTGGATTCATTCTTATCTTATGCATATAAAATCATTTATATGAATGTGAAACAGTTGATTATATATATAATATATAAACTTCATTAATAATATTCATTCTCCAAAACTCAGCGACAAGGTTGTAATGGTAATTTTAAAATTCAAATATTTAGTTGTATATTATTATTTTTTAAGCATGGTGTTATGTAAAACCTTTGTTATAAAACATATTAAATTCCAAAAGTTAAATATAACAATATCTTGGGGTGTTTCATTATCCCCTACTTAAATAAATTTTTTTCCTCACAATTTGAAATTACACTTTAAAAAATCCAAGGTAGATACTTTAAAATTCGTTTATGGGAAACCCACATTTGAAGTAGGGTTAATGAAATATAATCTAAATATAAGATAAAGGAAAATGAAGAGGTCACCACAATGCTAGGTATTTGAATAGGATAACATTAGTGTCTAGTGAAAAAATATACATTTAAGAATAATATAACCATCATGTTCTGATGGACAGTGATATAGAACAATGTTATTAGAAAGATAAACTTTACAAACACATAAATTTGTGATTGGTTAAAAGACATTGGATTTATCAGAATGAAAATTATATAGATAATTTTTTTCCACCAAAATAATTTTCCTATTGTGGAGGAATTATTTTAATATTTATATCAAAACCATATAAAATAAACTTACTTGATTACTTTCTATGTCATAAGAATAATATTATCCTTTGGGTGTACTTAGATCTCTTTTCACGTCATCCCTTACACCTAGAAATGAATGTTCACAATTAATTTTTCATTCTTAAATATCTTTTAACAAATCATATGGTCCATAATTTATTTCTTCAACCATTAAATTATTACATAAACAAATAGGGTTATAATATTTTATTAATGAAAATAATTTTTAATGTTTACCTTTACCCATTACACAAGTATTTAATCTTATGACTCATTTAAAACATGTATGTCTAAATTCAATCGTCAAAATATAAAAGGAATGTAAATAAATGTACAAAATAAACCTAACATAATATTCGATAAATAATATATAAATAATATATGAATACCTTAATATCATTTAAACCCTTATGAAACAATAATTCTTCCAAGAGTAAAATCTCATATTGTTCATAATTCTAAAAATCTAATAACTCTAGTATAACATAATCCATCATCTCACTAACCACCTTAATGGACACCAAAATTATCCCATAAGAGTATATCTAATATTATCTGAACATAGAGAACATATTTAGGGTTATCATTCCCATGTAATGTGTTTTCATGAAGATCTATATACAACATAATCACTTCTATTGATTATTGGTGCCATTCATTGCATGCTTCCAGTTCCTTAAAGAAGAAGTATTATAGTAAAATCCTTATATATCTCATGATTCTTACAAACAAAGAAATATTGTCATAATACTGAAATAACATAATTCTTGCATCCAAACATGAGCATATTAATCATTAATCTTCATCTATAGTGGTAGCATAAGCTTGAACATGATCCACTATCCTCTTTTGTATATTCCTTCGACACATATGATATTGAATTATTTAGTATCCCATATCCATATAGTTAAATCACTAAACACAAGAAAATTCATTTTATTCCTTACAATCATGAACATGGTGACATTTTTCTCTATCCTTAAAGAAAACTTCTTTACCTCATAATCATATTACAAGGTGCTTCCTTCCACAATTATCACTTGCAGGAAAATAATTATTCAACTTCTTCCATTTATCTATTTTTTTCAAGAGTAAGTTTCTTATATTTCATCCTTATGAACAAATAATACACTTTTAATTGTTTCCCTATATTTTTAGAAAATTATATTATATCATCATATGATGAGAATATTTGGAATATTACTTCCTTCGAAATACAGGCTTAAATTCACCTAGGAAATGATCATTCTTACTATTTGGATTCTGTGAAATGATTTAGTTCTCATTTATTATGATAGGATCCATTTATAAAAAATATAATAAACTATATTGGGTTGTGAATCATAATTCATAATTTCACTCAATAAAAACACTTAACATAAATTATAAATTTATTCATAGCTAAGGTCTTAATCATAAACATGGTTTCATTGGGAACATGTTTATTTTCAAATCCCACATAAAGGTTTTTAAAGATAATGTGAATTATACTAATCATATCCCTTGTAATTTTAAAACCTGGTGCATATTAAGGCTCATTTTATTGTACCTTGTTCCATTAAGTTAGGTTTGACACACCTTGTTAGACTTGTAACTCATACGTATATTTGTGTTATAACCATGTCCACCTGTAGTATCCAAATACAGTTGTATTGCTATAAATACACACATATTCTCTACCTTAAAAAATTGTTGGATGTTATTATATGATTCTCTTAAAATTATATCATATGGTTGTGTTCCCTAATCAATGTAATATAAATCTAGTTTTCAAGGTTTCTACAAAACTTACTCTAATAAGAAATGTTAAAACCCCAACCCCAATAAACTGAACCTAGTACATTACTTAACTTCATTGGTACTATAAAAAAAATGTTCTCCTCCCATATGTTCGAATTGTTTTTTAGATTTGAAAAATTATATAAAAACTTAAGTATTACATTACAACATTAAATGATATAAAACTTATCAAAACCATTGGAAACACCCATAAAGTCCTAGATTATCCTTCCAAGTCATTCATATTATTCATCATTACATCTCAGGGAAAATATAACAAAATAAATGGGTGAGATCAAATTTGAAGTGAGTTTAAAAAATAAAGTTAAAGACTATATAAATAGTAAGTTATGGTGAATTTCTAAAAACATATTCCACTAGAACATAATCATGATCATAATATGTAAGGAATAAAAGCTGATTTAATAATGTCATATATAATCACATGAGAATAAATGTTAAAAATAGATATTCTACTAGTAAAATAATCACATGGACTAAATATTACTAGTATAATAATATAGTAATTATTAATTTCATTGATCATAAACCTATCATTAAGGATTTGACCAAGACACCATATATAAATGTGTAATAACCTGGTCCTTTTTTGTCTCATGAGTATTCTAGATGCATCGAAGGGATATAATGGTCCCCACCCACCAGTTAATAAGTCCAACACAATCCTCATAAAGAATTTCCGAAACATAATCAATATATAAATTCATATTGAACCTATACTATGAAATGGTAATAACATTCCCCAAATAGTAAAAATAATCATAAACCATCAATAGTAATGTGGAGAATGGTATTAAGATTGTACATATTCACAAATAATAATAAACCATTAAATATAATATGGTAGATGGAACCATAAGTGATAAATTTTTATAAATCATATTAAAAAATCTAGGGTTTTGAAATATAATTGAATAATACAATAAAATCATAGAGAAATTATTGATAGAAATACCATTTTCGTTTGGAAACAACAGTTATTTTGGATAAATCATTTATATTTGTTATAATAATCAGAATGTGAACATGTATACTCTAGAAAATAAACTTGAATGAAATAAAATTTGAGTATTATTAAAAGTACATGAGCCTCAGCCCAATTGGTGAGGACTCCTTAAGTGCATCCAAGAGACCCAGGATCAAATTCAGGCAGAGGCTAATTTCTGATACTGTAGTAGTACTGTAGCAGACTGTAGTAGGTACTGTAGCATGAACTGGGCAGACTGTAGTAGGTACTATAGCAGGAACTGTAGCATGTACTGTAGGAGGAACTATGCATAACTGTAGCAGGGAATGTAGCGGGACTATAGCAGACACTGTTGAGCACTGTAGTAGTGAGGAATATTCCTCCACTTAGGCCTTCGGGCCACTGATTTGGTCCCCGAGTCCTTTAACGCCTTCGGGGCACCTAGGCCTTTGGGTCAGTAAGGCCTTTGGGCCACCTAATGTCCTTCGGGCCACCTTAAGTGCAGATGAAAACCAGAAAACCTACAAGGAAAAAGCTTTAGAAGGAGGAGCAAGGAGATTTCACCATAGCAGAAGCAAATCTGATTGCAAGAATGAGAGGGTATAGCACCTGCCATTGGGACAAGCATGTGCATGCATGGAAAAGCCTAGCTGAACAGCCATGTGAAAATGGAGAGCTGATTTCATGATGACGATTCTGGGGAGGAGCAGTTCCAAGTAGTTAGTCTAGGTTGTATGTAATTTTTGAAGCCTACGGGCAATAAATTCCTCTAAGGCCTACGGGCCATGTAATACTTATGCCTACAGGCCTTTTAAGGGTTCCACCTCACCCCTTAAAAGGTGGATTATCAAAATAAATTAAAAAAATGAAGGCCTTCGGAGTATTATTAAAATATTATTGGTATTAAAATTTGGAAATTAGAGAGAAATCGTGTATAAATAGTGTTTAAGAAACTTTATAAATGATCTACGTTAGTGCGGTTTAAGGGAAAATATAAATGTGTCTTTGAAGTGTACTCAAGAAAACTCTTTTGCATAAAAATATAAATGAACTCAGATATTTTTTAATGATATAATTATATATTTTATAAAAATATTGGTAACTTATAATATATTGTGGAGTGTACTTTAAAATGGGTAAAAAAATTGGGAAGTTCCCTTTCATCAGGCCAGCTTAATAGGAGGAATTTAAAAGGGAACTTTATAAAACATGTACTTACCTATCTAAGAATGATTAAAGGATCTAGATAAATGAGTGGGGAACATTTTCACATTATTTATAAGATGTATATAAAAATAAATAATAATTAAATTTAGTTAATTTGGGAAAAATCATAACCCAAATGAGAATTTGGGGTTTAGGAAGAATTAATTCCCGCATTCCAAACAGTAAAACCATATGCCCCAAACAAATTAATGATAAGGAAATAAGACATTTAATACCATGAATATAAATATGTTAGTGATTTTATACATAAATGGAAAGTATATATACATCCCACACAATAAATAGTGGTGAATAAGTCATATCTCACAGAAATAAAAGTTAGATGTCAAAACCCTTACCTTAGGTCAGAAAGCATTTTTCACTTGTACTAAATGTCCTGAATAATAAAATTACCTTCATTAATAATTTAACTCATAACCTATTTAATTTTTTTATATCCTATAATTCTATTAAGTTCATTTATGGTATTTTTTATGAGTTATAATATTAAATTCCACTGTTTATGTAACACCCTGAGCTTCCACAATACGCTTCTCATTCAATAATGCAATAGCTTGCATTGTACGCAACGTCAAGTTCTAAAACACCGCGACTAATCAAAGTAGCCGTTATGAATAGTAATAACCACTTTTTAAAATTTTAGAAATTTTATATTTCAAAATGTACTTCATTTTTGGATTTGGAATATCGAAATTAGCCTATGTTGATTTTTTGGTATTTTTCTGAGAACTTCTAATTTTTTATGAATAATGAAAAATACTTAAAACAACATTTTTAATCAAAATAATTTATAGTGATAAGTTATACTATTGATTGGTTTTAAAGTATAATTAGAATAAATTTTTACCATTTTATCAAATGGTTTTCATTAGAATTAATTTCACTTTGAAATTGGACATAAACAATTGTCAATCTTTTGATATAAATTGTTTCTTAAAAACACGCTATTTGTTGTGACAGTGGGAATTAATTATAAAATAAATTAATGAAACTTATATGTTTGGAATTTTGTAAAATATAAATCATTTTTGAATTCGGAATATCAATTATAGCTTAGGGTGAAATTTTGGCATTGTTCTGAAAAACTTCAATTTTTGATGAATAGTGAAGCCACTAAGTGGTAGTTAAATAACATATTTTTCGTTTAAATGAAATATTACCACTTCTGTGATTTTATTTTTAAAAATCCGACATACATGGTTTTCATTAAGAAGAAAAATGTGGTTCAATGATATTAAAATAATTTTTGGTGAATAGTAACTTTTAAGTTCTTAATCGCGATTAGAGGTAATTAGTGTAGTTTAAGGTAAAAATAATGTTTTAATAATATTAGATGAGCTTGAAACATGTCCTACCCTCATTGGATGTTCCATGGCCGACCGAGACAATCCATGGGTCAACTTGGGGACCCCATGGATCCACTTTAGTTAGAAAATGACATAAATACCTTTTATTTAATGTTAAAGTAAAAAATGACACAAACATGAGATGTTTTACTAAAACAATTTTTACATGGGGTTATACAAGTCATATTTTTGACTATAAATAGTCATTGTAAATCTAAAAAGATTTCCTACATCATATTATTTTTTTATAATTTTTAGACATTATACAAATTAAATTATTTATGACATCATTATGATGCAGCGATGACCTCATTATTTAACGATTTCAATAAAATGAAAAGATAATGTACAATACAAGGATTACACTTGTACAAAGACTATTGGATGGGTATATTTCTAACCCTTATCACCCTATCAAGGAATTATATAAGTGTGGGACCTTTAGAATCCGAAAAGCATTGTATAATAATGTAAAATGTCCTTACTTTCCAAGAGTGCCCCTCCTCTCCTCTTATAAAAGGCCCCCACCTCTACCACCTCATTCATACATTCAAGCCATTTGGCTCGGCCAACCTCTGCCAAAATACTCTCCCAACTTCCCTCCCTTAATCCTAGAATCCTCACTTTGGGCATAACTCTTCCCAAGGAAGCCTTTGGCTCAAATCAAAAAGAGTTACCCGATTTTGAGGTAATATCTTCTCTAATGTCGTTTTGATTTATTTTTCTTCTCCAACCCCTTAAATTCTTTTTATTCATTTCTTTTGTAACAACACCATTATCCTCAATATACTAGGATGTTGTTATAAGAAGTATTGGAGCTACACTTACACACACCTACATCTAATGGTTAAAGAACATACGGTTTCTGTGGATGGCGAATTTCTGCCTCACGAAACGATGATCGATCAACACTCATATAACACCTTCAAAGGTGGCCATTATAATGTCAATATATTTATATATGATATATAATATGTTTATGTTTTACTTATGCTTCTGTATTTCTCATTTATGGCATACTTTATGATTTCCATTATGGGTAAACGCGATAATTTCATTTTAGGAAGTGCGGACTACCGCCCCCTCAAAGTGATGTGAATCATGAATGCCATATGTGGGATGTATAAAAGATGAAGTAAATGATATTATATATGATATTATACTAGAACTATATTATAGCTTTATATAATTATGATTTCATTCCATTAAATACGAAATAGAAATGAAAGTAGCATTCATGCGTACGTAAGGCTTACCGTCTCCATGAACGGTGAATTTCATTTCTTACCTCTAAATATTATGTAATATTATAAAGGCATGTATATACTGGATATATATGATATATATGATATCTACATCATGAAAATAATTCTGGATATAATGGATATATCACCACATGAACAACTTTTAATTATAAGAATTTTATTTTTGACTCAAGTAGCTAAGATCGACAAAATGACCGTTATAAACTTAAATAATTACATAATGTTCATAACATGGTAATAAGGGATATAAAAGGAATAGTGAACATGAAAAAGGTTCTTAAGTAAATAGAAATTAACTCTTTTTTATTATTCCGGAGGTTAAAGAACGGTCGAGTCAGGACAGGACGCAAGGTAAGGGAACTTCTTAACCCAACTTCTATTCTTTGGGTTAATTTCCTACTTTCAAATTATGTCATTATATTATTATGTCCTATCTTGTATTTGTACATTATTTATTTGTACTTATAGTGAATACACATTATAGATGTACTTCATTTAAAAAAATGGTCTTTTTAAGGACATCGTCTCAATCCCCTTTCATTGAGGCATATTTGGTTTTATACACAACTTTCTTTTATACGGTGTATAAACCCCTTTGACTTTTACGTTTATTCTAAAGGAATCATTTTTATACGAAGCGTTTTACTAAACGACAAAAAGGGAATGTTTTTCTTTCTGTACTTATGCGGCGACAACGATTTATCTGCCGCCGTGACCATTATTTGAGTTTTCGCTTCCTCTACAAGCCATCATTTTTTTTAATGAAAAATAAATACAAAGTTTTAACTTTATTTTATTTTGGTATTGAAAATGGTTTTGAAAGCATTTTTATTATATCAATGTGTTTTATTGATATCTTGTGATTGAAATGTGGACATGTTATGTTTCCTTTATGCATGTTTTTTGTGATACGATTATGTTATGGTTTATGATATGTTTAAACCTATTCATATGAGGAATGAATTGGACTTAATACGTGACGGGTGGAGCCCGCTACAGCTCCTCGATGCATCGGCAGGTCTCATGAGACAAACTAGTGTCCTGGCACGATGCCTTGACAAAATCTTATTTGTGGTCTTGGCACGAGGCCTTGGCTACGTGGTTATGATAGTCTGGCATTATGCATTCCATCATTATGAAAGTGGTTAATGATATTTCATGTGATTATTCGACCAGTAGAATATCCATGTTAAGAAGTAAATGGCATTATCTCATTTTACTTTTTCCATATTATGTTGATGTTCAATTTTAAAAGGCTTTTGTTTTAGTTATACATTGCCTTAAATGTTTATGTTTATTTATGAAAGCATCTGCAATATTGTTATCCTTACTGAGCATCTGAGCTCACCCCTTTCAATGTTTTAATATTTTCCAGGATTTGAAGAAGTATTTTAGGAATGACCTGCAGGGATAGTCAGAAGAGGATATGAGTGTGGACTATGAAGACTTTGTTATTGTAGTTTTTCACCTTATGTTGTAATGTAACATTTATGAATGTATCTAGTGTTTCCAAGGATACTAAACTAATCGGTCTTTCGAGACATGATCTTTTGTGATCATGCCAATGTTACGAAGTAAGGCGCCGACTCTGGGTAGCTGGGGTTGGGGCGTTACAGTTGGTATCAGAGGCAGTTTAGTACTAACTTTGGAAGCTAGATTTAGATAAACTCTGACTAGATCACATAGCCCAAAGATAGACTTTGAGGATTAGTATAGAAGAACTTCCTAGAATTTTGTTATTGTAGAGATTTTGTGAGTTTTCCAAGCAATACATCCCTGTTTGGATACGAGCAGGTAGAGGCGGCTTTGGCACAGATGTACCTAGGGGTAAAACCCGAAAACACCGCTTTGAGCATGACTCAAATGGGAACTGGTGCACAACAATGGGCCTTGCTGCACTCTTGGTTACGACACTCCCGGGGGATATGCTTAGGATAATTCTCATTTTATTTACAAACCACTATGAACGGCTATGAGTATATACTTCCTCAAAGAAAACCTTTTTATGATTATGGTTTATATACATAAATAGTTCAATTTATGTTAAGTATGGAATTATGTATTTTGATTCATAAACTAATCTAGTTTATGCCATTGTATAGAAATGGTTCCTAGTGGAAGGAATGGAAACTGTATCAATGCACGAACTCCATGTAGGGATTGCCCTCCTGCTCAAGATAGTTATTTTGGATCTAGAGATACAACTGGTGCTGATGAACTTATTACCATACAGGGACAACTCACTCATGTTATGAATAATAACCTTACTCGTATGGATCACCCTGATCCACAATGTGGAGGATAAATGTTAGACCGCTTCATGAGGCAACAACCACCAACATTTAATGGGGGTACAAATCCATTAGTAGCTGAGCAATGGATAAACTCCTTAGAGACAATACTCCATGCCTTGGGGAGTAGCGAAAGGGAGAAGGTTGTCATGGCAGTTTACCGCCTCACTGGAGATGTCGATCAGTGGTGGTCGCTGATTCAAAACACAAAGGAAGATGATGACGTATCAAATATGGAATGGAGGGAGTTCAAAGAGATTTTCCTAGAAAAATACTATCCTCGTGACCATCGAGCAGATATGGAAAGACAATTTTTGAGTCTGAGACAAAAGGAGGATGAGAATGCCGCAAAGTATGAGAACAACTTTACAAGGTTAGCGAGGCATGCTGCATATTATTTACGTAGCCCAAGAAGTAAGATTGATCGTTTATTGGATGGGTTAAAACCATTTCTCCATCGAGCATTAGTCTCACAAACCTTCTCATCATATGAAGATATTGTCTCGTGTTCTATCAAGACAGAAAAAGAATTCTCTAAGTCTTATGACAACAAAGTAAATCAAGAGATGAAGAGAACGGTGGAACAAGAGACAGATAAAGGGAAAAAGGGAAAGAAGGATTTTCCATTATGTGATAATTGTGGGAAGAATCACCTTGGTACTTTCCTAAAAGGAATGGGAGTTTGTTATAAATGTGGGGAAAAAGGTCACTAGGCGCGTGATTGCAAGGGAAAGAAAGAGGCTATCAATGTTGAATGCTACAATTGTAGGGAAATGGGGCATTATGCAAATGAATGTCCTAAGCGTCAGGGAAACATACCTCAGAAAAGGCCAAGGGATCAAGGAAAATCTTATGCTGTTACTATAGTTGAAGCAGAATAACTAATGTATTGGTGCTTTTGGACTCATGGATTATATTCTGGTTATTAGAATAATGTGATATATATATATATAGATTGTACTACAGTACTTGTTGATTTCAGTAAGGTTTTAATATGATGAAGGTAATTATATTTTTAGTATGTGACAATAAGAGAAACTTTGGTTTGTTTGGGGAATCTGATAAATTGATTTTGGAATTAAGAGACCTTTTAGAGAAAGTATGGACAGAGGTATTTTGGATAACTATAAAGGTTGGAGTGGATTAAGTTGATCTTTGGATAGTATTTTTTAAGGTTAAAAAATATATGAAGATTATTTTTGGAATATTATAATACTATAGTTTTAGGAAAAGGACAACCTGCAGGGTGGGGAATAACCCGTTGCGTCGGACAAAGCTGCAGGAATCGAACCCACAACCATAGTGCGGCAAGACATTATTTCCTACCACTAGCCTACAGGAAGTCCCTGGTTATTACAAAATAATTTTACTAATCTAAATGGTATGTGTTAACATTTGTAACCTTATAAAATTAGGATAAGTATAATATTTTTGAGTTATATTATCTTTTTGAGTGAAAGATGAGTTAAAGGTTGAAACTCTAATTGTCAAGCATAAATATATATATACCTATCACTTATTCAATGAATAAATTAATTCTTAAACTTTAGTAAAGGGATATTAAAACAAAAAAATGTGTTATCCTAATACCTTATGTCTTGTTGAACTGTTGATATTTTAAATCAACATAGATTGAAGGCTTTGAGGCCCTCAATTTGACAGTTGATTGTGATTGATGACCTCAATCACTCCCTACAAATATTTACGTTTTTCCTCCAATTATATGTCTCTAATTTCCACCAATGTTCTCCTAATCGAGATCAAAATTGGGTGGTGAGTTTTTCATTTTCCTTTCCCTCTTATAAAGGCTAAATTTTATTAATCTTATTTCTGATGTGGGTTTTCCACAAAGGTATTTTCTATTTTCAACATTTTATTTTCCAAGAAAAATTTCAAATTTCGAGGATTCAATTTATTGAATGAGGGGAGAATGTAACACCCCGAGCTTCCACAATACGCTTCTCATTCAATAATGTAATAGCTTGCATTGTATGCAACTTCGAGTTCTAAAACACCGCGACTAATCAAAGTAGCCATTATGAATAGTAATAACCACTTTCTAAAATTATAGAAATTTTACATTTCAAAATGGACTTCATTTTTAGATTCGGAATATCAAAATTAGCCTATGTTGAATTTTTGGTATTTTTCTGAGAACTTCTAATTTTTTATGAATAGTGAAAAATACTTAAAACAACTTTTTTAATCAAAATAATTTATAGTTATAAGTTATACTATTGAGTGGTTTTAAAGTATAATTACACTATATTTTTACCATTTTATCCAATGGTGTTCATTAGAATTAATTTCACTTTGAAATTGGACATAAACAATTGTCAATCTTTTGATATAAATTGTTTCTTAAAAACACGCTATTTGTTGTGAAAGTGGGAATTAATTATAAAATTAATTAATGAAACTTATATGTTTGGAATTATGTAAAATAGACATCATTTTTGAATTCAGAATATCAATTATACCTTAGGGTGAAATTTTGGCATTGTTCTGAAAAACTTCAATTTTTGATGAATAGTGAAACCACTAAGTGGTAGTTAAAAAACTGATTTTTCTTTTAAATGAAATATTACCACTTCTGTGATTTGATTTTTAAAAATCCAACATACATGGTTTTCATTAAGAAGTAAAATGTGGTTCAATGAGATTAAAATATTTTTTGGTGAATAGTAACTTTTAAGTTCTTAATCGCGATTAGAGGTAATTAGTGTAGTTTAAGGTAAAAATAATGTTTTAATAATATGAGATGAGCTTGACACATGTCCTAACCTCATTGTATGTTCCATGTCCGACCAATACAATCCATGGGTCAACTTGGGGACCCCATGGAGCCACTTTAGTTAGAAAATGACATAAATACCTTTTATTTAATGTTAAAGTAAAAAATGACACAAACCTGAAATGTTTTACTAAAACAATTTTTACATGGGGTTATACAAGTCATATTTTTTACTATAAATATTCATTGGAAATATAAAATGATTTCCTACATCATAGTATTTTTTTTATAATTTTTAGACATTAAATAAATTAAATTATTTATGACATCATTATAATGCAGCGATGACCTCATTATTTAATGATTTTAATAAAATGAAACTATAATGTAAAATACAAGGCTTACACATGTCCAAAGACTATTTGATGTGTAGATTTAGAACCATTATCACGTTATACACGAATTATATAAGTGTGGGACCTTTAGAATCCTAAAAGCATTGTATAATAATGTAAAATTTCCATACTTTCCAAGAGTGCCCCTCCTCTCCTCTTATAAAAGGCCCCCACCTCTACCACCTCATTCACACTTTCAAGCCATTTGGATCGACCAAACTCTCCCAAAATACTCTCTCAACTTCCCTACCTTACACCTAGAAGCCTCACTTTGGGCAGAACGCTTCCCAAGGAAGCCTTTGGCTCAAATCAAAAAGAGTTACCCGATTTTGAGGTAATGTCTTCTCTAATGTCGTTTTGTTTTATTTTTCTTCTCCAACCCCCTAAAATATATTTATTCATTTCTTTTGTAACAACACCAGTATCCTCAATATACTTGGATGTTTTTATAAGAAGGATTCGAGCTACACTTACACACACCTACATCTAATGGTTAATGAACATACGGTTTCTGTGGTGGCGAATTTCTGCCTCACGAAACGATGATTGTTCAACACTCATATAACTCCTTCAAAGGTGGAAATTAAGATGTCACTATATTTATATATGATATATAATATGTTTATGTTTTACTTATTCTTCTTTATTTCTCATTTATATCATACTTTATGATTTCCATTATGGGTAAACGCGATAATTTCATTTTAGGAAGTGCGGACTACCGCCCCCACAAAGTGATGTGAATCGTTAATGCCATATGTGGGATGTATAAAGGATGGAGTAAATGTTATTATATATGATATTATACTGGAACTATATTATACCTTTATATAATTATGATTTCATTCCATTAAATACAAAATAGAAATGAAAGTAGCGTTCATGCGTACGTACGGCTTACCGTCTCCATGAAAGGTGAATTTCATTTCTTACCTCTAAATGTTATGTAATATTATAAATGCATGTATATACTGGATATATATGATATATATGATATCTACATCATGAACATAATTCTGGATATAATGGATATATCACCACATGAACAACTTGTAATTATAAGAATTTTATTTTTGACTCAAGTACCTAAGATCGACAAAATGACCGTTATAAACTTAAATAATTACATAATGTTCATAACATGGTAATAAGGGATATAAAAGGAATAATGAACAAGAAAAATGTTCTTAAGTAAATAGAAATTAACTCTAGATTTTTATTCAGGAGGTTAAAGAACGGTCGAGTCAGGACAGGACGCAAGGTAAGGGAACTTCTTAACCCAATTTCTATTCTTTGGGTTAATCTCCTACTTTCAAATTATGTCATGATATTATTATATCCTATCTTGTATTTTTACATTATTTATGTGTACTTATAGTGAATACACATTATAGATGTACTTCATTTAAAAAATGATCTTTTTAAGGACTTCGTCTCAATCCCCTTTCATTGAGGCATATTTGGTTTTATACACAACTTTCTTTTATACGGTGTACAAACCCCTTTGACTTTTAAGTTTATTCAAAAGGAATCTTTTTTATATGAAGCGTTTTACTAAACGACAAAAAGGGAATGTTTTTCTTTCCGTACTTATGCGGCGACAACGACTTCTTTGCCTCCGTGACCATTATTTGAGTTTCAGCTTCCTCTACAAGCCATCATTTTTTTAATGAAAAATAAATACAAAGTTTTAACTTTCTTTTATTTTGGTATTGAAAATGGTTTTGAAAGTGTTTTTATTATATCAATGTGTTGTATTGATATCTTGTGATTGAAATGTGGAAATGTTATGTTTCCTTTATGCATGTTTTATGTGATACGATTATGTTATGGTTTATGATATGTTTAAACCTATTCATATGAGGAATGCATTGGACTTAATAAGTGACGGGTGGAGCCCGCTACAGATCCTCGATGCATCGGCAGTTCTCATGAGACAAACTAGTGTCTTGGCATGAGGACTTGACAAAATCTTATTTGTGGTCTTGGCACGAGGCCTTGTCTATGTGGTTATGATAGTCTGGCATTATGCATTCCATCATTATGAAAGTGGTTAATGATATTTCATGTGATTATTCGACCAGTAGAATATCCATGTGAAGAAGTAAATGGAATTATCTCATTTTACTTTTGCCATATTATGTCGATGTTTAAGTTTAAAAGGCTTTTGTTTTAGTTATACATTGCCTTAAATGTTTATGTTTATTAATGAAAGCTTCTGCAATATTGTTATCCTTACTGTGAGCTCACCCCTTTCAATGTTTTAATATTTTCCAGGATGTGAAGAAGTATTTTAGGAATGACCTGCAGGGATAGTCAGAAGAGGATATGAGTGTGGACTATGAAGACTTTGTTATTGTAGTTTTTCACCTTATGTTGTAATGTTACATTTATGAATTTATCTTGTGTTTCCAAGGCTACTAAACTAATCGGCCTTTCGAGACTTGATCTTTTGTGATCATGCCAATGTTACAAAGTAATGCACCGACTCTGGGTAGCTGGGGTTGGGGCGTTACAGTTTAGAAGTACTATTTTCATTGGTTTTCTTGATTGGTTTAGTTTAATATATGTAATAATGATCCTATGAAATGATAATAGCTATCGAAAATTTAAATTATATTTTATTAATAAAATTACTGAATATTTTATGGTATTATATATCATTTTTTTCTTTATATTGGGATGATTCATTAGATAAAACGTTAATGATAACCATTTGGATCATTTTGGAGTTTTCTCGATCATCACGATCTATTTTTTGTTTTATGAATTAGTATTATGTATAAATACTTTCTAAAAAACATTAAATAAGATTTATTACATATATTATTGTCTTTTTTAATGATAAAAATGGTTTTATGACTATCCTTGAAGGCATAATTGAAAATTGAAAACACTTCATCCATGAAGGCGGTAAATTGGCACATCATGGACGATGTTTTGATTTTTTTAATGATGAGGGTAAGAGAAAAGAATTGATGAAGAATATAACATTATCATAATAACATTATATTATATATATAAGATATTGGAGTTATTATTCTTATTAGGGAAAAGTAGTTATGTAATGAATAAGAAAAGAAATGAAAAGAAAGTAAAAATGAAACGGCAGGATTAAGGGTTTTACCTCTTGAATTATCTTCCTTAAGAACCTTTTTAAGGGAATTGGGATTTGTCTTTTTGTGAGAACAAAGGATCGTGTAATTGGGTAAGATTCGTGGGAAGATTACTTAGTAGAAATTGGATAGGGTTCGTAAAATGACCCATACTCTTAATACATTGTTATTACGTAAAAATTGAAGCATACTTATTACACCATATAACAAAACCATGAAAGGACCGTATATGTATAATGTCTTTAGAAAATGGGAAACATAAACAACTGGTTCATAAATAATCTACCTTGTATCCCATTTATTTTATCATATCTAGAGTCCCTTTTTGGCATATCCTACTTAATATCCTTCTTCCTGGCCTGGGGAAAAGGAAACATACAAAAGGGTGAGCTCAAATTCTCAGTAAGGGTAAATAAAGGTAATATCAATAATATCATATTCATAAGAACATAACATTTTGAAAATCTTAACCTGTAAAAGAGATCATAATATCTTAACATGGGATAAATCATAGAAGTGAAATGAAATCCCAATAATCATAACATAAAACATGAAACTTTGTGGCATACACACATAATCATATAAAATCATTTCTTATTAGTCAAGACTCATTGCCAAGACTATCTTAGCAGACAAAGTCCATTTCTGAACCGAGTTCACTCCTCGTTCCAGTCCTATATCACTAAAACAGTTTTAACTTGTTGTTCCATCCATGTCTATCTCATGAGATATAAATATTTACCCAATTCATTGAAGGGAGATATAGGTCCCACCCATCTTATAATGAAACCATTCTTATGTGTGCCACAAAATCATAAATCATATATCATAGCATAACCCATGTATTAAAAATGGGATTCTTAAACATCATGACATCATAACATAATCCATATATGATAAAAGGAAATCATAAAATTAATTCCATCATAACATAATAAAATCAATGTAAAAATAGGGATAGAAACAGAACCCTATATTATCATAGATGGAAAATAATTTTGATAAGACACTTGAACTCCATTATTGAGGAAAATATCCTTTCTACTTCAAAACAAAATTTAATTTCTTAATATATCATACAATTTTAATCTAAAAGAAGTTCATTGAAAATAAACTTGGGAACTTGTAAAAGAAGATTCATGGATATAATGTTGTATTAAATCATAAAAAAATACATTCATGCCGTATAAGTTAAAAAAACATTCTTCTCGTACTTTGGCCGGAAAAGTCAAAAAGTGCCTTGTACTAAAAACGATAAAAGATTCCATTCATATCTTTTACTAAAAACTCACCAACGGGTAAAATTGGATTAAAAAGTTATAGGAGGATAGGAATAATATTACATATTGAGGAAACATGGATGTTGATGATAAATATTCCTCAGTAAATTCAGAAATATAAACAATCTCGGATAAAAATGATATTGGGATATTTTCCCTTACCTTAGGTCTGATATGCTTTGTACATGTCTGAACCTCCTGTATAATGATTTAAATAATGTCATTGACTTATTCCAGAATCATACTCATTTTTATGATATCATATAGGGTCATATTCGTATCTTCTTATTAGAAATATTTCATTGCTACTAGGTATTCGAGTGTATATTGCTTTATGTTCTTATGTGTGTTTTGTTGAATAAATTCTGATTATTATTTTTAGGTCATAGATACCTCATTTAAATAATGGTATTAGTGTAATATATATCATATTTACTCAATAAATACATTTATATAATCATTATTCAATGAAGATCATGTAGAACGAGTCGCATCACATCTCGGAGACGGTAGGCCGTACGTATGCACGAGTGATGATATCGTTCCCACGATCGTGGAATTATATTGAAGTGTATGTATAATATTTCATAATCAATATCACATTAAAATAATCATATATAGTTATTATTTACACCATTATACCCATCCATGTAAGGTAGTGTTGGAAAACATATTACACCACGGCGTGGAGACGGTATTCCGTACGTACGCACGCGCGGTGATTTCATTTTCCGTAGGATGGATAGAAGGTGAAATAGGGTTGTTCCATATTTATAATTAAATATCATTATATGAGTGATACTTTTGTTATTACTTCATAATGAAACAAGTAAAGAATAAGAAGTAGAAGAAGAAATAAATTTGAAGGAATTGGTAACAGATATTTCCTCTTTTTCAACACGCCTCTTTGAAACCCCTTCTTAGGGCACTAAGATTGGTCTTTGAAGAAGACCAGGACCTCTAGGATGTTTTTTAGGGATGTTTAGAATATTAATTATCAGGGGTTTTCCGATCATGAAGGCTCAAAGTGGTGTGAGGAGGAGAGGGAGGATGTGCCGTTTTATAAGGGAGGAGAGGAGCACATTTGGAATTATAAGAAATATTAATTTATAATAAATTCCAACCCCAGTTAAAAACCTCCAAAATGACTCATATATAAATATTAGATGATATAGGGTTGTGATATCATCAGTTAATAAAATTTAGACAATTTGGGAATTTATTTTAAACATTATCATCATGATTTATCTTTGTATAATCTATTTAATTTTATTTGTGGTAATAATATTCTAAATTTTAAGAAATTATAAATATTTACTTATATGTTTTTAATTGTCCATAATTGTATAATTTATTAATTTTTAGATCATATAAATTTTAATTTACAATTTCTAAATATTTTTGTGATTTTTAAACAATTTTATAATATGTAATTTCTATAAATTAACAATACTGTCAATTTTGACACTATTCATTTATTTGAGTTTAAATAAAATATATACAGAAGATATGTTCTAACTAAAATATTTAATATATTCATAACATGTCATTTTTACCTATAAAATTATTGAAGAAAATTAAATATTTCATATAATATTTCTTTTAATACTTTTAAAATCATTTATTTGATATTTCAATTAATAAAATAATTTCAACATCACTATTGTGTCATATTTAATGATAATTTTTTAATCCCTAAAAATTATAAATGAATTCCTTTGATGTAGATAATTGTATTAGATTTCTTGATACTATTCATGTTCGAAGTTTCATGAAGTTTATCACTAAATTAAAATTATTATACTTATAAGATTTTAAAGAGTGACATGTTGTCACTTTCTTTGGTTTTAATAATAAATAAATTATTTTAATAGTCAAAAGTCCATAAAATTAATTTATTCTGAATCTTAGGTTATATTTATTTACTTATAGTAATACAATAGAATTTTGGCAGGTGTTAGGGTAATTTTATAATCTTATTTTTACCCTTAATTACCTGATTTACCTTTAACTGCAGTAAATAAAAATTAACATAGTTGCTATTCATAATATCCAAAAAATAAATGTAACCTATTAACATAATTTTTACCCACTAATTCCAAATATGGAATCCATCTTTCAAAATTCAAAACACAGAATTTGTAGTAATTAATTTAATATTAATCCCATTGTTAAGCAAACGGGTTTTAAAAGTTAAAACATTTCCAAAGATTGAAATGTTTTTACCTATGAATTCAATGTAAAAATAATTATAATGACATATATTATATTAAACAGTAAAAATATATTATATTTATACTTTAAAACCATTAAATATTATAATTTAACCATATAAATTATTGCGATGAAAGGTGTTTTTTTAATTAAAATATAGAGTGTTTTTACTATTTATCAAAATATGAAAGTTACCAGAATAATATGAAAAATTTATCCAAAGTATATTTTTATATCCTGATTCCAAAGAATAATTTTTTTTTGTCAAATTGAACTTATAAACATGTCAAATACTAGATTTAATGTGGGTGCGCCATCAAAAGGTAGCAAAACTGCATTTTTTAAAAAATATTTATTTTACCCGAAAAAATTATTTTATTCTCATATCGTGTTCTAGAAAATATGTAAGATGAATAATAATGTTTTAAAATTTAAAATTAAGGTAATACACAATCATAACTGCTAGTTTATAATATTATAATAATATATCATTGTTTAGTGAAACTCAGTATTGCGTACTACACACGCTATCGAGGAAGGTCATGATTGCGTGTAACGCAAGCCAAGATAGTGTTGTGTGCAGTGAAAGATTCCTTTGATGTTTTATATAACATAAGTCATAAAAAAATATACTTCTCATAAAATATCAGGGTGTTACATTCTACCGCATTAAAATGAATTTCTCCCTTGAAATTTGTCACTTCATAACAAATAGATGAGGATACCTCTCCCTAATCATATCCTCAAGCTCCCATGTAGCTTCTTCTAATTGGTGGTTCCTCCATAAAAATTTCACCAAGAGAGTGGTATTGTTCCTTAGAACTTTTTTTCTATGATCCAGAATCTCTTTTGGCTGTTCTTCATAAGAAAGATCTTGCTCCAGTGGTACAACTTCAGAGCTTAGTACATGTGAAGGATCAGGTATGTTCTTTATCAGCAGAGATACAAGGAACACATCGTGAACTTAAGAAAGATTCGGTGGATGCGCCAATCGGTAAGCTACCTTCCCAACATGATCCAACATTTCAAAAGGACCAATATACCTAGAGCTCAGCTTTCCCTTCATTCCAAATCTCTATTACTCTCTTCCAAGGAGATATTCGTAAGAACACTTTATCACCCACTTCAAACTGTAGGTCTTATCATCTATTGTCAGCAAAACTTTTTTATCGACTCTGAGCTTCTCTTCTGTGTTGTTGAATAGATCTGACCTTTTCTTCCATCTCATCAAAAAGATCATGTCCTAATATCTTTCTTTCCCCAGCATCATCCCAGCAAGTTGGATTCCTGCATTTATTTCCATAGAGGGCTTCATAAGGAGCCATATAAATACTAGAGTGAAAGCTGTTATTATAAGAAAATTCCACCAAAGGTAGGTATTGATCCCAACCACCTTTGAAGTCCATAGGGAAAGATCTTAACATCTCTTCTAGAGTTTGAATTGTTCCCTCATACTGACCATCTATCTGAGGATGATAAGCAGTGCTGAAACTCAACTCTGAATCTAGAGTATACTAAAGACTTCGCCAAAACGTCGAGGTAAACCTCAGATCCCGATCAGATATAATGGAAAGTGGTATTCCATGAAATCTTACCACTTCCTTTACCTATATCCTGGCAAGCTGATCCAGAGAGAAATATTCCCTAATAGCAATGAAGTGTGCCGACTTCATAAGACAATCAACTATAACCCAGATAGAATTATTGCCATTGGATGTTTTAGGAAGTCCAGTGACAAAGTCCATAGTGATGTTTTCCCATTTCCATTATGGTATGGGTAATGGTTGTAACATCCCTTTAGACTTCTGTCTCTCAGATTTAACTGGATGAAAAACCAGGCATCGCGAGACATATTCAGCAACATCTCTTCTCATGTCATCCCACTAGAAGTACTCTTTCAGGTCCCTATACATCTTCGTGCTTCCAGGATCAATATAGAATGAAGAACTATGAGCCGCATCCAGTAGATCCTTTTTTAATTATGGGATGTGAGGAACACAAACCTGATTCCTAAACCTTATTATCCCCTCACAATCAAGGCTGAATTCAGGAACATTTCTCACCTTCTTTTATAACTCAACATCTTCTTTTTGTACCTCTTTAATATTCACATGTATAGATGGTTGAAGATTCATTTGAGAAAGATAATATTTTTCCCCTTCCATTATAATTCCAAGATCCATCCTTTGTAAATCCATAAATATTTGATCTTTGGTGATCCTCATCATGGATAAGCTAGCATGGTCTTGTCAAATTAATGTTCTTGCCACTTTGTTTTCTTTCCCATGGGGATAATGAAGTGTGCAATCGTAATCCTTAATCAGCTTAAACCCTCTTCTTTGGCACATATTCAGATCCTTTTGTGTGAAAATATACTTTAAACTTTTATGATTAGTATAAATATCAAACCATTCACCAAAAATATAATGCCTCCAAATCTTTAATGCAAAGATTACCATAGCTAACTCCAAATCATGAGTTCGGTAATTTTGCTCATGGACTATCAACTGTCGTGAGGCATAAGCTATCACCATATCGTTTTTCCTGAGAACACACTCCAATCCCTTCTTGGATGCATCACTTTAGATCACAAACCTTTCTCTATTACAAGTAAGTGTGAGCCCAAGTGCACCGAATAACCTTCTTTTCAACTCCTTGAAATTCTCTTCACACTCCTCCGTCCACACGATTTTTACTCCTTTTCGAGTCAACCTGGTGAGTGGATTAGATAATCATGAAAAATATTCCACCAAACATCGATAATATCTAGACAAACCAAGAAAACTTTCGATTTCAGTTATTGTTGTTGGTCTCGACCATCTTTCGATAACCTCTGTTTTTGCTGGATCCACAGATATCCCCTCTTGTGAGATTATGTGTCCCAAAAATGAAACTTTTTAAAGCCAAAATTCACACTTGGTAAATTTGGAATAAATCTTCTCCTTTATCAAGGTCTTCAATACAATTCTAAAGTGATCTTTATGTTCATACTTGCTCTTTGAATAGACAAGAATATCGTTTAGAAAGACTACCACAAACTGATAAAGATAGTCTCTGATGACACAATTCATTAGATCCATGAAGATAGTAGGGGCATTAGTAAGACCAAATGGAATCACTATAAATTCATAGTATCCATACCTTGTACGGAAAGCCATCTTTGGTATACCCTCTTTTTTGACCCTTAATTGATGATACCCTGAATGAAGATCAATCTTGGAAAAGTATTGAGCTCCGCGTAGTTGGTCAAATTAGTCATCAATGTGTGGGAGAGGATATTTTTTCTTAATAGTGATCTTGTTAAGTTCTCGATAATCAATGCAGGGTCTCATTGATCCATCTTTATTCTTAAAAAATAGAATAGGTGCTCCCCAAGGTGATTCACTAGGGAATATGAATCCTTTATCTAGATTCTCTTGGATTTTCTTCTTCAATTCCTGCAATTCAATTGGGGCCATTCAATAAGGTGTCTTTGAAATGGGCATAGCACCCGGTATGAGTTCTATTGACAACTCAACTTCACGATTTGGTGGAAGACCTAACAATTCCTTCAAAAAGACATCATCAAACTCTCGTACAATGGGTGTATTCTTAATCGTGAGTTTCTCTCTAACAATTTGAGATAAATAACCTTCATTTATTGGAATCAAGACCCATAATATGGATGAAATTTCTACTGGAAGGTTATATTCATCCTTGAATAGATAGATGATAGTAGATTGATCAGGAATATTAATTGTGTCTCCCTTCGTTGGAAATTGATATGAGCTCCTTATAGAGAAATCCAATCCATGCCAAGAATCACATCAAATTCCACTATAGGAAGGATCACAAGATTTTCATAAAGCACTTTCCCACAAACATCAATCAAAGAAGAAATATAAACTTTTGATGCGATTGTTGTGCCATTAGGAGTTGTCATAGCTTACTCAACATCTAATTGTTGAGTTAATACAGCGATACCCTTAGAAAATTCTTCATAAATAAAAGAGTGGGTCGATCTAGAATCAAATAAAACATTTTCTACTTTAGATTGGATGGTAAGTGTACCTTTCACCACTTTGGTATCGTACTCCACATCGCCGATAGTAATTGCATGTTACTTTCCTTTTTCTTTGGCCTTAAAAGTTTGTTGACGTTGATCATCATCAACAACCCTTGGATTTGGGAATTGATTGGAATAATTCCCCATCTCCTTGCACTTGAAACATTTAAGTGTAGGAGGTGAATTTTGTGTATCCCTTTCTTTGATCTCATCATTAGATATCTTCTTCCCATTATTTCGTCATTCAACTACCTGATGACCTTCTTTTCGACACATAAAGCATTTTCTTGTCCCATTAAGACAATTCCCTCCATGTTTCTTTCCACAATTTGAGCATAAAGGAAAACTCATCTTCTTTTCACTGTGGTCTTTAGATTTTCCTTTGAATTCCATTTTCCTTTACTTATCAAACCCATATGACTAAGGGGTGACTCCAATCTCCATCTCAACCTTGAGAGCACGTCGAAAAATTTCCTCATAGCTATTGAAGTCCTTTATGGCTAACTCCCTCCGAAGACTTGGTTTTAAGCCACTAAAGAATCGATCAATTTTACTCGCAGGTTGGATAATAATCCCGGAAGCATACCTTGCAAGTCTGGTAAAATTTTCTCCGTAGTTACCAACCGATTCATCATCCTTTTGTTTCAGTTCAAGAAACTCCTTCTCCATCTTTGTTCGAAGAATACGAGGGAAGTAATTATTAAAAAATAAGTTCTTGAACTCATCCCATTACATGGACTCAATTTCATCTCTTAGCCTCATATTCTTGATAAGATTCCACCATTGATCATGATCACCTTCCAAAAGATACACTGCTAAGATGAATTTGTCATGTTCAAGACATTATTGAACTGGAAATATCTTTTCAGTGGTACTAATCCATTGTTCAACCACTAATGGATCAGAAGACCTGCTGAATGAAGGTGGACGCTGCCTTATGAAGGATTCAACATAATTTTTCTACTTCCTTTGCTCATTTGGATGTCCTGCATGGTTTATAGCTTGAGAGAGTTGTGTGAGCATGGCTACAAGATTTTTCATTCCATCTCCCATAATGTTTGGTTACTCAAGGGGACAATCATTTCATTGCCCGTCGCATTTAACATTAACACGGTTCCTCCAGGTTCCATCCATTGACAAAAACCAATAAGCAAAGTGTGAGAAACACTAATCATAATAGGAAAACCACATAATCAAGAATAAAATTTTACACTTAAGGCCTTCTCATAGGTTATTCATGGCCATTTCTAAAATAATAATATTGTGTTCTATAATTAGGCATATCCTTAGGGTTCTCACTACGGCTTTCACATCCTAGTTTCCAAAGGTTGATTATACCTTTCCTCTGATACCAAATATAATGACCCACACTCTACATACATTTTTATTACATCAAAATTGAAGAGTACTTATTACAACATATATCAAGACCATGAAAGGACCATATAGGTATAGTGTCTTTAGAAATTGGGAAACATAAACAACTGGTTCATAAATCATCTATGTTGTCTCCCATTTATTTCATCATACCTAGAGTCCCTTTTTGGCATATCCTAGTTAATATCCTTCTTCCTGACCTGGGGAAAATAAATCATACAAAAGGGTGAACTCAAATTCTCAGTTAGGGTAAATAAAGGTAATATCAATCATATCATATTCATAAGAACATAAAATTTTGATAATCATAATCTGCAAAAGAGATTATAATATATTAACATGGGATAAATCATAGAAGTGAAAATACAATCCCAATAATCATAACATAAAACATGAAAACTTGTGGCATATACACATAATCATAGAAAATCATTTCTTTTTAGTCAAGACTCATTTCCAAGACTATCTTAGCAGACAAAGTCCATTTCTAAACCGAGTTCACTCCTCGTTCCAGTCCTGTATCACTAAACCGGTTTTAACTTGTCATTCCATCCATGTCTATCTCATGAGATATAAATTTTTACCCAATGCATTGGAGGGAGATATAGGTCCCACCCATCTCATAATGAAACCACTCTTATTTGTGCCACAAAATCATAAATCATATATCTTAGCATAACCCATGTAATAAAAATGAGATTCTTAAACATCATGCCATCATAACATAATCCATATAAGATAAAAGGACATCATAAAATTAATTCCATTATAACATAATAAAATCAATGTAAAATAGGGATAGAAATATAACCCTATAATATCTTATATGGAAAATAATTTTGATAAAACACTTGAACACCATTCTCAAGGAAAATATCCTTTCTAATTCAAAAACATTTTTCCTTTCTTAACATGTCATTAAATTTTAATCTAAAATAATTTGATTAAAAATAAACTTGAGAACTTGTAAAATAGGATTCATGGAAATAATGTTCTATGAAATCATAAAAGAATCCATTTATTCCGTATAAGTTAAAAAAACATTCTTCTCATAATTTGGCAGGAATAGTCAAAAAGTACCTCGTACTAAAAACGACAAAAGATTCCATCCATATCTTTTACTAAAAACTAAACAATGGTTAAAATTGGATTTTAAAAATTATAGGAGGATAGTAATAATATTACATATTGAGGAAACATGTATGTGGATGATAAATATTCCCTAGTAAATTTAGAAATATAAACAATCTCAGATAAAAAGAAGATTGTGAGATTTTCCCTTACCTTAGGTCCGATATGCTTTGTATGTGTCTGAACCTCCTATATAATGATTTAAATAATGTCATTGACTTATTCCAGAATCATACTCATTGTTATGATATCATATATGGTCATATTCTTAGCTTCTTATTAGTAATATTTCATTGCTACTTGTTATTCGGGTGTTTATTTCTTTATGTTCTTATGTGTGTTTTGTCGAATAAATTCATATTCTTATATTTAGGTTATAGATACCTCATTTAAATAATTGTATTAGTGTAATATATATCATATTTACTCATTAAATTCATTTATATAAGAATTATTCAATGAATATTATGAAGAATGAGTCGCATCACATTGTGGAGATGGTAGGCCATACGTACACACGAGCGATGATATTGTTCCCACGATTGTGGAATTGTATTGAAGTGTATGTATACTATTTAAGAATCAATATCACATTAAAATAATCATATATAGTTATTATTTACACCATTATACTCATCCAAGTAAGGTGGTGGTGGAAAACAGATTACACCACGGCGTGGAGATGGTATTCCGTACGTATGCACGCGCGGTGATTTCATTTTCCGTAGGATGGATAGAACGTGAAATAGGGTAGTTTAATATTTATAATAACATATATTTATATGATTTATACTTATGTTATTACTTTATAATGAAACAAATAAATAATAATAAGTAGAAGAAGAAATAAATTTGAAAGAATTGGTAACGGATATTACCTCTTCTTCGACACGCCTCTTTGAAACCTCCTCTTAGGGCATTAATATTTGTCTTTGAAGAATACCAGGACCACTATGATGTTTCTAGGGAAGTTGATAAGAGAAATTTTCAGGTTTTGACCGAGCTTGAAGGCTCAATGTGGTGTGAGGAGGAGAGGGATGAGGTGCCCTTTTATAAGTGAGGAGAGGGGCGCCTTTGGAATTATAAGAAAAAACCACAAAAATGACTCAAATAAATATCTTATATGATATATGGTTGTAATAAAATTAGAAAATAAAATTTATACAAGTTTAAAATTTATTTTAAACATTATCAACATGATTTATACTTATATAATCTATTTAATTTTATTTGTGGTAATAATATTCTAAATTTTAAAACATTATAAATAATTACTTATATGTTTTGAATTGTCCATAATTGTATAATTTAATACATTTTCTACCATATATATTATAATTTACAATTTTTAAATATTTTTGTGATTTTTGAACAATTCTATAATATGTAATTTCTATAAATTAACAATAGTGTCAATTTTGACACTATTCATTTATTTGAGTTTAAATAAAATATATACAGAATATATGTTCGAAATAAAATATTTAATAGATTCATAACATGTCGTTTTTATCTATAAATAACTGGATCACATTAAATAGTTCATATAATATTTATTTTAATACTTTTAAAATCATTTATTCGATATTTCAATCAAAAAATTATTTCAACATCACTATTGTGTCATATTTAATGATAATTATTTAATCCATGAAAATTATAAATAAATTCATATGATGTAGATAATTGTATTAGATTTCTGTAGACTATTAATTTTCTAAGTTTCATTAAGTATATCACTAAATTACTATTATTATACTTATAAGATTTAAGAGGGTGACATATTGTCACTTTCTTTGGTTTTAATAATAATTAAATTATTTTAATGGTGAAAAGTCCATAAAATGTATTTATTCCGACCCTTAGGTTATAAGTATCATCTTTTAGTCATCCAATAGAATTTTTCAGGAGTTAGGGTAATTTAATAATCTTATTTTTACCCTTCATTACTCGATTTACCTTTAACTGTAGTAAATAAAAATTACCGTAGTTACTATTCATAAGATCAAAAAATAAAAGTAACTTATTAACAAAATATGGACCCACTGATTCAAAATATGGAATCCATTTTTCATAATTCAAAACACATAAGCTACAATAATTAATTTTAAATTAATCCCGTTGTTAAGCAAACTTGTTTTAAAAGTGAAAACATTGGCAAAGATTGAAATGTTTTTATCTATGAATTCAATGTAAAATTAATTCTAATGACATACATTATATTAAATGGTAAAAATATATTATATTTATATTTTCAAAACATTAAATATTATAATTTGACCATATATATTATTGCGATGAAGAAAATTGTTTTTAATTAAAATATAGTGTGTTTTTACTTTTCATCAAAATATAAAAGTTACCAGAATAATATAAAAAATTTATCCTAAGTAAATTTTGATATCCTGATTCAAAATAAAAATTTTCTTTTGTCAAATTAAACTTATAAACATGTCAAAAACTAGATTTAAAGTGGGCGCGCCATCAAAAGGCGACAAAACGACATTTTTTGAAAAATACTTATTTTACCCAAAAAATTTATTTTGTTCTCATACCATGTTCTAGAAAATATCTAAGATGAATAATAATGTAATAAAATTTAAAATTCATTTAATACTATTTATAATGGCTAGTTTATAATATTATAATAATATATCGTTGTTTAGTGAAACTTGGTATTGCGTACTACACACACTATCGAGGAAGGTCGTGATTGCGTGTAAGGCAAGCCAAGATAGTGTTGTGTGCAGTGAAATATTTATTTGATGTTTCATATTACATAAGTCATAAGAAAATATACTTCTCATAAAATATCAGGGTTTTACAGTTCAAGGATTAATTGGTGTGAGGATAAGAGGTGTTAAGGGGTGATATTTAAGGTGGAGGGGAGTGGTGTTTTTGGAGTTTTTTATTCATTTGTTTATTATTTTTCTAAAGACTCTGAATGGTTAGAGAATATCAATAAATATATAAAAATAATTAAGGGTATTTCTAGATTATGGTTATTAAATTCTCAATGTCTCAAGTAATCATGTATTTAACTTATAATGTATTTATATCATAAATTGAAATATTCTACTATTCATCAACAATTCATGTATTTCTGAAATATCCAAAAAATTATCTTAAACAATTTATCGAAATGTATAATCTAAAAATTAACTCAATTATATAAATATAATTTTATAAATTCAATAAATTTTATTTCTAATTAAGATAACCATTTACATGGAAAATACAAATTTTAAAATAATAATTGATTATATAAAACATTGAAAAATTAATTCAGTTCTCACAAAACTATATTATAATCATAATACAACAAAATATTAATTTTTATAATATATTTTATTAAAATAAGTTTTTTTCTAAATCATTTTATTTATTTTAAAATTTAAAATAAATAGTTGTGTTTTATAAAAATATCAATACATAATTAATAGATTTTAAAACATTTATTTACTTATAATATGATATAATTATATCATATTAAAATTTATAATATTCATAAAATTTATTTACACATTCATAGATGATTTTACTAAAAAAATAATATATATTCTATTAATAATATAAAAATTGACAGTTTTATAAAAATTGGGATTTTTCACTGATTCACTAGAAAAAAAATATTTTCAGAAAAATACTAAAATTTCACAATAATCTAATTTTGAAATTAAAATTCCAAATATGAAGTTTATTTTGATCAAAATAATTTTTATAAGAGTCAAGATTTATTTTTAAAATAATTGCATCATTAAAATGTGGTAAAACTATCTTATGAAGAATATATCATTTTAATGCGTAAAATTGGATTTATAATTATATTATCCCGATAAAATCATTTGGATGAATGTAAAAACATTTCTTAAAATATAAAATATTAAAATTTCATTAGTAATATTAATTCTCTCTAATTTAATGAATATTTTATAATAGTCATTTTAAATAAGGATATTTAATTATCTATCATTATTCTTTTGAGTTTGGTGTTATGTGAAATATATGTTGTCGAAGAAATTAAATTCAAAAACATACATATCATAAAATCATGGGTTGTTATATCTAGGGGTAAAAATCTAAAATGGGGGCAATGGCCATGAAATGATAACCACCTACTGCAGAATAATGGGCCTTACTATGCACCTGGGTTGACACTCATGAGGGATATGCTATGCATAATTCACATTTTCATTAAAATTCAATATAATGGTTTTTAAAATAATGATATCAATAAAGCAACAAATTTTATTTTTCTGAGATTAGCTTTTCATAAATTGTAATTTATTATATGTGTTAGACCATATTAAGAATAATACATTTTGATTCAAAATTCATAATTTTATGATCTAATCTAGTGTATTCCACTATCTAGAAATTTCCCCTATAATGAAGAATGGTATCATCATTCTTTTTAAATGTTGTGATTTCCCTATCCAGGAATCCAATGCAGCTACTATTGGAACTAAGAAAATTATTGCTATATTAGGAAAGCTTAATCATGTTATGACAATTAACCTTTCCTAGGTAGAGAAACTTTTCCATAAAGAGATACTCTTATATTGGATATTGTTATGTGATAGAATCCCATATCATTTTTTGGGAATACTAATACAATGGTAGTCTAACAATGTCTTATGTCTCTAGAGTATATGTTGATATCATTAGAATGTGATAAAAATAAAACATTACACTCGAAATGTATTTTCTAAAAGAATATAGTTATCAATGGTGTTATTTGATCAAGAATATAAGGGATGGAGATGAAATAGAACTCATGGAATAGAAATACTTTAATGTGATAACCTTTTTAAAATATTTCCCTCATGAGAAAAAATTAGATTAATATAAAGTTCCTTTTTTTAAAAAAGTATGAAAGTACCATTGAGTATGAATATACCTTTACATGTTTATCTAGGTAATATATATATTACATACATAATATGAAGTGCAAGATTGACCATTTCTTTGAAGGAAATAAGATAAGTCTCTAAAGGTAATTTTTCTCTCGAACGTTTTATTCATACAATGAAATAGTTTTATGTGCTGTAAATATGGATAAATAATTCACCTTGCCTTATAGATTTGAATAGAAGTAAGATAATAAGTGGATTGATGATAATGAATAGTTAAAGGGGAGAAGGGAATGAAGTATGTTCCCACATTAGATAATTATGGAAAGAAACACCCTGCTGATTTCTACAAGGGAATGTAAGTTTTTATACTTGTGGAAATAAATCTAACATGATTTTGATTTCAAGGGAAAGGAAAAAGTTTTCAATGTTCAATGCTTTAACTCAATGGATATGGGTCATTAATTTAATAAATGTATAATTCTTCAAGGGAATATATCTCAGAATAATCTAAGTTATCAAGGTTAATATTAGGTTATTAATACAACTAAAGTGAAATGATTAATGTTCTTGGGTATTGGAATCCTTTAAATATGTTTTAAAAGTAATTTATTGGGGATATTTTGTTTATAAGAATAATTAAATGTATATGGATTGTGATGAAATAATTGTTTATAAAGGAATTGAAATCATGTATTTAATTGTACTAAAAATGATTCAGTGTGAATTTGGACTTCTTGTAAAACACATGATTGAGGGAAAAAATCCCTTAATATGTTTTTGACATTGAGATAATGATATTGGGATAAATATATGATCTATATTGAAAAATTAAATTGGATAGTTATTAATATATTTTAACTAATTAATGATTTGTTGAAAAGTGGTTTATACGTTTGTTAATGGAGTTAGAATAATTTTTTTATTTAAGTAATATATCCAATAATCTATTCCTAATTTAATGAATAAGTACAAATGAATGTTTTTAATTTGAATTTATTGTTGGTTTGGTAATTACCATGTTTTAAGAGAATGCATGATTAATCTGTTCACATGTTTGGTATGTAAAAATTAAATGATAAAACATATTACTGAGGAGATTAATGATAAGATCATTTTTAAATTTCTTGGTGTTCTTTTAAAAATTTTGGATCTTAATCTTCTGGAATGGTCATAAGGATAATCATTTATCAAATATATTAAGTGGTGATTTGGATGAGGTTTTAGATATTAATTCACCTTATAAATATTTATGCAAATTGAATAACATGTACTCACCATTTTTTAATAATAATAAATTGATATTTAAGGAATTAATTATCATTCTATTATGGATCTTACTATCCATAAAAAGTGGTTTTTATTGCTTCATGCATCAGAAAAAAAATCATTTTTGGATATAAATTTCTTGGAGTATCTAATGAAATAAAAATTGATCGAAGAATATCCAAAGAAATAAATTATTGGTTTGAAATAAAAATATATCAAGTGACTATATATTTACTTATATTATTAGATAGTGAATGAATATCTCAAATCTAGTAAATATATCATAATAAAATAAATTTTCCTTTTATCATCATTTTTATGATATTAATGACCTTTTCACACCTCTATTTTATATTTTTATGGTCATTAACATTCTCATGACCTTGTTCTCTATCACTCTCCATTAGTATCTAGGTTTTAGTTGTATGTTATCTACACATGTTTTCTCTTCTCACCTATATTATCCTATCTTAAAGACTTATATGTGTTATTCCTTATGACCTTTGTGATTACATTTCTCTCTTATTGAGAAGGGTTTTATTAACGATTTTTATGATGTGGGTTTTTTAAAAAATTTATTTTAGAATTCAAAAAAAATTCCAAGATCAAGTTTAAATTTTGATGATAAAATTTATTTAGGGTTTGTAGAATATGTCACCCCAAAATTTTAAAATAAGTACATTTTATTTGATATCATGTATGACACAAAACACCAGGGTTATAAGAATGTATAACAACTTGAGAATTTTGGACATATTTATTTTTATATGAATTAAATCTCTTTAATATATTTCATTAAAAACAAGATTTTTTGTTTTATTACATGAAAAACTGAGTTTCACTTTCGTTACACGAAACACTAAATTTAGCCTGCATTGCACACAACACAAAGCTTAAATGAAATGCTATATTTTATTAATATTTTAATATTTAATATTATATTTATCACCTAACTGATAAATTTTATGGTATTAATATTACTGAATAAATTATGGAAATTATGGTTTTATATTATTAGAATTAAAATACAAATCATTTAAAATAAAAAAAATGTTTTTCTCAAAAACTATATTTTTCTAAAAAGTGGCTTATCTGCGCTTCATACACAAAAAAACAAAAGTTTGTACTCATTATAGAAAAAATATTAAAATTAATCTTTGTTACTGAAATTATAATATTAAAATTATCTTATATTGAATTTTTGGGATTTTTCTAAAAAAATTATTTTTCAATGAATAGTGAAAATACTGAATGTTATTTGAAAACTACCTCTTTGTCTAAATTTATTATAGTGTTAAAATATATTTTAAAATATTAATAATGTAAAATTATATGTATTTAATATTAATTAATCCAATTTATGTTATTTAAATAATTATAATATTTAATTTTGATATAAAAACATTGTAAACTTTTGTACATTTTCTCGTTTAATACCAGTACTACATCGTGTTTTCGAGATAAACATTAAAAAATATTTCACCACTTATATAAATTAAAACTTTAAAACTTTATTCCAAATTTTTAGTCATAATAATTTATAATCTCAAATATGTTCAACAAAATTTTTTACTAAAATGAATTGTGAATATATTGATAATCAATTACCACTATTAATGCAAAAATGGTTATACTGAGGTTAAGAAAACTTTAAGGGTTAAAATAACCTAAACACTTCTATAAAATAAATTTTAGGGAAATATTTATACCTTATCCCTTCTATTATCAATAATTTTATATTATTTGAAAATTTTTATAAGGAAAAAATGTTGTTATAATTCATTATATATAAAAAAACATATAAGTGTGTCACTCACATCACTTATAAATGGATACCCCTTTAATTTATTATTCACACCATATCACACATTTAGTTTAGAAAATACCTTCCAAAATTAAATCTCATATTTTCTTATGTTTCCTTTCCCCAGGATGTGAATAATGGTTTTAAGTAGGAGTACTAAAGGGGAATATCTTTAAGGGATATACTAATGATCTTTCACAAAATTGGAATATTGTGTTCCAAGATTCCAAATAAACTAATCTATTATGCCCCTTGGAAATTTATTTCTCAATGTTCTAAATATTCACCTAAATTGATGTAATGTCCATGTATGTTATGTATGGGTATCTATAGTTGGTATCAAAGGAAATGGTTAGTCGTCCTTTCTAAACTAGGATGAAAAAACATTTGCAAGATCCATATAGATATTTCTAAGGATATTTCTGTAGAGACCCAAAGCCTGACGTACATAGAATTTACATTACTTTTGCGGAATACTTAGTACATAACAAAAACACCCACACACAAGGATCGTAATAGTTTAGTGTCTTTGGAAACTCGGAACGTAATCTTCTAATCGTGGTGAAAGATCTTCAATATCTCCCATAAAGATCTTCCCTTTTTTTTTACCTAAAACCTTTCTTTATATCCTGGGGAAAAGAAAACATAAAAGGGTGAGCTCAAATGCTCAGTAAGGGTATACAAAAGAAAAATCAATCACATCATATTCATAAGAACATAACTTTTGTAAATCTTAACCTGCAAAAGAGAGCATAATTTCATAACATGGGATAAATCATAGTAGTGAAATGAAATCCCAATAATCATAACTTAAAACATGAAACATTGTGTCATACACACATAATCATATAGAATCATTTCTTGTTAGTCAAGACTCATTGCCAAGACTATCTTAGTGGACAAAGTCCCTTTCTGAATCAAGTAACCCTCGTTTCAGTCCTGTTTCACTGAACCGGTATAACCTACCATTTCAGCCATGTCTATCTCATGAGATATAAAATCTTTACCCAATGCATTGGAGGGAGATATAGGTCCCACCCATCTTATAATGAATCCTTTCTTATGTGTTCCACATAATCATAAACCATACATCATAGCGTAACCCATGTAATAAAAATGGGATTCTTAAGCAACATGACATCATAAAACAATTCATGTAAGATAAAGGAATTCATAAAAATAATTCCATCACAACATAATCAAATCAATGTAATAATAGGGATAAAAACAGAACCCTTTATTATCTTAGATGGAAAATAATTTTGATAAAACACCTGAACTCCATTCTTGAGGAAAATATCATTTCTTCTTCAAAAACATTTTTCCTTTCTTAACATGTCATAAATATTTAAACTAAAAGAAGTTGATTAAAAATAAACTTGAAAACTTGCAAAGGAAGCTTCTTTGAAATAATGTTTTAAAAATCCATTCATGTTGTATAAGTAAAAAAAACATTCTTCTCGTACTTTTGTCGGAAAAGTCAAAAAGTACCTCGTACGAAAATGACAAAAGATTCCTTTCATATCTTTTACAAAAAACTCACCAAAGGTTAAAATTGGATTTAAACAATTGTACGTGGATGGAAATAATATTACATATTGAGGAAACATGGATGTGGATGATAAAATACACCCCAGTAAATGCCAAAGTATAAACAATCTCGGATAAAAATGAGATTGTGATATTTCCCTTACCTTAGGTCCGACTTGCTTTGTAAGTGTCTGAACCTCCTGTATAATGATTTAAATCATGTTATTTACTTATTCCAGAATCATATTCATTGTTATGATATCATATATGGTTCACTTATGACTTTATATTACCCGTTCTTTTGTAAATTCCATGTTAAAGAAGTGTTTTGGGTAAAATCGTTTCATTTATCGTAGATGTTTTGACTTGTTGTTCTTGATATTATTATTACTTATATCATGATTTACTTACTTCCAGAATATAAAATATGATTTATATATCATATATATTCAGTATATATATATATATATATATAATAGATAGATAAATGAAATGAAAAACACCGTTCATGGAGACGGTAGTCCGTACGTACGCATGAACACTGTTTTCCTTTCCTTATTGTCTTGAATGGAAGTAAGTATATGACATAAATATATATATATATACATAATTCCAGTAGCTTTATAATGTCATATATTTCATTATTATTTCTTATATATACTTTATAATCATTCTTAAATGGTTAACATGGAGAATTAATCTCATCGCGTCGTGGAGATGGTAGTCCGTACGTACGCACGAGCGATGATATCATTTCCTTAAATATTGAATTGAATTGGAGTGGATTATACAATATATCAGAATCAATATGATGTTGTAATAACTATGTATAGTTATTCTTTACACCATTATACCCATCCATGTAAGGTGGTGGTGGAAAATAGATTACACCACGGCGTGGAGACGGTATTCCGTACGTACGCACGCGCGGTGATTTCTTTTTCCGTAGGATGGATAGATAGTGAAATAGGGTTGTTTCATACTTATAATAACATATCAGTATATGAGTGATACTGATGTTATTACTTCATAATGAAACAACCTAAGAAGAAGAAGTGGAAGAAGAAATAAAGATGAAAGAATTGGTAACGGTAATTACCTCTTCTTTGAAGCGCCTCTTTGAGACCTCCTCTTAGGGCACTAAAATTGGTCTTTTAGGAAGACCAGAACCTCTAGGATGTTTCTAGGGGAGTGGAGAAGAGATTTTGTCAGGGGTTGGCCGAGCTTGAGTGCTCAAATTTGTGTGAGGAGGAGGGGGAGGAGGTACCCTTTTATAAGGGAGGAGAGGGGCACCTTAGGAATATCTCAAAATATTATTTTATATTAAAGTAAAAATCGGTTTATAATGGTTCCAAAGAGTCTTATTTCGAAGCTAAAGTGGCGATGGGTCGAAATCCTATCATCCAATAGGATTTATACAAGTTTAGGGTATTATTTTAACCTTATCAATTAGATTTAACTCTAAGTTAAATAATTTAACTTTTACCGTGTCTTTTTGTTTTCTTTCACTATATGGTTAATACACTTACTATAACATGCCAAAAGAACCCCAAATTGCTTATTATTAATATATAAATCTTTATCTAAGTCATTTGGCCGAACCTTAGATTTTTAGTAATAAAATAACAATTAATAATATAATATTTGATTTAAAAACTATTTTGTGTCAATTTTGACACTATTTAATATATGATTTTTGTGAAAGTCATAACAGAATTATATGTTCGAACCAAGTTGATTAAATGAACACTAATATATCATAGTAACCTAGAAAATTAGTTTAAGTCATAAAAAGTCTCAAATTACATTCATTTGAGCATTTATAACATCAATTATGTTAATATTTCCTTAAAAGGGTAATTACTGCATCATCGTTGTGTCATAAATAAATTAATTTATTTAAAGTCTAAAAACTATAAATAAAATATAATTATGTAGGAAATAATTTTATCTTTCTAATGAATATTTATAGTCGAATTATTTTATGTATAACCCCATATTAAAAATGTTTTAGTTATTAAACATTGATTTTAACTATTTTAACTATTCATTAAATAAAATAATATTAAATGTCATAATCTAATCCAAGTGGACCTAAATGGTCATATTATATTCATAAGGTTGTTTTTGGTCGAATTACACTTATCCAATAGAATTAGGACATGTGTTAGGGTAATAGTAATATCATATTTACCCTTAGTTACCCTATTTACTATTAACCGTGGTAAAAAAAAGTAAAAAGTTACTATTCACCAAAAATTATTTTCATCTCATTGAACCACATTTTAGTCCTTGATATTGACCGTGTCTGTCGGATTTTCGAAATTCCATTCACAGAAGCGGTAAAATTAAGTTTTATGCAAAATTCAGTTTTTAACCTACCACTTAGTGGTTTCACTATTCATCAAAAATTGAAAGTTTTCAGAAAAGTACCAAAATTTCACCCTAGGCTATAATTGATATTCCAAATTCAAAAGTGATTTCTATTTTACAAAATTCCCAACACATAAGTTGCATTAATTAATTTTATAATTAATTTCCGTTATCACAACAAATAGCGTGTTTTTAAGAGATAATAACTATCAAAAGATTGACACTTGTTTATAACTGGTTTAAATGTGAAATTACATCCAATGTCCAACATTGTATTAAATTGTAAAAATATATTCTAAATATAATTTAAAACCACTCAAATTAATAATTTATCACTATTAATTATTTCGATTAAAAAAGTTGTTTTTAATTATAATTTAGTAATTTTCACTATTCATCAGAATATGAAAGTTATCCGAAAAGTACCAAAATTTCACCTTAGGCTAAATTCGATACTCCTAATCCAAAAATGAATTCCATTTTGAGAGCTAAAATTTCTAAAATTTAAAAAGTGGTTATTACTATTCATAACGGCTAGTTTTAATAATATTTTAATAGCATATCGTTGTTTCGTGAAACTCAGTATTGTGTACTACACACGCTATCGAGGAAGGTTGCGATTGCGTGTAATGCAAGGCAATTCAAGGATGCGTTTTGTGAAAGCTCCTTTTGGTGTAGCATACAACACAAGACATTAATAAAATTAAAAAGATTATTTTTCATAAAATCTCAGGCTGTTACATTCTACCCCCCTTAAAATGAATTTCGCCCTCGAAATTCGTCGGGGTTATAAATGCTTTACTATTCGAAAGTTTCTTTAATAGAAATCCACATCGTAAAAAAGAATATCAAAAACAAAAGTATGAAACATAACGGTTACCCAAATAAACTAATCACTGGGTTTCCACATAGGTGAAAATATGGATATGGAAGAGAAATCTAACCATCATGTTCTGATGGAGAGTGGTAGAGAACATGGCTATGGAAAAGCCAACAATCACAAATCCATAAATTTGTGACGATATAAGGTACCATCCGATTAATCAGATATAAGATCACTAGGACAACATTTTTTTTTGGTTTTCAAGATCATTTCCCTAAAGTTGAATAATTTTAATTAGAATAAATACTTACTTTATTTTGGTACAATCTCACTGTTGTTCGTGCCTTGAATAATTTCTACTTCATCTCTTAAATAAATGAAGTTGAATTTGTTATTCGTCAAGTGTTAGCAGATCATGTGATAGAATGACGGGTCATTCCATCTGTCTCGAACAAAAAGGTTATCAAAAATTATATACATAAGTCGATCTATAGTGACATTAATCATATATGGTTCCTAAAATGGACTTTATACTTCATATATCATACTGATTAATATAATAAAACTAGTTTCTAATAAACAGGGACTTCGTGTAGGCCAGTTGTAGGCGATAAAGGCCAGTCGCACTTTGGTTGTGGGTTTGATTCCCACAGCCTTGTCCGAAGCGATGGGCTGTCGCCCATCCTACAGGTTGTCCTTTTTCTAAAACTACATTACTATAACATCCCATCGATAATATCACAAAACTTCTATCCTTAAACAATACTAACATATGTCTACCATAATCCATTCCAATCTGTAGGCTTATCCATAATACAGCAGTCCACTCTCATAATATAGTGAAAACGATTACCAGAGATTTAACACCATCGCTGATCCCCATATATCATAAAATATGTTTTGTTAGTCACATTCCAAACATTCAAAGGCCTTAATCATGTATTCTCTTGAATACCCATTGAACCTTAGTGAAAACATGAATGCAGTTAAAAGTTAACTCTTTCCACATACCAAAATCCAAAAATTCTATATACTCAAACAATGATATAACCTTCTCCTTATATCAGTCATGATCCCATGAATACAATCAAACACCTCATTATCTTATTATTCCTTCATTATGCGCATATCATCTAAATTCCAAAAATATATGAATAACCTTTCATGGATAGTGGTACCATTAATCATACACTTTCATAAATCAAGGAAAGGCAACAGTATAACAATCCTTATATGTCTCTTTATTCCATAGTACCATGAGATTTCTTATACAACATTACACATGATAAACATGTAATCATTCCACTACATTCTTAAACCATTGACCGATCTTCAAAAATTCTTTCATATCACATATCATTTATAGTCTCTTAATCATCATCAACATAAATACTTCCCATACGACCATACTGATTATCTTCATGAGACTTTCCCTTAGGGCATTGGTTTGCATAATTCCCATACATTCCACATTTAAAACATTTAACCATTGTTGATGTCGTAGCAATACCATTATCCTCATCCATGGTGTTAACTGAACCTTTTCCTTTGCACTTACTTGCTTTGTGTCCTTCTTTTCCACACCCAAAGCATCTTCCAGTTCCTTTGAAACATTATCCTTGATTCCTCTTCCCACATGATTTACATAGGGGAAATTGAACTTTCTTTCCTCTATGATCATCATGAAACTCCATCTTTCTCTTATTAGTCGAGTCAGGAAACTTACCAAATTTTACATTATTGATCATATTATGAGATTGCTGATTCGGCATAATAATGATGTTTGGACTTCCAAATCCCATTTCATTATGAATAATATCATTCTATTGTCCATCATATCGTCCATTATCGTGAAACATCTTGTTTCCAGCCATTTTCTAAAACCCAAAAAAAATAGTGTGAGAGGCAAAAATCATGCTAGGGAAAACAACATAATAAAGGTGGAGTATCCTCGATAGCTAACATCTTAGGTTAAATTATATGATTGTTACCGTAGTTCTAGGACTGTATCCTATACGTATACTTATCCTTAGGGACATCCCTAGACATACCTTATAAATATCTCTAGGGATCTCACTAAAGTTCTCTCATCCTAGTTTCCAAAGGTTGACTAAACCTTTCCTCTGATACCAACTGTAGAGACCCGAAGCCTGACGTACATATAATTTACATTACTTTTGCGGAATACTTAGTACATAACAAAAACACACACACACAAGGATCGTAATAGTTTAGTGTCTTTGGAAACTTGGAACGTAATCTTCTAATCGTGGTGAAAGATCTTCAATATCTCCCATAGAGATCTTCCCTTTTTTTTACCTAAGACCTTTCTTTATATCCTGGGGAAAATAAAACATAAAAGGTTGAGCTAAAATGCTCTGTAAGGGTATACAAAAGAAAAATCAATCACATCATATTCATAAGAACATAACTTTTGGAAATCTTAACCTGCAAAAGAGAGCATAATTTCCTAACATGGGATAAATCATAGTAGTGAAATGAAATCCCAATAATCATAACTTAAAACATGAAACATTGTGGCATACACACATAATCATATAGAATCATTTCTTGTTAGTCAAGACTCATTTCCAAGACTATCTTAGTGGACAAAGTCCCTTTCTGAATCGAGTAACCCTCGTTTCAGTCCTGTTTCACTGAACCGGTATAACCTACCATTTCAGCCATGTCTATCTCATGAGATATAAAATCTTCACCCAATGCATTGGAGGTAGATATAGTTCCCACCCATCTTATAATGAATCCTTTCTTATGTGTGCCACATAATCATAAACCATACATCATAGCGTAACCCATGTAATAAAAATGGGATTCTTAAGCAACATGACATCATAAAAAAATTCATATAAGATAAAGGAATTCATAAAAATAATTCCAACACAACATAATCAAATCAATGTAATAATAAGGATAAAAACAGAACCCTTTATTATCTTAGATGGAAAATAATTTTGATAAAACACTTGAACTCCATTCTTGAGGAAAATATCATTTCTTCTTCAAAAACATTTTTCCTTTCTTAACATGTCATAAATCTTTAAACTAAAAGAAGTTGATTAAAAATAAACTTGAAAACTTGCAAAGGAAGCTTCTTTGAAATAATGTTTTAAAAATCCATTCATTCCGTATAAGTAAAAAAACATTCTTCTCGTACTTTTGTCAGAAAAGTCAAAAAGTACCTCGTACGAAAATGACAAAAGATTCCTTTCATATCTTTTAAAAAAAACTCACCGAAGGGTAAAATTGGATTTAAACAATTGTACGTGGATGGAAATAATATTACATATTGAGGAAACATGGATGTGGATGATAAAATACACCCCAATAAATGCCAAAGTATAAACAATCTCGGATAAAAATGAGATTGTGATATTTCCCTTACATTAGGTCCGACTTGCTTTGTAAGTGTCCGAACCTCCTGTATAATGATTTAAATCTTGTTATTGACTTATTCCAGAATCATATTCATTGTTATGATATCATATATGGTTCACTTATGACTTTATATTACCCTTTCTTTTGTAAATTCCATGTTAAAGAAGTGTTTTGGGTAAAATCATTTCATTTATCGTAGGTGTTTTGACTTGTTGTTCTTGATATTATTATTACTTATATCATGATTTACTTACTTCCAGAATATAAAATATGATTTATATATCATATATATTCAGTATATATATATATAATAGATAGATAAATGAAATGAAAAACACCGTTCATGGAGACGGTAGTCCGTACGTACGCATGAACGCTGTTTTCCTTTCCTTATTGTCTTGAATGGAAGTAAGTAGATGACATACATATATATATATATACATAAATCCAGTATCTTTATAATGTCATATATTTCATTATTATTTCTTATATATACTTTATAATCATTCTTAAATGGTTAACATGGAGAATGAATCTCATCGCGTCGTGGAGACGGTAGTCCGTACGTACGCACGAGCGACGATATCATTTCCATAAATATTGAATTGAATTGGAGTGGATTATACAATATATCAGAATCAATATGATGTTTTAATAACTATGTATAGTTATTCTTTACACCATTATACCCATCCATGTAAGGTGGTGGTGGAAAATAGATTACACCACGGCGTGGAGACGGTATTCCGTACGTACGCACGCGCGGTGATTTCTTTTTCCGTAGGATGGATAGATGGGGAAATAGGGTTGTTTCATACTTATAATAACATATCAGTATATGAGTGATACTGATGTTATTACTTCATAATGAAACAACCTAAGAAGAAGAAGTGGAATAAGAAATAAAGATGAAAGAATTGGTAACGGTAATTACCTCTTCTTTGAAGCGCCTCTTTGAGACCTCCTCTTAGGGCACTAAAATTGGTCTTTTAGGAAGAACAGAACCTCTAGGATGTTGCTAGGGGAGTGGAGAAGAGATTTTGGCAGGGGTTGGCCGAGATTGAGTGCTCAAATTTGTGTGAGGAGGAGGGGGAGGAGGTACCCTTTTATAAGGGAGGAGAGGGGCACCTTAGGAATATCTCAAAATATTATTTTATATTAAAGTAAAAATCGGTTTATAATGGTTCCAAAGGGTCTTATTTCGAAGCTAAAGTGGGGATGGGTAGAAATCCTATCATTCAATAGGATTTAGACAAGTTTAGGGTGTTATTTTAACCTTATCAATTAGATTTAACTCTAAGTTAAATAATTTAACTTTTACTGGGTCTTTTTGTTTTCTTTCACTATATGGTTAATACACTTAATATAACATGCCAAACGAACCCCAAATTGTTTATTATTAATATATATATCCTTATATAAGTCATTTGTCCGAACCTTAGATTTTTAGTAATAAAATAACAATTAATAATATAATATTTGATTTAAAAACTATTTTGTGTCAATTTTGACACTATTTGATATATGATTTTTGTGAAAGTCATAACAGAATTATATGTTCGAACCATGTTGATTAAATCAACACTCATATATCATCTTAACCTAGAAAATTAGTGTAAGTCATAAAAAGTCTCAAATTACATTCATTTGAGCATTTATAACATCAATTATGTTAATATTTCCTTAAAAGGGTAATTACTGCATCATCGTTGTGTCATAAATAAATTAATTTATTTAAAGTCTAAAAATTATAAATAAAATATCATTATGTAGGAAATCTTTTTAGATTTCTAATGAATATTTATAGTCGAATTTAGCTTATGTATAACCCCATATTAAAAATGTTTTAGTTATTAAACTTTGATTTTAACTATTTTAACTATTCATTAAATAAAATAATATTAAATGTCATAATCTAATCCAAGTGGACCTAAATGGTCATATTATATTCATAAGGTTGTTTTTGGTCGAATTACACTTATCCAATAGAATTAGGACATGTGTTAGGGTAATAGTAATATCATATTTACCCTTAGTTACCCTATTTACTATTAACCGTGGTAAAAAAAAGTAAAAAGTTACTATTCACCAAAAATTATTTTCATCTCATTGAACCACATTTTAGTTCTTGATATTAACCGTGTCTATCGGATTTTCGAAATTCCATTCACAGAAGCGGTAAAATTAAGTTTTATGCAAAATTCAGTTTTTAACCTACCACTTAGTGGTTTCACTATTCATCAAAAATTGAAAGTTTTCAGAAAAGTACCAAAATTTCACCCTAGGCTATAATTGATATTCCGAATTCAAAAGTTATTTCTATTTTACAAAATTCCCAACATATAAGTTGCATTAATTAATTTTATAATTAATTTCTGCTGTCACAACAAATAGCGTGTTTTTAAGAGATAATAACTATCAAAAGATTGACACTTGTTTATAACTGGTTTAAATGTGAAATTACATCCAATGTCCAACATTGTAATAAATTGTAAAAATATATTCTAAATATACTTTAAAACCACTCAAATTAATAATTTATCACTATTAATTATTTCGATTAAAAAAGTTGTTTTTAATTATAATTTAGTAATTTTCACTATTCATCAGAATATGAAAGTTATCCGAAAAGTACCAAAATTTCACCTTAGGCTAAATTCGATACTCCTAATCCAAAAATGAATTCCATTTTTAGAGCTAAAATTTCTAAAATTTAAAAAGTGGTTATTACTATTCATAACGGCTAGTTTTAATAATATTTTAATAGCATATCGTTGTTTCGTGAAACTCAGTATTGCGTACTACACACGCTATCGAGGAAGGTTGCGATTGCGTGTAATGCAAGGCAAGTCAAGGATGCGTGTTGTGAAAGCTCCTTTTGGTGTAGCGTACAACACAAGACATTAATAAAATTAAAAAGATTATTTTTCATAAAATCTCAGGCTGTTACAATTTCTTGGTATTTATTTAATTATAAACCAAATGTTTTATAGATTTAAAAGTAAGTGTCATTATATAAGAATCCTATATGTAATTGTTTTCATGATTATTTGGTTTTCTTTTATAATAAGTGTTTCTCACTCTATTAATTTTGGTATTATACAATAATGAAAACTATATGGAACTATGTTAACATTGAATTTTTTATATATGGAAATTATGGTATGTGTATAATCGTTTTCCTAAGTGGAAATATTATGATGAAAATCAATATGGTTGTATAAGTATTGGATATATTGATGAACATAAAGAGACTACAAATGGAAAGTGGAAGGTATGGGATGATCTTTTAGTATTTTTTACATTAAACATACAAATAATGATTTTGTTAATGTTAGATAACCTTAAGAAATGATTTATATTTCATATTATTGGAAAGAGGTATTAATGAATAAGTTGTTGAAGCCTGAGTAATGGTTTAAAAATAAAGTAAGATGATTGAAGTGTATATGTTTTTTAATTAAAAGATTATGTTATATTAATCATAATGTATATAAGGATTTTTTATATAATTGTTTCCTTGTGTATTGTCAATAATGTGTTAAATGATACTAATGACCTAGAAAATTGATTGAATGGAGTGGTTACATTAAGGGAATGTTAACCTTAACATATTCTTGAGAATAAAAAAAATTATTTTATATGGGTAAAGGGATGATGATATGAATATAATAAATTGGATATTATTTATGACCTCATAACTAATAATGTATTGGTTGAAAAGTATGATATGTTATCAGGGATGAGGTTTTCAACTTATTGGATTTATGAAATATATCCAGTAATATTTGGAAAAAGGAAGAATGCATGTTTTCAATAAGCATGTATGGTAATTCAAAATATATCAATGTTTCAAGAAAATACAAGATAAAGGTATTCACATGCTTGTAATGTGACAAAAAATATATAAGTTATGATATATGGGGGGTTCAGTGTTAATATGATTTAGTAACATCCTTTCTTAAGTTTTCAACTTTCATCTTTCATAAGGGATACAAGGATGACAAAATTACAGAATGTTTTAACTTAAACATCAGATGATGTTTTAGATATTCAATTATTATATCACCATATTATTATAAATACATATTGGATAACCAATACTAATCTTTTTTAATTTGAGGATAACTAAAGACAAATGGAATGACTTTTCATTATACATATTGATCTTATGATCTATTAGTACTTTAAACATAATAAATTAACCTTCATTTTTTGAGTAATAGATGATGTTTAAAAAATGCAAGACACTACCAAATGGTGATACTGTGCTAAAATCAAGTATGTATATCATCTAGTGGAAATTATTCAACTATAGGAAAAGGGTCTAGAAATAAAATTTTGTCTCATTCTCATCATTTTTGACGATATCGATGACCTGTTTCCTATTTCTTTAAATAATGGTTTTATGATTTATAAATTTCTATAGATCACCCAATTTTTTGTGATTAGTGATATTTATAAATCAATATTATTACTTATTTATTTATTTCATTTCCATGTTTTCAATTTCCACTTATGAATTTCTATTTGGAAACCTGGTAATTGGTTTATTTAGGTATGTATTATGTTTCAAAATTTCCCTTTTTAAAGAATGTTTTAGTATTCATATTTATGATATTGATTAATATGAATATAATTATCAAGTATTAAACAATTTATAACCTAGATAAATTTTGTTGGATAAATTAATTTTAAGGGGTGTGGAATATAAAAACATTGATATTTTTTGAAATTTTTATTTTTGAATTAATTTTATCTTTTTGATATTTTACATTTCACTTAATGCAAAATATATCATGTCTTATATGAAATCATCAAATTATTATTTATTTGTTTGAAAACCCAATTTTATTTAAAGATATATGAAACACTTTAATTACTTTTTAGTACACACAACACTATGTTTGGATTGTGTTACACACAATGTTGAGTTCCTTTGATAGCCTACATTACATTCCAGACCTAGTTTTACCAAATTACATCACACTATTTATATTATTGTTAAAATAATATTATAGTTATCACATGACCATTATAATGAAATTTTTGAATAATATTCACTAAATTATAAAATTATGATTTAAACATGTGAATTGAATGAACCCTTTGGTTATCAATTTGCTATAAATGAAAGTAATAACTATTTGAAAATAAAGAAATTCATTTTCTATGAAAATTATCTTTCAATATAAAAAAACATTTTTTATCAATAAATTAATCAAACCACTCTCGATAAATTTATTTGATATATTAACTATTTAATTTAATTTTCTACAGTCATCTAATTTATGTTGTCGGAATAAGATTATAATAAATCCAATTATATGAATAAAAATATGTATTTTTTCTTTAAAAAATTATCACCTTTTAATTGAGAACCTATTTTAAATATACTTTTTGAAGATTTTATAATTTTTATTTTAAATATTAATCATCATTTTCATATAATAATAAAAAATTTACTTTGGATTAATTTTTACTATTTTTTGAAATATTTAGTTTTTTCATGAATATTTACAAATATTGAATTTTAATTTAAAACATATGTAATGTATAATTTATTTAAATAGTAAAATTATTTTTAAATTTATTTTAAATTATATTTGGATAAATAATATATCAATTTAAAAATTTTATGTAATTATAACCAAATTCACATTGAAATTGGATATATATATTTTTTATTTTTTTGACATTTTCACATTAAAAATTCCTCATCTTGTCCCATCTATGGGATTACTGTTAATTTAATTTCTTCTGCTTTTTTTATAATAATTAATAAAAATGGAATCTATATTTGGAATAAGAATAATTTATAATTTTTTATATTTTTGACTACTTTTGACTAAAATGATTAGTGAGATTAATTAAAATTTATTTCATTAATTATGGTAAAAACGAGCTTAATTAATGACTAAACTTAAAAAAATAAGGAATAAAACTGACCCTACACTTGTATAAAAATTATTCTATGGAAATAGTTAGAACATTACACCTATAATTATGTATAACGGTCCATTTTTAAACCTTAATTGAAACATGGGGGAAAACAATTCTTTTTAGGAATACCTAATGTGGAAATTTCCTCAAATATAAAAGGCCTCCTCTCCTCCCCCTGTATTTGCACATCTCAATACATTTTGAATCTTCCATACCTAAAAAAATATCATCCAAAAGCATCTATATTAATCCAATAATCCTCACTTTCAGTATAAATCCTACGAAAGATTCCCGTTGGTACACAACAAATGGATTTACCCAAAAAAGAGGTAACATCCTTCCACAAGATCTTCAGTTTTAATTTCATTCCCCACAACCTTAATTGTTATTATTACATTATTACTTAATAACCTCAAAATCCTAAATATTCTAGTATTTTTTTATATTATGGTTTATGTATACACTCACACACACTTCCATCAAATGGGATGTTCAACCATCATTCGAGTGAGTGGAGGAATACCGTCTTGTGAACCGATGTCATTTGTTCTTCCTTGTAAGATCTGGTATTTTTTATAAGGTATGTATTTTGTTTATGATTCAGTTTAATTCTATTTAATTTCTTAAATAATTATTACCGATGTTTTTTGAAGACCTTGGGGTGCTCTGAGGGTTCCAGACATTAAAAAGGATGAAAATGAGTTTACGGGAAAGTTGTATGGTTAGCGAATGGTTAGTTTTGTAAGGTCCTAGTTCCAGAATCCACCTAGAGGTGCCCCGTACCCTATTGGTCACATGGACTCAATTTAATTTCCCCTATCACCAGAGCCAGCTAACTATCAGTGAGTATAGTGGGTTTGATAGTGGAGAAACTATTCCCTCATTGGTAGAGTAACACAGTGGAAGTAAACAAATGGAAAAAACTGATGTAGTAATAATCCATACAAAAGTAAACAGCAGAAGACTATAAATAATAAACTAGAGAACATGTATATATAAATTATGCATGATACATATGTCTAGGAAAGAAACATAACAAATCACAATGCTAGAATACAAAACTGTACTAAGCCAAAGTACAGAAGAAAACAGATTAACAGCTCCTCAGCATCGCAAGCCTCCACACGGTCCCATGCTCTCCAGCTCCACATCAAATCAAGTACCTAATATAAATGTCCATTTTCCCTTATATATACAGGCAGTAGTATAATCTATTTGGTCCCAAATTCATTGACCAAACAGGGTGTGAGACTAAATCCCAGTAGAAAATCACCACAAGATCCATCCCTAACAGTCAATGAATATATGACAGGTAATAAACAAAAGAGAGTAGAAAATAAGGAAGTATTATGAAGTAAAGAATCCTACAGTTTCAATGAAAGAGTTCTATACATCAATAATAGAAAATAATCCAGGAACCCTCTGTGTAGTTCTCTCTGCCTAACCCCTCAGGTTCAATCAAAAAAAGGATACTACAAAGACTCTTTGAGGAATCACTCCCAGTGAATTCCCCTTATAGTCCCAAGCATTAAAGACTCTCTAAGGAAGCTCACCCAGTCAATTCCCCATATAGTGAAAAGTGATAAATACTCTATGATGATGCTCACTCGATTAATTCCCATTATATTCAAAAGTGATAAAGACCCTTTGAGGAAACTCACTCGTTCAATTCCCCATTTAGTCAAAAGTGATAAAGACTCTCTAAGGAAGCTCACTTGGTAAATTCCCCATTTAGTCCAAAGTGATAAAGACTCTCTGATGAAGCTCACTCGACCAATTACCTATATATTCAATGTGATAAATACTCTATGAGGAATCTCACATAGTCAATTACCCTCATATTCCATTACACCAAGTTCTCACAGACCAATTTAAGTCAAACAGGAATAGAAATGCAATACGGCTAAAGTAAAACTCAAGAACTACATGGCTAAAAAGTCTACAGCATCTCAAGCATGTCAGATAAAATAATCACTCAATCCTCTAGTACTAGACATGGGAAACATAAAGGAATCCTGACAACTAAACAAGACCAAACGACCGTAAATAGAAAATTCATGGGAAAACACATCGAAAGAATAGAAAGCAACCCTATTCACATCCAATTAACCTCTATTCATGCATACCAGCATAGAAGGAAATCAACAGGGTTAAAACGATAAACAGGCAATACCCCGTTCAAGGGTATTGGAAAAAATTGCACATAATACTCAAGGACATTCAACAGAATGTCACAAACCACCAACCTCATCATTGGGAGATAGATATACTTGAGTATCAGGGCTTGAATCACCTTATAATGCTAAATATCTATGAAAACATCTAAAACATTCAAAAGGAAATAACTTGATAAAGAGGAAGAATTGGGAAATGAACCTCAAGAAGAAGAGAAAACGTACTAAGGCGATCCCAATGTAATAAACAGTGGTAAAATTGGAGACCAGATGCTCGATCGGCAGCTTAGAGGAAGATCTCAACCATACGAGAGCTCTCGGCCAAAAGAACCCTAGAAGAAAGTGTTTCTGGTGATTAGACGTGACCCCAGTATGTTAAATAAAAAAATACATGGCATGTACAATTTAAGTACATGGTTTGTACATTTCTTTTCTATACACCACTTTGGGTTACCTCCAAGTCACCCTCACATGGCGGTGTGTGTGGTCGTCCCACGACCAGGACACAGCCTCCTACGGAAACCGAGTACACGGAGCGTACTCAGAAAGTACACGTCGTGGACTTCGAAAATTTCCATAAATTCCCCTCTTACCCAAAAACGACCAGAAGAAGGAAAATGTACCTGAAAATAAGATTCGTGTTCTTACAAACTTCACCCCTTAAAAAAATTCCCCGAATTTACCTAGTAAGGCAGCGTAGAATAAGAAACCCCAAATAGCTATGTCCACTATGCTCGATCATTGGAATCCCTCTCCCATGGCTCGTCCTGTACTTTCCTTTGCATCCATATCACTCATACAATATGGACAAACCTTTCTTTTAGAAACTTCATATTTTGATCGAAAATCCGGATAGGATTCTCCTCAAAATATGCATCCACTTCCAACTCAACCTCCTCGGGTTGGAAGACATGAGATGGGTCTGATAAGTAAAGTCGAAGCTGAGAAACGTAGAAGAGGTCATGCATAGCCTGGAACATCTGAGGTAACTTCAACTAGTAGGGAACATACCCAAGTCTCTCCAAAACCTCAAATGGTCTTCCATACCTCGGAAAAATCTTACCATGTCTCCTAATCCTCCTGTGTCCTAATCTTGGTGTGACACATAGGAAAACCTGATCTCCAACATCAAATTAGAGAGGTCATCTAGATTATCAGTATATGACTTCTGTCGAGACTGTGCAATATCCATCCTCTTCTGAATAAACTCTATCTACTCTAAGGTCTCCTGGAAAAGATGAGATCCTTTTATAGTTGCATCTCCTACCTCCAGCCAACATAATGGTGATCGGTATGGCCTATTGTAAAAAGACTCATAAGGTGCCATCTGAATTGTCTCTTGAAAATTATTGTTGTAGGAAAACTCCAAAAGAGGTATAGGCTTCCCCCAAGAACCACCATAATCCAGGATTTATTCACGAAGCATGTCCTCAAGAACCTGAATCATACACTCAGACTGGTCATCTGTCTGGGGATGGTATATTGTACCCAAAATTACATGTGTACCCAAATCTTTCTGAAGCCCCTGTCGGACAAGAGAAGTAAAATGGGAATCCCTGTCTGAAATGATGGAGTTTGGAAATCCATGTAGGCGTACAATCTCTCGGATTTACAATCATCCCATCTCATCAACACTGATGGTCTCTTTGATCGGAAAGAAGTGAGAATCCTTTGTGATTCTGTTAATGACAACCCAAACTGCATCATTCCCTCGGGGCGAGCTCAGAAAACCTGTCACAAAATCCATCGTGACAACATTCCACTTCCACTCGAGAATGGGTAACTACTGCAAAATCCTTTCTGGTGGCCGATGCTCCGCATTCACCTGATGATAGGTGGAACACCTCATGATGAAATCAGAAACATCTCTCTTAATACATAGCCACCAATACTAATGGTGTAGATCACAATACATCTTGGTAACGCCAGGATGACCTGCCCAAACTGAGGAATGAAAGCTCCACATCAGCGCCTCGCGTATGCCTATTGGAACCCATACGTGCCCCTAGAAACGCAAGATCTCATCCTCACCTATGGTCCATCCAGGAATAGGGTCGTCGTCTGACACACTTTCCCACAGGACTAGGCCTTCATAATCAAATAGCTTCCTCATTCTTACTCGATCAAAAAGGGTAGATGTAACAGCTATAGAATAAAGGAAAGTCCTCCCCTCTCTGTCATGAACCTCCAAATGCATCTAATAGAATAGATCCATAAGCATCCAGTCACTGTTGGCCTCTTGAACCGCCTGTATCTGAGTCCTCATGATCAACACATCAGCAACTGCATTTCCTTTCCCAGGCGTATAGGTATGATCAAAGTCAAAGTACTGAAGGTACTCATCCCACCTTATTTATCTCAAATTCAAGTCACGTAGAGTGAAGATGTACTTGAGACTCTTATGGTCAGTGAAAACCATAAAATACTCTCCCATATGATAATTTCTCCAATAGTGTAAGGCATGAAAAATAGCATTCAACTCGAGATCGTGCGTCAGGTAATTCCTCTCATGTGTCCTCAACTGTCGAGACCCATACACAATGACTCCTTCTCCCTACATAAGCAAAACTCCCAGCCTGAAACCTGAAGCATCACATTACACAATATATCTCTTGTTTGGATCATAAAAAACTAGTATATTTGCTGAATTCAACCACCCTTTCAACTTCAAAAAGGCTGACTCACAATGATTTGACCATAAGAACTTCACACCCTTCTTAGTCAAGCCCAGCAGTGGCACTGATAAGCGTGAAAAGTCTTGTATAAAATGTTTGTAGTATCCATCCAGCCCTAGAAATATTTGTACCTCAAATACTTTCTTTGGCTGCACCCAGGAAACTACTGATCTCACTTTCTCTAGGTCTACTGAGACTCTTGTCTCTGAGATAACAAGACCCATGAAGTGAATCTAGTCCATCCAAAAGTGCAATTTTGAGATCTTAGCATATAACTGATGCTCTCTCAGTGTACTCAAAAAGATCTCAAGATGAGTGGCATGGTTGTGTCGAGTGTGAGTGTACACCAAGATATCATCCATGAAGACTACCAAAAAAGAATTCTAGTATAGATGGAACACTCAGTTCATGAATTCCATGAAAACTATAGGTGCATTCGTGAGACCAAATAACATAACCATATACTCGTATAGACCATACCTGCTCAGGAAATCTGTGATATGTATATCTAATGGTCTAATGCACAACTGATGGTAACCGGATCTCAAGTCAATCTTCAAGAACATTCGTGCTCCTCAAATATGACCAAATATATCTTTAATTCAGGCAAGGGATATCGATTCTTAACCATCAATTGGTTCATCTTCTGATAATCCACACAATGTCTGAGGGTACCATCCACCTTCTTTGCAAAAAGGACAAAAAAACTCAATGATAAGTACTGGTTCAGATGAAACCCTTTTCCTTCAACTCCTCCAACTGCCTCTTGAGCTCCTGGAACTCTGATGTAGCCATCCTATATGGAGGAATGGACACTGGTGCTGCCCTTGGAAGAAGATCAATTAAAATTTCTACCTCACTCTTCGGATGAAAACTTGAAATGTCTTCTGGAAAGACTTCTCTGAAATGATCCACCACTGGCGGAATGTCCATCTGTGAAAACCCCTAGTCATCCAAATAGATACTATAAATCTAGGATGTAACTCCTCCAAACCCATGATGCTCGAGTCCCGATCTACTCGCATGGATATCCCACTCGCCCTTATGACGAAAACATCCTCCCTATGGTGATGTGAAACTCACCGTATGGCAATATCAATCAAGGACTTCCTGGAAGGGAACTAACCAGTCCATTCCAAGAATGACAGCATAGCCCATCATCTATAGGACATAAAGGTCCCATTAGAAGTGACACCCACCAACCTCTTGAGGGAACTCCTTGTACTGACATACGCTCACCATTATAGTCTCCAATGGAGTGTCCAGTGTCAAGATATCAGCTAAATAAAAGATGCAGATCCCAAGGCTCTCCACAACGGCAACAGATTTAAAACTATAGGAAGCCCCTATATCAAATAGAGTAGAATCTTAAACTGAGGCAACTAATATTATACCTCGAACTGTAGTAGGTGTAGGATCCTGCTCCTACTGGTTCTACTCCACATCAAAATTCAGGCATGTACCATGACACTGTGACCCTTCTTGGCCACTCTGAGCTAATCCGCCCTGATGTCGCTTAAAACCGGGTCACTGTCTACCACAGCCATGACCTCCACCTCGGCCCGAACGGCCGGAAGAACTCCAGTTCCCAGACTAGTGAGAAATTGGTGGTACTTATCCTGAAAGAGGAGTCATAGAAGAACCCCTATCACCAGCTTCTGGTAAGAAGATCTAATAGAAGTTCTAAAGATGACCCATCTTTTCGAAATATCGACACTCCATTGGGTCCCTTAGGAAATGTGGCCTCATATTCCTGATCCTCCTACACTGGTATCACACCACCTCGCTACTAGAAGATGCATCCCTCCAACTCTGAACTCCTCCTGTTGTCTCCCTGCGGTGCTTCCTGCTATCGGCCGGAGAAGCACTAACCCTGGATGCTGAACTTCCCTATCCCACTACTCCATTATCCCTCATATTACGCTCGGTGATCAGCACCCAGTTGACTATAAAAGATATAGAAGTCAACTTGAATATGTTCACCTGCAATCGGATGTCGTTTCTAAGACCATCCTCTAACTTCCTTGCAATGAACAACTCATCACCTCCTGGAATAGGTGTGAAACGTTGTAGCTCTATTAAGTGATAGGAATACACCATAACAGAAAGAGTACCCTGGTCCAAAATCATGAACTCTCAGGCTCGATCATCCCATATGGTATCCTGATAGAATTAATCATAGAAGAAGCGCTGAAACACATCCCAAGCCATATTTTGATGGTGTCCCGCATATGAGATCACATCCCACCACATCAGGGTGGAGTCTTGAAGCATGTAGGTAGTGATCTTCACCCTCCTCTCTGGAGGTATATTCAAATGCTCGAGGATCATCATCATGGATTATAGCCTTGACTCTGCAGCCTAGGGTCCTCCATCCCCTGAGAATGTGGGATGATGATACAACTGAAAGACCCTCATCATTTCTTCCATCGACGGGGAAGGAGGCCATTCTCTCTAGAAGGTGTGAATCATCCTCATAAAGCCTTCCCTAAAATATGCATCAGTACCTATCTCATGTGTAACTGTTGGTTCCAACACTGGCACGACTAGAGGATCTACCTATAGTCTCTGATCAGCCATATTTGGTGTCTGATCATCACCTTGCAACAGTCCTACAACCGGAGGATGTCTCAGTCGCATGAATTTGCAATTTCAAGCACACACCTCAAATTAAGATCATCTAGGACTAAAAACTGGAAGTGTGAGAAGATAATAGGGAAATAAAACATTCATGTTTTTCAAAATAAGACTACACGGCGTGTATAATTACTACACAGAATGTTCCCATTAGTATTTCACATGGGCGTGTACTTCTTCCAGGACTGGTCGTGTAACACCCCAAACACACGGCGTTTTGTCCATACAAATGGCGTGTACTTGGATTTTCTTCCCCTTATCGAGTCCTTCTGCCTGACTAATCCACATAGTTCTCCTTATAATAAGATTACACTGAGTGTTTGTGCCAGACACTACGTATACTAGATGATCTTCACTAACCTGTGTTATCATCACATGGCTGGTTACACGGTGTGTTCCAGGTGGACACGACGTGTACCGCTTCTGTTTCATCTACTCGTGTTGTTAGTGACACGGCTAGATACTCGGCTGACACTACATGACGTGTTCCATACGGACACAGTGTGTACTTGAAAAGGTAACACTGACCTGTTTTGTTAGTTACATGGACGGATTCTAATATTAGACTACACAATGTGTTTAGAACTAACACAGTGTGTATAAGATAAGATTTCTCCATCCGTGTCATTAGTTAGACGGGTGGACACAGGGTCAACCCTAAACAGTGTGTAGAACTAGTACATGGTGTGTTCTCATGACAACCTCCCTATCCCGTGTCTCTACCCACATGGCCTATGACAAGGATAGAGACTACACAAAATTTACATAAGGTACACGGTGTGTACTTAAGAAAAATAGTTTCTTCCAGAATAAAAGAACACATTGCATGTAGTCAAAACTACACAACATGTATTTTTGGTTTTTCCAGATAGTCAGCCTTAGAAACTACTCTAGAGCCCAAAGAAACACTGAAAAAAAACCAAGGTTCCAAATTCTAATCTGTGTGGGGCCATTCTTCTTGTGAATCAAATATTGGCATCTTATACAAGTTATAAACAAGTATAACAGGGCAATGATCCACCAAATTCTAGTCCATGAGGGCCCATAACAACTCAAGAACCAAATTTTGGTGTTCATTCAAACATAACCTTACACTAGCAATACCCTATCAAATATCATGTATTTTTATCACTGCAACTATCACAATAGCATGCATATCTAGAACAACACCTATCACAACATCATGTAATCGCTAATGAACCCTATATGGCATGGAAAGAATGCATGACATGTGATTTATAATAAGTTCCTATATGATGCCTGAAATGGAATACCATCATCTCATTGGGTTGCAACAGAAATAGAACATGAATGATATAAAGAATAACATCACAAAACATGTGAGTCACTCAAGGTGAAATCAAATCAACTGTGAAAATTGCAAAACTTGAAAAATTGCAACACGAGGTATATTAGTGTTTCCCTGTACATGGGTTAGCTACTCCCAAGAACAAATTATTACTGAGCACCAATTCCATCTTATCGTTGACTATGGGCTCCAAATATTAATTCAAAGAAAAGAAACCCCTCTTGTACCACTTTGTAACATCTCTGTTCCGGAAGCCACCTAGAGGCATATCGTACCCGGTTCGTCACATGGCCTCAAGAACATTTCTACTAATGAGAGAGGATGCTGACTAGAAGTGATGGACTTGGGTGTGATAGTAGGGAAACTATGCCGTTATTGGCAGAGTAACACAGCGGAAGTAAACAAATGAAAAAAACAGAAGCATTAATAATCCATACAAAAGTAAATAGAGGAAGACTAGAAATAATAAACAAGGGCACACGTATCTATAAATAATGCATGATATATATGTCTAGAAAAGATTCCAAAAAAATCACAATGCTGGAATACAAAAAATTACTAAGACAAAGTACAAAAGAAAACTGATAAATAGCTCCTCAGTATCTCAAGCCTCAGCTCAGTCCCATGCTCTCCATCTCCACAACTAATCAAGTACTTAAAGTAGAAGGGATTTTTCCATTATCTATACCTACAACAATATAATCAATTTGGGCCCAAATTCATTTCCCAAACAGTGTGTGAGAGAAAATCCCAGTAGAAAATCGCCACAAGATCTGTGCCTAACAATCAGTGAATATATGAAAGGTAATAAAAAAAATAATGTAGTAAACAAGGAAGTACTCTGCAATAACAAATCCTATAGTTTCAATGAAAAATTTCTATATATCAACAGTAGAAAACAAGCCAGGAACCCTCTGTGTAGTTCTCTCATCCTAACCCTTCTGGTTCAATAAAAAGAATGATACTGCAAATAATCTCTAAGCAATCTCTCTCAATTAATTCCCCTTATAGTCCCAATCGTTAAAGACTCTTTGAGAAAGCTCACTCTTTCAATTCCCCATATAGTCAAAAGTGATAAAGACTCTCTGAGGAAGCTCACTCGGTCAATTCCCCATATAGTAAAAAGTGATAAAGACTCTCTGAGGACGCTCGCTCGGTCAATTCCCCATTTATTCAAAAGTGATAAAGACTCTCTGAGGAAGCTCACTCGGTCAATTTCCAATTTAGTCAAAAGTGATAAAGACTCTCTGAGAAATCTCACTCAGTGAATTCCCCATATAGTCAAATTGATAAAGACTCTCTGAGGTAGCTCACTCGGTCAATTACCCATTTAGTCAATAGTGATAAAGACTCTATAAGGATGTTCACTCAGTCAATTCCATATATAGTCAAAGTGATAAAGACTCTCTGAGGAATCTCACACAATTAATTCCCCTGATAGTCTATTATATCAGGTTCTCAAAGCCCAATGAATGTCAAACGATCATAGCAATTCATTATGGCCAAATTAAACCTCAAGAACTACTTGGCTAAATAGTCTACAAAATCTTAAGCATATCAGATAAAATAATAACTCCATCATATAGTACTAGGCATGGGAAACATCTTGGAAGCCTTACATCTAAATAAAACCAAACGGCCGTAAACATGACATTAATGGGAAAACACATCCAAATCATAGAAAACAAACCTATTCACATCCAATTTACCTCTATTTAGGCATACCATCATAGTAGGCAATCAACAGGGTTTAAACGGTAAAAACTCAATACCCCATTCAAGGGTATTAGACAAAATTACACATAATGCTCACAGAAATTCAATGGAAAGGCATAATCCACCAACCTCGGCATTGAGAGATTGACATACTTGAGTTTTGGGGCTTGAATCACCTTAGAACGCCAATGATATATGGAAACATCTAAAACATTCAATAGGGAATAACTTCATAAAGAAGAATAATTTGGAAACAAAGCTCAAGAAGAAGAGAGTGCTTACTAAGGCAATCCCAACGCAATCAACAACGGACGAATCAGAGATTGGATGCTCGGTTGGGGGCTTTGAGGAAGACCACGACAGTACGGGAGATCTCGGCTGAACGAAACCTAGAAGAAGGTGTTTCTGGCCATTATATGTGACCTCGGTATGTTTAATGAAAAAAAATAAAATACACGACGTGTACTTGCCATATTCATACTCCTATTTATGTGACCTCCAAGTCACCCCCACATGGACACGTGTGTGGCCCTCACACGGCCAACACACAGCCTCCTACGGTGACCAAGTACATTTCATGTACTCAAAAAGCATATGGCATATACTTTGAGTATTTCCAGAAATTCCCTGTTTCTCAAAAATGACCAGAAGAAGGAAAAAAACCTAAAAAGAAGATCTTGGTTCTTACCAGATCAAACCATGAAGATCATCCAATAAAACCTTACCTAGGGATGATTTTGGGATAGTGGATCTCATATGGTTTGTGCACAATTTGGATAACTATGTGGGTATATTGTGATAAGGAGCAATTTTGGGATAGTATCTCAGGAATGGTTTGTGCATGGTTTGGAAAACCATGTCAGTAAACCCTGCAACCCAGTAAATTTGAAAAAAAAATACAAAAATTCAATCCTGATATTTTTAAACCCAATTTGGTATTTTCCTTATATATTCTTCTTGAATCACTATGGAAAAACATGGATATCACAATCTTCCAAGAGGTGATTCTCCTTCGATCCAAGTCCATTTGGAACACTGTTGGTTTCAAATTGAATCCTCAGGTGATTCTAATCTATTTGTTGCTTAATTTTCTCAATTAGGGTTTGTATATTTCTCTTCTATCTATCTAAATCTATAAAACCCTTATTTTCTAGGGAAATATAGGTTAAATATTTAATATATGTTTGAATATAGATCTAAGTCCACATTTTGGAGTGTGTTTATGATGGATTTGATGTCATTTGTCTACAAGTTATATCCCATAGTTTCGGTATAGATTTGATCATGTCCACCTTTTTCTTTGTCACTTATTATTGTGGTTTTGAATCTCTTGGTATGATTTTGTATTATAGGTGTTTAAATTATAAATGGAAACCCTTATGGACCCCAAGGGATGCATCAAGGATGATTAATCCCTTTAATATCCCCCTATGGGGAGCGCCAATAATTTTCAGGCCTAGAAACTAGCTCATTATGTTCTAGGTTATTGTGTCAACATATAGGGACCTTGTTGAATAGTTTGATATGTTCAGTTTAAGTCAAAATGGAATATTAGTTAATTGAAATTAGGATATGTGGCTTATTAATTACGTTAGATATTCCTATGTGAGTTAGTGATTTTGAAATGGCAAATATTCTAGATTGATAATGGTTTGAAAAATGGAAAAATATGTTGAAGGGAATTTCATAATGGGGTTCATGAATATGTATAATGGTGAGAAGGTCTTGAGAATGGGTTTTAGGATAAATTGGCTAAGTGATGTAAATGGAAAATGTGTTAATGTGTTATGGCACAATATGATTTACCATATTTATTATTATAGATTATGATTGTGGTTTGTATTTGTTCTATTTGGTTGTGATATGATTTGTTAGTGGTGAATGGATGGATAAGAATGTTCACATGGATTTACGTGTGGGGTAAATAACTCAGGATCCACCCACAGGTCAAGTTGGACTAATGTTATAACTCCACCCATAATGCATGGTTTATGGAAGGGGATGGAGCTTTATTCCCTTAATGATTGCATTACACCTAGACTAAGGCTTTGATGTGAGGATATTATGATGTTATGAGGTGTTATCCCTAGGTATTTATGGGATTATTTATTCCCTTTTGAAAAATGAAAAATTCCATAAACCATTTGTGAATGATGTGAATGACTAACTTCTTCACTTAATGATTGATGATGAACTAGTAATAGAAGAGAAATAATGAATTTGAACCTTGGTTAGTAATATATAAGTAGACATTATTAACTAGTGACCCTCTAATGTTCTTTCCTTTACCTGTTATTTATTTATACTTTCATGCACTAGCTATTAGATAGGATATTCGTAGACAACGTTGGTGGTGGCCTACTGAGTTGTACTCACACCTTACTCAGGCCATCATTGGGTACCTGAGAATATTTCATGTTTTTAGGACTAGATAAGGGAAAGGGGCATATTCTAGGGAGTTGCTTTTGACATGGAAAATGTACGGATGATGTCCCATAATTAGAGTCAAGACTGTATTGGGGTTTTCTCTATTTTCCTTTATTTTGTGTTTTTTTCTCATGGAATTACCAAAAGACTCAGAAGTAGGAAAAACCTGCTCCCAGAAAAGTTTATAATTAATAAAAAAGTAAATACATCAAAATAGGAGAAACATGAGGTCAACAAAGATGCTTGTACACATCACCACGCGCATCAGCATCAACCAAACCACAACAAAAGGCCGGTGTAACAAAGGTCCATAAAGAGAAAACCTCCTCAATAAATCGCTTGGATAAAGCATCAGCACCCTGATTTTCCTCTCTATACACATGAGTGACAACCAAGAAAATATGCTCTACAAGCCTAAGATAGTCATCCCAAGAATATAACATCCTCCACGGGACATTCCTTGAACGAGTCTTAAGAATATCAACTGCCAGCGTGGAGTCATATTCCATCCATAGGGTCACCAAACCATGGAAAGGAGCGTACCGAACATCCTTAATCATAGCCCATAACTCTGCCTCAATCACCAAGCTATTCCCTAAAATGTGATAGAAACAACCCTTAACAAATCCCATGAAGGTGCGAAAAACACCACCACAGCCTGAAGGTCCCAGAGCACCTGAAGCCACGCCATCCACATTAACTTTAAGACATTGAAAGATCGGAGGGATCCATCAGATATATTTCATCATAACCGGCTTCTTACACCTGCCAAAAACACCCAAACTGCACAAAATAACTAGATCTGAAATATCATTTTGCATCACCCCAATTTGAGCTCATGCAGTAGCAAGAACAGCAATATGAAGCTCCTGAATGCCAAAAAATGATATGATTCTATTCACAATGAAAAGATAATTTCGAGCCCTCTATATAAAATAAAATAGCGTTGAAACTACAGAAAGGAACAACGGCTTCACCTAAGAGCTGAAATCTGCACGATGAATAGATTCCATCAACCCTCCAAAACTCTCCATATTCAGGCGGCATCACATGACATATTTATTATTGTTGTGGTTTTTAAACCATTGTGAAATGTTTATTTATCATTTTTTATATATTGTTTAATGTTATATCCACTGTTTTATATGTTTTCTATTGTTTCGTACTCTGAAAAATAGGGTATAGTCTCCCCATGTGACTCTTAGATGGTTGCTTTTTGTCAGAAACTTCTGGTGTATATGGAGTCATGGTTGAGGACAAGTGACATCCCAGATCAGGGCACTGGTTTAGTGGAAAACAGGATAGGGACATTACAAAGTGGTATTAGAGGAGTTATTTTTCTGTGACTTACTATTTTGGAATGGTAGAAAAGAGGTTGGGAAGGTCTCAGGCCATGGTAATGTGATTTTTCCTAGGAGTATCTAACCCATTTATGGGGGGAAACCCAAGTCACCTAGGGTGGGAATTTTTGTTCTTTTTGTGTGTTGTTACATTTGATGATATTTCACCATTGGGTTATGAAAATGTTGTGTGATGTAACAATTTTATAATATTTTTCTTATGGATAGAATGGCATGAAGTTTTTCCTTCATTCATAATTCTAGGAACCTATCTATATAAGTGACATGAATAATAGTAGGAACACATGCATGGGATGGGTGTGTGGTACATAAATAGTAGAATGAATTTTATTTTCTTGAAAATGATGAAAAATTTGGTCTAATGAAATGATACAAATTAGAAAAAGGGGAGAAGAAAATGTTAAATATTAAATAAAGAATTATTCTTGATAAATGGCGGTATTTTAACTAAAATATTATTGGAAAAAGTATTAATGTAAAAATTGTTTTGAAATTGTTTATAAGGTAATGCTTATAGTTGTGTGACGTAGTTACCTCATGTTAGCCATGACCTAGTTAGGGATGTTTGAGGGTATTATGACGAGAATGATTAGACCTATTTGGGCAGTGTTTTTGAATTGGTTTTTTGGTTGAAAATGATGAGACTTCATTTATATTTTTGAAATATTTATGGTTTTTTTTATAAATATCATTTTTGAAATTATAGAGAAATTATTCCATGAAAATGTGTGCTAGTTTGGCGACAGGAGGGCATTACTGAGAATGATCCCCTAGTAGTGGGGAAAGAGGATTTGGTAGTTCACGATAATATAGGAGATAAGGTCCATGAGAATCTTTCTCATTTTATATAGATGATGGAAGGGTACCTAGGGAGGGTTGTGTTGAGTATGTTTGAGCTGACCAAGGAGTTTTAGCTATAACTCACTTCGACCTTTACAGGAGAGGGTTGGACAGAGGCAAAAATGTTTTGGATAGAGTCTATCCAAAAAATTCAAGATCATTTTTAGATTCCTCTAGAGAAGATAGTCAAGTTAGTGGCCTCTATGTTAAGAGGGAAGACTATGTGTTGATGGGATATTATGGTTTTGATGGATATAGCTGAAAGAATGGTGTGGAAGGATTGACATGAAATGTTTCTAGAACATTACTACCCAGAACCATGTAGTAGGAGAAGGCTGATGATTTTTTGAGCTTGACTCAGGGGGCTATGCCAGTGATGGATTATGATATTTGTTTCACTAACTTGTGCCAATGTGTCCCGATGATGGATGGATATGAGAAAACTTTGGAAACATTCTTCCCTGCTGGTCTTACGCATGAGATTATGTCCAAGGTGAACATATTCTGTCTAAAGTGGTTTATAGAGATAGTTGACCAAGCCCTTGTCTCAAAATAAAATCATAAGGGAGATTCATGAAATGAACATGGGGTACTAACTATGCTCACATGTGGTATATACTCTTAGGGAAGAAATATTCATTTTGGATGTTTTCAATAGGGTGAGAGTGCATATAATAGCTATTGGAGAGTGTCAGTTCCTCATATTGTTGATCAGGTATTATATTATCAGTGTGGTAGGTTAGGGAACATGTGATGTTAGGTTCCCCAACCACTAGTTGAGTGTAGGTCCTATGGTATGTTGTGAAATATATTGAGGTTCTGCTAAAACCCTTGGTAGGCAGGTTTGTATGGGAGTCAAAGGTAGATGCTGAGTTCAGGAAGGGGATCGGTCACCTCATATCAGGCAGGTAGTAAGAGCTCCACTAATAGTACTGGTTTGGGTGGTGGATTTGGAACTCTAGGAAAAGACCATCCATACCGGTAGGGAAGTGTCGTGTGGGGTACTCATGCTGGACCCCAGTGTAGAGGTGGAGTCTATCTTCACACAATTTAGTATACCCCATGAGGTGGAAAGGCTGGACCTTTATGCTTTGAGTTATAATTCTTTTAACTTCTACACCTGATAATTCTATAATTGAAAAAGGTTCCACACACTATATTATCTCTACATAGTTAGTTTTTGAATTGTTCCTAGCTATGGAATAAGTTTGTGGGGTTATGCAATTGATACTCTATTGGGGTGAGAGTGGAGGATATCAAGCAGTGTAGAGGTTATGCTTTATAGGTAAGTGGTAGTCATTTTTTGTGGAACTAGTTTTTCCTCAAGATGTCAGGTTTTGACATGATCATGTGTATGGACTGGATAGTTTTTCATTAGGCCCATATCTATTGTCACCATCATTGGGTAACATTCAAATCCACCTATAGATACTCTTATGTCTTTTGTGGTGGGAGGGATGTATGAGAAGACCATGCAAGGCCAATTTGGAAGTAGTTGGGAGAACTCACAACCCTTGTGGCATGCCTTTTTCTTGATGATGTAATAGTTTATCAACATGCCTTTCATCCAATGGTGGATCGGTTTCGGGATGTGTTTCATGAGGATATCTCCAGACAAGCACCCAAAGGGATGTAGAGTTTACAATCAACTTCTTTCTAGGGGAAGAACTAGTCTCCATAACACTATATTGAATGGATCCAAGAGAACACCAAGAGTTTAAGGCTCAGTTGGAACAGTTGGAGATAAAGGTATTCATTTAACCTAGTACGTATCCATGGGGATCACCAATGATATTTACTAAGAAGGTTGATGGGTCATTGAGGTTATGTGTTGATTACATGTAGTAGAATTAGAAGAAAGTTTATATCCAATACTCACTTACTAGAATTTATGACATATTTAACCATAAAAGGGGTTCCTCAGTGTTCTCTAATATCTATTTGAGATTGGGATACTGTCAGTTGAGGGTGGCACCTTCTGATGTACTGTAGACAGCATTCTGAAGAAGGTATGGGTTGTCTGAATTTTTGGTGATGTTATTAGGGTTGAATAATGTTCCAGTTATGTTTATGGTGATAATGAAATAGATATTCCACCCTGATCTAGATCATTTCATAGATATCTTTATTGATGATATCTTGGAGTACTCAAGAACTATTGATGATCTTTCCAAACATCATTACATAATCCTAAGTACACTAAGAGAGAAAAGCCTTTATTCTAGGATATAAAAATGTATGTTCCTGATTAATAAAGTAAACTTCATGGGAAACATCATTTCTAATTTAGGAGTGTTAGTGGATCTAGACAAGCTTAAGGTTGTGGTGTCTTGGGAACAACCTAAGAATGTTTCCTATGTTGTGATTTTTTTGGGTTTTTTAGTTATTAACAATGGTTAATTTGGGATTTCTATCATTTAGAAGCACCAATATCAAGAAGAACCCAGAAGGGTATGAAGATTGAGTGGTTGGTGGCATGTGAAACTGCTTTTTAGGAATTCAAGAAACAGTTGACTAGCGCACTGATTTTGATTTTACTGTAACCATGTAATAAGTACACCTTGTTCTGTGATGCATCTGGTATTGGACTCAGGGTAGTGTTGATAGAGGAAGATCGAGTTATAGAAAATGGGTCAAGATATTTGCAGCCTCATGAAAGAAATAACACTACACCTGATTTTGATCTAACTATTGTAATTTAAGCATTAAATTGTTGGAGGCACTACTTGTTGGAAGTGTGGTTCATGGTTTTTACTGATAATGAAATTTTAAATTATATCTTCTCTCAATGGGATTTGAATATTTAGTAGCAATGGTGGGTTGATGTAATTAAAATCCTTTGATTTTAAGTTGTTTAACTCATAGGGAAAAGCAAACAATGTTGTAGATTCTCTCAGCAAGATGGATCAGAATAGGTGGTACAATAATCTAAATATGAGTAGAGAATTGTGGCTTTGTTGGATGAGATGCACCTAAAGGTGAAGGATGGGAATAGACAAATGAAACATGTGTATCTATCAATTTAATAAATAAATTTGATCCATGTTAGCGAGAGTCAGCTGGTGGATCTGGAGTGTTTGGCTGTGATGGTAATTCTTAAAGGATGGGGAGTGGCCATCTAGATGGGTTGTTGGTGATGATGGATTTATCTATTTTTAGGTTAATATTGTAGTGTTGAAAGGTGTGTGAGAAGATTTGATGATTGATTCCATGCCTCTAAGTGGCAGTACATCCTAACTTGACAAAAACATTTTGTGATCTTAATTGACAGTATTGGTGGCTGAGAATGAAGAAAGTGGTTGCAAATTTTGTGGTGAGATTCCCTTTATGTCAATAGGAGATGGCTGAGCATTAGCATCCATGTGGATTGTTACAGTCATTGCACATTTTAGAGTGCAAGTGGAATAACATAATTATGGGAAATGTAGTGGGTATTCCAAATATTACTTGGAAGAATGATGCAATTTGGTTCATTGTGAATTGATTGGATAAAGATTATCATTTCTTACCTATTTAGAAAACTTATATAGTTGATCATCTGGTTTAGTTATATGTTTAAGAGATAGTGTGACTGCATGGTGTGTTGAGAACCATTGTTTCAGATCATAATATGTGTTTCGCATCATGCTTCTAGAAGGGGATATAGAAGGTTCATGGTAACCAAGTGTTTTTTAGCATGTATTAACACCTGTAGATGGATGTATAGGCAGAGTGTGTAATTCAGGTATTATAAGACATATTGAGAGAACATGTTCTAGATTTTTTTAGTTCATGGGAAGAGAAATTACTACTTTTTTAGTTCCCTTACAACAATAGTTTCAAGGCTACAATTCAAATGGAACCTTTTGAGGCACTCTATGATTGTCCTTGTATATCTCCATTGTGTTGGTTTTATGTTGGGGATTCTGAGATGTTAGGATCAAGTCTCATGCAGAAGACATCTAAGAAGGTTTGGTTGATTTAGAAGTGGATGGAAACAACACATATTAAAAATAATACATATTATTATTGGTGTTATAGACCTATCAAGTTCAAGGTGGGTTATAGTGTGTTTATTCAGGTGTCACCAAGGATGGGTCACTGTCAAATCAGAAAACAATGACTGTTCGAACCCAGGTATGTGGGCTCATTTGAGATTGTGGAGAGGACAGAATCAGTGGCTTACCGAATGGATCTTAAATAGTGGTACAGTGGGATATATGATGTTTTTCTTATTTCAAAACTCCATCATTATCAACTTGATCCATCTCTTGTACTAAATGTTTATTATTTTGAACTTCAGCTAGATTCTTCCTTTGAGAATCATATGGTATGTATTGTGGATCATAGTAATAAGGTCATGGATGGAAATGTTTTGCCATTGGTTCATGTTCTATGGGATCATGGAAAAATTCATGAAGAAACATGGGTGAAAGAATCATATATAAGGGCCTAGTGCCCTGATCTATTTTCCTTGGAAACCCAATGATGATTGGGAAGAGTGGCTCGAGGATGAACCATCCTAAGGTGGGGAGGTTGTAAGATCTGGTATTTTGTTAAGGTATGTATTTGATTATGATTCAGTTGAAGTCCCTTATTTTGGTTCAATAAGTATTCCCCAAGTTCATGATAGAACCCAAGGGTGTTTCGGGGTACAAGACATGAAAAAAGAGGAAAAATAGGTTTTTAGGCATGTTTCACAGTTTGTGCACAGTTTGTTCAAATAGTGCATATCATCCAAAGAAACCATGAAAGGGGATGCTTCTAGATAGTGGTTCTCACATGGTTTGTGTATAGTTTGGAAAACCGTGCAGGTAAACTATGTCAAGGGGTTATTTTTGTAAAGTATCCCATATATAATTTTCGCATGGTTTGGAGAACTTTGCAGCACGATGAAGTTAGAAAAATTAAAAAAAATCCATCCCAATATTTTTTACCCCAACTCGTGATTTCCTCCTCTAATCCCCTTGAAACCCTAGGGTTGAACATAGATGACCCAAACTTCCAAGAGTTCATTCTTTTTTAATCCTAGTATATTTGTAGCCCCATTAGTTGTAGATCGATGCCCCAGGTTAGTCTAATCTACTCCTTGCTTCCTTTTCTTGATTAGGGTTTGTATATTTCACTCATCTCTATCTAAATATCTTAAAACTTTATTTTCTAGTGAAATATTAGTTTAATATTTAATAGGTTGTTGAGTATATATTTATTTCAAAGTTTGGTAGTGCATTCTCCAACATATTAGAGGTAGGTGGTCTGCACGTTATATCACATAGTTCCATTGTAGATTTGTGCATGTCCGACTTTTTTATTTGTCACTTATGGAAGTGATTTTGAACCTCTTTATAAGATTTTGTATTTTTGGTTTTTAAATGATTAATGTAAATCCTCATGGTCCCCAAGGGATTCAGCAAGGATGATTTGATCCATTAAAGGCCACATATGGGGTGGGCCAAAAAATTTCGGGCATAGAAACTAGCTAAGTAAGTATTTGGTTATTGTCTAATCATGTAGATCCCTTGTTCAATAGGTTGATATGTTTAGTAGAAGTCCAAATGAAATATTGATTAATTGAGATTGTGATATGTGGCTTATGAAATTCATTAGATATGCTTATGTGAGTTAGTTCTTGTGAGATAGTGAATATTCTAGATTGATAATGGTATGGTAAATGGGAAAATATATTTAAGGGAATTTTGTAAGCGGATTTATGAATATGTATAATTGGTTGCAATAAGGGAATTATTGAATATGATTAATGAGATAGGATTGATAATGGTATTTTTGTATAAATTGGAAAATTCTTGTAAATGGAAAATGTGTTAATGGGTAAGGGCACAATATGATTTACCATGTTGATTATTATGGATTAGGATTGTGGTTTATATTGGATGTGTTTGTTTATGATACTAATTATGTGTGGTGAATGGATGTATAAGCATGTGCACATGGATTGGGGTATGGGATAAAGTAAAAGGATCCTCCCACGGGTTGAGTTGGACTAATACCCTAACTCCACACACAATTCACGGGTTAGGGATGGGGACATAGCTCTATTCCCCTAATGGTTTCATTCCACCCGGATAGAGGCTTCAAGATGAGGATATTATGATGTTGGGATATGTTATCCCTAGTGATTTAGGGACTTATTTATTTCATTATTAATAATATCAAATTCCATGAACCTTATGAGAATGATGGGAATGCCTAACATATGAACTTCTTGATTGATGATTTCCTAGTAATAATTAATACATAATGAATTAGAACCTTGTTTAGTAAAATCTATGTAGATATTGTTAAATAGTGGCCCCCTAATGGTCTTTCATTTACCTGTAATTTATTTATACTTTCATGCACTATCTATTATACATGATATTAATAGACACCATTGTTCGTGGCCTACTAAGTTTTACTGACACCCCACTTGAGCCATTTTGTGTTCCCAAGCAGATTTCATGTTTGAAGGTCAGTACAAGGTCAAGGGCCCTATGCTTAGGAGTTGAGTTAGAAATGGGATATGCATGGATGAGGTTACTGACTGGTAGTTAAGACTATTTAGGTGTTTCAGTTGTTTATCATTATTTTAGGTTTTTTTACTTGGCATTATACCATGACATGGATTATTTATTATTGGTTGTAGTTTGTACCTTGTTGGGAAATGGTTATTTATCCTTGTCTATTGATTAGTTCATGTTATATCCTCAATTTTATATGTTTAATGTTTTTTATAACACTAACTATGAGGTTATAGTCTCCCCACGTGTCTCATAGACCCTTGCTAGTACTTGCAATCCTCTGGCATACGGGGAGGGGTGCTTGAGGTCATGTGACAAACTGGCTCGAGGCACTGATTTAGTAAAACTCAGGTCAGGGAAATTAAATTCCATTTCCACCTTTCATGTATGTGAATAATGATTGAATTTATATTTTTATATGATATATATGATATTTATGGTTTATTTATGTTTCAATAATTATTATTTAACACATATATCTATACATTCCATTTTTTGTAAATATGATAACATTGTTTGTGGACATGTGGACCACTACCTCCTCAATATGATGTGATTCATTCATAGTTTAAATGGAATTTATTAATTATCTGTTTAGTAAATTTATATGATATATATGATATAATAATTAGTCGATAATGATCTTATATATATATGTATACATATATTTCATTTACTTTCTTTCTTTCAATATGACAAGAAAATGGAAATAGTATCCATGCATATGTATGGAATACCATATTGTATGTGTTTACAGCATGAAACATTTCTTAGAAAGGGGGATATTCATCATATTGGACTAATTTCATTGTTGCAGGTTCAGATAGGGGATAATTTCTGGGATTATTCTTATTTTGAGGTTTGTTTTTTATTCGTCGTTTAGATCCATGTAAGGCCTTCATGGCCTGTGGATTTTTTTGTTCTCGTTTGTTCCTTGTAATGGGTTGCTTATTTTCCTAGTCTTCAAAAGGAGATCGTTCTTTTGTGTTCAACAAATGGGTTTTCCCCTCAACTCTTTAAAAAAATGTATGGCCTACCATCTCCATGAACGGTGTATTCCATTTCAGATTTCTATACTTTATAGATTAGTATAAATATTTATATACAGAAAATACATGATATTTATATCATCTTATAAATTATAGAAATAATTAAATCACTATATACATAATAATATCAAGAATAAAAGTTCAATACATATATGAATAACAAAACGGATATTACCTAAAACATAACATTAACATATAATTATTAATAAACAGGTAATATAATTTCATGATAAAATAATATATGGAATGATATATTAGATTATATATCATTGGTAGATTTATAATGAATTTATAATTATTATACATGATTTATGAATGTGTATGAAGAAATTCAAGACTTAAGTTCAGGGTTTTCTCATCTCAGATTTATTTTTGAGATATATATGTTATATTCTCCCCTTATTGTTTTTGTGTGGTGTATATACTTACTTGTGACATTAAATACCATAAATTTAATTTATTTAATGACATTAAATGTTTAAATTTATCTTATTCTTTCATGAGATTCATGATTTAAAAGCTACTCATGTAATAAGTAGTTCTCGAGTCTCATTTTGATTACTGTGAAACTTATGCAATAGTCACCACTCATTTATTTTGATTGGATTATGTACTACACATAAATGTTTTATATGATAATAATAATTTAATTTAGGTTTGTTTAAATATACATAATATGATATATATTTCAAGGGTTTTATAGTTCAAAAGTCTCCGAAATGGTAAATTAATTCTGTCTCAATTTACCTTATTTGAGTCACATTAATGTCATGCAACTATATTCTTCTATGAGGTTTATGTAATCTCCATTGAAATGTTATATCATAAATTTTCATTTTTCATGATATTATAAAATTCATTTAAAGTTTTTATCAAATAGGGTCCATGATTTAAAGTTACAATAGTTGCATTAGTTTATTATTTTAATCTCATCTTTTATCATGATTATTTATGATTATTCTTCTATTGATGAAATAGTTTTATCCATATCTCAAGAACACTATTAAATTTAATTCTCTTATATTTATTCATGATATCATCATATAATGGTGTCATTTTTCCATTATTGGGTACTTAATATGATTAAAAAAAAGTTTTTATGAGAATTTGACTTCATTTCTCTCTACGGTCGGAAATCTATCATATTCAAAATCCATGTTTTCTAAATAGGTTTTATATTTTTTTTAATTATTTATTAAGATAATTTTAATGTAAAATGATTTTAATGATTTTTTTGTGTTTTACATTTTTTGAAAATGGTTTTCAATGATTCCTTTACTTGTTTTCAAAGCTAATTTCATGGGAAAAGGTTTTCAAAATGTGTTGAAGATTTTTTGTAATGTTTTAATGGTTTTTTTGAAAGTAAAAGGTATTATAATTGTATTCAAGATTCATTTATAATTTTTCAAAGATATTTTCAATGAAAATGGTTTTCAAAAATATTTTTTTAAGATAATTTTTCAAAGAGAAAAATATATTTTATTTAATGAATATTTTAAATTAAATTTCATATATTTATTTATATAAAAATATTTTTGAAATTTTTTATGATAGGTATTTTTAAATAATGACTATTTTAATTAAGGAATGTTCCATGTGATCCTTCAAAATCCCCCACTATCTAGGATGAAATAATTTGTCAAATTTTATTATTTACTAGGGATACTATACAATAATAACATTTATAGTCTTTTCTGAATGGTTTTTGTTTTCATGGAATGATGTTTATGACACTCATTTCTCTTCCATTGGATATATGATTTTGAAAACCACTTCTTTTCACATGTTATGATTTGATTAAATGATTGTGTAACATTTTTATCTTTAAGAGGTAATGATATGATGATATTTTTATGATGCCCCCTTCATTTGATGGGTTATTATATGATATTTATTAAGCTCAACACTTTTTATAGGTCATGATATAATTCAAGTTTTATTATCTTGTTGAATAAGTATGTGCGATTTTATTATGTGAATTATGCGACCTATGTATACTTCTAATTAAATGGGTAAATATTAATATTTAATGAGATAATTATGGGAAAATTTTGATAAGCTTGATCCAAAAGGGGAAACAAGTTTGTCCTAATATATAAGGGGGGAAAAGTGTCTCCTAATCAACTATGGGAAAAGGGGTGTCCTAATCCAAAATGGGGAACATGTGTGTCATAATCAAATATAGGAAACAATTGTATCCTGATACACTATAAGGGATAGGTGTGCCAAGATTCAATATGGGAAACAGGTTTGTCTTGATCCAAAAAGGGGAAACAGGTGTTTCCTAGTCCATTATATCGATGCTCTCTATAGTTAACCTTGACACATGAAATGTTTTTTTATAGTTATGATGGTGACACACTTATATGACATGATCTTATGGTTCATGATTGATTTATAATGATTTATCACCTATATAATTGATGTATTATGAAATTTCAATTTGTATTCCATGACTCTTTATTATGATCTTTCATATGTTGGGTAAGATCTTCTATTGTTAAAATCAGGTTCTCATGCCTTTATACTCATATTATGCTTACATGTCTCACTTGTTTACCCTTAATGTGCATATAACCTCATGAATTTATTATGTTTCTTTTCCCCAAGATATAAATAAATGTTTCAAGTATAATTAATAAAGAAGAAGTTATTTAAGGGAGATTTTGAAGATATTTCACCCAACCAGAAGAATGTGTTCCAGGTTTCCAAATACACTAAACTATTACAGTCCTCACATGTATTTTTTATAATGTGTTTAATATTCATCTAAAATAATATAATTTTAATTTATGTTAAGCATGGGACATTATATGATTTTTTTATTCATATATACATAACAATATATGTTATATATATGACAATAAAATATAATGAATTTTTTTAACATATTTAGATTTCATTTTTTAGGTTTATATTTTTTAATGAAAGATAGCATCGTTTGAACATGATAATGAATGGAATCATGAATGAAAAAATTCAAAAGGTATTAAAAATATAGTGGGTACTAAAATTAAATATGAAAATATATATTTCTATGTTCCAAGTATTAAAGAGGCTGTGGAAAAAATTATTTGAAACAATATTAGATTAAAATCCATAATGGGTCTATGAATAATATTGGGAAAAATATACATTGAGTTAAAACAATAAGGAATATGTAGAGTACCCCAAGTATAATATTACTATCAAAAATCATGTAAATGTTTCTGATGATACTGGAAAAAAATGAGTGGATTTCTAAAATTAATGATGAATTGAACAAAATTGAAAAATAAATACATGTAATATTGTGTCTCATTCAAGAGGGTGTAATGTAATTATGATGGTATATTTTGTATCCTTAATTATTATGTAATGGAAAAAATTCCAATTGAAGATATAGATTTTGATCTAATATAATAGAATGATATAGTCCAGATATTTCATGAAATTATGATTAAGTAAATAATAATATTTTCTTATATCCCTGCATCTAATAGGTTATAGGTTCAACCTATATCTACAATAAAAAATAATTAAAAGTATTTATTCTTTATTGATATAAAAATTAGGTATGTATTCAAAAAAATATACTTTATATTGTATAGAAATATATAAATACATGATATACAAACATTAATAATTTCATAATGATAAATAAATATATAATAATAAATTGTATGATAATATATATGTTGAGGAAATAAGTAGTGACTCAGTCAGTTTTAAGTTTATTTATGTCATAATATCTATTAGGAATGATATAATATCTTATAAGTAAATTGTAAACAAAATTTTGAGGCACTTTGATGTGTGAATGATTAATAAAATGAAAATTTTTGATGCCCTTCAAGTGGATTATTCAATAAATGACATTTTTTCATCTCAATAGATACATTTGTTAATTTATTATTAAATATAATTTCTATATATGATTTAATGTAGGTGTCAAAACCTATTATTTTTTGCACTAAATTTTCAATATAATATTATTGTAAGGACTTAGGTAAAAATGATTTTTGTATCATCCTTAAAATCTTATTATATTTTATGGGATTGCAAAGAAATAATGTATATTATGTGGATTTTATGATTGATTCAAAAGAAACCCAAAGGAATTGAATATTATTATAAAAAAAATATAAATAAATTATATATCAAAGGCCATGTTGAGTATATATTTATTTATGATCAAGAATAATTACTTCAGTTATATAGCTATAAAAAATTTTATAGGTAAATTAACATTTACGATAGAAAATATACTCTTGGAGGTTTTTTATTAATTCGGTGAAGATGTATGGAATGACACTCCATGAGGAAAAGATATATTTCGTTGAGTATAAATAATGACTAATTTCTAGTTTCATCTTAATATATAGTAAAAATTATTTTCGTGAAATCTTAACATGAGGATATAGTAGTGAAAATTTGATTTCCATTTATGATTTGGTGTAATATCAAAATTTTCATTAATTATTCAATTAATCTTACAAAACATTTTTTGTCAAAACATATTGATATATAATAAAATTAAATTAATGATAATTTTCAAGGTGTTGAGATCTATTTTTAATATATTTTTATAAATTTTCTAACAATATACATCGATAAAAACCATTTAAATGAGAATCATTTCTACATATTCATGTTTTTTGATGAGTGTATTTTCTCAATAAATCCCTATGAATATATATATTGTGCTAACCCTATTAAATTTTTATATATTTGTGGTTAAATAGAGTGAATTTTATATTTAAAATCAACAGTGATAAAATATAAGTGATAAATAGGAAAAATAATCTTATTTAAAGGTATAGAAAGAATTTAGGGGATACAATGTTGAGATCATAATCATATCCTAAAATTAAATTAAATTTGATTCATTTCATATTTAATAATTTAATATGTATTTCGGTTGTATGTTGCAGATATTCATGTGTCCAATAAATACAATTTATATTATTAAAAACACTTAGAAGATATCCCCTTTATAGGTAATTTGAGATCTTGGGTGGAATTTGAAGAAACTATTGAGTATAATAAAGATACATTTTATAATATTATGATTTTTTGGACAATAAGATATAATGTTCCTTAAAAAATTAAATTATCTAGTTTTATGGTGTTTATGTTATCTCTTTGAGATAATACCATTGCATTGTTTACTTATTTAACTATTAATGAGTTATTATTATTATTCATATTATATTTATGTTTAATGTGGTAAAAAGATTCATGATATTTATAAAAGTTTTAAAAAAACTATTCCGGATAAATATTTAATAATGGAAACCCATATTTTGGTGAGAATTTATTATGTCATGGTTAATTCCATTTGTAAATAGTCTAAGAGATGATTATGGTAAAGAGTAGAATATAGGAGAAGATATTTAATGAATTTTAATTAGAAGGTAAATTGTTCCATGGTTATTCATATGAAGGACAATATCATTAATAAAGTATATACCAAATATTATCATAGGATTTTTTTATGAGAAGATCTGTGATTTGGATTAAATAGTTTTGATGTTTTCATTATCTAAGACAAGTACACCAGATAATTCACATCATCAAACATATCATGGTATATAAATAGTTTTTTTCAAATTATCTTGAAGAAACGTGATAAAGAATAATGAATACCATGGTCCTTGAAATTTTTAATTGAATAATACCTATACCAAATAAGGAAAAAATGAAGAATTTTTTAATCTATAATATTTTAATGATATTATAAAACAAAATAACTTAAAAAGTAAATGCATTTAACTGTGTATAAAAGACCACTCCATGTTGTGACTTTAGAATCTTCTAGATATTTGGGAAAATTTCTTGTAGATTTTGTAAAGATAAATAGACTTCACAATATGTTTTTTAGATTTTATGTTGTTAAATAAAAACATGCCACGGTAAGGATAGAAATTTCATTATTTGAGGTATATTTTTGAAAATGGATATTTATAAAAAGAAAAAGGTGTCATGATATCCAAATAAGGTATAATTAATTCTTTTTATAGGAAAATTAAGGATTTCGGTGAGAAGATATTCCCACTTTATTGGAATATCAAAAGTATATATAGTAGAATAAATAAGATCATTATTTGTGATATTTAAATCTATTTTTACCACTAAAAAATTTTGTTACATTATTTTTAGTAGAATAATATAGGGTGTAGAAAAATATTATTGTGAAATTTTTTTAAAGGGTTTGAGGATATCTTCTTAAAATATTTCTACTTTGTTAATTGAAAGAAAAATAACCATGGTACATGGGATAACACCAATTATACATCATTTACTATCAACTCAAAAGATTTTATAAGACTTGTAAAAGTCTTAGTGCTTATGTGCTTCTAGGAGATGATTAATTATTCACATAAAATCATTAGGTTTATATAATATCATATATACTAAGTAATAAAAATATAAATTTAATTTCAAAAGAGGTAATATTTTTTATAGAAATGATTTTCCCCTCTTTGTTGTACCCACCTCCCATTTAGAAAAATAAAACATAAAATAAAAAATATTGTATCACCTAGTTGTGTAAGGCCCTAACCATAAACATTACATAATCTTGATTTAATTCTAGAATTTTCATTGAGGATATTTTTATGTTTATAGTTTTATAAAATTACACCATAAATATTACATGAAAACTCAAATTTAGACAAAGTGGATAAAAGTAAAATATTATCCATTTATTTGAAAATATAATACTTTTTAAAAATAAACATGATTTCTTTTCATGAAAAATTATTCATGGGTTATTAATTTAGTTTACCAATATTTATAATATATAGAAAAAATTTCAAAAAATCGTGATAAGCATAAAAAGCTCATTGAGTAATATAAAATAAGGAATAAAACTGTTAGTCCGTGAATATTTTTAACCCATTAAATCATTTTCTAAAAATCAGAATTTTCACCCCTAAATCGTAAAATTTAAAACATACCTCGTGAAATCATAAGATTCCTAAAAAATCATGGAGATAATAAATTAGAAGTGTAACTTGTGGCATCCATGTCATACTTACATTATAGATTTCCCAACTATATATGGTGTTACCATAATGGATACATTTGGAATGCCCATTATAATATATTCCTTAAATATCTTTGGAGAAACCTTAAATTTTACCTCCATATCATTACCCAATTCATCGAAGAGATATCATGGTAAAATCTTCCCTCATTTTATGATGGAACCACCCCTATACAAAAATAATTCCCATGAACCATAACATTATCATAACACATAAAACTAACGTAATGAAAAATTAACATTAGCACATTGAAATCAAAGTAAACCATTTCATGTTTTAGACATAATAAAATCTTTATCAAAACCATTTTCGAATACAAAATAAATTAAAAGGTTATATGGTATTAATATTTATTTTATAAACATTATGTATTATAGAGGATTCAAAATATAAAATAATGGTTTAGGTGGTTGAAAATGTCTTTGTTTCCAAGTATCTTAAGAAAACATTAATTTTTCTTCATTTTGTAACATTATTTTTAGAAAAAGATTAATTTTGAAAAATATTTAATGAAATTAAAATTCAAAGGGGTTTTTTATACACTGTATAAAAGAATGTGGTGTATAATATCAAATTACACATAAATGAAAGGATATTTAGATGAAGTCCATCACAAAGATAATATCATTAGATTAAAGATAAATAAATGATATTGTTATGTGTGACAAATATAAATACGTTAAATATAAGTGGATATTAATTGTAAAGAAATCATAGGTCATTCACACATATTCTTGGAAAAACAAAACCAATAACATTGATAGTAAACTCAATGAATGAAATTGAGTTCAGATTTCTGTCACTTTGAGTCTGAAATATCTTGTACATTCTTTACTTTGTTGATTAATAAACGTATGTTAATATCTAAATTTTTATAAATATTTTCAAATTTTTTATTCCTTTTATATCACTTATTACCATGTTATAAAAATTACATAACTATTTTTGTTCATATCGGATGTTTTGTTGATATTCGATACTTGAGTCAAAAAATCAACTGATTTTAATGTAAATGTTTCATGTGGTCAAAATTACATCATATATAGAATAGTATTCATGATTTAACTATCCAATATATCCATTATATATGTATTTATAAAAATTCAAAATATTGGTAGATAAGGAATGAAATGAACCATTCATGGAGATGGTAGTTCATACACACGCATGAACACTAATTTGATTTCTTTTTCTTATTACAAGAATAATAATTAAATGATATAAATTGATATTATAATTATAATATTATATTAATTTCATATATGTATTGTAAGTTTAATAAAATAATCTTTTATACATTCCATGTATAGTGGGCACTTTGAGGGGCTGTAGTCTGTACTTCCTCAAATAAAATTATCGTATTTACACAAAATAAAAAATATAAAGGTATGTTATAAATAAAAATTAAAGAATCACAGAGAAAATTTAAATATAATATATATAATATGTAAAAGTATTGTGCAATTTAATGTCTGTGATGAGAGGTGGTAGGGAAAATTTGATAAATCTTCGTTTCCTAATAATGTAGTTTGTCGTACAAAGAAACAATATGTTCATTACCCATTAAATAGAGATGTGATTAAGTGTAGATGGAAACCTTAGAATAAGAATATCATATTATATTTTGGATACTATTTTCTTTATTTAATCATTGAATAATAAGAGTTTAAGGAGTGGATAATGGAAATGAAACTAAAAATCATGAGAAGAGGCATTACCTCTTAATCCGGTAACATCTTTTGGTTTATACCAAAATCCTTCATTGGGAGGCTTAATTCCCAAATTAAGGATTCTATGATAAGGGGAGGGATTCTAGGAAGTGTTTTGGTCTGGTATTTTCTGAACCAAATGGTTATTTAATTGGGAGTATTAGAGAAGAGAAGCTACCTTTTATAGTTGTGGGAAGGGCCACCCTCGGAAACTCTTAAATTATTAAATTAATATAAATTTATTTTTTATTTCAAATTTCTCCACCTTTATAAATGTAGATGCTAAGATGAGTATATTTATAAATACTCTCATCCAATAATTTTCATACATGTATTTATTTTATTTTAAACTTTATCTTTTTATTTTATACTTAATTTTTCCCCTTTTAATTTTATTCATGGTAAAGACATTTTAATTATTAAGAGGCTATTAATGATAATTATATGGGGTAAATTTCCCATATTTGGAAACTTAAAAAATGTTTAAACATTATCATTGTCACATTATAATTTTATAATATTTTTAGGATTTTTAAATAATTTAATAATTAACTATTTTTATAAAACATCATTTTTTTCAATTCTTAAACATCATTTTATTGAATTTTAATAAATTCTAAAAAGAGTGATCACAACAAAAACCCAATTTAATTATCAAATAACATTTCATATTCACCTATAAAAATCTTGTATGAAATTAATTATGTAAAATAATATTTATTTCAATATTTATAATATAATAAATTTTATTTCTTCACTACTAAAGAATTTGTTGCATCATCATTGTGTCGTTATTTAAATATAATTATTTAATGTATAAAAATTATAAATAAAATACGATGATGTTGGAAATATTTTTATATTTATAATTAATATTTATATTATAATATATCACTTAAATAAACCCATATTAAAATTGTTTTAGTATGAAGATATATGTTTATAAGATATTTTCTTTAAATTAAAAGTTATAAGTGCCCTAATCACACCTAAGTGGATTCAAAGGGAAAAATTTTCAGCCAAAGGATTGTATTTGTCAGAAATATCTCATATAAAAATATTAGGACGAGTTTTAGTGTAATTTTATTTTATTATAATATAATTTTTACCCTTATTTACCTGATTAACCGTTTAACCGTGGTAAAAAAATTAATTAGTAAAGATTCTATTATCCATGTTTGAAAATAAAAGGTACATGTTTACGTAATTTGAAACTTATTATTCCAAATATGGAATCCATTTATCCAAATTTAAAACAAATAATTTTTATTAATTAATTTAAAATTAATTCTCATTGTTATAATGAGAAAACAAGTTTTCTAAATGTAGAGACAATCAAAAGTTTGACATGTGTTTATATAAAATTTAAATGTGAAATTTCCACTAATAACCTAAATTGGATTAAATGATAAAAACATTATATAGTTAAACTATAAAACTAATGAAATTGACAATGTAAATATATAATAAAATTAGATGAAAATATAGTTTCGAATTAAAATGTAGTATTTTTCACTATTTATTAATAATGAATTTTATCTAAAAAATACCAAAATTCAACCAAAGTAAATTTTAATGATCCAATTATAAATAAAATGTTTATTTTTTAAAATAAAACATATAAAATTGTGAAAAGACTATATTTAAAAAGTGTTCACAATTAAAAGTTTGTAAAACTACCTTTTAAAAAAAGATTAGTGTATTTTATACTCAAAATTGAATTTATTGTCATTTTAAGCCTCTAAATTTTATTATATGAAAGAAAAAAATTTAATAAATATATGTAAACATAATATATTTAGTTATTTCCATTCCCTCCAATACAGCGACTATGTGTTAACTACAATTTAAAATAATTATATAAATGTTGTATTATTTTTGGTATAACTCAGTTTGGTGTGAAATGTTTGATTTTAGAGTAATACATTTTTACATGTTGGGTACGATATCACACATAGTGTCCCCTTTAAACTAAAATTAAAATCTAATTCCTAAATATTAATATAAATTAAAAGGTGTTGTTCTATAATTACCTAGGATGTTAAATTCTCCCCACTTTTTAGAGATTGTTCCCTTTTAAGTTAAATTTGTGGTAGGTTACTAAGGTATAACTTTTCAAAATACCTTTATTGGAATAAAACATCAAAAAAAAATACCACAAAACTTCCACGTTAAAATAAATAAAGTGGAGTACGAAGGTCACCTATGATAACACATGCTAGGATTTAATGAAGGAAAACATGGATATGAAAGGAAAACTAACTATCATGTTCTAATAGAGAGTTATAGAAAAATATTTTAATGAAAAATTTAACAATAAAAACCATAAATTTTTGATTGGTTAAATGGTATTTTAATTCATAATATGAAAGGTAAAAAAGAAAAAATATTAATATCCTTTTCAAAAATTTGAGGAATTAAATTACTAATTTGAATAAGAACATAAGAAAATACACTTACTTTACAGGAAGAGTTCAATCTTTTAATTAAATCCCACCACAAACTCATCTTTTTCCTCATAAGATGAATTTTTAAGATGAATTTTTTTCAACATAAAGCACTAGAATCAACTTCTAGTGAATAAACAAATCAACAAAATAATAACTATCTACTCATCCTTTCTAGAAATATTTACCAAAAACAGATAGTTAGGGTAAAAATAATATAATTCCCCAAATATAATATACATTAAAATAAGAATTACTACTTTTAATCTTTAAAATTAAAAAGTAATACCAAAAGTCCAACATAGACCATTTAATAAAATAAATATCCTTACAATTCCTCAAAATAATCCAAACTAATATTTAAACCCAAAATTCAAGAGGATTTTATCACATAGTCTTCCAAGATGAATTTTAACATTTCTCTCCAAATGACATAAAGTACTCTTGATGTCTCACACCAAAATGTAATTACCCTAATCACATATTCTCAAAGTTAATTTATCATTTCCATAAATAACCTAAATCACCATAAATCTACAATAAAAACATTTATTCTTACAAAATAAAATTCAACCATTACTCCTCAAATAAAATCCCATTATATTTTATTTTCCTTAGGCATATTGGGTTCCCAAAATAGTGAACGTCTTCCGATAATATTTATTACTCAATCCAAAAATCATTTTTCAAATACCAAGGATATCTATTTGACAAAATGTATGTTCCTAAAATAAACATATTTTTATTTCATAAGCACATTTAACAAAAAAGATAAAGTCATACTAACCGTGGACTTCACGTAGGTATATGTTTGGAGGTATATCCTTATCTTGATTTGTTTTTGGGTTAGATCCAAGATATATTTCTAGACGCGACCGGTTTTCACCCATCCTATGGGATGTATATTTTCTAAAACTATATTATTCTTATAAAATACACCCAATATGAGATAAAATCCTCAAAAATATTCACAACATGTCTTAACCTTAAAGTTTATCTGCTACCTCTCATTTTCATCCCAACTCAAAATTACCTCATCATCTTAATTCATGAAGTCTTATTTATATAAAAATAAATTTTATTTTTCCTATTTCACCACCAAATTATTTGATAAAACTATTACCAAAATAAAGAACATTGTACCTTGATCATGGTTTCTACCTAGTTTCATCCCCACTTTGTTCACATAGATATAAGGTCCATTCATTTCAATGCTTATTTATAGATTCTTCAAAATCACTTACTTCCATTGTCCAAATACACCTTACACAACTTGGGTCATATGGGTTTTTGTAGAGATTTAGTTTTGGAAAATAATTTTGTATGATATATAATTTAAATAAATATGATAAGTCATTATTTTAATAAAATATTCAGAACAAGATTGAGTTGAAACATTCAATCATCATTCCTTTTAAAATACCATGAGTTTGTGCTGAAAGACTATATTTTAAAATCAAATATAAATTGGTTGCATGAGGGTATCCTTCTTCAGTATCTTTTTCTAAATCATAATATGCTTCATAATCTTGTGATAAGGTAAAATATTTAAGAATTCCTTGATAAAATTTACCATTTCTAAAAATATGAGAATATTGAAAAAATAATTTTTGATTAAAAAACCCATGATCCGTGATGGTACTGAGGTATAGTGATGGTGTTTTATATATCAAAGAACATCTTGCAAGTTATTTGTATGTTAGGAAATGTTTCAAAATCATCCATACATGACTTGGTAATGATTATTTAATGTATGTCATTAAGAAGAGATAGGAATAATGTTTGAGATCCTCCTACTCCCATTTTTAACTAACATTCCTTGTCCTGAAATAGTTGTAGAACAATGATTTAACTAAAATATAGGACATATAATGTAACTCTATGTTTAACCAAAACACCTAATCTCTAAGGTTGTATAAACAAACCTTTGATTTCAACTATAATTACCCAACCTTAATCATCACATAATATTGAGTAAGTAAAGAATTCACATTGAGAATCTTTTCAAGTTTATTGTATTAGATAATTAGGCCATAACTATAAAAAAGTACTCAAATTTATAAAAACTGGATACAATTAAACACTATTAATTATGTCAACAATATAAAACTTTCTAAAAGTAAACATGATATCTTTTCTGGATAAATTTTTTCTTAACATCTTACTTTCTCTTACCCATCTGTATACCCTGTGGAAAACACTTCAAATACTTGGGATGATCATAAAAATATTAGTAAGGAATATAAAATAAGGAATAAATCCCTTAGTCCATGAATATTTTAAACCCTAGAAAACATTTTCTCAAAATCATACTTTTCACCCATAAAACATAAACTTTTTAAAATACCTTAAAAATTATAAGATTCCTGAAAAACATAATAGAAACCATAAATCATAAAGTAAACTTGTTGAATCCATGTCATACATACATTTTAGCTTTCACAACTATATAGGGATTAACCTTCTTGGTTATGTTTGGAATACCCATCACAATATATTAATTAATTTTCTTACGAAACACATTAATATTTACCTTTATCTCATTACCCAATTAATTAGAGAGCTATCATGGTCTCACCTACCCTCAATATGAATAACTCGTATGCATAAACAATGCCCAATAACAATAACATAATCGTAACACATAAAACAAACCTAGTGGAAAAATAACATTTCCATACTACAATCACTTGAGATTATTACAAGATATTGACATAGTCAATAATTCATTAAAAACCTTTTCCAAATCCGAAATAAATGAAAATGGTATATGGTATTCATTTTTCTTTTAAAAACATTAAGTCTTTTAGAAGAATCCAAATATAAAATAATGGTTACGACGGTGGAAAAAGTTGGTGTTTCCATGTATGTTTAAAAACATTTCATTTTTCATTTAATAAAAAAATATATAGAAAAAGATTCAATTTGAAAACCATTGAATTAAAATAAAAATAAAATGTTTTTATTATACACTGTATAAAATAAAGTGGTGTATAATAACAAATTATGCTTCAATGAAATTAGATTGAGATGAAGTCCCTTACAATGATCATATCATTAGATTAAGGATAAATTAATGACATTATTATGTGTGAAAAATATAAATACACTGAATATAATTTGATATTCAATGTAAATAAATCATAGTTCATTCACACATATACTTGGAAAAACCAAACCAATTACATGAATATTTAACACATTGAATGGAAATTGAGTTAAGATTTCCCTTACTTTGAGTCTGACATATCTCTTACGTTTTTTTATTATTCTAAATGATAAAATTAGTTTAATTTATACATGATTGAGTAAATTTTTCATGTTTATTATTAATTTTATATCACATATTACCATGTTACAAAAAATCACATATCTATTTATGTTCATATCATTTGTTTTGTCAAGATTCAGTACTTGAGTCTCAAATGAACATTTTTTGATGTAAATTGTCCATGTGGTCAAAATTACATCATCTCCAAAATAGTATTAATGATTTAAATATCATAAATATGTATTATATATACGTATTTAGAATAATCTATAATATTTGGAGATATGAAATGAAATTCAGTATTCATGGAGACGGTAGGTTGTACGTACGCATGAACACTACTTTTTATTTTTCATTTTAAAAGAATAATAATTAAATTATAAAAATTTATATTACAAGGACAATATTATATTAATTTCATATATGTAATATAATTCAAATAAAACCATCCTTTATATGTTCCATTTATAGTGGAAATGAGTTATATCGCTTTGAGGGGTGGTAGTCCACACATCCTCAAACGAAAATATCATATTTACACAACATAGAAAAAATAAAGGTATGTTTTAAATAAACATTAAGTAGAATAGTGATAATATAAATATATTATATATTATATTTAGAAATAGTTTCAATTATAATGGCCATCATGAGATTTGGTAGGTAAAAATTGAATAATTGTCGTTTCATGAGGCAGTAGTTCGTCATACACATAAATAGTATTTTTGTTACCCATTAAATGGAGGTGTGTGTAAGTATAGATAAAAAAATAACATAAAAAATACTAGTACATTTAGGATACTAGTGTTTTTATGTAATAGTTTAATAATAAGAAATTAGGGAGGGGATAATGGAAATGAAACTAAAAAACTTGAGTGAAGGTGTTACCTCTTAATCAGGTAACATATTTTGGTTTATACCAAAAGGATTCCTTGCGTGGATTTATTCACTAATGAAGGACTCTAGGATGAGAGGAAGAATAATATGAAGTTTTTTTTTTCTTGGACAAACCAAAGGGTTCTAGAAGTGTTAGTATCAGAAAAGAAAGGGTACCTTTTTATAGGGGAAGGAAGGGGCACACATAGAAACACTTAAATTATTAAACTAATATAAACTAATTTTTTAATTAAAATGGATCCAACAAGATATACGTATATAATAATATCAGAATATTTCAAAATCCTATCATTCAATAATTTTAATACATGAATTGATTTTATTTTAAACCTTATCTTTTCAATTTACCCTTAATTATTCTCTTATAATTTTAATTGTGGTAACAACATTTTAATTATTATGAGGCTATTAATTTTACTTATCTGGGGTGAATTTCCTATAATTGGATAATTAATGAACTTTTATACCTTATAATAGTTAATTTGTTATTTTAAATGTTTTTAAGGATTTATAAATAATTTAATAAATTATTATTTTTATAAAACATCAATTTTGTCAATTTTTACACTATTCATTTTATTGAATTTTAATAAAATCTAAACATAGAGATAGATTTGAACTAACCAATTTAATTACCTTATAATATGAAATATTTACCATGAAAAATCATATATAACCATAAATTATGTAAATTAATATTTATTTTCATATTTATAATATCATTTATTTGATTCCTTTAACAATAAAGCAATCACGTTATCGTCATTGTGTCATAATTATTAATTTAATTATTTAATATCTATAAATTGTAAATAAAATAACATGATTTATGTAATACATTTATATTTCTAATGTCTATTTGTAGTCAAATATATCACTTATATAAACCCATATTAATTTTTTTATTAAGAAGATATATGTTTATAATATATTTTACATTACTTTAAATTGAAAGTTATAAGATTCATAATCAAACCCAAATTCAAAACACATAATTTTTAGTAATTAATTTAAAATTAATTCTCATTATCAAAATGGGAAATAGGTTTTTTAAAAGTAAAAACCATCAAAAGTTTGACATGTGTGTGTATCAAATTTTAATGTGGAATTACAATTAATGAGCTCAATTTGATTAAATTATAATAACATAATACAATTACACATTAAATACAATTATATGATAAATATAACTATATAAAAAATTATACGAAATGTCATTTTTGAATTAAAATGCTTTATTTTTCACAATTCGTAAAAAAAATGTATTTTATCAAAAAATAACAAAATTCAACCAAAGTAAATTTTAATGTTTTGATTTTAAATAAGACATTCATTTTGTCAAATAGAAGATATAAAATTGTGAAAAAACTATATTTAAAAATTTTCCCCATTAAAATGTCGTAAATATATATTTTAAAAAATATTTGAGTATTTTATGCATAAAAATAGATTTGTTCTCATTTTTAGCATATAAAATTTATTGGTCGAAATTAAAAATATTTAATAAGAAAGTGTAAATATAATATAGTTAGATATCTTCATTACATAAAATACAATAGCTAGGTTTTAACTACTATTTAAAATATTTATATTAATATTGTATTATTTTTCGGTATGACTCATTCTTATGTGAAAAGTAAGATTTCAGAGAAACTCATTGTTGTGTGTCGAGTATGCTATCAAAAATATTGTCTCCTTAATACTAAAATTAATATCTAATTCATAAATATTAGTATATATGAAAAAAAATTATTCTATAATTACATGGTATGTTACACATTCCATATCATATCATTACAAAATAATCTTATTTGCAGATATTCTATACTATGATCTTGATGTAGAAAAAAACATGGAATCATTTTATAAATCATTATTTATTTAAAATAACAATATTATATGTTGTTTCACATGAAAAAATAGATTTATTTTTCTAAAAAATTTAAAATATATATATTGAAATAATTACTTAAAATTATAAATCAATTTAAAGATTATTAATGCACATGATTTTGAATTAATTGAATCATTATTCCAAACAAAATTCATTTATACCACAATAATTTTGAACAAGATTTAAAATTTATAAAATAACACCCACAACATGGAATTGAATAAATAAGAATAAAAACATATACATAAGGATAAACACATTTTTTAACAATTCAAAAGACACCTTTGTCATTAAGAAACTCCAACAACCTCATAAGAACACATCATAACATAAATATAATATCAATATGAATATTATTATTAAGAATCATCATCCAAAATACAATTTTTTTTATTTGATTCAAATCCCAATTTAGGTAAAATATCATCTATTCATTTTAATTAATTCACCTTATATAATAAATTAGAAAAAAATATCACTTATTAATGAATTTTAACTAACATGAAAATTTTTCTTATTTACATAGTCAATGTCACAATAAATAATTCATTTCCTATAAATTTTATTACAAAATTACCCATATACTATAAAAAAATATGAAATTCGTATTTGACCTCACATGGTTTTAATAAATATATTTATCTAAATTCATAATTATATTTTACTTATAAAATAATGATTATAGAATTATAATATTCTTAATGATAAAAAAAATCCATCATATGGTTTTTAAAACATGACTTTAAAATCATGAGCATGAAGTCACTATACAAAAATAATTTTCACTTGGCGAAATATATAATAAAAAATAAATAAAAAACATAAATATACCAATTTATTCTATTAAAAACTCATATCTCAATGCGTGTAATGTCCCATGATAAATTAAATTATTTATTAAATAATTCTTCCAATTAAATATATATTTTTATAAGACTATAAAAATAATAATATATAAATTGTTATTTTTAATGGAGAATATGATGATCAGATTAATCATGATATATGATATTAACTATTTAATCCATATCCTTTGTCTAAGTAAAATGAAAAAAGAATTAATTTTATAATATCAAGAAAAATAACTAGTTGACACGTTTTCTATCTTCTAAATACATTATATCATTTATTATCTATTAATAAAAAACATTTATTTTTATATATCCCAATCAGCATTATAATATAAACCATAACAACACGTTCGTTGAAATATTACACAACACAAAATATCACTCATCAAAATAAAAATAATTAATTAAAATTTTTAATCACACAATTTCATTCCAACCACATTATATTTAAATTTACAATACCTGGATATTTTTTAATTAAGTATTATTCTATAATGAATTTATATTGGTTTTCCAAACACATTTCAATTAAAAATCCATGGTTTATTTCAAAACTATTTTAAAGAATCCTTTTTAATTAGAACTATACATATAACATTAATAATATTATTTTAAATAAATAAATCATTCAATAAAATCATTTAACATATTAGCACCAATATTTCTTTAAAAAATCAATATAAAATGGTCCATATACCCATTTGGATAGTGTTAGATATATCCTAAAAACTTATTATATGCACACCCACATCCAGAATATAATTATCTTTCAATTGATCACTCTACAACATTCCCATGAAAATGAAATCAAGGAAACAAAGAAAAAAATATACCAAGTACATGATCTATAAACACATCAATTAGTTATAAATAAATATATTTCCACAAATAAATATTTTAGAAAATAGAAAATATTTCACAATTAAATTTCATTAATTAATAAAAATTTTAATATAATAATTAATATTAACATTTTTTAATAAAACAACTATATAGAAAATCAATAAATAACATAGCATGTTTCTCCTTATATAAATTTCAATGTCACATGTTCTTAACACTTTATCACCAACTATAGGACAAGCGAAATTACATTAAAATATATCCAAAATACTATTCAACAAAAAAATCCATAATCAATTATATTACTATATTAATGAAATAATATTCAACCATTATAAATTGAGTTTCCATTATAATTATATTTACTCTATATATCTATTGTTTAATTCCTAAGTTTTGAAACCTTATCTCCATTATACCATGAACCCAAAAATCACAAAATAAAATAATAAAAAGAATTTTATACATTTTTTAATGTACCTCCTTATCACAAAATACTTGGGAATCCTTGAATGTGGATTATTACTTTTTTGAGATATTATAGATAAAGTTAAATCATTCAATCTCATTAATTTTTGTAGATATTACCAACCAAAATATTCAATCATAGTGGTTTCATTAATCAGAATGAAATGGGGAAACATACTCATTCAATTAATCATAACCTTTTATAGAGTTGTTACCCTAGTTGGTATGAGGTAATCCTATGATAAGTACCCTCGATATCTTTTCTAAATTCTATATTGGTTTATAATGATACTAAAGCATAAAATATTTATATTTATTCTTGTCATTGATCTACTATTAAATATATCATTCAGTTATAAAGTTCTCTATGTATTATCTCATACTTGACTACTAATATTATTTCTTCATATCATAATATATCATTGTTGAACTAGGTTTATGGCTAATAACTAATGATGAAAATCCCATAGCAAAACATTACTCAGGTATTAAGGAACTATATAAAGATTCTAAAAGTGGAAAATACCCTTAGGATATAGAAACTACTCATAGGTGGTCTCCCCAAAATATATATTCATTATGATGACATAACACTCATTATCTATATATTTCTCCTAGTAAAAAATCTCATGAAGAGGGGTGTAAACTAAACACTCATAAAGAACAAAACCTTCATGTCATATTCTTCCACAAACTCAATTTGAGAAAGGAAGCCCATCAAATTCCATTCACTATTAGAATATTTTAGGGACATAAAGGTAGTTAATATCTAAGAGCATCGATGACCACATTCCCCTTTACTAGAATATATGCATCCTAAAATTCATATTTTTTATGACATCCAAACCATTTCCTCCTCCAAGGGTTCATATTATTATTGTATAATTTGTATTACAAAATCTCATAATATGAATTGACATTGATCTATTGATAAAATGTAGTGCTTTAAACAATTAAGGGAATCTATGAGAACAAATATCTTGAGGTCATCCATAGAGTTTTGACACTAATTTCTTAAAAGTGAATAAGAATTGAAACCGACCATTAAATTACACTGCATGACCACAGAACCCAATCATGTACCTGATGCATCACACTAGACCACATAGCACTTACCATCCTCTAACACGACTAAGATAGAACATGAGGTCAACCACCGATTAATCTCATCAAAATTTCCTTATCATTGTTTAGTATGTTAAAAAATCACTCGTATCCAAGTCGGATCATTTGATATTTATTCCAAATTTTTTAAAACTTAGATGATTAACAAATAGATTCCAAGAAATTCAAGGAATATTTTATCACAAAAAAAATTCTTTGAACCATATAAATTAAAAATGACTTCCACCTTCTAAGGATTGATCAAGATTCCATATTTAGACACTATATTCCCTAATAACTTCACTTTAGGTCTATATAATATACACTTATATAGATTGTGTTAGATTTAATGATTTCATTGAACTCCATGTAAAATCTTGAAATTTTATTCATATTTCTATTCATTCTTAGAGTGGGCTTGAATATCAAAAATTAATAGCAAGATAAATGAATCTAGATTATGATAGAATATATAATCCATCAATTACATAACCGTTTTTTAGAATTATACATGGTAAAATCCATTAAAATACTCTCATAGTGGTCATAAATTCTTAAAAAATCTATATTTGGAATATCAATTTTGTTCAGCCTGAACTAGTTATAGCTTCAGTTGAGATCAATCTTATGTAATGATTTTTCCCAATTTAATTAATTAAAAAATTATAAATATAGGTAAGTAGATATATATTGATCATAATAAGCTAGTTTAACTTCATGTAATGATCATGGAGTTATAGAGAACCAAATTCCTTTTTAGAAAATAGCACTGGGGTAACCCATGTAGAAACACTTGGGTGAATAAACCATATATCCTCAAAGTCATCTATTTTAATATTCAATGCGTTCAATTCTAAAAGATACATGGTATATGGTTATAAGGATAGATTCTATATCCCTAAAATAAAATTTATTGAAAATTCTATGCTGAGTTTAATTGTAAACCTTGATAAATTATCTAGAAATATCTTTAGGAAGTCCTACACCATGGGAACTCACAAATCCCTAAAAATATTCTCAATAGTTTATAGTAGTAGTGATTAAAACTAGCATATAATATTTCTCATGTGAAGAAGAAAGGGTTTAATCGACTAGAGAGGGGATCGTATTACCATTGATAATGACGAACTGTTTCATCTGGGGTGTTAAATGACATTAATCAGTGATAATAGTCAATATGTGACTTATTTTTCATTATCTAGTCCATTTAGAAAATGATATCAAATAGATAAATTTATATAACAAGGAATTTAAAAGATATATCCAAATCTGGTAAAGTAATAATACACTTAGTGAAGTGAAGTAAGTGTTCCTACTTCTTCCTAAAAAACATTAATACCTCCATAAAATAAGGAATAATATTTAAAGAAAGTTTCAATAGGTATATATTATGAGTAAAAATAAATGTTTGAGAACCAATGGTATCAAATAATGTAATGACCATATATGATTTAATAAGAATGGTACCTCTAATAGTCATTGGTCCCACTTCTGATTCCATGGGATCTTTCTCTATTGTGTGATGTTTCCTACTCTTAGAATAAGTTCGATGCTTTCTAATAAGATGGGGCTCATCTATTGAATGACTCCCCCCAATAAATTATCTTATTCTATATCAACACCTATAATAATGAGAACTGGATGCCTTTGAAGCATCAAACTATGACTATAACCGCATTTGAGTTGAGGACCAAGCACCAATCCTCATTAGAAGATCAATCATGGAAATTCTCTAAAGATGTCCCGCACTCCCACATAGATGATAGGTCATTAGAGACTCCAATAAAGATGGTTTAATATGAGATATCTTTCCATAGTAGTGGTAAATAAAATTATTTCCCCACATGTGAGAAAAAGTGTAACACCCTCAGATTTTGGAATATATTTTCTTCTAGATCAATACTATGTTTAATTTCTATCTCTACATGAAACAAAAAACTAAAACAAGTCATGATGTTTTTATTATTAATAAAATTAAAGAAAAATAAATACTCTACTGAATAAAAAAATTAATTAATTACAAAATTAATTAAAAATATGATTAAGATCTCTTAATATGTTTAAAAACATTTTTTCAATAAAAGTAGTTCTTCATTATATATATATAATTATCATTTAAAATATAAATTTTATTAATTTTTAATTTTAATATAAAAAAATGGGATTAATTTCTTAATTACACATATCAAAATTTACTTAAGGTTAATTTTTGAGATTTTATTAATATAATTGATTTTTATTTTAATAGTGAAAAAATAATAATTTTACTAATACGATTAATTTATGAAATTATAATAAAACAATAATGAATTAAAATTTATTTAAACCATTTTTTCAAAAAATTATATATTTATAAAGTAAGAAAAATATTTGAAAACACTATTTTTAATTTATAAAAATAATGTTTAATGTTTTGGGAAACATACGAAATATTTTACACTGAAAACTGTTTTTATTTTCTAATATTAAAAAACCTATCACTATTCAAAACAAAATATAATAAAATTAGAATTTTATATTTGAAATTTAATATTATTTAATAATTTAAATTTTATTTTATGCATAAATATATTATTAGTAAGATTTAAGTTAATGATCAGGATAATGGTGAAAGTATTATTTTTAATGAATTGTTATATTATCATAGTATAATTTTTAGAAAATAAAATAACATAATTTCAACTAAAAATAATTTCTGTAACAAAGTTAAAACTATATATAAATATATTATCATTTCTATAATTTTTAATGAATACTATAAAAAGATTAACAACCCTCAATAATAGAAACATTATATTTTTACCAAACATGTTATATATATTAAATGTTTTCATTTTAAAGATTATTTTATATTAATAATAACATTAATAATATTTTATAAGGATTATATTTAGTTTCAAAAAACACAAATTTGGTAATAGTTATTACCTTATTTTTTTAAAAATATAAATTACTTGCATAAAAACTAATTTCCAATGTGAAACCAAAATGGTAAAGTGTAAAAAAAAAGTCGTAAAAGGATTGAAACATGTTTAAAACATTTTTTAAAAAGAGTTGTAGAGTCCTTATTGAACTTATAACCCATAAAGTTGAATATTTATCCATTTTGGAACCTTTTCCCCAGGCTTACTTTCATACCATTATTGAAAAATATTTTTTATTCCCAACAGTTCAATTTTATTCAATTTTAAAAGGGGAACACTTATACCACATCATGACACACATATACATTAACATTTCATCCTAAAAACTATAATTTTTATACTCCATTAATTCTATATAATTTTAAAAATACATTTGTCCCAATTAGTTATCCTAAGCCCTTTATTTATAATTATACTTTCAAGAGAATGTTCAAGGTCCCAGCATGAGTGATACTTAATCCTTAAATTTTTCATCTAAAATTTTCAATTATAAATAACTCCTAAATATATTGATATAATGACCTCAATATCATTTCTTAATTATTTTTTATTATATCAATTAATAAATAATTATATATTCTTTCATGTCCACCTAAAAAATAAAAAGAGTATCGATTGTATGTTTGTGCGGGCAATCTCCCCCATGAAGTGACACCTTCAATTTTTCACTATTTCCTCTATTCACTAGTTATAGGGATGGAATTGAAAAATAAATGATAAAAATATAACATAATTATAATTATGTGGATAAAATTTGAAATAAACCTTCATCCCCTTTCATTATTTTGTAAATAAAAATGATAACCAAGTGTTGTGCCGACTACCCCTCCCCGAAGTAACAAATCTCATTGTAACACCCGAGACATTTATGTTATATAAATCATCAAAGGAATCTTTTCAACACACAACACTTGCTTGTCTTGCTTTACACGAAATCGCAAGCTTCCTCGATAGCTTGCGTCGTACGCAATACCGAGTTTCACTAAACAATGATATACTATTACAATATTATTAAAACTAGCCATTATGAATAGTGATAACCACTTTTTGAAATTTTATAATTTTATTTTTCAAAATGGACTTCATTTTTGGATTCGTAATATCGAAGTTATCCTAGGGTGAAATTTGGGTATTTTTCTGAAAACTTTCAATTTTTGATGAATAGTGAAACCACTATGTGGTAGTTTACAAAAACTGAATTTTTTATAAAACATAATTTTACCGCTTCTGTGAGTGGAATTTCGAAAATCCGAGAGACACGGTTAATATCAAGGACTAAAATGTGGTTCAATGAGATGAAAATAATTGTTAGTGAATAGTAACTTTTTACTTTTTTTTACCACGGTTAAAAGTAAATAGGGTAATTAAGGGTAAAAATGATATTATTATTACCCTAACACATGTCTTAATTCTATTGGAAAAGTGTAATTCGACCAAAAACAAACTTAGGAATACAATATAACCATTTAGGCCCACTTGGATTAGATTAGGACATTTATTATTAATTTATTTAAAGAAGGGTTAAAATAGTTAAAATCAAAGTTTAATAACTAAATCATTTTTAATATGGGGTTATATAAAAGATAAATTCGACTATAAATATTAATTATAAAGATAAAAATATTTCCTACATAATGGTATTTTATTTGTAATTTTTAGACATTAAATAATTTAATTTATTTATGACAAAACGATGATGCAGTAATTATCTTATTAATGAAATATTGACATAATTGATGTTATAAATACCCAAATAAATATAATTTGAGACTTTTTGTGAATTACACTAATTTTCTAGATTAATATGACATGTTATTATTGATTTAATTAACTTTTTTAGAACTAATCATTCTGTTATGATTTTCACAAAAATTAATTACTAAATAGTGTCAAAATTGACATAAAGTAGTTTTTAAAACAAATATTATAATAGTAATTGTTATTTTATTCCTAAAAATCTAAGGTTCGGCCAAATGACTTAGATAAGGTTATATATATTAATAATAAACAACTTGGGGTTCTTTTGGCTTCTTATAGTAAGTTTATTAACCTTATAGTATAAGAACACAAGAAGACACGGTAAAAGTAAAATTATTTAACTTAATGTTAAATCTAACCGATAAGGTTAAAATAGGATCCTAAACTTGTCTAAATTATATTGGATGAGAGGATTTAGACCCATCCCCACCTTATATTCGAAATAAATCAATTTTTAGCTATTTAAAACCGAACTTGACTTTATAATAAAATAATATTTTTAGTTATTCCAAAGGTGCCCCTCTCCTCCCTTATAAAAGGGCACCTCCTCCCTCTCTTCCTCACACCACTTTGAGCCTTCAAGCTCACCCAACCCCTGCCAAATTCTCCTCTACACTTCCCTAAAGACATCCTAGAGGTCCTGGTCTTCTTAAAAGACCAATTTTAGTGCCTTAAAAGAAGGTCTCAAAGAAGCACTTCAAAGAAGAGGTAATGTCCGTTACCGATTCTTTCATCTTTATTTATTCTTCCACTTCTTCTTATTTAGTTGTTTAATTATGAAGAAATAACATCAGTATAACTCATATAATGATATGTTATTATAATTATGTAACAACCCTATTTCACCATCTATCCATCCTACGGAAAAATTAATCACCGCGCGTGCGTACGTACGGAATACTGTCTCCATGCCGTGGTGTAATCTATTTTCCACCACCACCTTACTTGGATGGGTATAATGGTGTAAATAATGACTATATATGACTATTATAAAGTGATAATAATTCTGAAATAGTATACATACACTCCAATAAAATTCCACGATCATAGGAATGATATCATCACTCGTGCGTACGTACGGAATACCGTCTCCACGATGTGATGCGACTCGTTCTACATGATCTTCATTTCATAATGATTATATAAATGAATTAAATGAATTAATATGATATATATTACAGTAATACCATTCTGGAAATGATGTATCTATAACCTAAAGAGAAGAATAAGAATTTATATGACAAAACACGCATAAGAACAAAAAGTTATAAACACCCGAATAACAAGTAGCAATGAAATATTACTAATAAGAAGCTAAGAATATGACCAAATATGATATCATAAAAATAAGTATGATTCTGGAATAAGTCAAGAACATTATTTAAATCATTATACATGAGGTTTGGACATGTACAAAGCATATCGGACCTAAGGTAAGGGAAATATCACAATCTCATTTTTATCCGAGATTGTTTTTACTTTGGCATTTACTGGGGTGTATTTTATCATCCACATCCATGTTTCCTAAATATGTGATATTAATATACTTATACAATAGTTAATATACAATTTTACCCTTTGGTGAGTTTTTAGTAAAAGATATGAAAGGAATCTTTTGTCGTTTTTCGTACAAGGTACTTTTTGACTTTTCCGACAAAAGTATGAGAAGAATGTTTTTTTTAACTTATACGGCATGAATGGATTTTTAAAACATTATTTCCAAGAAGCTTCCTTTACAAGTTTTCAAATTTGTTTTTCATCAACTTCTTTTAGTTTAAAATTGTATGACATGTTAAGAAAGGAAAAAAATGTTTTTGAAGTAGAAAGGATATTTTCCTCAAGAATGGAGTTCAAGTGTTTTATCAAAATTATTTTCCATCTTAGATAATATAGGGTTCTGCTTCTATCCCTATTATTACATTGATTTGATTATGTTGTGATGGAATTATTTTTATGAATTCATTTATCTTATATGAATTGTTTTATGATGTCATGTTGTTTAAGAATCCCATTTTTATTACATGGGTTATGTAATGATGTATGATTTATGATTTTGTGGCACCCATAAGAATGGTATCATTATGTGATGGGTGGGACCTATATCTCCCTCCAATGAATTGGGTAAAGATTTTTTATCTCATGAGATATACATGGCTGGAACGGTAGGTTATACCGGTTCAGTGAAACGGGACTTAAATGAGGAGTGAACTCGGTTCAGAAAGGGACTTTGTCCACTAAGATAGTCTTGGAAATGAGTCATGACTAACAAGAAATGATTCTCTATGATTATGTGTGTATTCCACAAAGTTTCATGTTTTCTGTTATGATTATTGGGATTACATTTCACTACTATTACTTATCCCATGTTATGAAATTATGATCTCTTTGGCAGGTTAAGATTTCCAAAAGTTATGTTCTTATGTGTATGATGTGATTGATATTTATTTTGTTTACCCTTACTGGGCATTTGAGCTCACCCTTTTGTATGTTTTATTTCCCCAGGTCAGGAAGAAGGTTATTAAGTAGAATATGCCAAAAAGGGACTCTAGATATGTTGAAATAAATGGGAGGCAAAGTAGATGCTTTATGAACCAGTTGTTTATGTTTCCCAGAATCTAAAGACACTATACCTATATGGTTCTTTCTTGGTTTGGTTATATGTTGTAACAAGTGTGCTTCAATTCTGAATTAATAACAATGTATGTAAAGTATGGGTCATTATAGATGGTATCAGAGGAAAGGTATAGTCAACCTTTGGAAACTAGGATGTGAAATCCTTAGTAAGAACCCTAAGGATAAGTCTAAGAATAGAACACAATATTAGTGTTTTAGAAATGGCCATGAATAACCTAGGATATGATCTTAAGTGTGAAATTTTATTCTTGATTATGTGGTTTTCCTATTATAAGTAGTGTTTCTCACACTATTCTTCTTGGTTTTAGTCAATGGCTGGAACCCGAAGGAACCGTGTTAATGCAGAATGCGACGGGCAATGCAATGATTGTCCCCCTGAGAAAACTAACATTATGGGAGTTGGAATGCAAAATCTTGTATCCATGCTCACACAACTTTCTCAAGCTATGAATCATGTAGTACATCCAAATGAGCAAAGCAAGGAGCAACATTCTGTTGAATCCTTCATGAGATAGTGTCCACTTTCATTCAGTGGGTCTACTGATCCATTAGTTGCTGAACAATGGATTAGTACTACTGAAAAGATATTTTCAGTTCTTCAATGTTCTGAGCGTGATAAAGTCATCTTAGCAGTGTATCGTTTGAAAGGTGATGTTGATCAATGGTGGAATCGTATTAAGAATAAGAGGCAAAGGGATGAAATTGAGTCCATGGAATGGGATGAGTTCAAGAACTTATTTTTCAATAATTACCTCCCTTGTATTCTCCGAACAAAGATGGAGAAAGAGTTTCATGAACTGAAGAAAAATGATGATGAATCTGTTGGTACCTATGAAGAAAATTTTACAAGACTTGCAAGGTACGCTTCTGGTATTATTATCCAACCTGAGAGTAAGATCGATCGATTCTTTAGTGGATTAAAACCAAGTCTTCGAAGGGCCTTATCCATAAGGGACTTCAATAGCTACGAGGAAATCGTTCGATGTGCTCTCAAAGTTGAGATGGAGATTGGAGTAACCCATCAGTCATATGGGTTTGATAAGAAGAGGAAAATGGAATTCAAAGGAAAATCTAAAGAGCACACTGAAAAGAAGATGAGCTTTCCCTTATGCTCAAATTGTGGAAAGAAACATGGAGGGAGTTGTCTTAATGGGACAAGTAAATGTTTCAAATGTGGAAAGGATGGTCATTGGGCATTTGAATGCTGTAATGATGGGAAGAAGATTTCTAATGATGCAAACAAAGGAAGGGATGCACAGAATGAACCTACTACACTTCAATGTTTCAAGTGCAAGGAGATAGGGCATTATGCCAATCAATGCCCAAATCCAAGTGGTGATGATGATGGTCGACGTCAAAAAAATCTTAAGGCTAAAGATGAAGGAAAGTCACATGCAATTTCTATCAGCGATGTGGAGTACAATAACGATGTGGTGAAAGGTACACTTACCATCTAATCTAAAGTAGCAAATGTTTTATTCGATTCTGGATCCACCCACTCCTTTATTTCTGAATAATTTTCTAAGGGTATCACCGTATTAACTCAACAATTAGATGTTGAGTTAGCTGTGACAACACCTAATAGCACAAGAGTCGCATCAAAAGTTTATAATTATTCTCCGATTGAAGTTTGTGGGAATGTGCTTTCTTCAAATCTTTTGATCCATCCTATAGTGGAATTTTATGCGATTCTTGGCATGGATTGGCTTTCTCTACATGGAGCTCATATCAATTGCCAAATAAGGGAAGTCACATTTCATATTCCAGATCAATCTATGGTCGTCTATTGATTCAAGGATGAACATAACCTTCCAGTGGAAATTCCTTCCATATTATGGGTCTTGATTCCACTAAATGAAGGTTATTTATCTCAAATGGTTGGTTAGAAACTCACAATTAAGAATATGCCCATTGTACGGGAGTTTGATGATGTCTTTCTGGATGAATTACCAAGTCTTCCACCGAATCGTGAAGTTGAGTTTTCAATAGAACTCGTACAGGGTGCTTTGCCTATTTCAAAGACACCTTATAGAATGGACCCAATTGAGTTGCAGGAATTGAAGAAGCAACTCCAAGAGAATCTTGATAAGGGGTTCATACGCCCTAGTACGTCACCTTGGGGAGCACCTGTTCTGTTTTTTAAGAAGAAAGATGGATCAATGAGACTCTGCATTGATTATCGAGAACTTAACAAGATCACTATCAAGAACAAATATCATCTCCCACGCATTGATGACCTATTTGACCAACTACGCGGAGCTCAATACTTTTCCAAGATTGATCTTCATTCAGGGTATCATCAATTAAGGGTCAAAAGGGAGGATATACCAAAGACGGCTTTCCGTACAAGGTATGGACACTATGAATTTATAGTGATGCCATTTGGTCTTACTAATGCCCCTGCTATCTTCATGGATCTGATGAATAGAGTCTTTAGAGACTATCTTGATTAGTTTGTGGTAGTATTTATAGACGATATTCTTATATATTCAAAGAGCAAGGAAGAGCATGAAGATCACTTGAGAAATATATTAAAGACCCTGAGAAAGGAGAAGATTTATTCCAAACTTACCAAGTGTGAATTTTGGCTTCAAAAAGTTGCATTTTTTGGTCACATAATCTCAAAAGAGGGGATATCTGTGGATCCAGCAAAAATAGAGGTTATCGAAAGATGGTCGAGACCAACAACAGTGACTGAGATCCGAAGTTTTCTTTGTTTGGTTGGATATTATCGACATTTTGTGAAAGATTTTTCACGATTATCTAATCCACTCACCAAGTTGACACGGAAAGGAGTTAAGTTTGTTTGTACTGAGGAATGTGAAGATAATTTCAAGGAGTTGAAAAGAAGGTTATCCAGTGCACCTATGCTCACACTGCCTTGTAGTGTAGAAAGGTTTGTGATCTACAGTGATGCATCCAAGAAGGGATTTGGGTGTGTTCTTATGCAAAATGATATGGTGATAGCTTATGCCTCACGACAGTTGAAAATACATGAGCAAAATTACCCAACTCATGATTTGGAGTTAGATGCGATAATCTTTGCATTAAAGATTTTGAGGCATTACCTTTATGGAGAAAGGTGTTACATTTATACTGATCATATAATTTTAAAGTATATTTTCACACAGAAGGATCTGAATATGCGCCAAAGAAGATGGTTGGAGATGATTAAGGATTACGACTGCTCAATCCATTACCTCCCTGGGAAAGCAAACAAGGTGGCAGATGCATTAAGTCAACAAGACCATGCTAGTTTATCCATTATGAGGATCACAAAAGATCCAATATTTATGGATTTACAGAGGATAGATCTTGGAATTGTAATGAAAGGGGGAAAATCTTATCTTTCTCAAATGAATGTTCAACCATATATACATGTGAAGATTAAAGAGGCACAGAAAGAAGATGTCAAGTTACAAAAGAAGGTGAGAAATGTTCCTGAATTCAACCTTGATTGTGATGGGATAATAAAGTTTAGGAATCGGGTTTGTGTTCCTCCCATCCCCGAATTAAAGAAGGAGCTGCTGGATGAGGCTCATAGTTCTTCATTATCTATTCATCCTAGAAGCATGAAGATGTATAGGGACCTGAAATAATACTTCTGGTGGGATGGCATGAAAAGAGATGTTGCTGAATATGTCTCTCGATGCTTGGTTTGTCAACAAGTTAATGATGAGGGACAGAAGTCTAAGGGGATGTTACAACCATTACCCATACCCGAATGGAAATGGGAAAACATCACTATGGACTTAGTCACAGGACTTCCTAAAACTTCCAAAGGCAATAATGCTATCTGGGTCATAGTTGATCGTCTTACAAAGTCTGCACACTTCATTGTTATTAGAGAGGATTTATCTCTAGATCAGCTTTCCAGGATATATGTAAAGGAAGTGGTAAGATTGCATGGAGTAATACTTTCTATTATATCTGATCGGGATCCGAGTTTTACCTCAAATTTCTGGAAAAGTATTCTGCATACTCTGGATATAGAGTTATGTTTCAGCACTGCTTATCATCCTCAGACAGACGGTTAGTCTGAGAGAACAATTCAAACTCTAGAAGATATTTTTAGAGCTTGCTCTATGGATTTCAAAGGTGGTTGGGATCAACACTTACCTTTGGTGGAATTTTCTTATAATAATAGCTTTCACTCTAGTATTCAGATGGCTCCTTATGAAGCTCTCTATGGAAAGAAATGAAAGACTCCAACTTGCTGGGATGATGTTGGGGAAAGAAAGCTATTAGGACCTGATCTCGTTGATGAAATGGGAGAAAAGGTCAGATCTATTCAAAAACACATAAGAGCAGCTCAGAGTCGACAGAAAAGTTATGCTGACAACCGAAGAAAATACCTAGAGGTTGAAGTGGGTGATAAAGTGTTCTTATGAATATCTCCCTGGAAGAGGGTCATGAGATTTGGAAAGAAGGGGAAGTTGAGCCCTAGATATATCGGTCCTTTCGAAATACTGGATCATGTTGGGAAGGTAGATTACTGATTGGCACTTCCACTGAATCTCTCTCAAGTTCACGATGTTTTCCATGTATCTCTCCTGAGAAAGTTCATACCTGATCCTTCACATGTACTCAGCTCAGAAGTTGTACCGCTAGAGCAAGATCTTTTTTATGAAGAACAACCAATAGAGATTGGGGATCGTATTAAAAAGTCCTACGAAACAAGACCACTCGATTGGTGAACATTTTATGGAGGAACCACCAATTAGAATAAGCTACATGGGAGCTTGAGGATGTGATAAGGGAGAGGTATCCTCATCTATTTGTTACAAAGTGACGAATTTCGAGGGAGAAATTCATTTTAAGGGGGGTAGAATGTAACACCCGAGACTCTTATGTTATATTAATCATCAAAGGAATCTTTTATACACACAACACTTTCTTGTCTTGCTTTACACGAAATCGAGAGCTTCCTCGATAGCTTGCGTCGTACACAATACCGAGTTTCACTAAACAACGATATACTATTAAAATATTATTAAAACTAGCCGTTATGAATAGTAATAACCACTTTTTGAAATTTTATAAATTTTGTTTTTCAAAATGGACTTCGTTTTTGGATTCATAATATTGAATTTATCCTAGGGTGAAATTTTGGTATTTTTCTGAAAACTTTGAATTTTTGATGAATAGTGAAACCACTAAGTGGTAGTTAAAAAAAACTATATTTTTCATAAAACTTAATTTAACCGCTTCTGTGAGTGGAATTCTGAAAATTTGAGAGAAAAGGTTAATATCAAGGACTAAAATGTGGTTCAATGAGATGAAAATAATTTTTGGTGAATAGTAACTTTTTACTTTTTTTTACCATGGTTAAAAGTAAATAGGGTAATTAAGGGTAAATATGATATTATTATTACCCAAACACATGTTCTAATTCTATTGGACAAGTTTAATTCGACCAAAAACAAACTTAGGAATAAAATATGACCATTTAGGCCCACTTGGATTAGATTAGGACATTTATTATTAATTTATTTAAACAAGGGTTAAAATAGTTAAAATCAAAGTTTAATAACTAAATCATTTTTAATATGGGATTATACATAAGATAAATTAGACTATAAATATTCATTAAAATATAAAACGATTTCCTACATAATGGTATTTTATTTGTAATTTTTATACATTAAATAATTTAATTTATTTATGACACAACGATGATGCAGTAATTATCTTATTAATGACATATTGACATAATTGATGTTATAAATACCGAAATAAATATAATTTGAGACTTTTAATGACTTCCACTAATTTTCTAGATTAATATGACATGTTAGTATTGATTTAAGTTACTTTGTTCGAACTAATCATTCTGTTATGATTTTCACAAAAATTAATTACTAAATAGTGTCAAAATTGACATAAAATAGTTTTTAAAACAAATATTATATTAGTATTTGTTATTTTATTACTAAAAATCTAAGGTTCGGCCAAATGACTTAGATAAGGTTATATATATTAATAATAACAACTTGGGGTTAGTTAGGTTTCTTATTGTATGTTTATTAACCTTATAGTATAAGAACAGAAGAAGACACGGTAAAAGTAAAATTATTTAACTTAATGTTAAATCTAAATGATAAGTTTAAAATAGGAACCTAAACTTGTCTAAATTCTATTGTATGAGATGATTTCTACCCATCCCCACCTTATCTTCGAAATAAATCAATTTGGAGCTATTTAAAACCGAACTTGACTTTATAGTAAAATAATATTTTTAGTTATTCCAAAGGTGCCTCTCTCCTCCCTTATAAAAGGGAACCTCCTCCCTCTCTTCCTCACACCACATTGAGCCTTCAAGCACGGAAAACTCCTGCCACTTTCTCCTCTCCACTCTCCTAGAGACATCCTAGAGGTCCTGGCCCTCTTAAAAGACCAATTTTAGTGCCGTAAAAGAAGGTCTCAAAGAAGCACTTCAAAGAAGAGGTAATGTCCGTTACCGATTCTTTCATCTTTATTTCTTCTTCCAATTCTTCTTCTTTAGTTGTTTCATTATGAAGTAATAAATCAGTATCACTCATGTAATGATATGTTATTATAAGTATGAAACATCCCTATTTCACCATCTATCCATCCTACGGAAAAATAAATCACCGCACGTGCGTACGTACGGAATACCGTCTACACGCCGTGGTGTAATCTATTTTCCACCACCACCTTACTTGGATGGGTATAATGGTGTAAATAATGACTATATATGACTATTATAAAGTGATACGGATTCTGAAATAGTATACATACACTCCAATACAATTCCACGATCATAGGAACGATATCATCACTCGTGCGTACGTACGAAATACCATCTCCACGATGTGATGTGACTCGTTCTACATGATCTTCATTTCATAATGATTATATAAATGAATTAAATGGATGAATATGATATATATTACACTAATACCATTCTGGAAATGAGGTATCTATAACATAATGAGAAGAATAAGAATTTATTCGACAAAACACGCATAAGAACAAAAAGTTATAAACACCTGAATAACAAGTAGCAATGAAATATTACTACTAAGAAGCTAAGAATCTAACCAAATATGATATCATAAAAATAATTTTGATTCTGGAATAATTCAATAACATTATTTAAATCATTATACAGGAGGTTCGGACACGTACAAAGCATATCATACCTAAGGTAAGGGAAATATCACAATCTCATTTTTATCCGAGATTGTTTTTACTTTGGCATTTATTGGGGTGTATTTTATCAACCACATCCATGTTTCCACAATATGTGATATTAATATACTTATACAATAGTTAATATCCAATTTTACCCTTCGGTGATTTTTTAGTAAATGATATGAAAGGAATCTTTTCTCTTTTTTCGTATAAGGTACTTTTTGACATTTTCGACAAAAGTACGAGAAGAATGTTTTTTTAACTTATACGGCATGAATGGATTTTTAAAACATTATTTCCAAGAAGCTTCCTTTACAAGTTTTCAAATTTATTTTTAATCAACTTATTTTAGTTTAATATAGAATGACATTTTAAGAAAGGAAAAAAAAAATTTGAAGTAGAAAGGATATTTTTTTCAATAATGGAGTTCAAGTGTTTTATCAAAATTATTTTCCATCTAAGATAATATAGGGTTCTGTTTCTATCCCTATTATTACATTGATTTGATTATGTTGTGATGAATTATTGTTATGAATTCCTTTATCTTATATGAATTGTTTTATGATGTCATGTTGTTTAAGAATCCCATTTTTATTACATGGGTTATGTAATGATGTATGATTTATGATTTTGTGGCACCCATAAGAATGGTATCATTATGAGATTGGTGGGACCTATATCTCCCTCCAATTAATTGGGTAAAGATTTTATATCTCATGAGATAGACATGGCTGGAATGGTAGGTTATACCGGTTTAGTGAAACAGGACTGAAACGAGGAGTGAACTCAGTTCAGAAAGGGACTTTGTCCACTAAGATAGTCTTGGCAATGAGTCTTGACTAACAAGAAATGATTCTCTATGATTATGTGTGTATGCCACAAAGTTTCATGTTTTATGTTATGATTATTGGGATTAAATTTCACTACTATGACTTATCCCATGTTATGAAATTATGATCACTTTTGTAGGTTAAGATTTCCAAAAGTTATGTGCTTATGTATATGATGTGATTGATATATCTTTTGTTTACCCTTACTGAGCATTTGAGCTCACCCTTTTGTATGTTTTATTTTCCCTGGTTAGGAAGAAGGTTATTAAGTTGAATATGCCAAAAAGGGGCTCTAGATATGATGAAATAAATGGGAGGCAAAGTAGATGCTTTATGAACCAGTTGTTTATGTTTCCCAGTTTCTAAAGACATTATACCTATAAGGTCCTTTCTTGGTTTGGTTATATGTTGTAATAAGTGTGCTTCAATTATGAAGTAATAACAATATATGTAAAGTATGGGTCGTTATACTCATTTTTCATAAAGATAATTATTATATATTAACATATATTAAAATATAAATAACCACATTAAATATATATAAATTATAATTATGGTTATTTTATAATTATTTTATGTCAAAATAAACCCATTTCATAACCATAATCATTTATTGATTATGGTGTGTTCATGTTTAGGTCGGTCTAACTACCTACTTGAACAATGAAATAAAACTCTATCATTGTTCAATATGAGAAGATAGAAACTATGATTATTATATTTTATTAATAAAATTTGGATAGTTTTATTGTTTTTTAAAGTTAATATTAATTATATTACTTGGTATTAAAATAACTTCTTCAATCAAAAAAAATTACCAATATAAGCTCCCATCAATTCCACATAATTAAACACTTGTGGAATGAGATGATAGATTCATAAATAATATAAGCTATATATTAAATTATCTTATAGAATATTTTAATTACAAAAATAGTATCAAATTATTGGTATTAATATACATCATAAATCTGGTGTGAAACAATTAATGTTTCTAACACTAGATGATAAAAATAATCTATATCTAAGAAATATATTCATAATAAATAATAATAAATAAAGTATATAGAAGTTAATATAAATGAATAAGGTTATGAAATAGAATATTAAAATATATTTTTTTTGTGTATCAGGTTATAGCACATTCGACTAAGTAGGGTAAAAGGTTAGGGTTTCTTGTCTCATTTTCAATTCCATGCAATATGTCTGATATTACGCAGCATGATTTAATTTATATGGTGTATTAATTTCCCAATTTAGTTAAATTATAATTATTATATTTAATTTTAATATATTTTTGTTTCAATTTTTTATTATTCTAATTATTTTATTGTTAATCTTACATCATAATAGTGGTACATGTTTTTCATAACTCAATTTGTGTTTATTGAGTTTTGATTGTTCTTATTGAACTTATTTCAAATATGTTAGACACATTCATATCCTTTATTTTATAATATGTTATTTTATTAATTTTTATTGGGATATAATTTTCAACCACATAATCCCCATTATAAATGTCTCTTGCTTCATGAATTATGATATCTATGAGGGATTTGGTAAACTAAAATTTCATTTCATTGAGTTAAGATGTTATTCCTTTAGCATCATACTTATAAGTGTGATAAAGTCATCTTTTTACTATTTAATATGATATTTTTCCTTTTATATGTGGGGAAATATATTTCTGGAACTCAATGATACTTTCTTAATGAAATTCATTCACATAAAAATGAAATGCTTTTATTAAAAATACTCATCTCCTTTAATAAAAGTTTTTCTACTATGTGCATGTTCATTAATCCTGAAAATATTTAGTTTTATTATTTTGAAATGCAATTATGTGATTAATCATGTTAGATTAATATTCTATATTAAAAAAAGAAAGTTAAATTTTTTTACCAATTTTTATGATGTGGGTTTTCAACAAATATATTTCATAATATTCAAAATATTTTGCATCCTTTCAAAACTAAATGTTATCCCTTATAACCATAATTAAATTTTTAAAAAATTTGTGTATTTTTCAAAAAACATTTATTGAAGACTGTTTTTAAAATAAAATTTTCTAAAAATTATTTTACATAATATTTTTGAAACTTTTGTGGAATTTTAGGTATCTATTATAAAAGTTAATTTTTTGAAAGATAAATGTTTTAAATATGGTTTTACATTAACATTTTGAAATATTTATATACATTCAAGGATAAAATATTTATTTTTATTTTTTAAAGAAAATAATTTTTAAAAAAAATCTATTCACCCTTTAAAAAATGATTTTTTTGGTTGATCTGAATTTTATATATTATGCTAAAGATAAAATAATTTTTTTAAACTATCTTACAATTTTACATCCATTTTCCTATTTATTTTGAAATCCTTTATTTCCATGAATTTTTTTATTTATGAACCCCTCACATAATGTTATTATAAAAACTTTTTTAGCGGTGATTGAATTTTGGGTATCAACCATTTATATTCTTGAGGTCAATTTTGGTGACACCATCTGAAAATGTTTTCAAACCCATTTTTCATTACATGGGTTATATATGATACATTTAATGATTTTTTTCAAGTTTAACTCATATGTATGAATTATTTATGAGTGGGGTACTATATATACCTCTAATTCATTGGTTTTGATTTAATATCTCAAGACATAAGAATGTTGTGGGTGGAAGTGATATCATGTGGCTTTTGCCATCTGATTGTGCATAGAAAAGATTCCATATGGATTTATTCACATTATCTTCCATGGAAAAGATCATGTATATCTTAGATAACATTAATTTTTTTGTAATTTATCACTTATAGTTTTTCTCACATGATTTTGTGTGTAAATAATCACATATGTCTTTTTGCTTGTGTTTTTGTATGGGCATGACTGTTTATAACTTCATTCACATGATTGTGAATATCCATAATTGTGTATGGATTTATCCACATGATTTTGAATCAACATGAAAGCATATGGCATTTTTCATAAGATTTTATATGGACATGATCATGTAGATGTTTTTTCACATTTTTATGCATGTATATAATCGCATATAGCGTTATTTATATGTCCATGGTTATGCATGTACATGATCGCATATGAATTTGTTCGCATATAGATTTTTTTCATATAGATTTTATTGCATATATATTTTTGTGTGGGAATGATATGATTTTTTATTATTTAAAATTCATGGTTTACTATATGTATGCCACATTTCTAGGACTTATGCCTTTGATTATCCTCGAGGATTCATTATTATTATTTCATTCTTATATGTCATGGTACATGTTTGTTCTGTTGACATTAGTTTTACTTATATCATGGCTTATAGATAACTTTTTATGTTTTTTATCCATCTAAAAATATATTTCTCCAATAATTATATTTTATGAAATTCTTTTTATCATAACCATGTTTAAATTTTGTTGAATTTTTTCCCATTATTGAGTGTATGAAATCACCTAATCTTATGTTTTAATTCCCTATATGAAGAACATAAGTATAATATATGAGATGTCTAGAAGGGGTTCTATTATGGTAATATTTTAGATAAATTTTCATGAGTATCATAGAATAAGACTTTTATATATAAAATCCTAAAAAGAAAATAAGATTTACATTCATAGTATTATGATATGTAATGTATAACTTATGGAAATGATCTAAAATAATGATCTATTTAGATTTGGTGGTTATAATTGGTATCATATAGGGGTTAAGGTATTTTTAAGGATTATTGTAGTTATATTGTGAACCAAGATGACTCAAATTTAGGGTAATTCATATGGATAAGTCAAAGGGATCACTTTAAGTATATGATTGAATCTTGAAGTTTTGGTAAATTAGAGATTGTTTAGTTTCCTTAAAATCACATCCTTACCTAAATTTTAGAAATTGTAGGTGGATATGGAATATATTAACCTTGGGGTAATCACACTTAAAAGGGATGGTTGATTATCAATTCAATAATAACTTTATTACACTATGAGTGTGCCTATGGCAGAACACCAGGCTAGAACCTCATAGGGGATGTTCTCTAGTTAATCACTTTCTATTTGAAAAAACATAATGGAATTAAATATATTGAATTTTGATGATGATTTGTATTTGAAAAATAATTGGAAAACAACCAAATACAACCACGGTCAAATTTAAGTAGTGATACATTAGTCCAAATATATTAGAGTTGGACAGAAAATATTATAGGTTGAAATGAGCATGTCAATGGATAATACATGTTAGGATTAGGATTTCATATTCATATTATCATTTAATATAATTTTATTATACATTAACATAAGATTCTTTGTTACAGTATTTTATTGGAAATAGGATCATGAAAATAATGCTCTGAAAGTTATTTCCCTAGGAAATCCTAATAACCATATTTGGGATAAATAGTTTTATAGTATTACTAAGGATAATGATATGGATATATCAATAGGAAATATATAATTATTTTCTTATTAATCAATATGCCACTTCCTTTTTTAAATGACAATTAAAATCATGATGTCACAATTTATTTGAGGTGGGATAGTGTAACACCCTAGGATTTTGGAATATATATTTTTTATAAATAAATACTATGATTAAAATCATATTCTGGAAACAATACCATCAAATAAGTAACACATTATTTATTATCAAGAAAATTAATAATTAATAAATATATGGTAAAAAAAAGAAATATTCAACTAGAAAATTAATGCAAAATATGACTAAGAACATTTTAATATTTAAAAATCCATTTTTCAATAAATAGAAGGTTTCATTGAATTTAATGGAATTTAATTTTGAATAAAATCCTAAAAAATAGACATTTATTTTTAAAAAATTAACATCATTCTTTTATTCCAAAAATAAAAATTAGAAAAAGGTTATTTTTGGATATTAAAAAAAATTATTTTGAGGTTATTAGTAAAAAATGACAATTTTATAATGCCCACAATTTTATAACATTATCTTAATCAAAGAATGAAATAATAGTAATTGAAATATTTTTTATATAATAAATATATTGATAATGTAAAACAAACAATTTAGTTACACTATATTGAATTTGTAAAAAAAATATTTAACATTTTGAAAGCTTATGAAATATTTTTCTATTAAAAGAGTTTTTATTCACCAATATTAATAAATATTTTTCATCAACTATAGAAACTAAATCTAAAAAATAGATTTAATATTTTATATAAACATGTTATATTATATAATAATTTCAATTTATTTTTTGTAATTAATGTATGATTAATGAAATTAAATTATGGAAATTGATAATTATGAAAGGGTTATTTTCAGTAAATTATCTTATAAATATTTTTGTAAGGTTTATATTATAAAATAAATTAATATCTTCTCAAAAATTAGTTTAACATAACTTTGAAGCTTATATATAAATATTGTATTACTCTTTAAATCGGTAACAAATACTACAAAATATTTAGAACACTAAATGATGAAAAACATTTTTTCAAAATAATCATATTTTTATATATGAAATACATTAATTTAAGATTTAATTTTATATTATTTTTAAATTTAATTATATTTTCTGTTTATTAAATTTATTTTCACCACATATAAATTTTTTAATAGTAATTACCATATATTTTTAATAAAATATAAATTAATTGGGTAAAATTTGTCACTAAGGTAAAATCAAAAAATGAAACAAATGTAAAAATGAAGACGTAAAAGAATTAAACTTGTTTAAAACATGTGGGTAAAAGAGTTCTAGAGGATTTATTTAATATATCCCACAAAAAATCCATTATTTTTCACTTTTTGATCCTTTGGCCCTAGAGTAGTTTCAAACCCTTATGGAAAAATAATTGGTATTCCTAAAAGTTCCATTTTGTTCACTTATAAAAGGGGAACACTTCCACAACTATAAATTCTAATTTCATCTTAAAAAAATAATTTTTATCCTCCTTGGAAACTATATCACTTTAATATGACTATTTTTTCAATTAGTTAACCTAAGCCCTTCACTTCTAAGGTGACTTTCAAGAGGAAGTTCAAGGTCCCAATGTAAATATTACATTATCTTCAACATTTTATTCTTAATTTTTCACTTACAAAACTATCCTAAATAGAGTAATATAAGGAAATAAGTACCATTAATCTACATAAGTGTTATTATATTAACATAATACATTACTATTTATTCCATCCCATCAACTGATAAAAATAATAGAACATCGATCATGAGTTTGCGCAGACGACTGACTCTAAAAAGTGATGTATTTCATTTTATCCACCTCCTCTATTCATAGGTTGTAAGTATGAAATTAGAAAATAAATGATTCATATATAAAATAATTATTTATTTAGAGAGGAAAATTATAATACATATTTATTATCTTTCATTCATTGAGAAATGAAAATGGTAATCATGTGTTGTATTTGTTACAACCTCTATGAAGTAACATAGAAAATTTTTCATCTATCTCATATTTATTTACTAAAATATCATAAAATATTATTCCATAAATTTAAAATACCTAAATAATTTCATTATTATTTTATAATAATGATATTTTTCCAAAATAATCCACTTTCATAACTATAATCACCCATTAATTATGGTGTGTTCCAGTTTAGGTTGGTCAAAACACCTACTTCAACAATGTCATAATACTAAATAAGGAAGGACTATGTGAAATAAGATACTAAAATTAAAATAAGTTAATAAAGAATAATTATTGTATTATGGTTATGTAAATGGTGTTTTTTCAATTTAACTTATTATTATAATATCATCTTTATTCTCCAAATTTAAAGAAATAAGCTAACACTGATTCCAATTTCCCACAAAATAACTCAAACACTTATCAAATGAAATATTAAATTTATAATTCCAAATAATTTATCTATTTAATTACCTTAAATTATCTTGTAATGATTAATTACTTATCAAAAAATTCGATCTGAAATCGACATCCAATAGCATACACAAAACAATTAATGTTATTAACACCAAATGGTTAAAATAATCCTTAATTAACTAATATGTTCATAATAAATGATTGTAAATTAAGTATATAAAAGGTAATTTAGATGAATATGGTTATTAAATATAATATTATGATATTTATTTTTATTTTACAATAGGTCATACTGCATTCTTCAAATATGGGAAACAATAGAATTCTTTCCAGGTCTCACTTTTTATTCCATGAGACATGTTTCATGGTATGAACCATTATTTATTTTATAAGGTTTAATCACTACCATATTAAATTAATGTATAATGAATATATTTAATGTAAGATTTATTTAATTTCTATTTCATTGCATCCCTCTTATGTTCTTTTTAATTTTATGTTACGATTATGGTAACCGTTTTTTGTAACTCAATTATCACTCTTTGAGTTATGATTGTTATTCTTGAAATTATTTTATATAAGTTGGGAATATTATACTATTAGATTTTATTATTTGGTATTTTTCTATGTTTTTAAATTTCTAACACATAAAATTATCTCTAAATTAATCTTCTTTCATGAATTATGATATCAATCAAAGGTTTTGTTAAATCAATGTTTCATTCTTTGAGTGAAGATAACATTCCTTGAGAATCATTATTATAATTTTGATAAATTATCCAGTTTATTATTTTATATAATATTTCATCCTTTATATATTGGTAAAATTATGTTTTCCACACAATGTTGTTTCCTTGATAAATTTTTATCTTATAAAAGTTCATGTTTTTTATGAAAAAAACTATTATCTCTATTAAAGACTATTTTCCCTTCATTTCCTTGTTTTTTATTTCCAAAATTGTTTTTCTTATTATTTTAAAAATTCAAATATCTCTCTATTCCAGTTAAAATACTATTTTCCATTAATTATTTTTAAAGTAAAATTTTACATCCTATTTTTATGATGTGGATTTTCAACAAAGGTATTTCAAAATATTCAAAAGGTTTCTAATCCATTCAAAATAAAATATTTTGTATTAAAATATAAACTAATATTTGGATACATTCATGTATTTTTAATGAAATATTATTTAACATTAATTTTAAAATTAAAGCTTTTAAAAAAATTAACTTCACCATTTTGAAACATTTGTGTTATTTTGAAGGACTTGTTATTAAAGAATATTCTAAAAATGTAAAATTTTATAATATTGGTTCACATCACCATTTTAAAATATTTAATTATTTTCAAGGCTCTACTATTGAAATTTATTTTTAAAAATAAAAATTTTTCAAGAAATGTTTTTTTTACTCTTTCAAAAATTATTTTTCAAGGTGACCATAATTTTTTATTTTAAGTAAAAAATAAACATGTTTTTAGAAGAAGAAAATGATCCTTTCTGATTTCAGTACAATTTTTTAATTTAGCTCTAAATAAATTATTTCATTGGAAGTCATATTTAATGATACAACCTCTTAATTTTAATATGAAATACTCTTTTTTATGGTTATTGAATTTTTTGTATCAACTAGTTATATTATTGTGTCCAATTTTGGTAGTACTATCTAGAAATGTTGTCAAACTCATTTTTCATTCCACAAGTAAATTATGATGTGTTGAATGATTATTTTAGAGTGGAACACATATGTTTAGTTGGTTTAAAATGTGGGTCCTATATATCTTTCCATTTCATTGGTAATGTTTTTATATCTCAATAATTGAGACTTTTTTTTGGAAATGATCACTTATGTATCTTTTCACATGACTATGCATAGACATTAACACCTATAAATGTTTACACATAATTATGAATGGAAAGGACATAATATATATTTTTTCACCTGATTATTCAAATACATGATTACATATATCTTTTTTCACTTAATTTTCAATGGACGTGATCAGGTGTAGATTTTCCACATGATTGTGGATATACATGATCACATATAGAATTGTTCACATTATTGTGTGTGGAAATGTCCATTTATATGTTTTTTTATATGATTTTATTTTTATATGAATGAATATTTGTATGTTCAAATGATGGTGCATATAAAATACCATGTATACCTCTGGTTAAAAGATTTAGTGCAGACATGATCAGATTTTTGTGTCCACAATTTCATGGTATAGTTTACTTATTGCATATTTTTATGTCATATGATTATTATTATGATCCCTGATTTGATATTTATTAGTTGAAACTATTATATCATGGTACTTTTTTTTCATTTGAGATTATATTCCCTTATATTATTAATTATGGAGAACTATTGTTGTTCTATGTTATTTTAATAAAATATTTCTTTGTTTATCCTACTTTATCATATTATTATGATCTAATACTTATTGAAGCGTGGTTTTGTTTTTTACCATACATGTAATATAAACTCACTCCTTTATTATCTTTTTTATTACTCAAGTTAATAAAATATAAATAAATTATGAGAAGTCTAGAGGGGGGCTAGTGTAATTTTATTATAGAGAAATACTTACTATTATTGTAGAATGATTTTTTTTGTTGTGGATCCCCAAATATACAAAACCTTACATTCTTGGTGTTGTGTGATTATTAGTGAGATATAATGTTTAAGATATGGAAATGATTTAACAGAAATATTTTTTATCATAGTTCACTATAAGCAGAGGATGGAATTAGAAATGGTTCAAAACCCATGTTATTCCAGCTCCTTGATTCATTCCAATTATAATTTCTTTTACCAAGATCTCTCTCAATACAACATTTCATGGTAATTGTGATAAATATACAAGACATCCCTATATGATCAATATCAACCATAAATGTTTGATCCACCACCTCCACATAAGAATAAATCATTAAGAGGATTAATTTAAATCAACTAGTCTCTTGATGAACCATCTCAATTTAGAAATCCATTGCCTCACCATTCAATACTATATCTTAAAAAATTATTATGATTTGAAAACCAATTTAGATACTCTAGGATGGTATAATTTCCATATTAATGGGTTATAACTCACTAAAATTTTTTGGAGCCAAGGGTTCTACGTATAACTAATGTCTTAACATCAATATTTAGCATTTACCTAAATATATTTATAAAACATTTCTTAGATCTCTGATTCCCACAATTTTTTACTATTTCCATTTAAAAGTAAGGTGTAATATAACACATTAAGTAATCATTATTCTTGAGAAATTCAAAAATCCATGAAATCATTTTAAACTAATCATCAAATTCATGTGTTCCATTAATGCCTTGGAAGGATAGTTATCAGGGATAAAGAAACTCAGACGCCTGATCATTTTTTAAAACTGACCTAAACCTGCAACTTGAAGTTGTTTTGGACTAATTATTCTCCCATTATCTATGTCATAATCTATTCTTACTGTTCCCTTAATCAAATTTTTATTGTTAGGATATTTTACACAAGGAAAAAAATCTATGGTCTCTATGAAGGGTTTTTAGGATGTATTTAAGGGGTTATGATACTGCATGAAAATAAATAAAATAGAAACCATCACAAAAATAATCTTTCATAAATCAAAACTATTTTTTTTGGAAATTACCAAGTTAATAATTATTTAAGAAACATATTTAACTGAAAAATTATATATAATATATAATATATGAATATTTTATAGCTTTATGCACCCTTCCATAGAGTAATTTTAAATCAAATATAAAATCAGAATCACATCCCCAACATTCACTATAAACTAAAGGATGGCTATTAAATGTATCAATCTAAACAAATTCAACACACCTTATATAAGCCTTAAAAATAAAATATATTTTCAATATGACTCCCAAATAAAATAAAATAAAACCTTCCCTAATAAAAATTTCTTATGAACTACCTGATCTACCACTAAACTAGTCAGTTGATCCATTCTGTGATAAATCTTAATGGGAATTTTACATTCCCATGGGCATGAAATTAGTTCTTATTTATCAACATTGAACATTATAAATCATTTTTCAGAATTATTCATTTATTGAGTTCCAATTAGAACCCAACATGACCTCGACATACATCGACATGTAATTATCTCAAGAAAATTAGACATATGGAACCTATGGAAACATAATATAAATGAAATGATTTGTAAACAATATAATCACAATCAACCAATAAACAAAATAAAGTAGTTACATCCATTCATATAAAAATAATAAAACATTATTGGAAGCCATTTTTGAATTAAATTATTACTATAAACAATCTAATTGGAAATAAAAACGACCAAAGTAAAATGTTACACATCCTAATGCACCATAAGGAATCATACCACCCTAATTTTGTGTTAACATAATCCAAATATGTAACCTGAGAACCCGTAATCTCTAAGTAGTGCGTTAACTTTACCCACATTAAATAAAACAAGGTTTACATACACCCATTAGTGTATGTAGGGCGTGATAATATTTTTACCTGTATCATCCTAACAAGTATTCTATATATAAATTTTATTAGATAAAACAAATCGTCCTTTTTTGGAATAAATTTTTGAATCTATTATTTGAATAATTTCTGTAGCCAATGGCTTGTTTCAATCCAATAATTTATTACAAACTATAGATAAAATAATAATAAAATCATCCATAACACACATCATTAATTTTTACCCTAGGTTCACTAAGGAGAGAACCACCTCATAAATATCTCAACTAGTTAGTGGTATACACTTAACAATTTGATGGATATAAATTACTTCACTAGATAGTGGGTGTACACTTGACATTAATTCACCGATTAAAAATGTGACATAACTAGTGCTAAGGGAGGATCTCTCAACATTGGATTTATAACTTAATCACATGATATTTTCATAATGTTTTACTAAGTTAATTACTATTCTAAATGGGGGTTCTTACAAACTAGTTTTTATGATTTCTAATTTACCTATAAAATTTTAATTAATAAAATTTACATCATCCACATCATTGAAGATAATAAAAACATATAATTTCATATAAATCAGTCTATAAAATAACATATTATATATTAAATACTAATTGAAGAGATTGATTATAAGGACCAAGGACCCAAAACATCAACCAAAAAATTAGTAATATGTGAAAACCATTTTAATTCATTGTGAACACTTGAAAATAGTGTGAATAAACTTGAATTGAATGAGGTAGACCCAGATAATCTCAAATAATCACTAAAATATAAATAAATAACATTATAATTTAGGTAGAAAAAATTATTTCCCTCCATGGAGTCTTGATATAGGTAAAATTAGGAAATATGTAAGATAAAAACCCATGTAATAGGGTTTGGGGGAAGTTTCTTGAAGATTCATCCAAATACCCAAAGAGAAAAGATATAAAAATCAATCCCTAGAAGGAGGGTGATATGTATTTTCATGATATAGGAGAGTTTGATATTGATTTGGAAGTAAATAATAGGTTAAATTATAAAATTAAACTATGGGTAAAGTTATAAATATATATTTTTAGGAATATAATGAGACTACAATGTTTGGTCAAACGATTTTTTATATAGTGCACTAACCATATGAGAGGAATTAGAACCAACCAAGTCACACAGTTTGGTTTCAATTTTAGGTATAACATGTTTGAACTATGAAAATCAAAAATTATACAAAATTATATGTTTTTAGATTTATTTCTTGGTTATTCATAATTTTCTATCAATCAAGGCAGGCCCACTATTTCTATTTTTCAAAGAAAAAATTCATAAAAATAAATGATAGGGATAAAAAATAATAAATTATACATTTTTTACCATAAAATAAAATAATTGGTGTGACACAAATTGACCTGAAAATTTTAAAATGATGAAACAACATAAGTCCACATGAACACCCCACAAAAGACAATGACTAGTGGATAACACTATAGCTGTACGACATACATAATTTAAAAAAAATCAACTAATAATATAATAAAATATCTATAAATAATAATTATTATAAAAATGATAAAATGTATAGTTATAAAAAAAAAATATCCAGTCCCCAATTTAAATTTTTATCATGTTATAAGTTCATTAAATTGTATTTTCAATGTACCATAAATAATAATCAATTATTAAATACTAGAATAAATAGATGAAATGGATAAAAAAATTATATGAGAAATATTATCTGGTTATCCTCTAACATCAATGCCTATTATATACATGTGAAAAATATGTGTATTGTAGAATTTTTTATCTATCATTCATAATTTTATATTAAATTCACTATAAGGATCAATATCTTCTTGTATATGATATGTATACAAATAACGTTTGACTATAAGATAGTAGGATAAAACTAACTAGCCCCAAAAATATCTTCTGAATAACATTTAACATGTGTAAAAGTGATATTCAATATATAAATGATGTTAATTAATTTAAATTATAATAAATAAATTACTAGTTTATCATGCACATACCAGGGTAATTAGATAATTAGTCTTACCTATTTCACTTATTTTCACAAACAAAATTATTAAATGTTGTGAGAAACATATTAACAACATGTCTCAATGACATAACATGGAAGATGTAGATACCTATATAGAGTATAACATAGTACATATATTATAATTATATCTAGTGATTATTTAATTTGTTTTAAATATGTAAGACTGCTTTCAATATAAAGAAGTTATCAATATGTATTCATAAAAACGTGAGTAGATGAGTCAGATGTTTTCACCATTAATAGAAGAGGGAGTTGAGGGTTTATTCCCAATGAGAGTCTTCAATGATTAAGGGATGATTATTTTGAGTAAATTTTAGAAATTCTTGGTATAACATAAGAGTCTTGAGAGGTGTGATGAATGGGTAGAGGTGGTGGCCATTTATAGGGAAGGAAAATGACTCACATGGAATTATTATAAAAAACAATTGGTGTGAATATATTCTTAACTAAAATAAGTCTTCCCAAACCAATAAAAATCAATAATTGAATTTTTATGGCCAAAATATGTACATAAAATGGGTTTTATACAAGTTTATAGGTCATTTGGGTACTTAAGTTTGTGGTTTAGTCCATAATTAAGATTAATTTGGCCTTAATTATGTTGATTAATTTTAATCACTTTTCCTAATCGTTTTGGTCAAAAATTATTGTGGTCTCATTAGACTATAAATATTATAATGAATACAATTTTGTATGTATAATTATTGATATTCCAATCCGAGAAGCAGAATAATTAAGATTAGTAATAATCCTGTAGATTGGATTAAATATCAGGGTTTTAATGTAAGAAAAAGTTCCAAAGTTTGTGAAGGTTTTTTATTTAGTTTCCAAGTGAAGTTAATCCTAATTAAATTTATTGTATTATTAGATTTAATATTAATCTAATTTTACAATAAAAATATTTTTAATATCATTTATCATTACTAGTTAATTTGAAAAGGGCATTTTTTAACTAAAAACCAGTTTTTTTCATTATTCATCAAAAAACGATGTTCCTCAAAAAAATCCCAAAAATTCATACTTGGATAATTTGGATGTTATGAATTCAAAAATGATTTTTATTTTATCCAATTCTATTTCTAAATGTTTCTAAAATTACATTTATTATTAAAATTAGTTTATTTGAAAAAGTGATGTTTTTAAACATAAAAAGGACCTTACCAAAAATAATATCTTTTATTATCAGTATGTTTTATTTAAATTAAAAAATTATAAAAAAAATATTTGAAAAGTATTTATTACTATTAATACTACTATTTTTAACCACTATGTTATAATTATCTTATTTATATAATTAAAATAATATAAAGAGATATTCTTTAGAAACTCAATGTTGCGTGTATCGCATGCCAACATAGTATTGCATACATCGCATGCCAAGTCAGTGTTTCATGAATCTTACATAAAGTAATTATTTCATGGAATATATTCCAATTCAGTGTTTCATATAACATATGATGAGTTAGTTTTGTGTGAAAGGAATCTTTGACTTAGATCATTGCAGGATATAAATGAAAATTTAAATTTATTCGAAAAAGAACAGGTCCATAAAAACCCAGGGTGTTACATTCTACCCCCCTGAAAATAATTTCTCCCTAAAAAATTCATATGGGTTATAAAAGGTTTAATACTTAAATTTTCCATTCATAGAAAACCACATCGAAAAATGGATATTAAAACTTCCCTCAAAAAGGGAAATTTGGAACCATAATGGTTACCAAAAGTAACAAACAACTGGATTTCCACATATGAGAACATATTTTGGGAGTGAGTATTAGACATGGAGGAAAAATTTAAATATTTATAATGAGTGATTAAGGTCATCAATCACAAATAATGGAATGATAAAAGAAAATATGAGGTCCTCAAAGTCATAAACTTGTGATGATTCTAGAAGCCATTGGTTCAACAATATTTAAGGTATTAGGGAAACATTTTTTATATCACTTTTAGAACGTTGATTAATTATTGATAAATTTATATAAAAAAATTTCATTCATTGTTTACTCTTTGAAAAATTTATAATACAACCATTACCTCATGGATTGAATTTCTGGAAATTAACTTTGATGGTTAAAGCACTAAAATATGCTTTTAATGGATCTTAAGGAAAATAAAAGAATAAAATCTATAAGGATTTGTCTCTTAAAAATCAACATGCATTAAAAAAATTAACACTACTATTTCATCATAAATATGTTTTCAAAATAATAATTATACATTAACCGGGACATTACATAGGCTAGTGGTTGGCATGAAACCCTTATCGTCTTGCTGTCATGGGTTCAAGACCCATGACCTTTCCAGATGTGATTGTTTGTCACCCAACATACATGATGTCCTTTTCACAAATAAATATAAAATATAGACATCCTTAAAATAATTTTCATCACTGAATATCCTTTTAACCATGTTTTTCAACACAAACAATGTGCATAAATACTTCCTCTTATGCTTAACTTAAACTTTTGATAAACAGTTGAACTTATAACCCTTCTCAAAGGTGAAAATTCAAAACTTTTTAAATAGATTCATGAAATTAGCTTAAAATTTATTCCATTATATATGAAAAAATATCTCATATTTGTAACATTCTAAACAAGTGAATAGCCCCATCATATATTCTCTTAAAACATGCAAACAACTTGAATTACCATAAATACTTTTGGAAAACATGTATGCCTTTTTATTATAATTATTACTAGTTATATCCATTAAATCCAATATGTTTTAAGATTCATCCATGAAGACATAAATTTTTTTGTCAATAATCAATTTTAGGGTAATCTATAACATCCAATTTACTAATTAATATCTAGTATATCTTTATCCAAACATCATTATCTTGGAATCAAGCTTTAATTAAGGATTACCTTCCCCTAATCAAAATTTCACATTTCCCTAAAATCACTTTTCTAGTCCATATTGACCATTCAACATATTCTTTTAATTCATTAGAAAAAACATAAACTGAACAATCTGTACAAAATTCACCATTCTTAATTCTAGAATTCAAATATATAAACACTTCAATACTTCAACTTTAATGTTTGAAATCGAAGAGGTCCTTACTTGGTTTAGAATTAAATCCTTGGATCGAGGTATTTTTTTTTGTTAATTACTATGTTCTCTAAAGATAAGACATTCAACTCTGTGAGAAATTGTCACTCTATCACCATTTTTTCCAAACAAATATAATATTCCCCACCATTTGAGGTATTCCTCAAGGTTCTTCTTCCTTTCTTGTTGATATGCTGGAATCTAAATATTATTTCATCTATGTTCCCTATAATGGAAGTGAATATTTCCCTTATTAGACCTGTTATAAATATCCCCAAAGATAACATTGTTAATCATGTACCAAGATAGCTAATTCAGTATAATCATAATATATTTTTCCCTACTGATCATCCCATTTGACTGCTCAACAGAAAATATTCCATCACTTTCGACCTTAATCCAGTTTTTAATGGTTCTTTTCAATGACTAAAACTAGAAGAATAGTGTGAGAAATACTTATCATAGCATAAACCACATAGTCATGAAAAGAATTACACGTATGATGTCTAAATCATGACACCTTCTATAATCTATGACACCTTTGGTTTATCCTAGGCTATTCATAGCTAACATATATCTAAATCCTTTATTATGGTTAATGAAGAGTTTGTGAATTCCAAAAGCAGATACCCCATGAGTGTCAAACCATGTGTTCCGCAAGGCCAGTTGTCGTGTACCAGATTACCCTGAGTCAATCCAATATCATCTTGTCAGACTTATTATCAATAGGTACATTTGTGACGAGCCACATCCAAATGTAGTATACATAAAAGTATTGATTTCTTGGAAACCCATCACTCAATATTTTACCAAAATTCTAGGACATTTTCCTAAATCTTATCTCATCCTTATACTTATCCATAGCTAAATCACTAGATATATCCTTATAAATATACCTAGGGGTATCACTAAAGTTTACTCATCCTATATTCCAAAGGTTGACTATACCTTTCCTTTGATACCAACTATAGCGACCTAGGCTTAACATACATGGATTTTACATCAATTTAAATGAATATCTAGTACATTACAAAAATACATGACAAAGGACTGTGATAGTTTTAGTGTCTTTGGATATAGGGAAACAAAATTACTTATCTTGGTGAAAGATCTCCAACATCTCCCATAAGGATATACTCCGTTACCACTTCTACCTAAAACCATTCATCATTAACTAGAGAAAGGAAATATAATAAATCGGTTGGCTCATATGCTTAGTAAGGGTAAACAAGGGAGACATGTAAGAATAAACATGAATATAGTAGTATGATTATGTGATTTTAACATTAATAGATCATACCCTTCTTATCAGAGGTCCTAAACATGAGCTATGGGATAAATCTTGGCAGTTCCTAAGACAAGAATCATAAGAAGATAAACATGATGATCTGTGAGATCATAACTAAGGAATAAGACATACGATTTATGGAATACAGATAATAATAGAAACTTTTTTGTTAGGGATACCTACCAAGACCTTTATAATATGTTAGGCTTGGATTATGACCCATGTACCTACTTTGCGCTTGGGATATCAATCCATGTTATGACTTTATTTTCATCTTGTGCTACAACCATGAACCTTCTCTTTTTCAGGATTGGACTATAACCCATGTACCCTCTTTCTTTTAGGCATGGGATACAACCCATGTAACTTTTTGTTTTCATGGTTGGGCTACTACCTGTGTACTCTCTTTCATTTAGGCTTGTGATATAACATGTACACCTTATTTCTTTTCAGGCATAGGCTAAAACCCATAGACCCTCTTTCTCTTCAGGCTTGGGATAAAACCTGTGTATCCTCAAAGCTCATATAAATATTATCATTACACAATTAATTAGAGGTATATATAGGTCCCACCCATCTCATATTAAAATCATTAACACATGTTCCACAATATTATAAAACATTCATCATATCATGACCCATAAAAATTTATAGGTCTTAGACACATCAAATCCTAACCCATAAAATAAAATGGGAATCATTAATATCTCATAAAATCATAACCTAGGGAAAATAGATATTTTTTATAACAATTTTATCAAATAATTACTCATAAAATATAAACTGATTTAATGAACATATAACCCATGAAAGGAAAATAGGTTTCATAAAGACCATGTCATTAAGTGTGACCCATTCATAAAGTGTATATGAATTAAACCTTTATATAATTTCCAAAACGGGAATTATTAACATCAATTTATGTCATATTAGATTAAAAATATTTGTAAAAAATCTTTCAAAAAACGTTTCTTGAGGAAAATATCATTGCTTCTTTGAAAAAATATTTTAAATATATAAAACCATTTAAAAAATAATTTTCTCATAAAATCCCTTGAAAACATATAATGCTAATGTGAAAAAAAAATTAAAACCATTTTCTTTAAAATTTAATTTCAAAATAATTTCATAAAGATTAATATTTCAAAAATTAAGAGTAATCCTAAAATTAATTATGGTTAGTAAATTCGTACATGTCATACAAAGTTAAAAGACCATTGCTTTTTTATGGTAAAAAGGTTAAAAGGAATTCCTTGTTCAGAAACTGAAAATAAGAATCCCTTGAAGAGATCTAAAAAATGAATAAAGGGAAAAAAATTCAAAATCATATTGGATAATGGTATAATATTCTTAGAAACCCTTTTTATAAAATATAGATTTATGACTGAAGAAAGTGTAATTTCGGGCTTTCCTAAAAACAATTTCTTAACTATATTATCTAAAAAATAGTAGAATATAGTAATTATACATGATTATATCATAAAATAGTATATTAAAAGAAAACTACTTATTATTATTGAGATATAGATCATAATATTTCATCAAGGGAAGAAATAACAATCACAATATCGGAATGCGATGAGATTGTCTGAATAAACTCTTCTAACTCTTTAACATGATATAATACTCTCCATGTAAAAAAAATAAATTAAAATAATCTTATCATATCATGAAAATAAATATATTCATGTTATAAAATGTAAAATTCAATTATATATTCCTTGAATTATAGTTTAGGTTCATAGAAAAACATGAATATCAAAGAAATAAAATTGAGACAAAACTGTTTTACCGATTGGGTTTCTTTTGAAAGATAAACCCCATGGAAGAAGGATAATAAAATGGGAATGTGAATACTCAAAATTTTAATTACAAAATAAATATAATACAATAATTTTCAGTACATAAACCACACAAAAGGAAAGAGTGGAGACCATATATTCTGTCTCATAGAAATTAAAAATGAGATGAAATCCCTTTACCTTATGTCTGGACTCTCTCCATACTTGTACAAGTTCCTATATAATAAACATAAATTTATTATAAATATATTATTGAAGAATATTATTATACATAATACCATATATAGTTTTATTATTCCCTTATATTACTCTCTTGTTTACGATCCTATGTTAATGTTTTACTTCAGGTAAAATTTACTTTGTTCTTCGTGGGTGTCTTAGTTTGTTAAATCTTTGGTTCTTATAATTACATCATTATTCCAGAATGTAAACCAAGATATAAATATCAGGTATATATATTATATTTATATTAAAATAATCTATAAAATATATTATTTTGAAATATAATACACAGTTCATGGAGATGGTAAGTAGTACATACGCATGAACATTGTTTCCATATTTATTATCATATTGAATGAAACTATATAAATGATATATATACACATATATATATATATGTATTTATGTATATATATATATCATTATTATAGTATCATTATTATATCATATATATCATATAATTTCATTAAAATTACCCTTAATAAATTCTATGTGGTGTGTGAATGAATCACATTACTTTAAGGGGGTGGTAGTCCAGACTTCTTCAAACAAGATTATCACATTAACACCAAATAGAATGTAAAAATATGTGTGTTATGAAAGGAATATATAAGTTTACATACATAATAAATATAATATATTAAATATATAAATATATTTTTCATCATAATGGACAACATGATTGGTGGTAAAGGAGAAATGATCAATCATCATTTCATGTGGTAGTAGTTATTTTTATACATAAAAACCATGTTCAACATCAATTAGATGGAGGTGTGGGTAAGTGTAGGTCATACCCATTTCATAAAAACATACTTGTATATGGAGGATACTTTTTTCATCACACAATAAGTGTATAATGATATTGGAGGTGGTGGATAAGGAAAATAAATGAAATGAGCTTGAGAAAAGGCTTTACCTCTTAATAGGATAACTCTTTTTGGTTTGTGCTAAAAGGATTCCTTGATAGGGTTTATTACAAAAGTGATGCTTCATGGTCAATGGGAGGAAATTTGAGAGGAAATATTTGTAATTATAATCCGAAATTAAGATGATTGAGAGCTTTAAAGAATGGTTAGAGGTGGTGGCCTTTTATAGGGAAAGAAAAGGACTCACATGGATTTTTTAGAAATTAATTAGGTGTGCACATCTTCTTACCTGAAAAAAGTCTTAACAAACCAAAATAACTCAATGATGTAAGGTTTATATCTGAAATATAGACATCTAATAGATTTTTTAAAAGTTTCTAGGTTATTTAGTCCTTTTATTTTAAGTTCTAGTCCCTAAATAAACTTAATTTGGCTTTAATTGCTGTGATTAATTCTAATCACCTTTACTAATCATTTTGGTATAAAATTAACATAGTTTGATTATAATATAAATTTTGTAATGAATAAAATTGTGTATGTTTTATTTTTGAAACTCCAATAATATAAGTGGAAAAATTAAGATTAGTGATAATCCCATAGATGAGATGAAAAATGGTGTTTTAAAGTAGGAAAAACATTAAAAGTTTGTCAAGATTTTTTATTCAGTTTCAAAGTGAAGTTGATCCTAATAAATTTAATTTTTTTAGTAGATTAAATATTAATCGATTGTGAACATAAAAAATATGTACAATATCATTTATAATTAATAGTTAATTATAAAAAAGTAGTTTTTGAATAAAAAAAGTATTTTTCACTATTAATCAAAAAAAATAAGTTTCTCTGAAAAATATCAAAAATTCACTGTATGATTATTTTGAAGTTTGGAATTAAAAAAAGAAGTATATTTTATCCAATTAAATTTTATAAATGTATATAAAATTACTATTATTGTTAAAATCAGTTCATTCGAGATAATGATGTTTTTTAACATTAAGATGGCTTTAAAAAAATTCATATATATTATTATCAACATGATTTATTTAAATAAAAAAAAATATAAAAATTATTATAAAATTATTTTTTACTATTCATATTGATATTTTTAACATCTAGGTTATAAATATCTTATTTAAATAATTTTAATAATAAAAAGAGATATTTCGTAAAAAATTAGTGTTGCATGTATCGCAGGCCAACTCTGTTTTTCTATGCATCACAGGCCAAATCAGTATTGCGTACATCATACATAAAGTTAGTGGTGCATGGAAAAAACACCAATTAGGTGTTTCATGTAACATATTATGAGTTAGTTTTACATGAAATGATTAGTTGAGTTAGTTCATTGCAACATATAAATGAAAATTTAAATTTATTCCAAAAAAAGGCCCTAAAAATACGGGTTGTTGTAGTGACCTTATATATAATGATAAAGTTATTTCATATGTATCAATTATGTTAATAATACATTACCCTTACAATCCAAACCATGACATATAATTTTAAACTATAATTTTTTCCTTAAATATATAGAAACATTTACTGAAAAACGTGAGATATATACAGATCAAAAAATCTTGAAATACATATTTTCATAGAAATAACTATACATGAAAAAAAATGATATGGGAATATCTTATTAATTATTATTAATCTTCAATACAAGGCCACCTTAGGATGGCTAATAATTTATTTGATGAATTGAGTAATAATGATCATGGAGTTCTGACTAAGTATGGGATTTACAAGGATTCCCAATTTAAAAACTTAGTAAACTAGGATATGGGAATTATTAGGGTGGGAGAAACATCACTAATTTTCCAAATTATTACTCAAAACATACATATTGTAAAATATAAAAGTTCATCATCTTGATAAAAATGGTTTTCAACAGAAAATTAATGATTTTGGAGATGGGAAAAAGGTAGATTTTTTAATGAAGATGGTGTGTTTAAACATGGAATGAGGATATGTGTTTCTACCATAATTGAGATGAGGAGATATTTTTCAGCACCCCAATACTTGAAAATATATTTATTTTATAGTAAATTTAATTTATTCAATAACTTTAAAGGCACGCAACAACCAGTTCAAACGAAATGTGATACTCTATTAAAATATTATTTAAACATAACCATTACAACATAGCTATTAATTAGTTAGTATGAATAGAAATAACCGAATTATTAAAAATATAAACTTTACACATCTAATTTTTTACCTATTGATTATAAATAAATATAATAATCACTTGTAAGAATAAGATTTTTTTAAAAACCATATTTTCTTATAAGGCAGCTTAGTTGCGCTTGACACACATAATATAAAATAAATTTTTTCAAATTTAGTAAAATTAATTTGATAAAATTTAATTATATTTTTAATTATAATAACAAATTTATCTTTCGGTGAAGTGTTTTTATTTTTCTAAAATGTTTCATTTTATGATGAATAGTAAAAAATATTGAATTTTAATAGAAAAGTGCCTTTTCTTTTAAATTATTTATAAAGTTATCTTTTATTTAAAATTGATTTTAAAGTAAAATTCATTAAATTATATATATATATATAAATTATTCCAATTTTAGTCATTTTAATCATTTTTATATTGAATTTTGATCTAAACACATTGTAAACTTTTGGACATTTTCTCTTTGAAAACTGGTTATCTCGGCGCGTCTGCGAGATTAATTTTAAATTATATTTTTCAACTTTTTAAAATGAAATTTTAAAAGTGGATTATATATTTATAATAAACATATTTTATATTATATAATAATTTAAATTAATTTTTCCCAAAATTAATAGTGAAAATAGAAAAAATTAATTATCGTGGTTAAGGTAAAAATGTGTTTATCGGGGGTTAAACTAAAAATATATGGGATTAAATGATCTAAAACTTATCTAAAATATAATTTATAGCAATATTCATATCCTATAATGTATACGTATCTATAATATTCCATTTTTTACTCTTTTGGGATGTGTAAAACATGGGTCCACCTTTTTCATTCCAAGCATATACACATGTACCACTCACCTCTCTTATAAATGGCCACTCATCTCCTCTCTTCTTCACACCATTACTCCATCTTTGTTCAGAAATTACTTAAAAAACACCCTAAAATCAATCACCTAATACTATAGGACATATTTTGAGCATATATTCAAACAAAGAATGTCTTTGTTGTAAACCTAAGGAGGTTACCCGTTGAAGATGTAACGCTCTCTAACAAGTGTTTTTATTTTATTTCTTCCTCCACATCCATGAATTATTATTAAACCATGGTGATATAATAAAATCAATATCTTCCTAATAATATTCTATTATTTTATGGTTATGACATATAAATATCCCCACATCCATCAAATAGATTACAAAATCATCAATCATGTGTACGTTGGACTACCACCACGTGAATTGATGTCATTCATTTTTTCATTACCACCTCTCATGGTTGCGTATAATTATTGAAATAAAGTATATATATATAATATTTATAAAATAATTATACCTATATATTAATTATATCATATATACCTTTTTAAATTTCATTTTTTATGGGATATGATAGCATCACTCGTGTGTACAGTTGACAACTGCCTTGCCAAGCGATGTGATTCATATTTCACTAACACTTTACATGGAATGAAATAAAGTTATTTTTAATGAATTTATGTAATATACATTAAATAATTATAACATTCATTACATATTTATAATTCTTTAATGATAATTTATATTTTACTTTCTTACCTATTCAATCACTTCAAGACGATAGCATCCTTCGTGTGCATTTGGATGATAACCTTCAAAATGTGATGTGACTCCATTTTCATCACCACACCATATGTATGATATAAATATAAATATATGTATATATATATATATTTGTTTTTATATGTTTAAATAATTAATATTTTATTTATGATATAATTTAATTATGTAATGATAAAATATTACTTACCTTTTTTCCTTAATGATCGTTGAAAAATGGAAACATTACTCATGCGTACATATAGCCTACCATCACCATGATTGTAAAACACATCTTTTTTATATACCATATAACATTATTGGTATTAGAAATATGATTTAAGTATAAATATGATTATTATTTAATGATTATTATTTTGTATATGTTGAAATAATGATATCTTAGACCAATAGTCAACCTACCGATATCATTTTTGACATATAAGTCAAATATCATCGAAACAACTGATGTAAACATACTTGATTATGAAATTTTATATAACATGGGAATAATTGAAATAAAATGAATAAAAAACATTAAAATTTTACTAATCAATAAAATAATTAACATAATTTTATTATTCATTCATATAAAAAACATATGTGATGAGTTGGTCTCAAGGTAAACAACTTCTTCTCAATTTTCCTTCATCAAAGAATATTGTAATGTTATGCATCTTATTTTTTATATAATTTATATAATAACCCTTTGAAATTTAATATCATGATTCATTCATAATTCATGTTATTTTATGATTCAATTTGAATTATTTCATCCAAGAGGATTTAACTTGAAAATTAACAAATGGTAAAAGTTACTATAAATCTCACTTTATTTTCTAATTCTTGATATTATCTTCAAAAAATAACTTTATTATGACCATTTTCTATTATAAATTACATTTCTAATAAAAATAAATATTCTAATATGATGCATATTATTAATTATTAAATATTATAACATTTTTACATATGGTTCCTACTTTGAATGTTTTTTGATTGGCTAGGGAAATGTTGATATACATATATCCTTTCTTCAATATGGATATTTTAAGATAATATATACTGATTCATTAATTAAATTGATTATATGATATATAAAAATGATTTGGACATGAAATTATGGTTGGTTCCCAAAATTATAAATCCCCTCGATGCATCGACAAGTCTCATGAGACAAAAAAAATTGGCCACATTAGATGGGTTTTTACCTAGTAGTTAAAAATTGTCTTGGGGAAAGATCATGACCATAATCATGATATAATAATTTGATATTTACCATGACATATTTATTATTCCATATCTTATCATTATATTCATGTTTTTTAAATGGAATCTGTGTTTATCTATTTACCTTTCGATGTTGATTTTCCTTATTTATTTATGATAGCTTCCATTAAGCTAAATTGTTAATGAGCATTTGAGCTCAACTTTATTTTTTTCCATTCCCTATTATGTAAAGAATGAATATTTGAATTATTTTTAAAGTATGCAGTTCATTTTAATTTGTTATGTTTTATGTTTTCTTTTCTATTCCCAATGTAATATTGGGACCATGTATGTATCTGGTTTTCCAAAAATGCTAAGCTGGTTGGTCCTTAGGTATTTGAACCTGCATATCTATTCCAAGTAATAATGAAACCAGTACTTATGGGTGACTAGGGTTAGGGTCATTAACATTTGTATTAGATGATTTTTAGTTTAAACCATGGTAACTAGAATAAGGAAAGCATGGATTATGGAACATAAACCAATGATAGACTTTGAGGATTAGTATAGAAGAACATCCAAATGATTTTTAAGTAATATATTATATGTATTATCCATTAAATGCATCACTATATAGATACTACATGTGAATGTGGTTCTGTAATAGAGGTACCTTTGGTTAATAACTCTAAAAAGGTTCTCTTGCGATTGACCTAATCTTCACCTGGTGCATGAAAAATGGCCTTACTAAGAACCTGTTTTGACATTCCCATGAGATATTATTAGGATAATTCATATTTTCATTATAAAACACTATTAAGTATTTTACAATAAATATATACCAAATGAAACATCGTTTATGATTCTGATATTAAGAATGCATAAATTTTGATTTCTCCAAAGTGTCACCCCATATTTGAAATTATACATTATGATTAAAAATTCAAAAGAAATTGGGATAATACAGTATATTCCATTATTTATAAATGGTTTGAAGATGTAATATGGGAATAAATAATCATATAAAATGTACATATTTCCATACTATGGAAAAAAGTATAGATGGTATTGGAACTGAGAAAAGTATTTCTATATTAGAGAAGATTAATCAGGTTATTAAAAATATGTAGTGATCCTACCTTTCTTATATCACTTTTACAAAATTTAAATTTTAAAAAACATAAAAAATTTACACCATTAGGATCCAAAGCTTTAGTTTCTTGGTAAAAATAGTACCATACATAACATTTACAACATAAAACATTTATTTAATTTCTTCTTCTATGGCTTCTTATTGTCTCTTGAGTTATCCTTAGTATATGTAGTCACCCGAGGATATACATCAAAAGGGTGTATCTAAAATCTGATTATGAAGATATATAATTATGTGAAACAATATTACATGGGGAGAGAATACTCATAAAATCATCATGATAACTATGAGAGGATGCATTAGATAAACGCATGTATTGTGGTAATGCATAAAAATGAAACATCGTGCCTTAGTGGTTAACTACCACACATAGTTATGAACGAATATAGAATAATTTTCAAGAATATTTCACTTTAATAATGAGGTTATTCACATTACTACATTTTTTGGAGCTCTATATAATGTTGTGAGCACCCATAACATCCTAACATTTCTTTTCTTTTTATAATTCTGGGCACACCCGTCACATTATAACATTTACAATATCATGAATGCTACATGGAACATATATCAATATTGACAATAAAAAATCATATAAATTAATGGTTTTCACTTCATAAATTATACACTAATAACATTTTAAAGAGGGAAAACATACATGATACAAGCACAATTAACCTTGAGTGGGAAGTAAAAGGTGTGTTTTGAAAATAAAAGTTCTTTTGGAAAACATTGGGTTTGACATAAACTCTAGTGTAAAAAATTGATATCCCAAAAAAGATAAGATAATGGGGCATAAGTAATTTTTAAGGAATAACCATACAAAAAATGGAGTGAAAGGGGGAAAACACGAAGAAAGAAATATGGGTTCAAGAACTCCCCTGACCTTATATCTGAACACTTTATTTACATTAATGTACTATATAATGACATTATATTTTTTTGTTAAAACATATAGATAATTTTAAAAATGAATATGGTTCATTATGGTATCATTAAGTTATTTTATGGGCCTTTTAATGAGTCAAATATTTATAATTCATTGTTTCAGTGTTCTTTTTCTTAGTTTTCACAAATGGTTCACTTGTACACATGAATGGAAGTTAGTGTAGAACATGGATGAACATAAAAAATTATTATTACATGTTATTAATGATATTAAAGGAGTTAAAATGATCTTATAATCGATTTTTTTATATACCATGAGGATGATTTGTTAGATAAAATTTAATGATGATCATTTTAGGTAAATTTTGATGGTTTTGGGATCACAACGAACATGTTTTGTTCTATCATATAGTATTATGTTTAAAAGTTGTTTATTGGAAACAAAAGGGGTTTAAATATACATATTAGAATATTTTTTTCAACCATTTAACAGTTGTATTGAGATCCTATAATGTTTGGAAGGAAAATGTAAGTGCATCGCCCACGATGATGGTAAATTAACACATTACGAGCAATGATTTCATTTTTAAAAATAAAATAGATATACATAGATTTTAATGAATAATGTTCCCTTAACATGATATAATACTAGTATATCAATCATAATAGAGTTATAATGACATTTTTATAAGATAAATTGAGTATAATAGAATAAAGGAAATGAAATTTGAAAGGAATTTGAAAGAAAAGAGGGAGAGAAATTACCTATTGAATATATCTTCCTTCAGATCCTCTTTTGGGGAGTGGTTTTGGTATTTTTATAAGACCAAGGGATGATGGAAGTGTTCGAGGATCTTGAGAATATATTTAATTAAAATTTATATTAGTCACAAGGCTTGAGATGTGAGATGAAATGAGGTTGTGAGGGTGGTATTTATAGTGGAGGGGAGAGGGGTTTTCCTAATATTTAATTCATTAGTTTATTAATTTCTCTCAAGACCAAAAATAGTGATATTTCCTGAATAAATATAGTAAATAGGGCATGTGATTCAAAACCAATTTCCATTTACATCATCCATGACTCAAGCATGATGTATAAATTCATTTATTTAGCATATTTTTTAAATTATTGAATTTAACTATTCACCAAAAAATAAAGTATTTCAAAAAAATCTCAAAAAATCACCATCAACATTTTTTGACCCATATAATTAAAAAAATGAACTCCATTTTATTACAATAATTTTCTGAATATGGGTAATTTAACTTTTAATTAAAATCATAATATACTTAAAAATATAAATTTTAAAAATAAAATTGTTTTTATTACAATTTGAAAAATTAATTAAGGTCACATAAAATTATCATATAATCATAACAAATAAAAATAATTGTTTAGGTATACATTTAAAAAAATAAATTTTCATTTTAATTTCTAAATTTATCATTAAATATTTATGACTCAAAAAATTCCAACACTATAATATTATAATATCATATTGTCACATATAGAATGGATAAATTTCATTTATACTATCATTGGTAAGGTTACTATTTAGTTGGCTGATTTACTATTCATAAGGGTCATAATAATTTTCATAAGGGTAACATCACTAGTTATAAGGGTAAGTTACTATTCACTAAAAATTAATTTTTCCCTATCGGACTCCTAACCTATTACCGATTGCAACCATGTATGTCTAATTTTCGAAATTTCAAGTCACAGAAGTGGAAGAATTATCATTAATGGTCACATAGAATTTAATAGTACATTTAAAAATGTTATGGAATTGTGTTTCCTAATGTTATTTTATGTGATTATACTATTTTATATTACTATAAGAAGGTAGAAATTAGATTGATAAAATTTTGGGTCATTACATTCTTCCCCCTTATGAAATTTCAATCTCAGAATTTCTTTTTACAGATATAGGTTAGGGTAATTTTCTTTCATCACATCATCAGGTTTTGAAGTTTCTTCTTCATACATATGGTTCCTCCACAAAACATTGATAAGGTGGGTTGTCTTATTGCATATAACCTTATCTCTCTAGCCCAAAATCTTTACTGGATTCTCCTCATAAGAGAGAGTATCTTTTAATTATACCACCTCTGAGTTTAGTATAGGTGAAGGATCTAGTAAGTACTTCCTCGGAAGTGATACATGAATATCATCATGAAATTGAGCCATATTCGATGGAAGTTCTAGATGATAGGCCACAAATCCTATGATTTCAAGGGTCTCAAAGGTTCCAATGTACCTGGGGCTTAGCCCCACATTCTTTCTAAACTAAATGAGTCTCCTCTATGGTGATATTCTAAGGAAGACTTTATCTCCAATGTCGAACTATAAGTCCCTTCATCAATTTTCAACATATCTGTTTTACTGACTCTAAAAATCCTTGATATGTTCCTGAATGACTTGATCCTTCTCTGTCATCTCTAGCACACGATCAGGCCCAAATAAATTTCTTTCTCCAACATCATCCTAACAGGTTGTAGTTATACATTTCATTCCATACAAAGCTTCATATAGAGCCATCTGAATACTCTATTGGAAGCTATTATTTTATGAGAACTCATCCAATGGGATATTTTTATCCCATCCACCATTTAATTATAAATCAAAGTCTCTTGGAATATATTCTAGAATCTTAATAGTCCTTTTAGATTGGCCTTCAGTTTAGGGGTGATAGGTTAGGCTAAAATTCAATTCAGTACACAGATCATGTTGGAGACTCCTTTATAATTTATATGTAAACCTGAGATCATGATCAGAGATAATTGAGAGTGGATCCCCAGGATGTCTGACCACTTCCTTCAAATATATATTTTCAATTTGTTCAAGTGTGATATATTCTCTAATGGTGATAAAGTGGGCAGTGTTAGTGATTCAGTCCTCCACAACCCAAATCACATTTTTTAATTTGGATGTCTTTGGGAGACCCATGACAAAGTCCATAGTGACATTATCCCATTTCTACATGGGTATGGGAAAGGTTGATATCACCCCTTTGTACATTTATCACACATTTTTAACATCTTTACAGAACCTTCAGATATACTTAGTAATCTCATTTTTCATGTTATCCTACAAGAAGTGTTCTCGAAGATCACGATCCATCTTGGTGCTACCGAGATGGATAGGGAAAGGTGATTTATGTTCACTATCAAATAGATCATTCATTATATCAAGTGATTAAGGAACAAAAATATGTGTTCAAAATTTAATCACACCATCATCGTCGATATGGAACTCTTGTAACATACCTTCCATTATTGCATTCACCTTCTTTTCTAAATAAAAATAATCCCTTTCTGCCACTTTAATCTTATCTTAGATAGATGGTTAATAAATAATTTGGGAATATTAGGATGTATTACCTTCCATTATGATTTCTAAATCCATCATTTTCATATCCAATAAGAGATTGTCTTTCTCAATCCACAACATGGATAGAGTATCATGTTATTTTCTTCTTAGATCATCTACTACCTTGCTCTCCTCTCCAGAATGATAGTGAATATAGAAATCATAGCCTTCGATTTCCTCTAACCATATCCTTTGACACATGTTGATATACTTTTTTGTGAATATATACATTAGAATATTGTGATCAGTATATATATCACACTTCTCACTATATAAATAATTCTTCTATATTTTCAAAGGAAAAAATCACAACTCCTAACTCCAGATCATGTATTGGGTAGTTATGCTCATAGATCATCATTTATCATGAGGCATAGACTATTACATTATCATTTTTCATGAGTACACACCCCAATACTTTATTTTAACAATATTTTTATATCATATAATATTATCCACTTTTTAGTAATGTGAGTATAGGTGCAGTGATTGACCTTCTATTTAGCTCCTGGAATCTTTCCTCAAATTATTTTTTCTAGACATACTTTTCCATTCACATGATAACATAGTTATCAGGCTTTACAATCATGAAAAAATTTCAAACAACATTAGTATTAATCCAATAATCTAAGAAAACAATGAATTTTTGTGACACTATAGGGTATGGGTCATTCCTTAGTCACCATTGTACTTGAAGGGTCCACAAAAATTCACTCACATGTGATCCCATGTCCCAAGAACGTGACTTTATTAATCCAAGAGTCACACTTTCTAAACTTGGTGTACAACTTCTTCTTCCCCAGTGTCACCAAAAAAAACCTTAGCTATTCTTCATGTTCCTCCTTTCTCTTGGATTACATGATAATATCATCAATAAACACTACCACAAATTGTTTGAGGTAATGTATAAAGACTATGTTAATCAAATACATGTAGATTAAAGGGTCACTAGTAATTCCGAAGGGAATCACCAAAAACTCATAGTTCCCATAACTTGTACGAAATATAATCTTCTAATTATCTTTCTTCTTCCCCTTTAGCTGATGATATCCAAAACAAAGATCCACCATTGAGAAGTACTGAGATCTTTGTAGTTGATCGAATAAGACATCAATCCTTGGAGAGGATACTTTTTCTTTTTGGTGATCATGTTGAGTTCCCAATAAATGATACATAGCCGCATTGATCCATCATTCTTCTTCACAAAGAGAACTGGTGCACCACAAGGTGATACACTAGGAAATATGAACCCTTTGTTCAAATGATCTTACAGATACTTCTTTAACTCCTCCGATTTGATAGGAGAAATACTATAGGGATACTTTGAGATAGGATTAGATCTAGTTATGAGTTATATTGAGAACTCTATCTCACAATTCCAAGGAAGTACATGTAAAATTTTATGAAATACATCATTTTATTCCCTCACGATGGGTATTTTTTCTAGGTTGACACTTTCCTTTGACTCAACCATTTGAGAAAGGTATGATTCTTCACAGGGAACCAACACCCACACCATTGAAGGATTTTTCAACAGAGATTCATGATCTTCCTTGAATTATTAGAGGATCATGGGATGGATTAGAATATGAAAAAGGATTTCATTTTCCTATTAGTTTATATGTTCTCTATATAATGAGAGCTAATCTATTCCCATTATAGCATCAAATTCCAAAAATTGATGTATTATGAGATTTTCTATTAGAATATTTCCACATATTCCAATTGGAGATGAGTCTAACACTTGGGTTGCAATAATTTCACCACTTAGTGTTTTTACAGATATATCTACTTAAAGGATTTGGGGGTTCAATTCTAAAGTTATAGAAAACATACAAAAAATAAAGGAATGCATATAACCAAAATCAAATAAGTCTATTTCCATTCTTGAGTGAATTGGGATTATACATTGTACGGCTTAATTTTCTTGCTCAACATCCACAGTAGTGATGTCATAAGACTTCCATGGATCCTTTGGCTTTGGTGGATGATGATGTTGATACCCTCAATGGATATAGGTTTAGTTCACGGGATTTCATAGTGCATTTGATCCTTGAATTTTTAGCATTGGACAATGGGTGGTGCTTTCCTTTCCTCCCGCACATTCTCCTACATTCTCAGGTATTTTAGACACTCCTAATCTTAGTTTTCATCTCTCCCACGCTTGAAGCATTTTCTAATACCTTTTCGGTAATTCCCATAATTCTTCTTCTCATATTTTTGACATATGGGTGGCTTAGTTTTCTTTTTACCTTTCTCATTAAATTCTCATGCATGAAAATCCATCTTCAATTCTTATCACCCTAGCCATGGAACCATTCTCAAAACTCGATCTCCACTTTGAGAGAAAAATGATAACTTTTTTATAACTCCTAAAGTCTTGAATTGAAAGAGCCTTTCAATGGTGTGTTTTTAATTCAATAAAGAATCTATCAATTTTTCTATCATTGTTGATAAAAATCTCTATGTATACCTTGATATCCTTGTGAAATTCACTTTGTAGGCTATGGGAGATTCCCCAATATATTTATTTAGATCTATAAATTATTTCTACATAATTGTACAAATATTTTCTGGGAAATAATTGTTAAGAAACATTATCTTAAAGTCTACCCACTCAATCTCTTCAATTTCGTTTCTCGGCTTGGTGTTCTTAATCAAAGCCCAACATTGGTCGGCCTCTCCATCAATACTATAAACATCCAGAGTCACCTACTCCATCTTAGAACATTTAAGCATAGAAAATATATTATTTATTTAGTTGAACCACTATTCTACAACAAGTGGATAAAAATATCCACTAAACATTGGTGGTCATTATCGCATAAAACAATTTAAAACCAGTTCATCCATCTTAGGTGAAGGAAGACGTTCCAAATTATTTAGGATATTATTTATAACCTGAGACAACTGGGTAATAATTTCCATGAATTTTTTAACTCCCCCTCCCAAAGCATTGGGGATTCTTTATGATCAATCACTTCATTGTCCCTTGCACAAGTTGTTGGCCTTGTTTCTCCTGGTTCCCACTATTTTCTAAAATAAAATGGTTAGAGGAAAACATAAGTCAAAATTTCATAAATAAATAATTTATACGTTGTGAAATTAACACAAAAATCATATATTATGGGATCACTATTTTTAAAAAATATTCTTCTGTTCCTATATATACTTAGTCTCATACTATGGTTTTCACTAAGTTTCTATAATCCTAATTCACAAATTAACTAAACTGTGACTCTAAATCCAACTATAGCAACCCTGACTTTCATACATCATTTTTAAATAATTTTAATGATAAAAAACATATAAACATTACATAATGGGGATTCAAAGGTTTAGTGTCTCGAGAAAACTAGGACCATATATAATATTTACAGTATAAAACATTTATTTAATTTCTTCCTCTATAGCTTCTTATTGGATCTAGAATTCTCTTTAGTACATGTAATAACCTAAGGATATACATAAAAAATGTGTGAGATAAAAACCTAGTAAGAGGATAGATAACTACATGAGACAATATAACATGGGGTGAGCATAGTCATAACATCATCATCATAACCATGTGAGGAAGCATTAGATAGAGGCATGGAATGTGTCAATGCATAAAAATGAAACATCATGTCTTAGTGGTTAACTACCATGCATAGTTGTGAAAAATGATAGCATAATTTTCCTAAATATTTCACATTACTCTTTAGTTTATTCATATTACCCAATGAATTGGAGCACTATATAATTCCATGTGCACCCATCACATCATAGCATTTCATTGTTTTATATAATTATGGGTGTACCCATCACATTATAACATTTACACTATCATTCATTCCACATGGAATATATATTAATCATGAACATAAAAAAACCCATGTAAAATAATAGTTATTACTTAATAAATCACACATTCATAATCATTGGTTTCCCAAATTAAATAGAGAATAACATACTTGATAGATGCACCATTAACCTTTAGTGGGATGAAAAATGTGTGTTTTTGAATGAAGAGTTCTTTTGGAAAATATTGTGTTTGACATAAATTCTATTAGAAAACATTTGTATTACATAAAAGGTAAGATAATAATGAAGAAAATATTTTTCTGGAATAAACATACTGAAAATGGAGTAAAAGAGGGAAAGCACAAAAAAAGAAATTTGGGTTCGAGAATTCCCCTTACCTTGTATTTGAACGATTTCTTCACTTAAATGTCTTGTCTACTAACATTAGATTTATTAATTAACACATAAAAAACATTTTATAAATTAATATGGTTCATTATGGTTTCATTAAGTTCTTTAATGGTCATTTTTATGAGTTATATAGTTTTAATTCCTTGTTTGGGAGTATTCTTTTTCTTAGTTTTCATGAAATGTTCACTTGTACACATGAATGGAAGTTCGTGTAGAACATGGATAAACATATAGAATTGATATCACTTATTATTAATGATTATACAAGTGTTGAAATGATATTATAATTAATTTTTTTTATATACCATGATAATTATTCATTAGATAATATTTATTGATGATAGTTTTAGATTAATTTTGGCGGTTTTTGGATCACTATGAACATGTATTATTTTATCATTTAGTATTATGTATAAATGTTGTTTCTAGAAAATATAAGGGGTTAAAACCTAAATATTGAAATAATTTTTCAACCATTTAATGGTTTTATTAATATCCTAAATGTAATTTAAGGAAAATGGATGTTCATCACCCCTGATGATGGTAAATTAACACATCACTCGAAATGATTTCATTTTTAAAAATAAATGAGAGAGAGGGAGGATTTTAATGAATAATATTCCATTATTAGGATGACATACCATTATATAAATAATACTATAGTTACCATGAAATTTCAAAAATATAATTTAAGGATAAGAGAATAAAATAAATGAAATTTGAAAGGAATTTGAAAGAAAAGAGAGAGGGAAATTAACTCTTGAATATATCATCCTTCAGAGCCTCTTTAGGGGAGAGTTTTTGGTGTTTTTTTGAGACCAGGGGCTAATGGAAATGAGGTAGGATCATGGTAGTATATTTTAGAAGAATTTTTAGTAGGAACAAGGATTGATAGGAGTGATGAAATGAGGTTGTGAGGGGTGGTATTTATAATGGAGGGAGAGGGGTTTTCTCCATATTTAATTAATTATTTTACTAATTTCCCTCAAGAAAAGAAATAGTGATTATTTTAAGACTAAATAGAGTAAATCAGGCATTTTATTTCTAACTAATGTCCATTTACATCAAAAATTACTCAAGCATGATGCAGAAATTCATTTATTTATCATATTTTGTAAATTATTGAATTTCACTATTCAACACAAATTAATGTATTTCGGGAAAATATAAAAAATTCACCATAACAATTTTTTGATGTATATAATTAAAGAATTAACTCCATTTTTTAAAAATATTTTTCTAAATATTAGTAATTTAATTTTTAATTAAAATTATAATTTACTTGGAAAATACAAATTTTAAAATCGAAACTATTTTTCTAACACTTTGAAAAATTAATTAAGGTCGCATAAAATTATCATATAATCCTAAGACATAGAAATAATCTTTTATGGGAACATTTTATGAAAATAAATTTTCTTTTAAATAATTAAATTAACCATTATATATTCATGACTTATAAACATACAAACACTATTATATAATTATATCACATTTTTACTTATAGGATGGATAAATTATATTTATACTATCATTGGTAAGCTTCCTATTCACATGGATGATTTACTATTAATAAGGATAAAATTAATATTCATAAGTTTATTTTACTATTCTTTAAAAATTAATTTTTTCCTATCGGGCTCTAAACATCTTACTGATCGTAACCATGTATGTCAGATTTTTAAAATTTTAAATCCCAGAAGTGGAGAAATTATGATTAAATGTCACATAGAATCTAGTAGTTCATTTATGAATTTTTTGGAATTGTGTTTCCTAATGTGATTTAATGTGATTATACTATATTATATTACTATAATAATGAATAAATTTCATTAATAAAATTTAGGGTCATTACAAAACAACCTTTCCCGGATGGCACAGCCTATTACACATTATGATTCTCCAATGTTGGATCTCATCATGGGGTTGAATCCCACATTATTTTTTGGTACTACTAATACAATGGTAGTCAATATGTGGATTAAGTCTCTAGAGAAAATATTTATGGCATTGTGGTGTGGTAAAAATGAAATATTTACTCTTGTACTATACTCTATCAAAGATGTTGTTGATCAAATATTTTCATAAATCCATAATTCAAGGGATATATAAGAAATTTAACTCATGGGATGGAAATATATTAAGGAATAATTTTACGATAGATATTTCCCTTGTGAGAGAAAAATTAAAATTAATAGAAATTTACTTATCTTAAAGAAATATGAAAAAGAAATTGTTTTTGAGTATGAAACTACATTTACAAGTTTATCTAGGTATTCTATGAATTAAAGACATATCACAGAGTTCAAGAGTGACCATTTCTTTGTAGGGATTAATATAATTCTCTGGAATGTGGTGGTCTCTTGAACAATTTAATCATATAATAAAATATTATTATGTTCTATAAAAATGGAGATGGAATTCACTAGATTATACATATTCAAGGTAAACCAATTGAAGATTAGGCCCTCTAAACACCATAAAAATGTAATGATCCAAATAACAATAAGATAACACATTGATTTAAATCATGTAAAAACTGTGGAAAGAATCACCCTGGGAATCTCTTTTAGGGATTGGGAGTTTTTTATAAGTGTAGAGAAAATGGTCACTCGGAAAAAGAATACAAATAAAAGAATGAAAACATTTATATTCAGGGCTTAAACTGTCGGGGGATGGGTACTACACAATATAATGTCCCAAGAATCAAGGGAATCCACCATAGAAGATGCCAAGGGGAGATGGACAATCTTATGTGATCACTATAGATGAGGTGGAAGTACCCAATGATGTGGGGGTAGGTACTTTAATCATATATTTGAGTTTAGCTAATGCTTTATTTGATTTTGTATCCTTGTGATTTTTTATATCTATCCATTTTTTCTAATTAAATTATACATTTATATATTAATTTAATAAGGGATTTTTTTTTAAAAAATCATAGGGGAGGTCTCACTGCAACAAGGATGTGTCAGCCATTCCCCATTATGAAACATAAATGTGATCTATTTACTGGCATTATTATCATAGATATGGTTGAATTCAAAATAATTATTATTACGGAATAAATTTCAATATATGATTCAAATATTTATTCAAATAATAATATGGTTATGATTTTTAAGGAAGATATAGATTTTATTTTCTTAAGATCAGATACATATTCATTTGAGACATGTCTAGATTCACCCCCATTAGATTTATATAATGAAATTCTTGGAAAATAATTGAGGAACAAATATAGATATGGAGAAGGTAATCTTTAAATTAGGGATATACCTATTGTATAGTAATACATTAATGTATTTCTAGAGGAATTACATAGACAAACCTCAGATAATGAAGTTGAGTTTTTCATTGATTTATACCCAGATACAAGACCAATATTAAAGACTCTCTATAAAATAGCCACAATGGAATTAGTGGAGTTAAAGAGAAAACTAGAGGAGTTTGGTGATAAGGAATTTGTATTGCTCGTGTTTTACCATGGGGATCCCATTATCTCTTTATTAAGAAGAATTATGGATCCATGATTTTTTTCATTTATAATAGGGAAATAAATTCTATTATGATAAATAACAATCATCATATTCCTCACATTAATAACTTATTAAATCAACTTCACGTAGCCCAATAATTTTAAAATATTGAACTTCATTATAAGTATCACAAATTTTGAGTAAATAAGGAAGAAATTCTCAACAAAAAATTCTAAATGATGTATAAAAATTATGGTTTTTTATTACTTCCATTTTGATTGACTAATTCACCCTCAATTTTTGTGAATATAATCAATAGAGTATTCATGGAATATATAGATGATTTTTGTGGTATTTATTGTTGATATTTTGGAATATTCTAAAAGATATGTGGACCATTAGAATAAATTGTGTATCATTATTGAGAGTCTTCATAGGTAATAGTTATATGGGAAATTTATTAAGTGTTTTTTCTAGCTTCCAAAATTTTATTTTCTTGCCCATATTTTCTCGAAGGATGGAAGATTATTTGAACCTATGAATATGAAGATATTCAAAGAATTTCCTAGAAAAAAACATAAATAAGGTATGTAGTTTCATTATTTTTGGAGGATTCTATTAGTGATTCATTAATAATTTTTATTGATTAACTAACATGTTATCAAATATTTCATAAAAAGGAATTACATTTGTCTGTATAAAGGAATGTGAAGAATGTTTTCATGAACTCAAGAGGATATTGGTCAATGTTCTAATTTTGACTCTACCATCTAGAAATGAAGGGTCTGTGATATATAGTAAAGTATCAGAGAAGGGTCTTGGTTGTGTCCTAATGAAAAATTCTTAAGTTATTAAATAAGAATCAACAAAATTGAAGATACAAGGATAGAATTACCAAACCCATGATCATGAGTTGGTAGCTGTAATATATTAACTAAAAATAATGAGGCATTATTTATATAGTGAAAGATTTTAGATATATATAGATACTAAAATCCTAAAATATATATTATCATAGAAATATCTTATTTTGAGGAAAATTATATGCCTTTATATACTCAATTATTATTATTTCTAAATTCGCTACCACCCTGGGAAATAAAATAAGGTAGTGGATGCATTAAGATAGAAAAATCATGGATTTTTTACACACATGAGTATTAATAGGGATCCTATAATCATGGATATACTAAATATATATATGTTAATTATTAAGGAAAGGGATACAACAATAATTTTCCAAATGATTTCAAAACCATCTTTATTAGAAAAGATTAAAAGTTCTCAATCAGATAATGAGAACTTTTAAAAGAAAATTAATGTTATCAATGATGGAAAACTAACAGAATTTATTTTTTAAAATAGTATTCTATAATTTGGAAATACATTATTTGATCCATCAATACCTTCTCTAAAAATTGAATTGTTGGATGATTCCCATAGATTGAATTTCTATATACACTGTAGAAGCACAAAGATGTATCTTGATTTGAGGGAGAATTTTCAGAGGGATAACATGAAGAGGGAAATTGATGATTATTTGTCCAGATGTTTTCTTTTTAAACAATTGAAATCAATAAGACAAAAACATAGAAAATTAATGCATCCTCTTCCTTTTATTTTGTGTAAATGGGATGGAATACTATTGACTTTGATACAGGACTACCAAAAAATCATAAAAAGATTGATGCAATATGGGTTATCATTGATCACCTAGTAAAATCTTCACATTTACTCACTATAAAAGAATATTTATCTCTTAATCTCCTTAAAATTATCTATATTAATGAATTATTAGGACTTCTTGGTGTATATATTTCAATTGTGTTTGATTGTGATCCCTATTTTACATCAAAATTTTGGAACAGTCTTTAGAATGCTATCGAACCTAAGCATAATTTGATAACTTCATGCCATCTTCAAACTGATAAAAAGTTATAAAGTACTATTAAAAAAATTTAAGTCATGTTGAGTTCATTCTCACATGACTTTCAATGTATGTAGTATCATTATTTACCTTTGGTAAGGTTTTCCTATAATAATAGTTTCCATTAAATTATTCAAATGGTGTCACATATAGAAATATGTGGAAATAGATGTCATACTTCGACTTGTTGGTATGTTTGGGTGAAATGAAACTCATAATACCAGAACATTTTGAATAGAAAACAGCAAAGTTAAAGGCTATTCAGTATCACATTAATGTATCTCAATGTTGGAAAAAGATCTGTATTAATAATCGGAGGAAAGATTTGGAATTACATGGGGGTCATGTTTTATTGAAATTGTTTCCATGGAAGGATGTATTAAGGTTTGGTAAGAAAGGGAAATTGAGATTTTGGAACATCATACCCTTTTAAATTATTTAATGAATTGTATTTTTTTTATTATCATTAGGCAATGCCACATAATCTCTCAAAATTATATGATGTGTTATATAAATCATTATTAATTAAGTATATGCCAAACCCAATGCCTATGATCACCTATGGTGGAATATAATTAGAAACATATATATCATACTATGAATAAACCATCCAAATTCATGATACAATAGATAAAGTGTTGAGGAATCAAACAGCTTGAATGGTAAAGGAATTGGAGAATTCATAAAATGGAGGAAGTAACAAGGGAAACAATGGATAGTCTGAAGAAGAACTAACCTTATTGATTTATAAGGTGATATAAATTCAGGGGAAAATAAAGGAGGGAATAATGTGACACCCTAATACATTAAAATATATTACGTTTTGAATAAATTTAATTTCTTTAAAAGCGTGTGATGCACACAACATCGATTTTAAACAAAACATGATACTCTACTAAAAATTATTTAAAAAATATCTTTACAAACTAGACATTAAATTATAGGATATTAATAGAACTAAATAAATTATGAAAAATATATATTTTATACACATAAATTTTTTATCTATTCATTATAAAAAATCACATTAAAGAAAAATAATTTCCTTCTAAAAATACACTATTTTTCTAAAAGGTGGTTTAGTTGTGATACACACACATAATATAAAAATAATTTTTACCAATATTAAAAATTTATATTGATAAAATAAAACTAATTTTTTAAATTTGAATATAAAAATTATCTTTGTTGTAATTTTTTGATATTTCTGAATAGTTTCATTTTTTGATGAAAAGAGAAAAATGCTAAATTTTAATTAAAAATTGAATTTTCATTTATGTTATGTAAAAATTTAAATTATATTTTAAATTTATTTTAAAGTCAAATTAGTTAAATTATATATCTATTAATTTAATTTATATCACTGTAATTATTTTCATAATTATTTTTTATTTAAAAACATTGTAAAATTTTGAACATTTTCTCTTTGAAAATTTAATTTATCATCACATGACTACAATTAATTTTAAATTTAAATTTTCCACTTATGCTAATGAAATATAAAAAAATATTCAATAGTTTTAATTAGATTAATTTTTATTATATAATAATTCATCTTAATTTTTTAACAAATGAATAGTGAAAGCGGTAAAAATTAATTATCATGATTTAGGTAAAAAAATGTGTTTTTGGGGGGTTAATAAATAAATATAAGGGGTAAATGAACTAAAAACAAGTATAAAATATATTCGATAGAAATAATTTGACCATATCATGTAAAATTGCCAATAATAATTTATTTTGGACCCTTTTGGAACGTAAAAAATTTGGGTACATGTTTTTCTTTTTAAGAATTACAAGTGTGTCACTCACCTCACTTATAAAATACCATCCCCTCACCTCTGTTCTTCACAACATCACACATTTTTATATTAGACAATAACTACCAAACTCACTTCCCAAATTCCATCCCATAATCCTATAAGCCTTATTTTTTGGAATAAATTATCCTAGGAAGTCTTTTGGAACAATCTTAAGGAGATTACCCACATACTACATCATTAATAGCTATTTGCGGAAGTTTTTTAGCACCAGTTTACTAAACCAATAGTAAAACCATTTTTTCAACACCAACACACCCCCACCTCAACCCCCCTTCTCTCCCGACCCCCATGAGACACACCCCTGTTGACCCTTGAATCCCTCACCGCCTCACCACCTCGCCGCCTCACCCCTCGACGCCTCGCCACACCTCGCCACCTCACCACTTTGAAGTTCCTAGGAGAAGGTTTTTCACGATTTTTTTCTCAAGGATATGGTTACTAGAGGACCCATCATCTCACCTATATTCATGATCCATTTCTTCTTTCTCCATATCCATAATGATGCAATCTAGTTATGAGGAGATGGAAAGATTACATATATTCTATTTTTGGATGTCCTGTTATAGTTTTATTAATTTTTTATCGAATATAACCCATGATAACTCATACATGATTATTTTCCCTGATGAATTCTCCATTAGTTATAGATGGGGACTTACAACCACCAACTAGAGTAGAAGAAATGCCCACTACCCCCTCAACATTGAGCAAGACATGTGATATTTTGTAGTGTTATGAATGTTCTCAAATGTGGTGGTTAACTCTAGGATTTAAAAAAATGGAAGTGTCTAGGATGGTAATGAAGAACATTTCTAGATGATAGTATGAAAATTATCACCCCATCAAATTATAAAAAAAGAAAATTTATCCCCTATAAATCCCCTTTTAGGGGGCTCATTCGATAATGAAAATGTTGAAAAATATTTTCATTCCCTTTAAGGATATACCCCCTCTCATTTTTTCTCCATTGATTCCAATGTGGAAATGATGCCACCTCTTAAAAGCCTTGTCCCAAAACTGGCATAGTTTTCATTATTTTTTTAGCTCCTCAAAAGCCAATTGTGCTACCTCGGTCCACTCAAATTTGAACTTCTTGTTTAATTCCTTCAAGGGTCTTTCAATTTTTCCATAATCTCTAATAAATTTCCTATAGTAACCAGTAAGTCCGAGGAACCCTCTTATTTCTTTAACATTCCATGAAACTCTCCATTCTTCCAATGCTCTCAACTTCTTAGGATCCATGGAAACACCATCAAGGGAAATTATATATCCTAAGTACTCTATCATCCGCCTCCCAAATGAGCATTTTTTCTATTGGCTCACAATGAATTATTTTCCATTAGTTTAATAGTTTTTGTAACATAACTAAACACTTTTCACATCTACTATTGTAGAGCATAATATCATAAAAAAACAAAACTTTATTTCTTATCATCGGTCAAAAAATATTGTTCATAGTTGCATGAATTTCATCGGTGCATTCATCATCCCAAAGGGCATAACTACATATTCATAGTGCCCTTAATGAGTCTTAAATTTTTTTCCCAACATCCCCTCTCTTCATCCATACCTAATGAAATCCTTATTTGAGGTCTAACTTAGTAAAATAAGTTTCTCCATGTAATTCATCCATTAATTCGTCAATCCCCTAAATTGGATACCTATCACCCACTATTATGTTATTTAAAGCTCTATAGTCAACCCACATACTCCACCTTCCATCCTTCATTATAACCATTATTATTGTACTTGATTAAGGAATCTGGATGTTCTTGATAAATCCTATTTTCAAAAGTTCATGTACCTGAATCTCTATATAATTTTTCGTGTGGTATGCATGCTTGTAAGGAATGATATTCATAGGCCCATACACTGCCTTTAATCTAATGGCATGGTAATTTTCTCTTGACGGGGGTAGTCTTCTAGGTTCTTCAAACATCGAACTGAAACACTCAATAATCTTTTGTAATTGGCGTTGTTGTGTTGTATACTACTATTTTTCTACATAATCTATTTCCGTTATTTTCATTTAAATTCCCTAAATCATATTTTTATTATTTCCCAAATCTTCCTATAGAGCTCCTGGAATTTCTAGTAAAGAACGAACACCCTACAAAGCCACTGGTTTCCCTTCCCAATCAAATTTCATATCCATTTCCCTTTAATTAATCATCACGAATCCCAAGGTCTCCAGCCAAGAAATTACCAAAACTAAAGTTGCCCATGTTGTATCAAATATGTATGCATCCACCAAAATATTTTTAGATACAAGTTCAATATGAAATGTCTTACACAGTCTATAAGAAACTACATGGTTTTCATCTCCCAACTGGATATAAAATGGCTCTATATCGTCTACTTAAGCAGTAAACTACCTTGTATGATTCCTTGAAACAAAATTTTGACTTTCTCCAGTATCAATCAAAACCAGTAAAGGTATTACTTCATCTTTTCCTACAATCATCATCGACATGGTTCCTATATTTTTTCCCAAGTCACTCATTGTGGTTTCCAATTATAGTTACCATAGTTTCCTAGTTTCTTCTTCCTTTGGGACTTCATTTTCTTCTTCCTCTTCAACTTCTCCTTGAGTATCTATGCATTCCCACACCATTATTTTATACCCCTTTTTCTGAACATCGATGTCAAGGATTATAGTTTTGTTCTCAAGAATAGAAAAATCCCTTTTACTTATGGTTTTTAAATTCTTCCCTTTATAAATTTCTAATTCCCTAGAATTTGGTTTCATTTCATCATTTCCTTTCTACCTCACTAAACTCAAAAAAAAGTAACCACATATTCAAGACTCGAATTCCATTAATTAATATATCCTCCAACAAAAACATTTCTACTAGGTGGTTTGGTAGTATTTATTATTCCCTTGATTAAAAACTCTCTTTCCACATGCCTTTCCAACATTAACAATCACACCTTTTTCTTGGGCTCATGTGTCATTATAGTACTACTAATTTCTAGTTTTAATCCCCCAATAAACATACTCATGTACCAGCCCTCAGTCAAATCAGGTATCTATAATTCTACCTATTCGAATCCATCTACATAGGAATCCACTATCCCTGTTTGATGTAGTCCTTTTAAAAATAACACGTGATCTTACTCCTCAGCATTTTAGTATCGTCCCAATAACTCCACTTTTAATTATTTCCACATTAATTCTGGATTTATTGATCTTAGAGATATGATCCAATACTAGACCATACCTTTCATATTAAGCAGTGAAATAGGCACTGTATGTTCCACCCATGTAAGTTGAATTGAGAAAAAAGCTCTGATCTTGTGATCCATGTTACTGGATCCTCTCTAGAAAATAGAGGCATCTCCAGCTTCTTTGACATGTTACTAATCGCTCCCTGCCCAGTTGTTCGAAGACCAGGCTCTTCTATAACCATATTGTTCTGATTCCCTCCTTAAATTAAGGTCTTCATTATAATTTATCCATCCTATGTTTCTATATCCTTTCCAATGTCAGCTCCATGCTTTGAACTCTCAGTTTGGCTCACCTTATGTTCTGATATTACAGTGATCAAATCTTGTAGCTGGATTCCTTGTCAGCAATATTCTTCTTCCCTACATTAAAATGCATCTTTTTTTTTCTGAATTTCATGTTCTTGTCATTGCATTCTAGTCTCTAGTTCTGTATAAGTCACCTCCAATTGTGCTACTCAGTTCTCCATTCGAGTGGACATCCAAAAAAACAATTCTTTTTTTTTCAACCTCATTCTCTTCTAGAAAATTTTCTCTCACTAAAATAACTCTATCCACTAGAAACCAGTATCATTTCTTCTCAATGAAATCATTCAAATTAATAGGTAATTTAATAATTTATAGGAATTATTTGCAGAGATGAATTGCATTTGTTCAGTTCTGTAGGAATTTTCAGTTACAACAAACTTGAGCTACAATTTCTCCACCTAGAAAGATGTATTCTTCTCAGGCACAGGATTCTCCAAGTACTTCTTCCAATGTATCGATCCCCATTTCCCCCACCGACACACCCTTTATTTATAGCCTGAACAGAAAATAATAGACTAACAAACTAATAGAACTAACGGGACTATTTACAATACTTCCCCTTGGTAGTTACTCCCGGCCTAACAGACAAATACTACCAAGGATTCTTCCTCCACTAGTATGTGAAATGGGTAGGAGGCCTTACCCGACCTGGACTAACTCCCTCACTAACAACCACCATAGGCTATTGGGAAAATGTTTCTTTAAATATTTCTTTGATCTAATCCTAGACTTTTTCCAAATATTTAACATATCTATATATTTTTTCAACTAATATATATGAATCTCTTTCCCTATTTATTAATATTTATGTGTTTTAATTTATTTTAATATTTATTATCATTGTTATATATATTTTTTTGGTTAGTAATTTGTATTTATTATATTTTTTAATTTTTTTCATAAATATTTTGAAATAAATGATTAGAACGTCATTTTATTAGATTAAATGACATGAATGGCAAGGAGGAATTGATATACTATTTCATCGACCACTACAATAGATGAAGATCCATCTGTCTCCCTCCCTATGACATCTATGCCACCATCTACCTACCCTTCAGCACCATATCCCCTTGTAACATCTCACACACCCTCTGTGAGAGGCTCTTTAGTAGCTAAGTCGCCGCCTCCCACTTCAGGAGCCTCAGAAGTGGGGGAGCGGGGTTCCACTTCTAGTTCTTCGTGGGGATACTGGACGGTGACTATTATAGGAACAAATTTTAATATGAATAAATTTATTGTACTTTTATTATACTAACTGTTTGTTCATTAAAGATTGAAAAAATGAAGTTGTGGAGAAAAATATAAAAATTTCAGAAATATGGAATCTGACCGGGGAGAAGATAGTTGTCCAATTTGATTCATATGGGGTCCCTACAGATGACATCATAATATTACAGGGCCATATTTTAGTGCAGCTGGCTGTGGATCCCATTTCCCTTCCTATTTTATATTATAATCGGAGATATTTTCCTACAAGTTGGAAAAATGATGTTTTTTATCCCAAATAAAGCTAATTTTAATACATTATGTTGTAATTGAATGTCATGTTATTAATATTTTCAAAATGAATTTTTGTGTACAGATATTTTTCCACTTTACGGTTGCTGATATGATAGCACGAAAGAGGACATTGAAAAATCTTAGAAAAATGGAAAGACTTTAAATGGATATTGTGGGGAAATTTCAATGATACTTCATTGACCTCCCAACAAATATATTACAAGTTGCCCAATGGGGTACCTAAAGAGAAGTGGAATGTTTTTGTTGAAAGACATTGTAATGAGAAGCATATAATATTTAAATATATATTACTATAATAATCTCATTTTACATTTATACATGTATATGAATAGGATATGACATTTAATACATTATAATTAAATTAAATTTTATTTATTTTAGGATATTTCAAGAAATAATGCATCAACCCGGGCTAAGCAGCTCATCCCCCACACAATGGGGTCAAAGATTTTTTCTATAAGCCAATCTGCTTTGGTAATCAGTTCATTAGTTTAAATATTTATAATAAAATTTTATTTTTTATTATATTAATTTTTTTATTTATGTTTGTTTGATACAGTCATAGAGTTTAGGGAATGAAGCATCCTGAATAGAAGTGTGGTTGAATGTTCACCAAAAATCTTATTGATGTTCTTTTAATGAGCCTACCAAAGAAGTTGGAGTATGAACTCGTTATTCATTATAATAACTTATTATCAGTTGTTATTATGTTAATATATATTTATTCTAATATTAATTCTATTTTAATTATAGATAAAAACTAATGAAATTTGGGATGCCAATCCTGTGAAATCATACTCAGTCTCTCAGGATGAACTGGTTGCTAAAGTCCTTAGGAAGGAGCATCCTGGTAGAGTGAACAGTATGAGTTTGGGACCTGTACCATATGAGGTATTTGGGAGGCCACATGGGATTGTAGTTATATCTACTCCTATTTGTAGTCAGTCTATACCCCGAGAGACTCATAGAGATAATGTTTCTCTATGAATCACAGTTCATGGCCAGGAGGCTCAGATATCTACTTTATAGAAAGCATTGATTGATTTATATCAGAAGTTGACTGGATCTTCCCTCGATGGTATTTCATTGACTAGAGGTGAGAAGGTAAATCACCAAAATTCAAAATCATTTAGTTTACAAACTTTTATTGGTTTTATGTTTAAATATGAATATACAATATTATTTAATTTTCAATATAATGTTCTTATAATTAGTAGGAGGAAGTAGAGATGGAGGCGGAGAGGATGATGAGCATTGTTCATCATCAGACCGTGAGTAGTTGTTTTGTTGATATGTTGGACAAATATGGTAACAGTCGGTTTGTATATGTATCATGTGTGGCATGTAGTTTCCACCAAACATTTTCATTACCTAACATTTTCTTGATTTCTCATGATCCCTTTTATGTAATTTCTTGATTTCTGATGTTTCATTTTATGTCTTTATTTCATGATGTGAATGAGGAAGTGTCTCGCCTTTATGGTATAACCTGTGGGATTATAATTTTCACAAGGCCTATTATAGGAGATCCCTACATCATTACATATATTGAAACATCATCAATCCATCCACATATAGTTTTTATATAATACCCCTATGCATATAAGGATCTTTCCTATGGTAAGAGTCATTTTTTTCAGAACATTGTCTTATGGATAAAGAAACACATGGTATGTATCTTTATAAATATTTGGATAATATGTAGATGAAGAAAGGTCTTATTAGGTAGACTACTCTATGAAGTTACAAGTATTATAAGATATACCATGCATTACATAGTTTAACATCATGTTAAATGGACTAAAATAATCAATAGTTTAAGATCATATGAATAATACCTTATTATATGAGGTTTATGTAGTTTAAAATTATGTTTAAAATAAAATGAACTTGTTTTGATGCCAAAACTATGGATGGAAAACCAATGTGAATGAAGAAACCCATACACTAGATAAAGTGGGGGATTTGATATCAGTTTTTTGGTTGGGTTTGAGATAGGAGATCAAGGAATCACTATGTATCCCATGAAAATAGGAATCAATCCACCCATAGTTCTTCTAATTTTGGGAAAAATATGACCACCTTGACATAAAATTCATAAATAAAAGGGAAACCAAAATAAATAGAATGAGTGTAATGGTACATACTCTTTATGAACTTCCCTTTTTTAATTATCAAGTCTTGGGGATGTTTAGGAAGAGTTTTGTGGTGATTTTGAGGTTTGAGGTGGTGTTTTAGCCTTTAGAAGGCCACCATGGCTTGTGCAATGAATTGTCTGGATATGAATGATGTATTTTTATGTATGGTGTGTTCTTATGTAAAATGTGATATATGGACATGACTTGGGGATGACATAGTGTTATGCATGTTTCTCTAGTGGATTTCCTATGCACCATGAGAATCTTGAAATTCCCTTGGGTGGGCATGGAATATCAAAGGACCACCTGTACAAAATAGGATACCCAGGCCCACCACATTATAGCCTCGGGCATGGTGAGGGTAAAATTGTTGGGAAATGGTAATTGGGTCATGGATTATATACATGGAAGAATATAGAAGAACCACTATGGCTTAGACCACTCCGTGTTCTAAGATTTGTGGGAGGGAAACTTCAATTTTAAAATAGGAAAAAAGATAAAATGATAGTGAGGGTTATAGATCACACTTTTACCAAACCCACCACATGATTTTTTGGTATTAACAATTTTTTGGAAGAGTCTAGTGTGATTAACTTATAAATAAGAGTTTTATTACCTCCTTGTTTTGAGTTTTAGACATTCCCTCAATTCTTAATTGAACCTTACTCATTCTCCCCTTCCCCAGTCACCTCCCATGGTTTTCTAAACCACTTGTATCATATTGGATCATTTATATTGAAGTTATTTGGTTCATGGTATCCCTATATTCCCCCATTACTCCTTTATTATCTTTCAATTATATTCAAGAGTTCATTATGGTGGAAATTCTCCTCTTTTTTGGGTGGTTTTTGATGGAGTCTTATTATTCATTAGATTAAATAGTGATTCACTTGAGATAAGTGGTTGAAATGTGTTTTGGTTATGATGCGTTATATGTAATATCTTTTGGAATAGATTTTTGTTTTCAAGGAATTTTTAATGGCCTTGTTGTATCAGCTGGATTTTTTTTATAAATTTATCTTTAGTAGTGGTTTTAATCGCTGAAAATAAATATAATATATTTATTGGTAGTTTTGACCATCACTACAATTATGGAATCTTGATACCCATGGTAGTTAAGACCACCACTACAGACAATAATTTTGTGGTGGTTAAAACCATTGCTAAACAAGTTTCATATTCCATTATTATCTCACAGCAGTTTTACTGGTTTTAGTGGCAGTTTTCCCAAGAGAAATTGATATTTTTTAGTTGAAGTTAAAACTACCACTAAATTTTTTTGTAAATTCTTTATTATATCGTGAACATTTTAATGGTTTCAGGGGTGGTTTCCCCTCAGTGAAACTTGTTTTTTCGTAGCGGTTGTAACCGTCACAGAAACCATTAAAACCGCCACAAAATTTACTCAATACACAGGTTCCCATAAACCACTGATAAATCTAGGAAACTACCTCCTATTGTATATCGACACAAACTTTAGAGGAAGATTCAAAAATCTTATGTAGAACCATATTCTAGTGGTTTAAACCACTTCCATTTCCAAAAAAACACCGGGAAATTATCTTTTTCCTGTAGTGAAATAAGAGGTAATGTTCTTTAATGATGTTTTTTGTTTTATTTCTTCCTCATTCTCCTTAAATTATTATTATATCATGAAGATATAATAAATGTAGTATATGAAATATACATATACTTTTTTATTATATGTAAATGACCTACAACCTTCCCTACTTTCATTAAATGGGTTACAAAATCATTATTCGTGTATACAGAGGACTACCACCTAGCAAACTGATGTCATTAATTTTTTCTTCAATGAATCTCACAATTGGTTATGATGATGGATAGAAAACTATATATATGATAATTATAAAATAATTATACCTATGAAGTCATTATTTTATATATATGTTTTTACTTTCCCTTCCATATGCAATATGATAATCTCGATCATGTGTATTGTAAGGTCCCGACCTGGGACACCCCTGAACAGATGGCTCGACCGGTCGCCACATGACCTCAAGCGCGTCTCCTCGTAAGCCAGAGGCTGCCGACTAGCAATGATGGTTGAAGGATAGTCAGTGGAGAGACTATGCCCTAATTTTAGTGTTCAAAAATAGACAAAGATAATAAATAGTGAAAACGGTATAATAAATGATAAATCAGTGGAAAGCAGATTTTATAAATCTTTTAAAAAACAGATGGCCACCACCAAATTATACTGCAAATGCATGCATGACATGCTAATGATAAAAAATAGAAAATAGTGAACAAAACATAATGCTTTACATTCCAATTCAGAAATAAACAAATAATGACTCAAATCCCCAAGGGAGATCTCCTTGAGCATCTCGAGCATCCGCTCGGTCCTCTACTCCTATCTCCCAAGTAAATGAAAATAGCATAGTCCAGCAACCGAATATTATCTTCTCGGGTACCCAGTGCAATGGCGACCTGAGTAGGGTGTGAGATATAAATCTCAGTATGTCGAGACCACCAGTGTCTACCAAAATCTAGACATTTAATAAATAACTTATAACACGTGAAGGCATGCATAAAATAAAGTAAGGAGTACAAAGTAACTATAAACCCAAGTACCTGCTTCAACCCTCAGCTAGTGTCTGAACCTACACTCTTCATTTTTCATGTATACTCAACAATAATTACATAACCATTTACCGTTTATCAATTATTCCAATATTAATAAATTATGAAATTATTGAGATTCGGCCTATGCTCGACATCTCCCATATAAGTCACTCACCACAGATGTCTCTAAAGACCATTTAAGTAATCAAGTAAAGACTGAATCCAAGCTTATGCTTTGGCATGGATAATGCATCATAAGTTATTCAATTTAGTATTTTATATACTAAGTCTGAGCCCATCCATTAAAAGTGGTTCACCCAATTCATAAATAATTCTGAACCCTTTCTCATAATCAATTCACAAATAATCATGTCACAAGAGCCTTCATTAACCATTAAACTCATTTCATGCCTGAAAAATTGGACCCACAGTCCAATTTAATTAATGGATATAGAACATAATGTATATCAACCTCATGAGTATTTGGAGTGTCATTCCTTGTCTCACAACCCATTTTTATTTGGAGCATCAGTCCATGTCCAATAAAAGAATATTTTCTTGCAAGCTCGGTATAGAACGCCATGTCTAGCACCCCGTGAGTATATGCAGAATCAGTCCCTGTCTCACAATCCATCTATTAATCATACATATACATCTATCATTGGGGTAGAACGTCATGTATAACACCCTGTGATTATTTGGAGCCTCAGTCCTTGTCTAACAACACATTCTTTAATCATACATATATATTTATCATTGGTGTAGAATACCATGTCTAACACCACAAAACCAATCCGTTAATTAATTTAACAATTAATTAACAACACAAATCACTCTTCAGATAAGTCAACAAATAATTATCTGTTCAAAATATCATTAATTAATAATTAATTAACAATTAATTATTCATAGTATGCCAACTGAATAATTAACTCAACATTTAATTATCTAAATTCTTTAACAAGTCTGAACCCGTCCACTCAAACAATGGTTCATCTAGGACTTTAACAATATACAAGCACACCATAATCATCTTAAAACATGATGAAAAATGCCAAGACATTTATTTACCATCTCACACAACATATCATATCTATAAACAACTCTATCCAAGAAAACTTAAGGCATAGAAAACTAATACGCATCAAAAAGTACTTGTGGCCAACAATCGTAACAAACTATCAATTCACAATCTTAATTTAATGCATGAAAATTAATTAATTCAACAATTAATTAATTAAACCTTATGTATTTAACCAATCATCAATTATTTAACCATTTACCATTCAACATGTAATAATTAATCTATCCATTAATTATAACCAGTTTCCAAATTATATTCTGAACATGTCGAATATTCAATATTCCCAAAAATTAGTAAAAGCCACAATTTCATTCCAACTCATGACATGATAAATAAATCTACAATTAATTATCTTGTTACTCATTCTTCCCATTCAAATCATTCAATTGTTTAATCCTATAGCTTTAACTACAATAGCAATCCATGCTTAAAATCAACACATGTTTAAGTCCTCATTTATCTCATGTGGGTGGCATTACTTAATAACATTAAAAGTGTCATGCATCGACATATCATGATCAAGGAAACTGACATTCTCAATCTATTTAAATAATCTATAATTCTTAAACAAATTGTTAAAGATTTGGGACCCTGCATTGTGGTTTTTTAGGAAAACATAACAAACGAAGAACCCTTAAGAGAAACCGGTTTATTCTTCAAGAACCCACTTTAAATCACTTCTCCTAGCAAGACCAAGACCAAAACAAAGCATACATTCCATCTATACACTTAGATTTACCCATAATGGGTATAGATCTAAGAAACTGATATTAGAGGAGATGTAGATCTAAGTAGATATAAGAAACCGAACAAGAACGAAGAAGAACATCTACCTGCCTAAAGAATCTGGATTTGATTCACCAACAGAAGCCTTCAAATCACCTCCCAAATTCTTGGGAGAGGTTTTCCAACCTTCATGGGAGAGTAATCCTGAGTTATGGTCACTTAGACGTTTAAACATGCCATCCAAATACAAACATGAGTGAGATACACAATTTAAGGATCTCATTTAAGTGATCGCACAGTTTTCTCGCACGGTTAGACAAATTGTGTGCTAACCATGTGTTAGCTACTGTCTCGGCAAACACTACTCACATGGTTAGGCTGCACGGTTAGACAAACCATGTGTTAACCATGCGTTAGCCACTGCCTCAAAACTTCAACTACGCACGATTTGGCCGCACAGTTAGACAAACCGTGCGCCACCCGTGCGACTTTCTCTTTTCCTTAAAACTTCTATCAAAGTTTGAAAAACTACATATTTAGGTGTTCTAACACTCAGAATAAAATTCTGGAGCTTGGTATAAAAATAACATGTAAGAACCCGATTCTTATTATAGAGGTACGGGCTTATTATTTTCTTTTTCCTTAAGTGTTTTTTTAGAAAATATGGAAAATGGGTAAAAAACCTGAATTTTGGAACTACACGCCGTGTACTTTATCAACACACCGTGTACTTTTGGCCGTGTACGGATGAGTACACGGGGCGTGTAGCCATGCTGGCGACGAAGGGTGTAGGAACCAACTACACGCCGTGTAGTGGTACCTTACACGCTATGTAGTGGTACCTTACACGCCATGTAGTCAGTCGGCAGGCATGAACAGTAAGGCGGTGGTGTCGCCGCCAACTGGGCGACAGTACACACCATGTACTCAAGAGTACATGTCGTGTACTTGGAAGTACACGCCGTGTACTTTGTTTTTTCGGCTTAAAACAGGCAGTAGCCTCCTAATTTGGAAGAGGAGGCACTTGAGCCATTTTGGAGCCAAATGAGGAGGTCAGATCTTTGAAGATCCACCGGGCGTTCGTCTGGAATCCGATTAGGCTTCGGATGATCTCTTTGGAACTGCACGGGTAAGCCCTCTACTCTCCTGGTACCGTTCTTGCCAATTTTTCTCCTAACGTAAGTTATTTACGTTTGAATGAGTTTTGTTCTTCGTCAGATCTATGTCGTTCTTGAGCGTTTCTGGAGTCGGTGTTTGGGTATAGCGTTCATTGACATATAAGGTAGGTGGTTTCGTGTTTATTTTTCCAACTATCGTCCGTTTTTGTGCATTTTCATGCCATGAACCCATGTTGGGGTGTCGTGTGGCTGATGCCGTTGCTATGTTTGATGCATATAATTGCTTAGGTGATTAAAACATGATATTAATATGCTAGTTGGTATCGTTTCTTGGATCTGGAACCACCCCCACGGTGTGTTTCTCTGTTTAGCTGTTTGGCCAGGATACCCGAGGGTATTCCTTCAAAGTAGTAATTGTAGAATTGCCTTGAGACGAATTGCGTGTTACTACTTGTTTACCTATTGGGTATGGCCCAGTTACCTGTTTATCCTGAGGGCGTTTTTTGTATTTATCCTGAGGGTTTTGTTGTGATTAGCCTGAGGGAACTGCACTATTTAGCCCGAGGCTGTAGTATTTCGCCTGAGGGCAACCTTTCGTGCCTGAGGGCTTGACTTCTGTGCCTGAGGGCGACACTTCCTACGCTTGAGGGCAATTTTTGTTATGCCTGAGGGCTATACCTATTGGTTGGATTCTTCTTACCTGAGGGTAAGGTTTTGTTTGTCTGAGGACATGGACTATTTACATAGAAATGCACTATGGTGATTTCTTATATTAAATAGATTAAATGAATACTAAAAATGGAAATATAACTGGTAGTTGTTACTTTTGAGTACTTCTTACTTTATTTTATTTTACTAGTGCACACTATTGTTGCATGATTAAATGTAGTTGGGCACGGGCCTTTGGTTGGTGCCTACTGATATATATTTCTCACACCCGGTTTGGGTCATGATTTTTGGCCCAAACAGATTACGTTGTTGTAGGTGTAGATAGGGGCAAGAGTCCCTATATATGTAATTGACTGTTGTTGAGGATTTGAAGGGCATGGGACCGAGCCTAGGCTCACGATGCCGCTGCTAGCTGTTTTGCTTGTTTTGCTGTACTATATTTTCCGTTGTACTGTATTGATGTATAACATGTTCTGTCTATTTTCATAGAACTTGAAACAGGTAGCATCATCACTTATATACTGTTGGTTATATCCACTATTGTAGTTATTTCAGTTGTGTATCTTTACTGCTTCCACTATTTTTTGTATGTTTTATTTTGTATTCCGATGCGCTGCACTTTGACAAATGAGGGCATAGTTTCCCCACTATCAGACCTAGGACCTCGCTGCTAGTCGGCAGCCTCTAGCGTTTGGGGAAATGCGCTTGAGGTCTTGTGGCGAACCAGGCTCGGGGCACCTGTTGCATGCCACCCTGGTTCGGGACGTTAAAAAGTGGTATCAGAGGGGTTTCTTTTCTTTGACTAACTATTTGGAGCCATATTCAAGGATAGGACGGAACGGTAGTTGGTAATAATCTATGTCCGGGCGTATCTGACCCGTGTACAGGGAAAAGCTAGTCTACCTCGTATTTTGCATTATTTTGTTTTTGCAATTTTACGGTTGATATTTTTCACCATTGGGTGACGCACTTGGATTGTGCTGTTATATTTTATATATGGTTTCTATTTAGTTGAAACCCGATGAGATGAGGGTATGTCGTCTCATGCATCATATAGGCACATGCTAGATATCACATGCCATGCATAGTTTCTATGTCATGTGGGTGCATTATAATTTGCATGTTGTTGTGATAGTTGTTGTGATAATAAAGCATGCTATTGTGATAGATTCTTGATAAGTACATGCCTTGTGATATGGTATGTTTGTTTGAGCTTGTTTATAGAATGGACGCCAAACTTTGTTTTTTGGGGAGTATGGGCCCCCATTGACCAGAATTTGGTGGATCATTGACTGTTTATTGGTTATAACACAGATAAGATGTCAAACTTTGATTCGTGGGGAGTATGGGCCCTCACGGATTGGAATTTGACACTTAGGTGTTGGTTTTTAGTATTTTCTGGGTTCCAGGGATGTTTATGAGGCATACTGTACGGAAAACCCAGAATACACACCGTGTAGGACCTCATGCACGCCATGTGTGTTCTTCTGTTCGGGAAGAAAAATGAACGTTTTGAGTACATGCCGTGTAGTCTCTTCCCGTGTCACAAACCATGTGGGCGGCGACACGGGGTAGGGAAGTTCTTGGGAAAACACATCGTGTAGTCTAAGTACACGCCATGTAGTGTGACCTGGAGTCTGTCCGTGTAACTAACAGCACGGGTCGGTGAACTCCTTGACAGAACACACCATGTCAGTTATAGACATGTTGTGTCGTGTGACCTTGGGACTCGGCCGTGTAACTAACAACACGGGCCGGTGTCACCTCTCCCGGAATACAACATGTACCTGTGGGACACACCTTGTAATCTTGTCTGAGGACAGACCGTGTGGAGTTAGCCATGTGGCTGGAAAACGGGGTATTGTACAGGCCGTGTACGGGTGCCACACGCCGTGTAGTGTCAAGCCGAGTAGTCGGCCGTGTCACAGACGACATAGGTAGTTGGAAAATAACAGTTTACACGCTGTGTAGATATTAAACACACCGTGTAGTTTTTTTGAACAAAGGTTGTGTGGCTTAGCCGTGTAGAAGGACTCGGGCAGGGGAAGGAAAGTCAAGTACATGTCGTGTAGTCATTGTACATGCTGTGTAGTCTTGTTTTGAAAATTTTGAAATGCCTTCTTCCTCTTGTTCCTTTGTGGTTACTTCGCTTTTAGTCTTAATAATCTTGAATCTGAGGAGTGCTTGTGACCTTGTAGATTCATGCCCCCTAGACAACCATGAGTTGTTCTCCAGGAGAGCAGTGACGAATATACTCCAGAGATGGTGGGACATTGGCTACCAGTTGATCCACTTGTAGAGCCAGATGCGGCCCCAGCTGTTATACCGGACACATACGTGGAGGCGCAGTTCCGTGAAGGTTTATTGCGGTTCATGCAAACCTTTCAGGGAGCACCGCAGGCTGCCACATCTATGGATGAGCTGACGCGTATCATTCAGCAGCATTATCTGCCTACATTTTTAAGGGATGGCGGACCACAGGCTGCAGAGTCTTGGCTAGGATCGATGCAGAATATTTTCAAGCATCTGGAGATGCCTCCAGGGCGGAGGGTCAAGCTCACGACTTACATGCTGCGTGATTCTGCCAAGAGGTGGTGGGATGTTACCACCCAGTCAGATCATCACAAGGACATTGCGTGGGAGGATTTTTAGGTAGTCTTCTATGACTTCTTCTTTCCCAAGACATTGAGGGAAGATAGAGATCGAGTGTTCATGAATCTGCAGCAGGGCGTTATGTCGGTGATGTACTAATCTACTCGTTTTATAGAGCTTCAGCGTTTTTCACCCGTGCTGGTGGGTGATGAGACGTTGAGATCCAGACGTTTTGAGGATGGTCTTTGGTATGACATCCGAGCGCTGGTAAATGTTTTCAGGTTGCCTACTGTACACGCGATTGTGAACCAGGCATTTATTACAGAGAGGAACCCATGAGAATTGAGTGGTGTGGGCTAGGGTGGTTTAGCACCAGTTAATGGTACTATTTCTGCTGGCAAGAGGAAGAGACAGATGGACTTCTCTCAGGGAAGTAGTACCAGCCAGGCAGCTTCTTCAGGTGGACCGGTCAGGTGCTACCAGTGTGGTGGAAGGGGTACAAGAGGCCGCAGTGTCCACGAGACCCAGTGGAGTGCCAAGCTTGCGGCAAGATGGGTCATCTGCAGCGCTTTTGCAGGGATTTTCTACCAGTGGCTAGTGAGAGGGGTTTTGTGCAGACTGCACGTGCGGGAGTAGGACCAGTGGATTCTTACCAGTTAGGGAACTGGAATACGTCAGGGCGTGCAAGCAGAGATGGTGGTCGGGGTCGTGGTAGCCAGACACCAGGATCTCAGAGGCAACAGGGCGGGACAGCTCAGGGTAGCCAGGCTGTGTCGCAGGGCCGCGACATTGGGTAGGCATATGTAGTGCAACAGACCCAGCAGGAGCAGGATTTTGGACCTTCTATAGTCATAGGTACTATTCTAGTAGCTTATGTCTGGTCTTCAGTACTTTTTGATATGGGTGCTACACATAGTTTTATATTTGTACCTGTTGTGGAGAGCTTTGGGCTTGGTGTTTCTACTTCTTCTGATATCTTGATGCTATACACTCCGTTGGGGACTAGGACGGTTGGTGTGCGTTAGTGCAAGGAGTTCCCTCTTGAGGTTGGTGAGTGTCACTTCCTTTGGGACCTCTATGTCTTGGAGATGACGAGCTATGACGTCATTCTCGGAATGGATAGGATGGTTCCCTTTCGAGCCTTTATAGATTGCTATCGTCGTATGGTGTGTTTCACGTCACCAGTGGGCGGGAAGTTTCTATACAAGGGCGAGTGGGATGTTCAGGTGAGTCGAGACGGACCAGAGCATCATGGGCGAGGTGGAGTCACAGCCCAGATTGTGAGCTTATATCCGAATGACCAGGGGTCTTGTCAGACGGATTTCCCTCCAGTTGTCGATCGTTTCAGGGATGTCTTCCCAGATGACTTTTCAGGTCTACCTCTGGTGCGTGAGGTGGATTTATCTTTTGATCTAGTTCCAAGAGCAGCACAGATGTCCATTCCTCCTTATAGGATGGCCACGCCTGAGTTGCAGGAGCTCAAGAGGCTGTTAGAGGAGTTACAGGAAATTGGTTTTATCCAACCTAGTAATTCTCCTTGGGGTTCTCTAGCCCTTTTTGCGAAGAAGGCGGATGGTACCCTCAGAATTTGTGTGGATTATCGGAAGCTGAACCAGTTGATGGTTAAGAACCGATATCCCTTGCCGAGGATAGATGATCTGTTTGATCAGCTTCGTGGAGCACGAGTGTTCTCAAAGATTTACTTGAGATCCGGATATCATCATCTGTGTGTGATACCATCTGATATACCTATCACAGCTTTTATGAGTAGGTATGGTCTATATGGGTATACGGTTATGCCGTTCGGACTCACGAACGCGCCAGCAGTTCTCATGGCTCTGATGAATCGTGTGTTCCATCTGTATCTTGATTCATTTGTGGCAGTATTCGTGGACGACATCTTGGTGTACTCTCACTCTCAACACGACCATGCCACCCATCTTGAGATCTTATTGAGTACACTGAGAGAGAATCGACTATATACTAAGCTCTCTAAGTGCCACTTTTGGATGGACCAGATTCACTTCCTGGGCCATATCATCTCAGAGGAAGGAGTTGCAGTGGAACTAGAGAATGTGAGAGCATTAGTTTCTTGGGAGAAGCCTAAGAACGTGTTTGAAATATGGAGTTTCTTAGGAATGGCTGGTTACTATAGATTCTTTATACATGACTTATCCTGCTTAGCAGCACCGTTGACAGGTTTGACTAAGAAGGGTGTGAAGTTCATTTGGTCAGAAGCCTGTGAGACAGCTTTTCAGGACCTGAAGGGAAGGTTGACATCAGCACCGATCTTGATACTCCCAGATCAGGGGAAGAGCTATACAGTTTACTATGATGCATCAGGGATTGGGCTGGGAGCCATTTTGATGCAGGGAGACAGAGTTGTTGTGTATGGGTCTCGGCAGTTGAGGCCACATGAGAGGAATTACCCGACGCACGATCTCACGTTGGCTGCAGTTGTTCATGTGTTGCGTTGTTGGAGACATTACCTGTTGGGAGAGCATTTTGTGGTTTTAACTGACCACAAAAGCCTTAAGTATATATTTACTCAGCGTGACTTGAATCTAAGGCAGAGAAGGTGGGTCAAGTACCTACAGTCCTTCGATTTTGAGCTTGCCTATACACTTGGTAAAGGTAATGCAGTAGCCGATGAACTGAGCAGGAAGACTCAGATACAGGAAATGTAGGAGGCCAGTGGTGAGTGGCAGCTTATGGCTTTGTTCTCTAAGATGCATCTGGAGGTGCATGACAGTCAGGGGCAGACTTATCTTTCCTCATTAGTTGTGACTTCTACCCTCCTGGACAGAGTGAAGATGAGGCAGCTATCAGTTTCAGAAGGCCTAGTTCTATGGGAGTCAGTGTCAAGTGAGGACCCTCCTCCCGGTTGGACGATAGGCGATGATGAGGTTTTGTGTTTCCATGGACGTGTATGGGTTCCATGGGATATACACGAGGAGCTGATGCAGGAGTTTCATGCTTCATCTTGGGCAGTTCATCCCGGGGTTACCAAGATGTACAGTGACTTGAGGCATCAGTACTGGTGGTCGGGTATGAAGAGAGTGATAGCTGGTTTTGTTACGAGGTGTTCCACCAGTCACCAAGTGAAGGCAGAGCATCAGAGACCAGCTGGGCTATTATAGCAGTTTCCCTTTCCGAAGTGGAAATGGGATGATGTCGCGATGGATTTCTTGACGTGTTTTCCAAGGTCACGTCGAGGCACTGACGCCGTGTGGGTTGTTGTGGACAGATTCACGAAGGTAGCTCACTTCTTGCTGATCAAGGAGACATTTGGTTCGGAGGAGCTCGGAAGGCTGTATATCCGAGAGATCGTACGTATGCATGGGGTCCCTCGTTCTATCATTTCAGATAGGGACGCCCGCTTTACGTCTCGTTTCTGGAAGAGTTTTCAGAGGGCGCTGGGTACACAGGTGCTTCTGATCATAGCATACCACCCTCAGATAGATGTCCAGTCAGAGTGGACGATACAGGTGCTAGAGGACATGCTGGGTGCATGCGTCCTAGACTTTGGGGGCTCGTGGGAGAAGCATATACCCTTAGTCGAATTATCCTATAACAATAGTTTTCAGGCAACTATAGAGATGGAACCAAACGAGGCTTTATATGGTAGGTCATTCTGATCACCTTTGTGCTAGTTAGAGGAAGGTGAGGCAGCTTTACTGGGGCCACAGCTCGTGCAGGAGACATCTGAGCAGGTCCAGTTGATTCGAAAGCGGATGGCTACTGCGCGGTCTCGTCAGAAGTATTATGATGATCTCCAAAGATGACTTTTGGAGTTCGTGGTTAGGGATCAGGTTTTCTTCCGTGTTTTGCCGAGGCTGGGACACAAACGGATCAGGAGACAGGGTAAGCTTTCACCGAGTTATGTGGGACCATTTGAGATTCTAGAGAGAGTCGGGCTGGTTGCCTATCGGTTGCAGTTACCGTAGTGGTACCTAACAATGCACGACGTCTTCCACGTGTCTCAATTGCATCGCTACCATTCAGACCTATCTCACACCTTTCAGCCAGAGGAGGTTGAGCTTCAGAATGATGCGTCCTTTGAGGAGCATCTGATCCGTATCGTTCATAGGAGCACGAAGGTTCTCCGAGGCTGGTCAGTTCCTCTCGTACGGGTGCTATGGCAGCATGGCCGAGTGCAGGATGAGACCTAGGAGTGGGAGGCCGACGTACCTGCTCAGTGGCCAGAGCTGTTCTGAGCTTTCTCTTCTCCACCCTTGGATGGGCAATTCGGGGATGAATTGCTATAAGGGGGAAGTTTGTAAGAACCCAGTTCTTGTTATAGAGGTACGGGCTTCTTCTTTTCCTTTTCCTTAAGTGTTTTTGAGAAAATATGGAAAATGGGGAAAATCCTGAATTTTGGAACTACACGTCGTGTACTTTATCCACACGCCGTGTACTTTTGGCCATGTAGGGGTGGGTACAAGGGGAGTTTAGCCATGCCGGCGACGAAGGGTGTAGCAACTGACTACACACCGTGTAGTGGTACCTTACATGACGTGTAGTCAGTCGGCAGGCTTGAACAGTAATGCGGTGGCGTCGCCGCCAGCTGGGAGATAGTACACGTCGTGTACTCAAGAGTACATGTTGTGTACTCATGTCGAAAGACGAATAGTGTGGCGGTGCCACTATTTTAACAGTTAAATGAAGGGATTACACGCCATGTACTTGGATGTACACGCCATGTACTTTGTTATTTCTGCTTAAAACAGGCAGTAGCTTCCTCATTTGGTAGAGGAGGCACTTGAGCCATTTTGGAGCCAAAGGAGGATGCCAGATCTTTGAAGATCCACTAGGCATTCGTCTGGAATTCGATTCGGATTCGGACGATCTCGTTGGAACCGCACGGGTATGTCCTCTCCTCTCCTAGTACCATGCATGCCAATTTTTTCCTAACGTATGTTATTTACATTTGAATGAGTTTTTTTCTTCATCAGATCTATGCCATTCTTGGGCGTTTCTGGAGTCGGCGTTCGAGTATAGCATTCGTTGGTGTATAAGGTAGGTGGATTCGTGTTTAGTTTTCCAACTGTCATGCATTTTTGTGCATCTTCGTTCCACGAACCCATGTTGGGGTGTCGTGTGGCTGAGGTCATTGCTATGTTTAATGCCTAGAATTGCTTAGGTGATTAAACCATGATATTAAAATGCTGGTTGGGATCGTTGCTTGGATCTGGAACCACCCACGGGGTGTGTTTCTCTGTTTAGCCATTTGGCCAGTATACCCGAGGGTATGACTTCAAAGTAGTAATTGTAGAATTTCTTTGAGAGGAATTGATTGTTACTGCTTGTTTACCAGTTGGGATGGCCCGATTACCTATTTATCCTAAGGGAGTTTTTTTGTATTTAGCCTGAGGGCGTTGTTGTGATTAGCCTGAGGGGACTGCACTATTTAGCCCGAGGGCTGTAGTATTTCGCCTGAGGGAAACCTTTAGTTCCTGAGGGCTTTACTTCTGTGCCTGAGGGTGACACTTCCTACGCCTGAGGGAAATTTCTATTACGCCTGAGGGCTATACCTATGGGTTGGATTCTGCTTACCTGAGGGTAAGGTTTTGTTTGTCTGAGGGCGTGGATTGTTTACTTAGAAAGGCATTGTGGTGATTTCTTATATTAAATGGATTAAATGAATATTAAAAATGGAAATATAACTGGTAGTTGTTACTTTTGAGTACTTCTTACTTTATTGCATTTTACTACTGCACACTGGTGTTGCATACTTACACGCAGTTGGGCATTGGCCTTTGGTGGGTGCCTACTGAGATATATTTCTCACACCCTGTTTGGGTCATGCATTTCGGACCAAACATATTACATTGCTGCAGGTGTAGATAGGGGAAAGAGTCCCTATACAGGTACCTGACTATTGCTGATGAGTAGGAGGGCATGGGACCGAGCCTAGGCTCGCGATGTCGCTGCCAGCTGTTTTTCTTGTTTTGTTGTACTCTGTTTTCTGTTGTACTGTATTGATGTATAACATGTTCTGGATGTGTTCTTAGAACTTGAAACATGTAGCATCATCACTTATATACTGTGGGTTATATCCACTGCTGTAGTTATTTCAGTTGTGTATGTTTACTGCTTCCGCTCTTTGTTGTATGTTTTATTTTGTATTCCGCTGCGCTGCACTTTGACAAATGAGGGCATAGTTTCCCCACTATCAGACCTGTGCACGCACTGCTAGTCGGAAGCCTCTGGTGTTTGGGAAAATGTGCTTGAGGTCTTGTGGAGAACCGGGCTCGGGGCACCTGTTACATGGCACCTGGGTCCGACACGTTACAGAACAACCCGTTGATAAACTAGAAAAGAAATTCAGAAACATTCATAATTTTAACCCGGTTAAAAACACAGGATTATACATTATACCCACCTTAAAAACTTCTCGTCCCCAAGAAGACATTGGGAACCACTTTTAATAAAACTGACCTACCAACGTCATTTAATCTTGTTAGAAGTGACATGTTGCATTCCCAATTCCGAACACACCTTTAACCCTTCTAAAACCTGATGGATAAGCCTTTATAACTGGATCCAAAGATTACTCTAAATCTTAAACATCGAAACAGATCTTATATCTATGGTCATTAGAAGGACCTTGTCAACATAAAAGGTTGAATCTTTATCAAACAACTGAATAGGTTTCACATTCTTCCCTCGAATGAAATTGCAGACCCAAAACCCCATTTTTCCCTTTCTCTAACGACATGCCATTAAACCTAATCCAAAACCATCCACAATTATAATGAATTCCTTACCCAAAATCTAGTAATTTTTCAAAGTCAAGCCATCTCAAGGCTGTTTTAAAAACAATTGTGTCGCAAGACGAAAAAATAAGTAGCCCAAAGAAACCACGCATCCCGCATACTCCCTAGTTAATAAATCTTCCTCAATACCAACAACATTTAAACTATAGCACGACATAGTACCAATGATATCTTAGAGTCTACATGATGAGGTCAAGATAGAGGACATGCTCATCGTTTTCAGAAGAGCGCACTAAGAGAAAACTGAGGTCATGAAGAAGATTAGTCAAACCATTACCAAAAAACTCGGTTCTAAAAGCTCAGAATCACCTACCAACATGTTCATCATGAACAAAGTGGAAAACCCCACCTTAATATTTCCCATGAAATCTCAAAAAAAAGATCATCCACTCACCAGCGTGCTAGATTAACAATAAGATCGGCATGTCAACACACCAGGGTCTTTCAAAAACCATTCCATGCATTGAAATGAAACTGATTATTTAACGCTCAAGTTACTCTACATGGAGTTGACCCAAGACAGTACTCAATAGTACAAAAAGACTTATTACGGAGTCATATTGCCTCATACGACCATTTTCCGAGACGACTCCTTAACTAGTCATTCATTACTAATAATAATGGGTCAAACGACTAACAAAGTAGTCGACCATGCCTAAGACACATCTAACCAGCTGAAAAAGAGCATTACTTGATGTTGAAGGCCACAACAAGGTCCAGAAATGTGTCACCACCCATTCGAACAAGGGTGTCACTGGAAATTGGAAGTCTTATTTGGGAAAACGGCACCCAAGAACTCAAAAAGAGTGGGAAAAGCCATAGTGCTAGAAAGGCATTTATGTTTTGAGGGTGGTACCAACCATAGGTTATCCCCTTACGAAGAAAAATTATCAACCCTAAATCAGGTCACATCAAACAAGTCACTAGGCTCAAAAGCCGAAAATAAGATCATTTCTAAGGATAATAATGCCTGAGGAAAGTACTCATGCTTCCGTTCCAAGTTAACACAAGAGAAGTCCAAACTACCCTTTATATGAGGGTTTTAAACAATGGACACCACAATAGGTTCCATTTCTAAGTCTCTTATATTTAATCACTTTTAATCTTTAATCATCAAAAGATTTAATCAAAACATCCAAGTACCATTTTCAAAATTCTCCAAGGAAAAACATGAAAGTTTCATAAAACTAACTTTTTAAAACATTTATGTTAGTAGACATCCCGTCATTTTTAGGAAACTTATAAAAAAATTCGTTTTAAGAAAATAAAGTGACCTAATAGGATCCCATTTTAACCAACCTAGGTCCTCTATAAAGCAACCCAATAGCAAAGGAATGGGTATTAAAATTTTAAACACCCAAATAGGTTATTTCTTAAAAAAACTCCCCGACTGACCTACTTGGGTACAATTTCATTTTAGAAGCTAGCCATTTGATTTTAGATCAACATTAAAAATCTTTCACATTTACAAGCATTTCTCAGGGCATCAAGTCATCACATTTAATATGAGTCATCATTTCCCAATTCATGAAGTACTCATACAGTCCATGGATTGAAAATTGACTCTCATTAACCGATACCAATGTCAATTCGGAAATTAACATGATCAACCTAATGATCCAAATTATGTGGGTGGCCACCTACCAATCGATAGGGTGCTCATACACCTTGTTGCTGGATTTTGGATCCCATTTAACACAATCAACATTTATTTAACATATTATCTTTATCACCCCTATCTAATATCAAAACTTCTCTAACATGTTAGTATAATTAGTAACACACCAACATGCTTTTATAAGGAAGCATGTCACAACAACAAAATATGTTAATAATTAAGGCAGTACGAAATATAATCACCCAAGAATGTTAAATCTATCACTGTAACATGATATCTAGAGAGGCATGCTAAAACAGATCAAACATAGCATTACACCCAAGGAATACAATCTAAATTAGTAGGCATCCTATTAATGAAACTACATGGCATGTTATTTGCATGACATGTGAATCTCTAAGCGACTAAGACGATGCATGTATGAAACTTCCTTTCCATATTAGGACATGAAAATTATTCTTTTAAAAATTCTCAAAATCAATAAACAGTGGAAAATACATTAGTCACTCAAGGTAAAATCATATGAATTTTAACCTCTAATAGTACAGACATCAATTCCCAACCCTGGACACTTGGTCATTTCCTGTACATGAGGTGATCAGTCCAAAGCATAGCTATTAACCCAAGCACTGACACATTCCTAGTCTCCTATCTACCAACCCCAAAATAGTAAAACAAAGGAAAAGAAAGCAACCAAAACCTCTTATAACACTTTGTAAGGTCTCGACCCAGGTCACCACTGAAACGGTGGCCAGATCCGTCACCACATGACCTCAGGCACATCTCTTCATATGCCAGAGGCTACTGACTAGTAGAGAGGGTCTAAGGATAGTCAGTGGGGAGAATATACCCTACTTTTATTGTTCAAAAATAGAGAAAGGAAATAAATAATGAAAACGTTCTAATAAATGATATAGAAGTGGAAAACATATTTTATAAATCTTGTACAAAACAAATGGCCCACACCAAACAATACAGCAGATGCATGCATGACATGCTAATGATACAAAATAGAAAATAGTGAACAAAACTGCATGCTTTACATTCCAATACAAAAATAAACAAATAATAACTCAAAGCCCCATGGTTTATCTCCTCGAGCATCCCAAGAATCGTCTCAGTCCTCTACTCCTATCTACCAAGTAAATGCAAATAGAAAAGTCTTGAAACCAAATATAATCTTCTCTGGTACCCAGTGGTATAGCGGCCCGAGTAGGGTGTGAGATATAAATCTCAGTAGTCTGGGACCACCGGTGTCTACCCCAAATCCATACATTTAATAAATAACTCATAACACGTGAAGGCATGCATAAAATAAAGTATGCAGTAAAAAGTAACTATAAAACAAAGTACCTGCTTCATCCCTCTGCTGGTGTCTAAACCTGTGATATTCATTTGTCATGCATACTCAACAATCATTACATAATCATTTATTGTTTATCAATTATTCAAATCTTAATAAATTAGGAAAGTCTTGTGATTCGGCATATGCCCGACATCTCCTGTATAATTCACTCTCCATGGATGTCTCTAAATACCATCTAAATAATCAAGTAAAGATCGAATCCAAGCTTGTTCTTTGGATTGGATAATGCTTTATTAGTTATTAAATTTAATATTTCATATACTATGTCTGAGCCCATCCACTAAAAGTGGTTCACTCAATTCATAAGTATGTCTGAACCCTTTCTCATAATCAATTCAAAAATCATCATGTGACAACATCCTTCATTAACTATTAAACTCATTTCTTGCACGAATAATTGGACACACATTCCAATGTTAATTAATGTATGTTGAACATCATCTCTATCACCCTCGTGAGTATTTCGAGTCTCATTCCTTGTCTCACAACCCATGGGTATTTGGAGCATCATCCCTTACCTCATAAAATAATATTTTCTTGCATTCTAGGTGTAGAACGCCGTGTCTAACACCCAGTGATTATTTGGAGCATCAGTCCCTATCTCAAAACCCATCTATCAATCATACATATACATCTATCATTGGTTTATAACTTCATTTCTAACACCCTGTGAGTATTTGGAGCCTCAGCCCTTGTCTCACAACCCATTCATCAATCAAACATATATATTTATCATTAGTGTAGAATACCATGTCTAACACCACAAAACCAACCCATTAAATATTTCAAAAATTAATTAACAAAAAAATATCTCTTTAGATAATTCAACACTTAATTATCAATTAAAAATCACATTAAATAATAATTAATTAACAATTAATTATTCTTATTAGGCCAACTGAATAATTAATTCAACATTTAATTATCCAAATTCCTTAACAAGTCTAAACCTGTCCACTCAAACAATGGCTCGTCCAGAACTTTTGCAATCAACAAGCACACCATAATCATCCCAAAACATTCTGAACAAAGACAAGATATTTAGTGAAAATCTCACACAACTTATCATATCTCTAAAAACGTCCATACAAGATAACTTAAGGGATGGAAAACTAATCAGTATAAAAAGGTTCTCCTGTCCAACAATCATAACAAACTATCAATTCACAATCTTAATTTAATGGATTCAAATTATTTAATTCAGAAATTAATTAATTAAACCTTATCTCTTTAAACAATCATAAATTAGTTTACCATTTTCCATTAAACATGTCATTATTAATCTATCCATTAATTATTACCAATTTCCAAATTACATTCTGAACATGTCAAATATTCAATATTCCCAATAATCAGTAAAAGCCACAATCTCATTCCAACACATGACTTGATAAATAATTATAAAATTAATTATCCTATTACTCATACTTCCCATTAAAATCATTCAATTTTTTAATCATACCACTTCAACTAAAATAGAAATCCATGCTTAAAATCAACACTTGTTTAAGTCATCATTAATGTCGCGTGGGTTGCATTACTTAATAACATTAAAAGTCTCATGCATCGACATATCATAATCAATGAAACTCACATTCTCAATCTATTTAATGAATATATAAATCATAAATATATTGTTAAATATTTGGTACCCTACCTCGGGGTTTTTCTGGAAACCATAACGAATGAGGAACCCTCAAGAGAAATGGGTTGATTCTTTATGAACCCGCCTTATATAACTTCTCCTAGAAAGACCAAGACCAAAATATATCACACTTGTCATATACTCACATATATTTACCCATAATGGGTGTATATCTATGAAACTGAGAGAAGAGGAGATGTAGATCTAAGTAGATATAAGAAACCGAACAAGAACGAAGAAAAAAAACTTCCTACCTCAAGAATCTGGCTTTGATTCTCCAAGAGAAGCCTTCAAATCACCTCCAAAATGCTTGGGATAGGTTTTCCAACCTTAAAGTGATAGTAATCCAAAGTTATGGACACTTAATAGCATAAAATTTCCATCTAATGTAAAAAAAATATTGAGATCCACAATTTAAGGATCTCATTTAAGTGCCTGCACGGTTTTCTCACATGGTTAGACAAACCGTGCGCTAACTTTGCGTTAGCGACTGTCTCAGAAAACACTCATCGCACAGTTAGGCTGCATGGTTAGACAAACCCTGCGCTAACCATGTGTTAGAAACTACCTCAAAACATCAACTACTCACGGTTTGGCTGCATGGTTAGACAAACCGTGCGCTGCCCGTGTGACTTCCTCTTTGCCTCAAAACTTCTATCCAAGTTCAAAAAATTAAATCTTTAGGTGTTCCAAAACTCGGAATAAAATTCCAGAGCTCAGTTTAAAAAGAAAAACCTGTTGATAAATCAAAAAATTAATTCAAAAACATTCATAAATTTAACCCGTTTCGAAATCATATGATTCTACATATATGATGAAATACCACCTCACAAAGCATTGACTTGTCTTTCACTATCATTTTTCATGGAATTTAATAAGGATAAATTTAATGAATATATGTGATATAAATTAAATAATTATGATATTAATTATATATTAATTATTCTTTAATGATAATATATCATTTTATTTCTTACATTTTCACTCACTTAAAGATGGTAACATTGTTCGTGTACAGGTGGACTACCACCATCACGAAGTGATGTCACTCAATTTTAATCACTAAAAACATGTGGATGATATATATAAGTATATTTAAATAATTACTATTGTATTTTTTATATTATTTTCATTATGTTAAGATAAAATATTACATATATCGTTTCCATAATGATCGTTGAAAAATGGAAACATTACTCATGTGTACGCACGGAATTTTGTCTCTATGATTATAACATACTTCATTTTTCAAAACCATATTTTATAATTGGTAGTAAAATTATGATCTATGTATAAATATGATAATTATTTCATAATAATTATTTTTTATATGTTGAAGTAATTACCTATTAAAACAATAGTTAAGCTACCAAAGTCATTTTGGACACATAAATCAAATATCATAGAAATACTCAACAAAAAAATAATTTATTAAGTAAGTGTGTATAAAATGGGGAAAATTGAAAGAAAAGTAAAAATAAAATTGAAAAATATTATTTATCAATTAAATATTTAAAATAAATTTATAATTTTTTGAGATAAAGAACATACATGAAAATATGGACTCATGGTAAGGGACTTCGTCTCAATTTACCTTCATTGAGGAATATTGTAATGTTATACACCCAATTTATTTTATATGGTTTATATAATTCCCCTTTTTCATGTAGTATCATGATTAATTTATAATTAATGGTATATTACATTTCAATATAAATTATTTCATCCAAGTGGATTTCAATTGAAAATTTCCTAGTGGTAAAAGTTATCGTACAATCTCACTTTCTTTTGTGATTGTTAACTTTCTCCTGAAGCAACCACTTTATTATGATAATTTTCCATTATACATTTGATTTCTACTAAATATTAATATATTTTTTAAAATATTTATAATAATTTATTAAACAATATACCATTTTTACATATGGTGTATACTTTTAATGTTTTTTGACTAACTGGGGAGATAATGATAAATTTGTGTCCTTTACTCAATACAAATACTCTTTGTTAAAGAATTTTTATTCTTGAATAAAAATTATAATTTGATATATGAGGAATGATTTTGACATGTATTTAAAATTGAGAACAAGAATTATATATCCCCATGATGCATGGATTGGTCTCATGAGACAAATTTTTTGGCAAATTAAGATATATTTTTATCTAGTAGTTTTAAACAACCATTTGGAAAGAACATGGTAGTAGAGGTATTATGGTGACTGATATCATGAATCCCAATATCTAATAATTCCCATTTATTATTATATAGTTTATATCATTATCCATGATATTTTTATTATGATATTATCCCTAAATTCATTTCATTATTATATTATTGATTAAATGGATTATGTGTTTAGTTATTCAGCTTTCCATATTGATTATTTATTATCTTATCTTGATTTACAAGTTATTTAAATGTAATGTGTGGTCATTTAATTACCTTGAAATTTTTATTATTCTTATTTATTCATTATATCTTCTACTATAATTAACCATTACTCGGAATTTTATCTCACCTTATTTTGTTTCCTTTCCCCGTGATATGAAGAAGAAATCCTTGAATAAGTTTCCATAGATGTCGTTCATTTTATATTTCTGTGAATTATGGTTTATTTTATATTCTTAGTGTAAAATTTTTATCATGTGTATATTTGGTTATCCAAGATTTCTAAACTAAGAAATATTTTGGGATTTGACCATTTGTATCTATGCTAATGTAATAAAGCAGACACTGGCTTCAGGATACTGGGTTTTGGGTCATTACTGAATTTTTAGATAAATCCAATAGCTTTGATTTGTCTATATACTCTGGAAGAACAAAAAAGTATAGGTATTTGAGGGAACCGTTTTTATGGGATAATATGAAATGGAAAATTGAAAATTAGGTATATAGATTCTGAGTTTTTCTATATGTGAAAGTTAAGTGAAAATATCCAAAATGAGTCATTAAACCTCCATCTATTCATATGTGTAAATGGGATAGTATAACTATGGAATTTACAAATATTATACAAATAGTCCTAGAATAAATGTTTTCATATAGATTATTTTATATCGACATACAAATTATGAACATTTTTTCAATATAGGGGAAGATCTACCTCTTGTGCACCATGCGCTAATCCATATTAATTACGTTTTGAGACTTCTTGAAAAATATATTTCAATTATTTCTGACCAATATCTATGGTTTACAATGAAATTATAGAATTGTATACATATGGATCTTTAGAAAAATATATGTTTAATCACTTATTATAATCATCAAACTAATGGTATATCTGGAAATACTATTATTACATTATAAGAAAAGCAAATATAATGCTCACATGACATTCGAGGTTTTTGGGATCAATATTTAACTTTGGAAGAATTCATAAATAATAAAAACTTTCATTAAATCATTAAAATAAGACCATATGAAGGATTTTATTGTGAAATGTTTCAATACTCTATCTTTTTGGGATGAATTTGGTGAAAGGGAGCATGTAGGCCTAGATTCGATGGAGGAGACAACAGTGAAAGTCTTCGCTATTTAGAATCTTATTAAGATGACTCAATGAAGGAAAAAGGGCTATATGTATAACTAAATGAAGGTTATGTAATTTCATGTAGGGATACGTTTTTCATCAAAATATCTCTATAAAATTATGTTATATGGTTTGGATAGAATTCTAAAATCAATCCTCGGTACATTGGGCCATTTGAAATTTTTGGAAATTATTAGAACTATAGCTTACCATTTCCCAATTCCACCTAGCCTCACCAATGTTTATGATGTGTTCCATATATATTTATTTAAAAAGGATATGATAGACCAAATGAATGTTATCACTTATAATGAAATATAATCAGAACCTGGAATAAATTTAGATTAAGTGCTTATCCAGATTATTGACATTATGGAACTATTATTCCAGAATCAGATGACTCAATTAGTGAAATTAATTTAGAGAAATCATAAAATAAAATAGGTGACATGGTAACCTGAAGAAGTTAATATGAATAAATACACCATTTGTACATGAGGAAAAATTATGGAAATTTTGAGGTAGAAATATTTTAATTATGTAAGAATATAACATTTGAGAATTAATTATAGTAAGTTTTTCTTTCTAGATAAATAATATCATAATGAACATTGATTTATTAAAAACATGAATGAGAAAATTATTTATCTTATAAATTAAATTTGATATTAATTCCAATTTTTAATTTATAATTTCAAAATTAATTTTTTATTATTTTTTAATATTTTACATAAATTTTTTATTTTTTGGAGAAAAGTGGAAAATAATGGTTTTACCAAAACTGTCAATTTTATGACATTATGATGATATAATAATCACATAAAATTTTATTAAATAATTTTTTTGATACCAAATATATATATAATAAGTAATTTAAAGGTTATAAAAATATAATTTTGAACATATAAATATATTCTTAGCATTTTAGAAATCTAAGTAATGTTTTTATCTAAATAAACAATGGTTTTCATTCTTTTACCTTAATCAAGTATTTCAATTGTTAATTTTGGGTTTTGTTTTTTGTTTGGTTTAAAAGGAAAATAAGAATCATTAAATATAAAATAATCTAATTAATTATATTGGTATCAAAATAATAATTTATTTTTATTTAAAATCACTGTTTTGCTTAAAATAAATTTTTTTCTAAAAATGTTTTCTGTTGCGTTTAGTGCATGAATATTAAAATTAATTTATACCATTTATATAGACTATATATTTTTATATGTATTACATATATTTAATTATAATTATTAATATTATTTCATATTTTACACTTAATTTATTCCCATAATGAATTTGAAAAACATTTAAAAAAATATAAATTTGTTCTGGTTAAAACAATTATTCCAGAGGAAGAAAATAAGTGATATGAGTATAAATGACAAATAAACTTATATAAATATCATTATTTTGTTTTAGTTATACCTTAAACTGATAATATTTTATTCCTTCAAAATTTGGAGCCAGTTTCACAAGAAAAACACCTTATATTATTAAAATATTATATGTAATTCCAAGTGTGTCCTTTCCCTAACTTATAAAAGGGAACCACTTCTCCTCAACAACTCTCACATTTTGATAATTATATATTATAAAATACATGAAAAAAATACCTTCAAAACATTACTCACCTTGAACTAGAGGCTATGTTCTAATAAAAGGACCATCCTAGAAGTCTTGAGGTTTAAGCCAAATGTGGTTTTCCAAAGAAGAGTTATAATATTTAACCAAGTGTTTTAATTTTTTTCCACCTATAAATTCATAAAATATTCAATAAAAATAATCATATAGTGATATAATTATATTACATATACTTAAATTTTATTATTAATTTAGAACAACCAATATTCATCTTCTTTCTATCCTATGGAAAATGAAAAACATCTCTTGTGTGTATATATGGATTTCTATCTCCACATATTGGTGTGATTAGTTTTTCATCACCAAATTTCTTGCATAGTTATAAATATGTATCTAATTAATATATATTATGTTAATTAAATAATTATATTTATTTAAATATAATATATTATTAACCTTATCACCCTTCCACTCACCAAAATACAATAATGTCACTCATACATGCATGTGGATTACCACCTCCATGAAGTGATTTTCTTCATTTTTCATGGATTTATTTAATGTATAAATATAAATAATTATATATTAGTTATATATGATATTTATATCATTATTAATATTCTTGAGATGATGGATCCTTCATAAATATGCAATTACTAAAACCGCTGAACTGAAACTTACATGAAAAATTAAAAGGTAAACACTTAAAAATGAAAAATGTTAATAGGTTTATTAATAAGATTATGTTGAAATATTATAAATGTATCATATATTATATTATATGTTGTATATGGTTATTTTTTGAATTATAATAAATTTAAATTTATTATACATAAGGTCAAAATCACTTTCAAAGCAATTCAAGACTAGTATAAGGGTTTACTTCACAATATCATCCTTATTTGGGATTATTTATGTTTAAGTATCTATTGGGGGAAATATATGATATTTATATATTAAAACCCATAATTTTTATTCTTTTATTGTTAATTATGGGGTTTTAAATTATTAGTTTCATTTTTACATTCATTGTAACTCAAAAAGATAAAAGGGTTGTTTTAGATGAATGTTGACTTTGTTTTTCAGTTCTGTTGGGAATATTTTTCTCAAATTACATATTTTCATTAAAATTATTTCAAGAATATTTTTAATATTCTCTATTTATTTAATTAATTATATGTTTACCTTTTACTATCTATAGATGGTTTAAAAGAAATCATATTTTATTTCCAAATGAGGCACTTTTTAACGAAGCTGTGAACGAAATGCTTATTTTAACAGCTACCACAAAAATTGTTTTTCCCACCATTATTACTAGTATATGATTTTAATATTCCATTTAATTTTTTTTTGGTTCTTTCCAAAGAAAATTTTTTAGAAATATTTTGGAATTTTTTAGATTTTAAATCATTGATTTCAAAGTGAAAAGAGAATTTTCCACAAGAAATTATTCAGAAATATTTTAAATGTATTTTCAACTATGTAAAAAAAATTAATAAACATTACTATTTAATTAGTATATAATCTAATGATACCATCCACTATATTTTTATAAACATCTTATGATCATTTTGACTTGGGAAAGTATTGGCATTCCATATGCTAATTCATCCAATAAAAACAATTATTGGTTATTAAGGAATGTTGATTAAGTTTTATTGTTTATTCATATGATGAATTCATTTGAAATTTTATGTGATATGTGGTGAATGTAATTATATATTTCCTTGATGATTAAGTGGGTATCATGAGACAAAACAGGTAGGGTATTTAGCTAACGTTCTACCCATTTATGTATGATGCCTTAGCATGAGGCTTTAATGTTATGTTTAAGATATTTGGTATTATGAATTCAATTATTATAAAATTAGTTATTAATTAACTCCATATTATTTAGGTGATTATTTTAATAGTTATGTTATATATGGATAATTTTTAAACTCATGTGATTATTTATATGAAATTATTTGATTATCATTTATTACTACTATATTATCCACACCTAATTTGTTCTATGACAGCTTCTATTATATTAATTCACTTGCTAATAATATGTTCTAAACCTTTGATTTTTATCATGTCCATAGGATTCTAGGAAGTTTAAAATGATTTATATGAAAGGATATTTTATAATTAATGTTAATTTTCAAAATAAAATATTATGATGTATTTTATGTTTTCAATTATACTGTGATATTCAATCATGAATCACGATTTTTAAGGCTACTAAACTATTATATCCCTTGGAATGTGATCACTTGTATCTAGTGCCAATGTAATAAACCACCAACTATGGTTTACTAGAGTTGGTGCTGTTATATTTATATAATTATGTATACTAAATCACCATGTGATAACCTAAAATATTTATGTATCACTAATTATGATACAAAGTATTGTATATATATTATGTTAATAGTTTTTCATTTAGTTTCATGAAATATGGGATATTATAAACCACATCCGCTTTATATCTTCCACAAAATCAATTTACAATTTAATTTAAATATAATTATGTAATTTTTAAATGACTTATATTGTATTATAATAAATGTTTATTCATTAAATACTTATTGTTGGTTTGATTTGAGTAAAAATTATATATTAAAAGTGTTGTAACAATTGTATAATTTTTGAAATTATTAATAATTTAATTCATTTATAGGTAATTTTATGATATACTTATAAATTAAACCAAAAAATTAGATGAATGATTTATCCCTAGTATTTTCATACTCAAATATCCTAGAATCTCTTATTTTATTCATTATAGAATCCCAAGTAAATAGTAAATCATGTAGTTTAAGTGAAAACATTAAAATAATTTATATAATGATGTATTTATAAGATATGGTTAGAGGGGGTTTTCAGTTTCTTCTTAGAGATATTCCTAATTAATAGTAATACATAGCTAAATAGTAAATGTATTTTTATCATTTATTTTATAACTCTTTTAAAAAAATCATGTATGATCTCTAGGCAGGTGTTTTGTATAATTATTATATTCTTCATTTCTATATTTTATGTCTAAAAACCAAAATATTTTTGAGAAAAAATCCATTATAATAGGAATTATTTATGAGTTTCTCTATATTTTTTATCATTTAAATAATGGATAGTGATTTAATGTTGTCATTGGATGTGTTATGTGTTTATCTAGAATGGTTAAATCCAGGATTTTGATCATGATATTATATAAAATGATAAAAATATCACTTTTCAAGATAGTTTAATCCATGTATTCAAATAATAAATGATCATATTATAGTAGTGATTTACATATATCCCTGATAAAGATATAGTCCAAAGTTTCTGGTTTGGGGATATCACTAGAGGTGATATAGTGATATCACCTACTACAATATAAAACATGAACATAGTGGAAACTAACTATGTCACAAAATAGACATGTCATCTTAGTGTATATATTATGTGACATAGTGAGGGATGTTATTCACAATTTCATTAAGGATTTTTTTAGGAGTGATATTTTTTTCAAATATTATTAGACAAAATATTGTGTATATCGCTATATATGATATTGGGGTTTCAATATTTTTTTGAAATAAATTTTAATTTATAAATTGTACCCAAAAAAATTTAAATTAATTTAAAACAATTATTTTATTTACGAAGTTTCAAATATTAAATTCTAAAATATTAATTATTCATAATTAATTATTAAATATGTTTCAAATATTTATTAAATAAGTATTTTTGTTTAGTTCTTTTTTTTACATGATATGAATGTTTATTATTTGGATATTTATATTTAATATTCTAAAACAATAAAATATTTTATAAATATTTTATAAAAAATATGTGAAATATAAAATATATAATTTGATTTTATGAAAGGTTTATAACTTTTGTAACATAAAATGTTCATATTAATGACTTATTTAGGGAATTTTTTTTAAGTAGGTGAAATGTTATTCCTATGGATAAAATCAAGATTTAAATAAATATATAATCTATCATATTTGAATAATATAATACGTTTACATTTTTAATATGAAATAATCATATGGATTTAAAAATATGAATCACTTTTATGTTATAAATAATATTTGGATATAAATGTAAACTTTTTTATATATTTTTTTATGAAAACTCCATATTCATTTTTAATTAATTTTTATTCATTTTAAATATTTTTTTACGAAATGTTATTTATGTATCAGGATTAAATTTATTAATTTAAATTTTATTTATTTATTCTGTTAGTCAGGAATATTATTTTCTAATTTATGAATATATATAGAGTTTACTTAATTTTTTTATATTTTTTACATAATAATGGTATAATATTAATTTTAGATGTGAAATTTTAGGTTAAAACATTTGATTTTATTCATTTCACCAATTTTTATTTTTTTTTCTATTTAATTAAAAATAAATATATTATTTTAACTATTTTCACCTATTTTTCCAAGAGATATGAATTTCTATAGAAATATGAGAACTATTTATGAGCCTCACCATATGTTATATTATATAGGATATGGATTTTACTTGATTGTAATCTTTTAAATAATTTTTTTATTTACCATTTTCATGTGATATGTATTGATTTGTATTGAATATTATAATTAAAATATTTTATTGATGTGTAAAAAAATAATTCATTATTTTAATATTTATACATTAACATGATTGAAAAATGTTAATTTGGTTACTCAACATAATATATGTGTGTTAATACAAATAGGCCAATGCATACATATAATGAATTAATAATATTTGATATACATAATATTTATGACATTAAATGGTGATATTATACTAATCCCTTAAAAATAACAAGTGTTATATTATATTTCAAGTGAGAAAATATCAAGAACTCAATAATCCAATAAAAATGGGTCATGTAATAGAAAGTTTCCCATCAATTATTTTATGAAAAATTCATAGGATAAATTAGTATTATTTTGAGAGGAAAGAATTTTTTTTCTCATTGTGTAGTTAAATATATAACTATAATCATTAGGATAAACTTTTTTAGGTATCCCTGATTTGATTAGTTTCTTGTAATTATGGCGTTGAAAATATTTATAATAAAGGTTAATGATAATTATATTCTAAAAATATATCAAGAGTTATATATGATATGATTTTCATAAAAATTGAAAAATGGTCATAGAAATTCCAATGTGAACTCAAATTTTAGTGAAATATAATTCTTTTCCCACTAATGTGAGAATATATTTGATAAAATAACACATTTATATTTTTTTAATAATACTAATAATTTTAAAACTTATTATATTATAAATTAAAAAATTAATAAAACAATAAATCCATCATTGTTATAAATTCAAGAATGTGAAAGAAACAGATAAAGTAATTTTTTAGAATGGTGATAAAATAAGATAACTACTCTAAAAAAAATAAAATTATTTAAATTCTAGAACATATGATCCCTATAAAGTCACATACATATGAAGATAGCCTATAATATTAATATACTTATAATAAGAATTAAAGTATTATATATATTATTATTTCAATTGATTATATGGTGGAAAAACATGAAAATATGGATGGTTATAGGATAAATAATAGACATAAAAAAGACAATTTATTTTGAACAATCCTATAATGAAAGATAAAAGGTTTGATAGGTAATTATCAAGTCTAAGAAGACTTAGGGTAATTCATTTTCCACTCATGAACTCCATCTGATTGGGAATGTTAATGAATTTTAAAGTCAAGAGTCGCTCCTAAAAATAGATCTAATAATAAATTTTATCACTATATCGTTTCTAAATATACTTTTTAAATTTATTATTTACCATAAAATGAGTGATTTTAATAAAAAAAAATATACTAAATATATTATGGGTAATGGAAAAGGAAGTGGTTGGTCATTTATCAGGTGTGTTGATTATGTTATAGACATATAAGATTAAATATTTTAGTTAGAATATAAATAAAAATATTCCTACTGATTACACAAGTTACTCTTTAAAACTAAAATTAGGTGTTGTTCCGAATAGATAATGGTTCCAAAATTAAAGTATAAACATTTTAATCTTTATGATACATAACACCAAATGGTGAAACTAAATCTTTGTGAAAAGTCCATATTCATTATTTAAATTAAATAAATTAACTCTTTTATTTCAAAATTTTATATATTGGCCCCATGATCAATAATGCATTTTTATTAATAAGTTAAAAAATATATTTTTGGTATGTTTTTTTTACATATGTTTTATATAAAGGAGATAACATAACATGTGTTCGTTTTTATAAAGTGTGGTGAACATAATATTCATTATAACCTTACCAAATTCCAGATCCAACACATCTAGAATATGATACTAAGGTAAACTATATTAGATAACATATTGAGCATTATGATCCATTATTTTACCAATTAAATTGTTTAACTGCCATTATTTTATTTCAATGTTATTCTAACCTAATTCAAATATATGTCTTATTATTATCAAGGATTCCCGATTTGTTTTAATCTATCATATAGGTTGAAACAGTTTTGAAATCTATTGAATCATGATTCAATATATAGAAATGATAAGTTGTTATAAAGAGGCTATGATAGAATATAATGTTGTACCATGTTATATCCAATAAAACCATAAACCTAACTAATCCAGTGTTGATGAATTTGTATAAACATTTTAATATAGTGTAAATATGTTAATTCCCACTATAATGGTGTCTAAGTCTATTCTTAAGATTTTTGTCTGATGGAATTATGATATTTTTGCACCACAGAGAACTTATGATGTATAGTAATGTCTATCCAACATTATGATAGTTTTTTCATATCATTTTATGGTAATAAGACTTGTTTCTAACTCTCTAATATAATCTTAATCTATTTATCAGAAAAACATAAAAAGATGAATACACTCTCGATTAATGATGTGCTAAAAAATCCTCATTAAATGTTCCAAAAACATCTTCATTATTTATAAACCATGACAATTGATCCATTGATCCATGAATATGGAAACATTTAAATTTAGATGGAAATTCTATTTCTATAATGGTTATATATATAAAGAAGTTAACTAGTTTAATAATATTTTCTCAACTATGATCACTGATATTAAATTATTGAAATATGTTATTACAAATATTGTACAAAAAACAGCTATTAGTCTAATCAAGCTATAAAAAACATTCAAAATTATTAATTTCATTATATTTCCTAATATTTTGAGATATATTTTTTATTTATATATTTAATATGTTTTACTTGTGATCAGTATATGATTTTCTAAAGAAAGAATGTTTTTTAATAGTTATTCCCTATAAAATGTACACGCTTCTGTATTTAATTCAAATAATCGAGAAAAAATAAGTTATTTTATATTTTGTTCCTACAATATAAAATTTAATTGTAATTAGGTTCTAACACTCCAATATAAGTTAAATATAATATAATATGAACCTATTGAGAATTGGATAATCTATAAAGAGTATATTCAGATAATTTATCTAAATCATTATAAAATTATTTGAATCGATTTCATTAAGGATTTTTTTTTTGTGAATTTTCTAAATCTATCTATTAATAACACTTTTTACCTCTAATAATGGATTCATTTAAGAAAAAAATTAGTTTTAGGGAATTTATTACTTTTTCATTTAATATTTTTTATCACTAAAGAATATCTAATAATTTTATTGTTTTAATGGAAATATATTTATTTTATGTTTGGTAAATAAATAAATTATGGATGGATTCCAAATAATCCATCATGCATTTCTTACAATGATTATGGATACTGGCATTTAAGGATGGAATCATATCTCAAGACTCTAAGCATTGAGAACTGGACATCAACAATAAATAATAATAAAATTCTTATGGTGCATCTATACATACTTACTAGTAATGATGTATCATAGTATATTCATATTTATATGATCATGAATATTCTTTATTTTTATATTAGTCATGATATTTTTTTGACAAGAATCATCTTTTAGGAAAATAGTTTATTTTAGGGATTTTACAAGTAACTCTCCATGGAGTTGATAAGGATAAATTATCATTAATTGATTTCTTCAAGAAAGGTACTTTGATGTTATAATGGGTGGAAATTAAAAATTCAATTTTATATTCCATATATTAAATGGAAATATGAGTGCTATTAGTTCACTGAGAGTGAAATAAGAAAAAAACTCTTATAGTAGAAAGAGCTCTTAGACCCTTTCTAAAAAAATGTTAAACTAAGTAGGTATCCATTAATAAAATTATGAATTTTATAGATTACACAATATATTATTATATTTATCTCTTATTAATATATGAGTTTATGTGAAAAATATAAAATATGATAAAATTAATAAGAGAATATATTGTATTTAAAATTTTTAAATATATTTTCTTATGACTCTTCTAATTATGATTCATATGAAACTAAAAATGAAAGTAGTATTAAAAATATTTTAGAGTGTTCATAAATATATGATAAAAAAATTAAATATATAAAAAATTGTCATGAAGGGTAATATAAGGGATAATTGAAGGGATAATGGGAAATATGACAGAAATGGTGATTATAATTCCATATATATCACATGTTTTTCATTCATGGTGAATGGACATATTAAAGGAGCCTAATAGATATTGAAAAATTATATAATTTACAATAATTCAATAATTTATATGAAATAAGAGATAATTGAGTAATATATTTGCAACAAAGATACTGATTTAAGTGAATAATCAAATCCAAAAAAGGTCTTTTGAAAAACTATATGTAATGGAAGGTTTAAACCATTTGAGTGATTTTGATAGTGATTCTGAATATAATTATTATTATTATTTTTAATGTTATGAGATAATAATAATACAGTGAAATTAAATAAAATATTAAATGTAAACTGATAGTGTTAATATTTAATTTTTGTGTTAAAAACTAATGGAGTAACATAAGAAGGCTATAGGGGAAAATAGGGATTTGAAACCAAAGTTGAGAAGTTAAGGAATATTACCTCCACCAAAAAAATATCAGACTCTTAGGAGGATGATAAGTGTGAAAATAATAATGAAATGTTAAATGGTTATTTTCCCACATTCTCCAATGTATGATATGATTATAAAAAGTTAATATCATTAAAAATAATTAGTATGGACATGGATAATTTTTTTTATAATGTATGTCTTACTAATATGTACAATAACTTATTTATAAATATTTATAAAGGATTCATTTCTTCTTTTACTTGTTTTAGATATATAATTCAATGTTACTATGCTACTGAATGCTCTTGTAGACACCCTTAAAATTTAAGAGATACCAATGAATTTATTTTTAAATATTTTTCTAGTATGGTAACTTTTTTCCTACTATTAGTTATTTTATTTTATCAAAGGGTTTCATAACTAAAACAATTAGACTCAAGGTATCATGGGAAATAAAAAAAATATTTTATATTCTTGGGATAAGATTTATGTAAATATCATAAAATAAAAAATAAATATGAAAACATGGTTCTCAAGGAACGTGACTATTGATCCCTGAAAATTCAATTACTTAAATAGATTTGATGGTGACACTGTCAATTTTGGAGACAATTATAAAGGAAAGGTCAATGGTTGTAGTCAGGTTTATTTTTCAAATTCTACTTCTATTAATAAATTCTTATTTGATAATGATATATAAAAAACATAATTAGCATATCTCTGCTATCGTACAATGACATGTTATTCAACTTAATAAAATTATAAGTTACTTGTTTTCAAAATGATTCTATCTTTTTAACTACTAACCACTAAGAAAATGTATATATAGTTACCCACAACTTATATAAATTATTAGTACATCATTGTTAAGATAAATAATATTACAAAAATACATTATAAAATAAATAGGTTTAATGTATTGTAAAAATAAGGTTCTTATGACAAGATTAGATTGTAAATTTGAAACATTATTTAAATCCTTTAGTATGATCTTCCTAAAATTTAACTCCATGAAATTCTAAAATAAGAACATTTTATTCGATAGCATGTATGACACAAAACACCAAATACGTATGGGAATATAATATCTTGAGAGTTTAAAATATAATTACTATTTTATAAAAATTAAATATATATATATTATAATTCATACAATGAAGATTTATCTTATGTTACATGTAAAAATTTATTTCTTCATTATCTTGCATTACACGCATGACTGAGTTTTACCGAGCAACAATATATTATTAAAAATATTATTATTTATAATAAGATACAACATATCCATAAATCCATAAATCAAGAATATTATTTACTAACATATGAAAATATATTTTTTAAGAAAATATAAAATTAATTCATTTTTTACAAATTAATTGTAAATATCCATAAAAACTAATTAAATATAAGGGGAATGTTTTTATAGAAAAATGTCTTTATTCTCACAGATATATTTTATCCAAATAAATTAAATTAATTAAAATTCATAAGAGATATTAATAAAATATATGTATTATAAATTTAATCAAATATTTTAAAAATTCATCCAATATATTTTATAGGAATTAGATAATAGTAAAACCAGTATTTCGCATAAAAATCAATATTTTTCTAAGGGCACTTTTATGGACTTTTAATGGAGAACCTATTTCAAATATAATTTTTGTAAGTTTTTTAAGTTTTATAAGTAGAAATAAACTTCATTTTTTAAATTTAAACTTCAAAAATAGTTTTGGATGAAATTTTGGTATTAATCTATGAAATTTCATTTTTTGATGAATAGTAGAAAATACTAAATTTTAATTCAATACTACATTTTCATATAATTTATTTTATACGGTTAAACTATATTTTTTATTGGATTAAAATTTTAATTAGATAAATATTATATAAATTATTCCAATTATGGTAATTTTAATCAATTTTACATTGAAATTTAATATAAAAGCATAGAAAACTTTTGAACATTTTTACTTCAAAAATATACTTTGTCATCTAAACTGCAAGATTAGATTTAAATTAATTAATCCACTTATGTTATTTTAATTAATAAAAATGGATTAAATATTTTCAATCATAATAATTTATAATTTTTAATATGTTAAAATTTTCTTTTTCCATAAATATTAGTGAAAGTAATTAAAATTAATTAAAATGATTAATAGAACAATTGTCTTAATAGGGAACTAAACCTTAAACATAAGAGCCAAAATGACATATAAACAAGTAAAAAATACATTGAATGTTATTATTTAGACCCTATACAAACTTGTATTGAATTGGATCCATTATTTGATATCCTTTTTGTAGGAAAACCTGTGTGGAATTCCTTTATCAAAACATTATGGGAATGCCACTCCTCTACTATAAAACCCCACTCACACGTCCCCATTTTTAAAACTTCTAAAGCCACTATTAAATGACCAAGATTGGAATAAATATATCCTAAAGATCCATACCACCATCGTTTAATCTTCTCTTTTAGAATAAATTCATCCATGGAATCCATTCAGTGTAAACAAAAAGGTGTTACCCAAATACGAGGTAACATCCTTCATCATGCTCTTTTGATTTACTTTCACTATCCACCCAATAAAATATTCTTATTACATGATAATATAATAACACCATTATAATAAATATATTTATATTTTTTATTATAATGTTTATACTTAAGCTTAAACCCACATCCATCTAATGGGTAATGAACTTACCATTTATGTGTATGACGAATTACCACCTCACAAAATGTTGTCGTTTTTTTTCCTTTAAAACCTCACATGGTTAGGAATTATGATGTAATAGATGTTAATATATGATATATGTGATATTTATTATGTTTTTATGATTATTTAATTCTTTTATAACATATACCTTCATACTTTTCATTTTTTGAGTATACGATAATATCATTTGTGGAAGTGTGGACTACCGCCTCCTCAGAGCAATGTGATTCATTCATGATATACGTCCAATGCATAAATTATGGTTTTAATAAATATACATAACATATATGACATATATATTATACTGTAATTAAAATATACATATATATATCATTTATTTTTCATTATTTTAATTATGATAATGAAATGAATGTAGCGTTCATGCGTATGTATGAGCTACTATCTCCATGAACAGTTCATTTCACTTAATATCTCAAAATATTATGGATTATTGTAAATATATATACTGAATATATCATATTTTTAAATCCTATTTTATATTATTTATATGATGAAACCATGATATAACAATAAGTAACAAGTCAAAACATACTTTAGAAACTAAGTAATTAACACCCGAAATTGTGAAAATAATGAGATATTACTAACAAACGAGTAATAACATATTTTAAGAAGATCATATATGATATCATAAATATCAATATGGTTTTTTAATAATTCATTAACATGTTTAGAAACATTATAAAATAATTAAAATAATGGTCAACTGAATGTAAAATCAAGGTAAGGAATTCTTGTCTCACTTTTCTTTCGGTGACGCATACTCCATTATCATTACTTATTTATTTTGTGTTCTATATATAATAACCCTTTTGATATATTATATCATGAATTATTTTATTTTCATGGTATTTTGAATATCAAATTTAATAATTACTTCCAATTGGATTTTAATTAAAATTTTCCAAGTGGAAAAGAATTTCATTACTCGAGTCCTTTTAATAAGATTATATTACTTTCTCGTGTCATTAATATTATAATATTATGTGTTTCATAACATATATATATATATATATATATATTGTTGTATTTAGAATTTTTATTTATGGATTTAAATTTGACACACATAAACCATTCATTTATTGATTCTCACATCAACTTTATGATCTTTTCAAGGGTTTACATCACAATCTCATTTTGTTTCGGATTATTTACACTTAAATTTACATTAGGAAAAATTCTTTTATCATTTTTAAGAAAAAACCTTTAATTTTATTATACTATGGTTATTCATGACCTTTTTCAAGTAAAAAATACAAATTTCTCACTCTTCAGTACTCATCTTTTTTTAGATTTTGTTTATAAGAAAACCCAACTTCATTTCTCTCTTTGGTTAAGGAAACTATTTTATTATAAAAACACCGTTTTCTAAAAAAATCAAAAATATTTTTACCCGTTATAAAATTATTTATTAATGTCATTTTTTTTATATTTTTTCTTTTACAAATTTTTTAATGTAATGTTCTTGTATCTTTCTAAACAAGGAATTTTCCTAACATAATTCCATGAAAAAGGAATGTTTTTTACTTGGTACAACATGTATACATTTACCCACCATCATTTTATTGATGCTTAATTTGAAATTTTAAAAGTTTTATATATAGATATATTTTTTAGAAAAGTTATTTTCAAATAAAAGTACCTTAAAATGTTTTTTAAAATAATAAAATATATTTTTCTCATGATTCTTTTTTAAAAAATATTTATATAATATTTCAATTGATCAATGAAAACAACCCTTTATTTAAATCCAATTAGGATATTTTGTGTTGATACCTTACTTATTATTCAATTGAATTGTTTTCTATTGATTTGGCCAAGGATAGTATTGACATTCACATTCTTGATAAATTATCTAGTCCTCTTGAAATGTTTAATCTTCATTGATAATTGAACATTACGTTTCCCCAAGATATCCATGTCATTTATAATATATAAGATCGTTTCCTAAACCATATACCATTTTTATATATTTTATTTACTTAACAATAATTTGATTAACTAGGAAAATATTGATAAATATGTATATTCTAATTCATACTGATATTTGATAAGGAACATTGTTAAATCTATTATTCGATATATGAGGAGTGATTTGGAATGGTACAAAACACGTAGGGCCTTATAGAAGATATCCCTTTGATGAATCAGTAGTCTCATGGGACGAGTCACTTGGTTATCCATATATGGGTTTTTACCTAATATACTAAACCATATTTTGAATTTCCATGATGATAAAGGTATCATGTTCCTAGGAAACACATCATCCAATAATTATGCATTACCTTTATTTAGATTTATTTATTATGTTTCAATGATATGTTTCATCGATATAACTATTGATGTATTTCATTGTCATCTAATTGATTAAATGTCATGTGTTTTGGTTTCATAACATTCCATATTTATTTTTCATTGTCCAGTTATTTTTAGTGGTATGTGTTTTCAAATATATACCTTTCAATATTATTTACTCACTTATTTATTAGTTTCTTTATTACATGTCATGTGTCTTCACCTATAACAATTTCATATTGACCATTATTATTGATTCATTATTTCTTATATTATGATTTACACTTACTGAGATATTTATATCACCATTATATTATTTCCTTTCCCTAGGATTCCATTAAGTGTAATAATAATGATATTCAAGTATATCATAGATTGAATAAAGTTGTCCTAATAGAAAAAAAATTATGTTATAATTATTGTATTCATTATTAAAACAAGACTAATTTATGTATCTAGTTTACCAAGAGTGATAAATTATTCAATACTTCAAGATTTGATTCCTTGTAATCATTCCAATGTAATTATTGTAGACACAGACTCGAAGCATTCTAGGGTCGAGTTGCAATATTTGGTATAAAATAATGTTTGGTACTAACCGTGGGAACTATATTTATGAAAACATATATTAGAGAACATATCCCTAAGTTATAAATTAAATTTAAGTATAAAGGAACATCATAAAATTTTTCTACTGTAGAGATTATGTGGGTATTCATAGAAATACATCCATATATAGATAGTACAAGTGCACATGGTTTTGGCATAGATGAACCAAGGAAAAATAACTCTAAAACGGTGTGTTGGGATTCACTCAGTGTAACCTGGTACGTGACCATGGGCCTTATTGTGCACCTAGTTTGACACTCCTATGGGATACAATTAGAATAATTAATATTTTCTTTTCAAATCATTATATAGGATTTAAATATGTAATGAAAATGAATAACCTATATTAAACCTCAGGTGTTTTAGAATGAAAAAAGGTGTCATGATTTAGATATCCTATAAATGATCATGAGATTTTCTCATTATGACTGCTGTTACTCACACAATGCTTTCTTGTTTTAGTCAATGGTTAGAACAAGAATGGGTCATGTTAACATTTAACAAAACAGAAAACTTGGTGCTCATGAGAAACCAAATGAGTTGTTGATAGGAGTGAAATATATCATGTTTATTCATAATCAGTTTCTTCAAAAAATTACTCAACAACATATACCTTAACCTAATTTTGAACTCACCAAAGAAGAAAATTATGGAGTTTTCTAAGAGCTCAAGTGGTGGAGACCATATAGAGAAGGTTTAATTTCCATCATGAATAAAATCTGAAAAGAGGTACCAAAATATTTTCTCAGTAGAATGTACAAATGATTTATTTGTTTGAAATAAGAACACAAATAGTTAGTTTCCAAGGAAAAATGAAGTGTACGATGGAAGGAAATTAACATAATCCTAAGGATACATTTTTAGTTTTTTTTTCCTAATATGTGGAGAACCTATGAATTACCTGATTCAATTCCCTCTTCAAAAGGATAAACCTAGACCAAGGACATGCCTATGTAGAAATAAATGGATTAAATATTTATTGATTTAGGTTGTATTGAAAACCATGGGTAATAGTTTATTTAATAAGTAATTATCATGGATTTTCATCATATTTTTTAATATTGTTTTTTGAAAATGAAAAACTGTATGTTGAGTGAAAATCCATAAAATTCAGTAAGGCCATGAGACTTGAACCCATGACTTAAAGAAGATAAGGGTTTAACATCAACCATTGACCTAGGAAGTTTCTTTATAAATATTTCATTTTTCTAGTTAAAAAATTTAATGAATATATATTAACGATGAACTAGTAGTATCACTTTTTATGTTTAGATATTAATACATTAAACATTTTGGGTTTTTAGAATATTTAGAGATAAATTGTTAGACTTTTCACTCTTTTATGGATCATAAAATTTATTAAAAGTTTATTTTAGTGCTCTATGAATCAAAGTTAATTTTTGGATATTTATTTTTTGATGTAATGGATGAATTAGAAATTGATCAAAGAAAAAACAAAGGAATAAAATAGTATTTTTAGAAATGTGTTATGTAATTATATTTCTTTATATTCAAAGTTAGTAAAAGAATAACTTAATATTAGGAAAATGATCAAAAAAGTTTGTCCTAATAACTTAATTTTTGTTTAATCAATAGTATTTTGAATCATCATAAATTTATGGATTTGAGTCCCTCAACATTTCATTAATCATTCAGTTGTTTTTTTTATTACCTCAATAACTCCATATAAATTTTTACTCTTTTTCTCTATGTGTGTATCTCTACTTTCCACAAATGGTCTCATAATTATAGACCTAGTTATATATTAGTTCATGGGATCATTGTACTTCCCATTCCCCCTTTTCTAGAGGATGTTTTATGAACCCTTCTCAAGATGTGGGATTTAAAAATAGTAAATATAAAAAAAAATATTACCAAGGTCAAGTTTAAATTATAAGGACACAATTTAGTTAGGGTGGGGATAATGTAACACCCCTAAATTCTAAAATAATAATATTGTATTTGATAGTGTGTATGCCACACAACACCAAGAGTGTATGGGAATAAAATATCCCCAGACATTACAATATAATTATTATTTTAAATAAAATAAATATTTATCTTTTAATTCATGAAATTATGATTTATCTTACATTACACACCACAATGAATTTCCAAGATATCTTGTGTAACACGCAAGACTCAGTTTTACGAAGCAATAATATATTATAAAAATATTATTATTTATAATAAGATATAACATAGCTGTTAAATAATAGGTTATTAATAGTATTATACAACTTATAAAAATATATGTTTTACATAAAGATAAATTTAATTCAGTGGTTAAAAATTAATTATAAATGAATATAAGAACAAATTGAATATAAAGGGAATGTTTTTATAGAAAACTATTTTTATGACAACACAATTATTTTATCCTAATAAATTAAATTAATTACAATTAGTGAGTGATATTAATAAAATATATATATTATATATTCAAAAAAATATTTTTATATTCATCCAATAGATTTTAAAGGCATCAGATAAGAGCGAACCCAATATTTTGGATAAAAATTAATATTTTTCTAAAGGAACTTTTACCACATTTTAATAGATAATATATTTTAAATCCAATTTTTTGAGATTTAATTAATTTTATATGTCTAAATAAAAATCATATTTTAAATTAAATCGTCAAAAATAGTTTGGGGTGAATTTTTGGTATTTTTCTGTGAAGTTTCATTTTTTTAAGAATAGTAAAAAATATATTTAATTTTAATTCAAAACAGAATTTTTATCTATTTTAATTGATGGTAAAATTATATTTTTTTCATTGTTTTTTAAGTTTAATTAGATAAATTATGTATAAAATAATATAATTTAGTTCATTATAAGAAATTTATTTTTGAAATTTAATATAGAAACATAACAAACTTTTGACCATTTTTACTTTAAAAACTTATTTTGTCATCCTATCTATGGGATTAAATTTAAATTAATTTATCCATATCTTGTAATTGAAATTTTGAATAATAGATTCATTATTTTGAATTCTATTAACTTTTATTTTCTAATAATTAAAAATTATTTTTTTTCCAAAAATATTAGGGAAAGTAATTAAAATTAATTACAGTGATTAAGAGAAAAAGTTTCTTAACATGGTACTAATCCTTAATCAAAAGGGCCAACATGACCTAGACACCTATCCTAATTCCATTTGATGTTCATATGTATCCCATATCCTCATTTTTCTCTAATTAGGTCCATTATTGGAGACACTTTTCATAGGAAAAATGTGAGTGGGATTCCCTTTTCAAAAATTTACAAGAATACAACTCCTCCTCCACTATAAAAAGGCAGTCACCCCTCTCCCTTATTCGAACCTATAAGGCCACTTTTTCTTGACCAATATATTCAAGATATCTCATAAACATCCCTATTATCATCCAATAATCCTTATTTTGTGTATAAATTCTTCCAAGTAATCCTTTTGGTGATAACCAAAAGGAGTTTCCTCAATAAGAGGTAACATCCTTCCTCAAGCTTTTTTGTTTTACCATCATTCTCCACCACCTGAACTATTATTATTCCATTTTTATATGATAACACCAATATAATAAATTTACTAGTATTTTTTTATTATAATTTTTATACTTTCACTTACACACACTTCTATCTGGTGGGTAATGAACTTAACGTTTATGTGTTTGGTGAACTACCGCCTTACAAAACGATGTCGTTCGTTTTTCCATTACCACATCCCATGGTCGGGAATTATAAATAAAATGATTTAAATATTATATATAAATATATTTAATTATTATTATTTAATTATTATTATTTAATTAATTTATAACACAAGACTTTATACATTCTATTTTTTGGGAATACGGTAATATGGTTTATGGAAGTGTGGACTACAGCCTCCTCAAAGCGATGTGATTCATTCACACTATACATAGAATGTATAGATGATTGTTTTAATAAACCTATGTAACATATATGAAATATATATGATACCAAAATTATAATAAATATAGAACATTTATGTTTAATTCTTTTAAATATGGAAATGAAATGAAAGTAGTGTTCCTGCGTATGTACGACCTACCGTCTCCATGAATAGTTCATTTCACTTATTATCTCAAAATATTATCAATTAATCTAAATTAATATATTCTAAATATATATTATGTATAAGTCATGGTTTAAAATTATAATGATGATTGAACAATGATATGATAAATATGTAACAAGTCAAAACATACTAGAGAAACTAGGAAATTAACACCAGAAATTGTGAAAATAATGAAATATTACTAACAAATTAATAATAATAAGATATTATAAGATCATATATGATAGAAAAAATATTAATATGGTACTGTAATAAGTTAATAACACATTAAAAACCATTATAAATGAATTTAATTGATTTTCACTTAAAAGGAAATACAATGTGATGGATTATTGTCTCACATTTCTTCCTGTGATGCATACGCCATTATCACCACTTATTTATTTTGTATGGTGTATATACAACACCTTTTCATGTATAATATCAAAAGTCATTTTACATTCATGGTATTCTGAGTCACAATATGAATTATTTCTTATAATGGTGTTTTCATTTAAAAGATATGACGTTTTAAATAATTTCATAACTGGATTCCTTTTCATTGGGTTATATTACATCCTCATGGTCATTAATATACTAAGATTATGTGTGCAATAACTTTTCTTTGTCTACAATTTTATTTCCACTTTTTTATGTGGATTTAATTTTGAAACACATAATATATTCATTGATGGATTCTCGCATCAATGTTATGGTATTTTCAAGGGTTTAATTCACAATGTCATTTTTCAGGTTTGTTTACAGTTGAATTTCCATTGGAGGAAATTATTTGAAAATTGTTTAATAAAACATTTAATTGTAGTATCCTATGGTTATTCATGAACTTTTCCATGTAATAGTACCATTTTACCACTCTTTAGTACTCAAAATGTTTAAGAAATTATTTTTAATAAAACCCAACTTCATTTCTCTCTTTGGTCAGAGAAATAGTTTTTTTCTAAACTCCCAGTTCTCAAAAAAGGTTTTGTAAAATATTATTAACCTTTAAAATGATTTATTATTGAAATTTTTACCATTTTTTCTATTACAAATGTTTTTAAAAGAATCTTATTTTCCATTTCTGAACAATGCATTCTTATAACCTTTTTACCGAGAAAAGTGAATGTTCGTTTTACCTTGTATGACATGTATGGATTTATTAAACATAATTTATTTAAATATTAATTTTAAATTTTAAAATGTTAATAATAAAATAAACTTCTCTTTAAAATTATTTTCAAATAAACTATTTTGAAAATGAAAATGATATTTTCATCAAGAATGTTTTTAAGAGATCTTATTATAATATTTCAATTCATCAATGACTACAACACTTTATATTACTCAACATAGAATATTTTGTATTGATACCGTCCTTATTATTTCTATGGATGGGTTTTTATTGATTTATCCAAGGATAGTATTCACATTCACTTCCTTGATTTTTTTTAGTCCCATTTAAATATTCAATATTTAGTGATCACTAAATATTAGGTTTTCCCAAAATATCCATATCATTTATCTTGGAATAGATTCTTCATAAACCATATACCCTTTTATCATATTGTATGTACTTAACATTAAGTATATTAGCTAGAGAAACATTGATTAATCTATATCATATACTCTATATAGATATTTTATAAGGCACGTTGTTAAATTGATTCTTTGATATATGGGGAATGCTTTTGAAAGGAACGATTTGGGTGGGGACTAGTTATTGATATCCCTTAAATGAATTAGTAGTATCATGGGATGAGTAATTTGGATATACATAGATGATTTTTTACCTGATATGTTAAAATATCTTGTAAAATGACTTTAAAGTAAAGGTACTACGTACCTAAGAAACATCGTGTCCAATAATTCAAAATTTCCAAAATTTAGATTAAGTTATTATTTATCCATGAGATTTTACTTTGACATGTCTACAGATGAATTTAATTCTAATCTCATTAATTAAATATAATTCATTTCATTTTCTTACCTTTCCATATTTATTATGCTTCATCTAGTTATTTTGAATGGCATGTGTTTCTGGTTATTTACCTTGTCGTATTATTTACACACTTCCTTATCAGTTTATTGATTACATAGAATCTGTATTCAGTTATTACATTCCCATATTGACTATTCTCATTAATTAAATGTTTCTCCCATTATGATTAACCCTTAATGATCATTTTATCTCACCCTTATTTTATTTCATTTCCCAAGGATTCCATTAATTTTAATAAGAAAGATATGAAAGGATATCACGGGTGGAATTAATTTATTATATAAGAAAACAAATTATACTATCATTAGTTAATTAATTTGTAAAAAACAATCAAGTGTGTATGTTTTTTTTGCAAGACTACTAAACTCTTTGATGCTTCGGGATATGATTCTTGTAATCATGTCAATGTAATGGTAGTGGACACTGGATCTGGGAATTCTAGGTTTGGGTAGATACATAAAAGATTGTGCAATCCTCATAATACATGTAATGACATTAGGATACACATAAAACAAACTTTGAGATAAAATCCTAGTAAATAAATTAATAATAGGGATGATCCATGGGGAATGGATCATTATATTTCACAAATGAGTATAATCATTATCTGTATCAAATCATAAAAATAGAATCATCATCACAAGTGAAATATAATAATTTTATTTATACATGAAGTATGGAATATATATAGTAATGAAATATCATATCAATGTGGAAGAATTATGTGCATAAAATTTTAACCAAGAAAGCATAATGTCCATACTTTTTATGAAAAAACTCATGAGATATATTACTTTATCTAATGAATAAGAGGGAAATATAATTGTGTGACACCTAGGACATCATCAAATAGTTATAAACATTCAAGACACTTAGAAATGGTTCATTTCTCAATATAATATAACAAATAAACCCTTAATACTAAAATGGGTTTCATAATAGTGGCATAGGGAATATATAGATGAATACAGAATATAGGATCCCTAAAAATGAAACAAAAATATAATTATAGATATTTTAACTTTATAATTATCAAATAAAAGATCATATTTTATAGATTGTATGAGGTTAAAAATAAAATGAATCAAAAAAGTTTTTTTAGAAAATGTAATGATAGTAAATATTTATGATGTATTGATATTCATCAATATGAAGTAAGTGGTAAGCTGAATGTGTGTGTTGTATTTTTATCAGTGGTTATCATTGAATTAGAGGTATTTCTTTTATTTCAATATGTTGAAGAATTTAAAAAAATGTGTTTTTTATATCTTTTTGAAGTGTCCAAGATAGTTATTATTGAAATTATGTCAGACAAGTAGTAAATTATAAGTATATTGGATGTTTTCTTGAAGTATTCATGCCATTTATTGATGAAAATATGTTGGAGAAGTGGTAAAGAATATGTTTATTATAATTTTGGTTGGAGTATCAAATTTGATAAGTAAAGAATATATAGATTGAATATTTAATGGTAATGGTGATAATGAAGTTTTGGTTATGAATGATGATGAATCAGATTTTGTTGAAAATGAGAAGAAGTTTTAAAGTCTCGTTATCTTAGAAGAAGATAAGTGGTGTCATTAACTTTAGAAGAATTGGTATATAATCATTAATTGAATTAAAATGTATATTTAATGATTTTAAATTACCTATGATTCTTATTGAGATAATTATAATGTCTCAAACATGCGTTTTGGTGGTTGGAGAAGAAAATTTGATAACATTATAATTCTGTGAATCCACCAAATCAAGTATCTTTGCGATCTCATAAGATAATTTCATATAAACACTTATGATTATTCGGATGGATTGTTCTATATATAAGGAAACATGATCATGTAATGGAAGGATAATAATGATTTTATCATAATAATATGGTTGGATGGAAGATAGAACCAATTTTTTTTCTAAAAGTGTTCACAGGGGCATCAAACATAGACTTTCAGATATAGTGGAATTATATAATTATTCATTAATCGTAAAAGTAAAAAAATCATTATTATTATATTATATTCACGATAATTTAAAAAGAATTAAAAAATAAATGAATTTTAAGAACAAGAGCTTTCTAGAAAGAGTTCTTCGGACATAGGTTTCAATACAGAGCTTACCATACCTAGTTTTTTAATAATTTTACAAGATAGGGGAGTTCTAGGAATGAAACATTCAAAGTTTATTTATATTATTTATAAACATACAAAATTTTTTGAGTCCACTAGATGAAGAAAATTAATGGGTTTATCAGACAGAGGTTTTGGGAAAAATAATTAGTTAGAGTTTTTTGGATAGAATCATCAAATAGAGTAAACCAAAATTCTTCAAATAGCGGAAACATGTAAAGATTACTGGAAGGATAACTATAAATAATATCAAATAAAAGGGATATAGATAAATGGTTTCTTATGAAAAATAATTGGGTAGAGGATTGAGGATCTTAACTATGTTTTTTTAAATCCAAACATTATGATAATGATGAGTTGGCTGTTTAATGCCTCAATAATCACAAATGAAATATTGTGATTATAGCAACAATTTTATGAAATTTTGAAGATTATTGATATCATTATTTGAGTAGTGTTTATTCATAGTTTTTTGAAACTATTTTTCTTGGAGGCATTGATTGTGGTAAACATAAGAAATACTCAAGATGGATATTCAAATTTCAAGTCTGATATTCAAATTTTTAGCGGGATATTAAAATTTTAAGTTTTCAATCATATTTTTTTATAGAAACTATGAGTATATAAATGGAATTAGATTAATTTTGAAGTGAATTATTTAAATAGTTATCTGATGACTGAGAATATTGAGATATCCTTTTGTCAAAAAACTGAACCTAAGATATAGGATGAAGAGGGTATCATACGAATAAGGTATCAGATGAAAATAGGTATCGAATGAACATGTTTCAAAAAAAATTATATATGAGTAGGTATCTAATATAAGAAAATCATACATAGTATTCTGGTTGGATAAGAATCAAACAAACAAGTTTTAAAAAGATTTTGTAAGAGAGGTTCAACGATATTATTCAAAAGAGAATATTTTTGTGTTAAGAAGAAGTATTCCCAACTTACTAATTATCATTCATATACACATGTTGTGAGTTGAATACAAATAGATTTGAACCAATTAATAATATATGTTATGAAAAAGAATAAGAATAAGAAAAGAGGATAAGAAAATAGTGTTAGGAAATTTTGTTTCATAGGAAGAAGAATAAGAATAAAAAAAGGTGATGTGTATCCAAGGATTGATATATTTTTTAGGGGTATTTCATCCTATAAAAGAGAGGAAAAATTATTGAACCTATATAAGAAAATCATCATTTTAGTCTATTGTTGTGAAGAGAAATAAGTCTATGTCTATTACTTTTTATATAAGATAAGAATAAGAAGAGTTTGTTAAATGTTTTTGTGCTAGTTAGAGAAGAGGATGTGGTCAAGGAAAAATTGAAACATTCAATATAGGTACAATCTATTGGATAACATTCTTGGTATATAAAAGTAATTAAAAAATATAAGGATTTTCTACACAGGCAGTATAAATATCCAGTGGGAGTTGTGTGTGGTCCTGGTCATCACTAGATAAAGGAATTGGGAGTTTTTATATCATTCCCAATCCTAAAGTATAGGAAACCACACATGCATTAATGATTGTTTTTTAGACCAACCATTATAATTAACACATCATTATAGTGTAAAATGTGTGTATTAGTCACCACCATACATGTTAAGGACTGGACGCTTTTACTAGGTAGGGAAACTTCTAACAAAATCAAGTTTCATCCTATATATTATTTCATATAATTTCATATGAAAATAAAAAGAAAAAAATATAATCAATATCCTAACAAGTCTATGAGGTAATGGGATAAAAATTATTAATTGGTTTAAAAATTCCTCAACACTAATCCCCCCCCATTGTTGAGTATTTCCCAAAGTTGTCCTAATAGTAAGAACATGTATATCCAAATAATAAGAAATAGATGAAAAATTAAATTATATTTTAACATTTTGAATGGATTTAGGATAATCAGGATCAATAGAGGGAGTGATAGTGGTTAAAAATCCAAAAGGAAAGATTTGAGTTCAAGAATATCCCTAACTTAGGTCCCGTTTTGATTCATTATATTTATAAATAATATAAAATAAACATATGTTTATTAAAAAAATAAAATATTTTATTTTATTCCATTATGTTATTATTAATCAATTATAAGAATTACAATGTATTTTTTGATCATTTTTTATTGAAGGGGAAATGGTTCAATAACAAGTTTTCTATGAATATTCTTTATTTTATTTATATTTTTATCATTTTGTATTCTTATCATATATTATATTATTAAATCAAATTATGAATATTAAAATAAATTAATAATTATAATATATAATCTATACTAACCACCTATTTATGTGGAGATATGTAAATCACTGAGAATTTTTTCATAGGTGAATGAAATCGACTATTAATAAGACTTTCCAAAAAGAGGTAGAGAGATATTATATATACATTAAATCGATTAATATAGTTATAAAATATCATTATAATAGTAATGTGTTATTTATATAAAAATTAAATATTTTCGGAAGGTATAAAAGGAAAATATAACATGAATAGTAAAAATATTGAGGGAAAAAAATAAAAAGAGAAAATTGTGGGGTTACCTCTTCATTGAATCTTAATCCCCTACTATGGGAATAATTTTTTGATGGAATAGGTTTTGCTGAAACCAAAACACCCTGAATGATATTATGGGTAATGAGATAAGGTAATTGGTCAGAATATGGGCTAAGAGAATTGATTTTACAAGGGAGATAGAGGGGTATATATACATTAGGGGAGGGGAATTTTGGGGTCAAAATATCTATTAAATTATTATTTAAACTGAAAAACATTCAATAGTTAATGTTTTGAAATTATAAATTATATTTTACTTAAATTATATCTTTATATAACTTCATAACCCCTTTAACATTGAATTTGTTACTTTGTACAAAACAAATGGAGAAAATGATAAATACTTTTCTAATCAAATAATCTAAAATTTAAACCTTGGAAATTTATTTTTTATGGTTCTAAATTCTATTAAATGTTTTTTAATGAGTAATTTATTATATGTAATAAATTTTTGGTTGATATAATGGTATTATAAGTTAGTAGTTCTTTATTACATTATCATTATCTCATAAAAATCATGTATTTAAGAGACTATATTTTTACCATTCACCCATGAATTCATATTTTTTAGAAAATTAAAAAAAACAACTTTTTAAAAATTTAATATGATGATTATAAATAATAAATTTAAATTTTCTAAAATCCATTTTCTAAAATATAGATATTTTTATTTGTAATGATGTTTTTGTTTTTATTAAATACATTGACAACACTTTATCAAAAATGAACTTATACCTTATTTTCATTTACGATTTTTCTATTTGTATCATATAATTAAAATATATATATTTGATTAATTTATTAATTTTTTCATTTTAAATTTAAATTACTTATAATTTTAACATTCTTGTGGTGAAGTTATTATTCTAATAATTGGGTTAACATTCTTGTGGATATATTACTATTAAAAGTTTTTAGGTTATAATTCTAATATTCTTATGGGTTCTGTACTTATTATAAATACCTCACATATCATTCATTTATCACTCTTTTAATTAATCTTAGGTTTCATTATTAAATATTTTCAAAATTATGATTATATTAATATTGTTTTTTTATTTTTTACAATTTTCATAGTGAGTTTGATAATTCTAGGAGACTATGGTGATCTATTTTTTCAATTGTAGTTATTTTATTTTTGTGTGTTTATTATCCTATTTTACTACTATTTATTTTATGTTTTTTATTATATGTGGTATGTAAGTTTCTTGTGTAGATGAAATAAAATAGTTTTGGTTTCTTTTATGTTTTCTATGTATTTTATTCTATATCATTTTCCTAAATATAAGACACATACATATTCAAAATTAAACTATCACATATGAAAGTATTGATTATTATAGTATATACCATTAACTTTTATCAGCTCACAACATTGAATTTTAACTCTTTAATAATGTAAATTCAAATAGAATATTATTGCTAAAGAGGATTTGGAAAATCAATTTCAAAATATTACATAAGATGGGTGAGTTTCAAAAGGTTTTATAGCTTTAAAGGTAGACAAGTATCATTTATTTGATCCTTTTATGTAGATGAAATAACAGTAGGATTCAGTTAAATTAATAAATCATTTGAACAAAAAAATAAGGCTTTAGTTGGTTTATCTTAATTTGTGTGGGCCAACATGTAGTACACATATTATAAGGATAAAGTAAAACATTATAATAATATATAATTTTACCATATTTTCTTGGGTATATCTTCTAGAATATAAATGTGACAATCTTTTAGGGATTTCAACTGAATATAATCTTGTATAGAATGATATGGGTATATGATAATCTGAATTAGATGTGATCCTAATACTAGATTCTTGAATAATGTGTAAGTAAAATTACATCAGGAGAAGAAATATTCTCATAATTTCCTAAAACCAAGGACTCCACAATAGTATCGTACAATGGAAATAATAAATATCATGATTCAAAAAATGGAAAGGGCTGTAAAGACCCATAAATTCCATATACAGTTTTTTAAATTATAGGGAATTATTACAGGATTGTGAAAATTGAAGGCACATGATTTCAAGGCCTGTAGAGCCTGGAACGAAATTTTGAACATTATTTAAGGTATATTCAGTAAACATGTGAGAGATTATTTGGACCTTTTAAATAGGTGTTCAGATTTAATATCCAAGGGCACTGTTGGATTCACATCACCGGGATTCCCTTAGGTGAAGCATAACTTCAACAAGAAAGGGTCGGATGAAAAAAAAATATTGGAATTTTCTAAAAAATAATAAAATAACTCTTTTAGTTAATTTATTCTTCTTCAACCGTTGAAAAATGGTTTACAGGACCGCAGTGTAACAACATTCATTAAATTAAGATCAATAAGTTACATGTTACTCTGTTTGTGTAACTACAACGCATGTGTGTTTAACAGGTTCGTTAATTAAGATTCAATTAATGAACCATAACAATGAACACAACGTGGGGATTAATCCTTTTATTAATCAAACCATTGGAAAATGAATTCACAAACCACAAGAGAATGATCTAACAAAATCCTAACAATGTCACCCTCCAATGAAGAACGATGATCGATCGACAACTGTTGGAGAACTCGAACGAGACATCAACGAGCAACAACAAACAACATTGTATGTAGATTCCTTCCTTCATCTACAATGGATTCCACTGAATCTAGGTATGGGGTTTATGTGTTTTATATTCCCTCTATCCCTATTCTTGAATAATATGAAGATTGCGGATCAACTGACCAATGGTTTGATCTGTGATTTGTTCTTTATTGAGGTAGGTTGTTGTGGAGTTACAAATTGGGGTTTTTATTAATCTTATAATGATTATTATTCCATGCCAATGATAAAATAATAAACGTAGAGGGAACATGAAAACAAACTAGGATCGAACCCTCCACCACTCTAGGGTTTTGTGTGTTCTTTGTGGGAGACCTAGCAATGTGGTGGCAAGAAGAATCTAAGGGGATCGCAGTGAAGGCAGCAACCCGAGAGGCTTGTAGGCGTAGACAGGAAGTAAAACGGACCACTGGATCATCGCCGATGTCCTGTGGAAGTATCCACCAGTGCGACACCCTTAGCGTGGTGGCATTGGGCATTGGCGGCGACGTTTGGACAGCCGTAGAGGGTGGAAGGTGTGGTGATGATGCGCCTTATGGGAGAGGAGCATCCCGCTACGGCCGCTCGGCAGGATGTGCACAGCCGTCACATTATGGTCATTTCGGAAGACAGGGTAGTTCCCCGTGGGTGCTACCAGCTGGGAGAAACTGGATGCCCAATGTCTAGTTCGGATTGACCGTCTTGCACTATGCGGGCCAGATTTTCTAGGTGGCCCAGACCCGTGGGCCCAATGGGTCAGCCAGGCCGAACCCCTACCGGACTCGGACCCAGACCCAACATGACCCATTTCTCTAAATCTAACATAACTTTCATAACAGGCATCCAATTGAAACAAATTATATAGCCTGAGGACCTCTACAATGAGGTGATCCATTTGAGATACTCTAATTAGGCTTTGGAAAAAATTGGAGTATGTTTGGGTTGGATCAGACTCAAATCCAATTGGGCCCTATTTACCTCTTACTTAAAACTTACAAACTAGGATTCAGATTGATGCATAATCTGTTGCATTGGATACCTTACAAAAATATGGTCCATTGGGTTACTTCTAAGTGGGAATTAGTGGAGGTTGAGGTATGATCAATGGTATGAGGAGAAGAATCTTTGAAACTCAAGCGCACGAAGTGCAAAAATCATGTGGTTAGATGTCTAGTGAAGAGATACCCTACATGAATCAGCATGAGAGTGACCCTCCATGGATCGGTAGTAGTGAGACCCTTCTTGGATTAGCAATGGAGAGACCCTTTTGGATCATCATATGTGTGACCCTCCGTGGATTAGCAGTGGTGTGACCCTCTATGGATCAGCAATAGTGTGACCCTATGTGGATCAGCAGTAGTGTGACCCGACATCGACCAAACATAGATCGACCCATTGACGATCAGCAGAAAAGTGACCCTTTGTGGTTTGACAGTAGTGAAACCATTCTTATATCACTATCTGATTTACCCAAATGAATAAAATGATCTATCTTGAGACTAATACTTCTAAGTTGTGTACATGGTGTGATATGTCTTTTACTTTATTCATTGTGATTGAGATCATGCTTTGTGGTTTTTTCTTCATGGAATTATGGGAGACCTTCAGGGGTCTCGAGGTCCCCACAGGGTATTTTTATACTCACCTCTACACAGGATTCACCCACACCTCGTTGTGTCTTGTGCAGATGATAAACACATTGACTGATACATGGGGAGTCGGGGCTAGATGGTGCTCGAAGGTGATTGATAGATGTGGTGAGTGGAGGTGTTGATAGACGTCAAGCTGTATCTACTCTTTAGGTAGTATTCTTGGTGGAAGACCTTTAGATAATGTTTTTCCCTTTTTTGTACTTTCTTTTCAGTTGGATTCAAATACTAGCCCTTTTTAATTTCAGTTCACAATTTTACTATCAGTAGTTCTACTTTGTGATCTGCTTTTTTTGGTACATAGTATGTGTGCGTATAGGTTTAAGGGAAACACATTCCATTTTTGGGATATTCCATTCTGGTTCTAGTCTCCAACCCCAATCCTATAGAAGGTAGGCTTGGGGTAGTCATGGCATGGGCCCTAGAGGACAGGTCTTGACAAAGTCGTATCAAAGGGTGGTCAGTTCAACCAGAAGAACTAAGAGTCTATATTTTAAATGGAGCAATAGTGTTAAGTGTCTTGAGTTTGGATAATATTCTAGTGAGTCTGGTGTCGGTGATGTGGCCGATGTATCTATACACCATGACCCTAAACTCTATTTTAAAACTTGGTATACGAAAACACTAGTTGCATGTGTTTTGAAAATGTTATTCTTTTGATCTCTGTTAAGTCTTCTCACCAGGTATAAATTATTGACTGTGGAACATATATTTCTTTACAGGATTCCTTCGCATAGACATCCAACTATGATTCTAGTGAGAGATCACGATGACGACCCACTGAGCAATGAGGCATCAGTGTAGGGCCCTCTTACATCAATAACACCTTTGGGTGGTGTACTAGCAGCACCACCACTTGTAGGGTAGAAGTTTCCCCTAGTCCCACCAGTGGACCATGCACACATACTGAGAATGTTTCATGAGTTCTAGAGATTGAGGCCTCCATGGTATCGAGGAAATATTGATTCACAGGCAGCAGAGGGCTTGCTAGAGGCGGTGGTGTGAGTTTTCCACTTGGATGAGACACCAGAAAACTATATGGTTATCCTAGATTCTAGCCTCTTTTAAGGAATGGTAGGGAGATGGTGGATCCAGATACTCTAGAAACATTAGGAGATGACTCATTCCTGGTTGGACATCCAGATCTTTTTCAGGGCAGAGTGTGTACCAGCGACTCTATGCTCTGTGCGTATTCAAGAGTTACTATACATACAGTAGGGTAGCCTGATAGTGGCCTAGTACTCGGTGAGATTCACTGACATATCTCACTACTCTAATGACATGGTACAAGACCCTTTCATCAGGGACCAGACCTTTCGGTAGGGACTCTAATGGGATGTCAGAGCATCTATGATATCGCTCAACATCCTGACGTAGGCTGGAGTGCTAGAGCGAGCACTATTGGTGGAGAGCTTCTTAGATGACCAGGCACTGATGGTGATAGACACCACCAGATGACAGGTATCCAAGTCTTCTATAGTAGGTAGTAGTCAAATGAAATAGAGGCCCATGTGGGTCATACCTTCTAGAGGATGACCCTAGGATATATGGTCAGAGGTGTGGAGCTCACAGGGCAGACGAAGTCAGCATAGGAGAGGACTGTGCTACTTGTGTGATGGACAGGGTCACATAGCTTGTGACTTCCCAAATTGTCATACTGATGATCGGTATATGGTCGATGTACCATTGAGGTAGAGGTAGAGGTTCGAGCATGGAGTTCCATAGGGCTGCAGGCATGGTAGAGGATAAGGTCGTACAGTAGTTGGTGGACGATGGTTTGAGGTACTATAACCCCCACCCCGAAGAGGTCTACCCCAACCTCAGGGAGTAGGTGGACATGGACAAGATCAGCTTTAGGAGGCATATTCTTATGACCACAGTGCTCCAGATATGATTCAATGTATGATCTATGTCTACTCCACCCTAGTTTCAATTCTTATATACATAGGTTCCGATCACTCTTTTATTGCCATAGATCTTGTTCGGAGCTCGAAGATTCCATTGGAACCATTGGCTCAATCTTTATGATTAAAAACTCACATGGGAGAGGATTATACATTTAGAAATTTGGTCCTTAAGTTTGATCTTACTCTTGGTGGTGAGATGTTCAGTTGGGATCTCCTAATAGCTACGTTGAGGCCTTACGACGTCATCTTGGGTATGAACTGGTTATCCACGGTACATGCCCAGATTGACTGTTTTGGGTGAATAGTGCGGTGTCCTTTCATGGATGGGACTTGGATTTTCAACACTAGAGAGAAGGAAACCTTTGCACCACATGATGGACTTTCTCAGAGGAGGGTGTAGCCGATCACTCATCAGTTGGTTAGCCTTACCCTCGGTACAATTAATGAGGGAAGTCTGAGTTATCCTGTAGTGGTGGACTAGTATGTGGATGTATTTCCTGATGATGTTCTAGGACTACCTTTTCAGAGAGAGGTAGACTATTACATTGACATGTATCCTAGGACTACACTGATATCTACACCAGTATATTGGATAGCTCTCATAGAGCTTCGTGAGTTTAGGTTATAGTTGGAGGACTTACATAAGAAGGGGTTCGTAAGACCCAGTGTCTCTCAATCAGCATCCCTAATTTTGTTAGCCAAGAAGAATGATAGGATTTTTATAATTTTCATGAACTATTAGTGCCTGAACCAGGTGACTGTGAAGAACAGGTATCCTCTACTAAAGTTTGATGATGTCAGTGATCAGCTGAAGGGATCACGATGCTTTTTGAAGATATACCTCAAATCAGACTATCATCTTCTTCGGGTGCGGGATGAGAACATACTAAAAATAACCTTTAGATTTTGGTATGGCCACTATGAGTTTTTGGTGATTCCTATTATCTTGAACAACTCCCCATCGGTGTCCATGGGACTCGTGATTAGTATATTTCATCCTTACCTTGATCGCTTCATGGTGGTCTTCATTGATGACATCTTGGTGTACTCGACATTGGAGGAAGAGCACACCACACATCTACAAATACTACTAGATACACTCTGGTAGCACAAAATTTATGGTAAGCTCTCAATTTTTCAGTTATGGATACGTGAGGTCCACATTATAGGACACGTTATCTTAGAAGTTTGAGTTGTAGTGGATCCGACGAAGATAGAGGAAATGATTTATTGGGAGCTACCCAGAAGCGTGATTGAGGTGTGATGTTTCCTAGGGTTGGTTGGGTACTACCGTATGTTTTTACTCGACTTTTCCTAAGAAGAAACACCATTTTAATTTTTGAAAAGAAAGGGGAAACCATTAGTATGGCTAGACAAATTCCATCAGAGTTTCGAGGAGTTGAGGTAGATACTAATGAGTGCCCCTATCTTAAGACTACCAGAGGAGGGTGTCGGGTATGTAGTCTGCAAAGACACATCAAGGACTGTACTGGGGTGTGTCCTGAGAAAGAGTGAGTTGTGATCACCTATGGATCATGACATCTAAGGAAGCATGATATGAACTACATGACCCAAGACCTGGAGTTATAAGCAGTGGTCTTTAGATTGAAGATGTGGTGGCACTACATGATGGGTGAACAGTTTATTGTCTACTCTGATCACAAGAGTCTCAAGTTTATCTTCTCATAGAAGGACCTGAACTTGAGACAACAGTGATGGATGGAGTTCCTCTAGGACTATTAATTTGAAATAGTCTACACTCCAAAGAAAGGAAACATAGTAGCAGACGCACTTAGCAGAAGGTTGGAAATACAGATACTGAGTGAGGCAATAGAATAGCTAGACATGTTGTAGATATCATCTATGGATAGTGTTGGAGTATCCTACCTCCAGTCTATTATTGTTACTCCCCATGCCCAATTAGCGAGTTCGAGAGGCACAGATTTGGTACATTGACTGTGAGGCCCGACATACCCAGATATCCTCAGGATAGGATCCTAATGGATTTTCAATTGGAGGGGGTCATTCAAACTTTTTTAGAGGATGTATCATGAAACCAGTGATGTTTTGGGAGGAGGTTTTGAGGGAGTTCCAAACATCCCATTTGGTGGTACATCCTATATGGGAAAAGATGTACCATAACCTCCGACGTTAGTACTAGTGGCCATGGATGAATAAAGTAGTTGAATAGTTTGTTTCACGATGCCTCACTTTTCAGCAAGTGAAGGAATGAGAATCAGGTTCCAGTAGGCTTAGCACAACTACAAGAGGTACTGTAATGGAAGTGGGATGGTATCTCTATGGACTTTGTGACTAGGTTATCATGCATGCCCCAGGGCCATGACTATATCTAGGTGATTGTTTACTGACTCACCAGGTAGGTCCATTTTCTACCCATCTGAGAGTAGGTATTAGTATAGGGATTAGGATGTCTCCATGTACAGGAGATAGTATTGCTTCACGTGGTACCATCAACGATCGTTTCAGATCGTTTCAGATCGTCTTACATCCCAGTTGTGGAAGGGATTATAATAGGATTTTGGGACATAGCTATGCTTGAGCACTACCTTTCATCCTCAGACATATGGTCAGATGGAGTGGACTACATAGACACTTGAGTATATGCTTCATGTTTGCGTCCTATATTTTGGCAATAATTCGGAGGACCACCTGCTACTGGTGGATTTTTCATAAAACAACAGTTATCACTCTACCATTGGCATAGAACCATTTGAGGCCTTATATAAGGAAACTTGTAGATCACCTCTATGCAAGATAGACCTAGGGGAGTCAGTACTTATGGGTCTAGGGTTGGTATGAGCTACTACTAAGAAGGTTCGTGTCATCCAGGAGTGGATGAATACAACACATTGCAGGCAAAATTCTTATGCCGACAGGAGGCAGTGACCATTGGAGTTTGAGGAGGGTGGTTATGTTTTCCTTAGGGTCTCACCTCGATGAGGATTTCAGATATTTGGTTGGGGTGGAAAGATATATACAAGGGTCATTGGACCTTTCTAGATCTGGAGCAGAGTTGGAGAGGTGGTGTACAACCTAGCTCTTCCCCCACAGATGCACCGAGTGCATAATGGTTTCTATGTTTCGAAACTAAGGAGATGCATGCATGATCCATCGCACGTCATCGATTGGGCCAAGATATACATTGATGATGGGGTGAAATTCGTGTATTTCCTAGTGGAGATAGAGTATTGATAGGAGAAAGTCCTACAGGGGTGGTTGATTCCTTCAGTGCGATTTCGATGGTAGCACTGGAACCTCCAGGAGGGCACATGGGAGTGGGAGGCTCATATTTTTTCTCAGTACCCCCATTTGTTTCCTTAGATTTTGTTATGGATTTTGGGGACGTAAATCCTAATGATGGGGAGAATGTAAAGACCCTGGAATTCTATATAATCATTTTTAATTATACTAAATTATTATGAGACTGTGAAAATAAATAGAACTTGATTCCGAGGCTCAGAGATCCCAGAATATAATTTTAAACTTTTTAAGGTCTGTTCTGTAAATGTACGATTGGGTTATTATATGTTTTGAACTGATGCTCAGATTAAAAATATAATGGAACAATTGAATTCACATCTTTGGGATCTTTTAGGTGAATCTTGTCTTCAACTAGAAAGGGTCGGATAAAAATGATTTTGTTGTACTTTTTGGGAAAATAATAAAATTACTCTTTGAGTTATTTTAGTCTTATTCAAACATTGAGCGATTGTTGTTGGGACCACATTGTAATGACTATCATTAAATAAAGATCAATAAATGACATGTTACTTTTTTTGTATAACTGCAAGGCTCGTGTATTAAATTGGTTCATTAATTACGATTCAATTAATGAACCATAATAATGAACACTAAGTGGGGATTAATCCTTTTATTAATCAAACCGTTGGCAAACGAATTCACAAACCATGGGAGAAAGCTTTGAAAAAACACCGATGACATCACCCTCCAAAAAAGAATGGTGATTGATCAAAGACCATTAGAGAACTCGAACCGAACATCGACTAATGAATTTGTACGTAGATTCCTTCATCCACAATGGATTCTACCAAATTCAGGTAGGAGATTTATATGTTTTATATTCCCTCTTTCTCTATTCTTGAATAATATAAAGAAATTGGATCAACCGATCAATGTGTTGATCCATGATATCTTATTTATTGTGGGAGGTTGTTATGGGGTTAAAATTTGGGGTTTTTTCTTAATCATATAATGATTATTATTCCACCCCTATGATACAATTCTAAATGTAGAGGTAATTGGAAAATGAACAAGTCACATATCATCCGCCACTCTTGGGTTTTGTGCATCCTTCATGGGTGACTGAGAAACCTTCCAGAAAGGAAAATACAAGGGGATCTAAGTGAAGGCAGTGACCTAGGAGTCTTGTAGGCATAAACAGGAAGGAAAACAGACCATCAGAGCATATCGGATGGCCCGCACAAGCAGATGTCAGCATGACACCACCAACACGATGGCTCCGGCGATTGGTGGTGTTGGCCAGCCTATACCAACCGTGTGGAGAAGTTGTTACTATAGTAACTGCAATGGTAGAATCCATGGTCAGATGGCCCATGTGGGTGGAATATGTGGCACTAACGCACCGCGTGGGAGAGGAGTGGCCCACTCAAGCTTCTCGGCTGGATGTTCATGACTGGCTCGTGCCTTCTTTTTTAGAAGACAGGGGGCCGCCCCACGGGTACTTCCAGCTTGGAGAAACTAGATACCCCGCATCTAGTTTATCTTGATTGGACCACACCATGCACTCTAGGTTTTGTAGGAGGGATGGACCCTCCGGCAGGACTGGACCCCTACCAGACCATGACACAACCGGCACTGTTTCACTAAATCTAACATAACTCACAAACCAAACATTTGATTGATGTGTCATCTATGGTGTGAGGACCCCTAAGATGAGGCAGTACTTTCGAGATATGCCAATTGGGTTTTGGAAGATGTTGTAGTATGGTTGGGTTAGATCAGACTCGAATCCAACTAGTCTGTATTTAGCTTTTTTTCTTATAACTTACTGACTGGGAATCTGATTGACACGTCGTCTATCGTGTTAGAACCCTTATTAAAAGAAGGTCCTTTGGGTTACATATAAGTGGGAATTTGTGGAGGTTGAGTTATGACTGATGGAATGAAGATATGAAACTCTGGAACACAAGTTCACCAAGTGTAGGAATCCTATGGCTAGATTCCAAGTGGAGAGCCACCCAATATGGATCGACATCAGAGACAACCTCTATGGATCGATCGTAGGGAGACCCTCCGTGGATCGACAATGGCGCGACCCTTTGTGGATTGATATGAGAGTGATCCTCGATAGATCGGAAATAGTGTGACCCTCTGTGGATTAGTAATAGTCTAACCCTTTGTGGGTCCACAGTAGCATGACCAGACGTGGACCAGCTGTAGAGGATTTCGTCGAGGATTAGCAGCAGAGCGACTCTTTGTGGATCGACAGTAGAACAACCATTCTCGGATCAATAGTGGAGCTACCCAACGTAATAAAATGATCAATGTTACTATTATCTAAATTTTATACCTAGTGTGATATGTATTTTACTTTATTCTTTGTTATTGAGATCATGCTTTGTGGTTTTTCCTTCATGGAATTCTGGGAGACCTTTGGGGGTTTCGGGGTCACTACTGGGTATTTTTATACTCAACCCTACACGGGTTTCACCCAAACCTTGTTGTGTCTTATGGAGATGATGGATTGCTTGATTGAGACATGGGGAGCTAGGGCTAAATAGTTCTTGGAGGTAATTAATAGATGTGGAGAGTGGCAGTGACAATAGACGATAAGTTATGCCTACCCTTCAGGCAGGATTCATTGTGGATGACCTTTAGAGCATGTTTTTTTCTTTTTGATGTAATTTTTTCAATTGGGTTTGTATAATGGCCCTTTTTTACTTTCGGTTCACACTTTTACTATTTTTAGTTCTACTTTTTTGTTTTATTTTGTTATGTACCTAGTCTGTGTGTGTACAGGTTTAAAGGAAGTTCCTTCCCTTTTTGGGATATTCCTTTCCAGTTCTTGTCACCAACCCTTGGGTTATGGAAGGCAGGCTTGGGGTAGTCATGGAACGGCCCCCAAGGGATGGGTCATGACAAGCGCTATATATAATGAATATAAAAATCCAAATTATTTATGGGTAGAAGCTTTCAATAATGAATGTTATGTCTCAAACTAGATTTTGGAAAGGTATACTTTTAATAGCTCTCTTTCTACAATTTGGAAAATAATGGAACTAAAATATGATATTTTAAAGTGTTCAGATATAAATTATTCATCATTAAATCTAATGACAATTTTTATAAGTTTGTGTTACGTAAAGTAAAATTTTGTTTCAAGGATATTCAAATTATAATAAAACATATAGAGAATACAAGAATAGGACCTTTTAAGTAGAGGATTATTTATATGATACAACCACTGATAAAACCCCTATTAAAATAAAACCATGATTGAAAATTTTGAGTAATTATTTAGAGTTAATAATCAAGGTGATTATCTGTCTATTAAAATCATATTTGAGGGGAATTTACACCGGTTGAGGGGGTGTGTGGTTCTTCCCAATAAATAATTTTAAATAAAGTTAGAGTTTATCCCATTAATAATGTAAATAGAGATTTTAATTGAAGGATTCGAACAATGAATTTCATATGAATCCTCAATAAACATTCTATATTCATTTTATTTTATGTTCTAAATGGCATTTTAAATGATTTAATGGACCTAATTTTGGTGTTTAATATACAAGAAATGATAAAATGATTCCCAATAATTAGGGTATGGTATTTTTTTTTAATCCACAAAATGAGTTATAATTTTATAGAACCAATTGTATTTTCAAAATTAAACATGACGAGTAAAGAGAGATAGAAAATAATAAATCCTAACTAGTTGGTCAAGCATATAGTAGATAGGAATGTGTTGATTATTAATATAATCTTTCTCCAGTATAAATGATGGAAGCTATTTAAATACTTTTTGTGTATACTTATTTCAATGGATTCATGTTATATTACAAGGTTGTAAATTGTTATTTCCTAAATTAATTTAATATAAAAATAGTTTATAACTAATAACATTTATAATTTTCGTGTTAGTGAAAGAAAAAACATGTTTTTAAGATTATTATGGCCTTTTATAAACTGAAACAAGAAAAAATGGCATGGCATGTGATACATTTGTAGATTATTTTATAGTTTCACATTTAAAAAATAAAATTATGTCATATTAAATTTAATAATAGAAATTCAATATATTTTCTTATAGTTTCCATTTAAATAGATGATGAATTATTTGTAGTACATGGAAATTAACTTTATCATGATTTTTTAATATAATGGAAAAATATTCTGAATTGAGCCTCAAATAAAAAAAATTGTGTTTTTGGATTTACCATAGAGTTGTTGTAATTTTACTCAACCAATGTAAGTTATCAAGAGAATATGTGATTTTTTTTGTTTGGATTCATTTAAAATAATTATTATACCAATGATCATTGTTAGTATATAGGAATAGAACATTATTGGAATATATTTTTCTTAATAGATCATTAAATAAATGACTGAAATTATTTTCAATCTAACTACTGGTAGAACAAACATAATTTACAACATGTAAATGTGTTATGGATATCTATCATGTCGAAAGGAGAATCATGTGAATGCTGATAAAATGATCATCAAGTATATGAATGGTATAATAATTTATAGATTATTCAATCCAAGGAGGAATTCAATTGAATTTATAAGTAATTTAAATTGTGTTGTTTGTGGATGAATTATTGATAGGAAAATTAAAAAAACATATTTTCCATATTCATAGTGAAAACTGAGTTATATTGAGTTAAAAGAGGAATAAACTGATTTCTTTATTAATAATAGATCTATAATATGTTGTTGTGGAAATTATTTTTACTTTGAAACTTTTGATATGGAAAACTTTTTCTTATTTTGGATTTAATTATGATAGAAAACCCATGAATTGTAATACTTTATTTTCTATGATGATGTTTATGAATCTAGTTCATCACTGAAGGAATAAACACATCGATGTGATGGATGACATTATTCAAGGTCCATATAGAAAGGTAAAATTACATTATAATTCATCCCGACTACAAATCATTCGAAAGATACACTCACTAAACCCTTGAATGCATATATGTTTATAAATAAAAGGTAATATATTTAAATGACTAATATTTGAATATATTTTTGGACTGGCTAATAAATTTTAGAGAAAAATAAATTCTTTAATAAATTCTTTAATTCTAATTTTCAAAAAGATAATGTTACTCTATAAGTATATAAAAAATGAAATGATATGAGTATTTTATTTTTCAATGATTTTTTTCATTTCCTTGAAAGGATAGAAGCATTATTAACGATGAACATTGATAATATATGAAACTATGTGTGCGAGATAGATAAATAGTGACAATTCTCAACATTGAACATATTTTATTATAAATTAGTAACTGATTTTTATATTCTTTTCATATCAAATACGATACGCACATTGTAAATCAACACTATATATAATAGAATTATGATTTTATCTTAACATAACGACATATTTTTAATGTTTTCTCTGGAATTAACATGGTAAACATTTTTATCTAAATTTTGTATAAAGAAATAATAATGAAAGTGATAGGAAAAATCTTTTTCTAGAAAAAAATACTAATTTTTTTTTTGGAATTTCAAGATTGATATTTTAGATGGAGTGAAACATATATGATAATAGTTTCTATGTTTTGTACATAAACTATATAACTATTAAAATGCTAACGCAACTTTAAATCATATCATAATGTGTGTATTTTTTGTCTCTCATTGAGCTTAAATAAATTAAATGTAATGGTAAGTTTTTATTTTTATTTATTATTAATTTTTAAATAGTTATACTCTTTTTTAGATCAATTTAGAAATATAATTTCCATATTTAAATATTTATTTCTTCTATGCTAATTGTTTCTAAATATTGTTCATTTATTATTCTTAATGTGAATAATCATTGACTTCTCCTATTGGATATAGAATAGAAATGTATGGTGTCACTTTACCTATGAAGAAATGGTCAACGAAAAATAACTCATCATCCAAATCCCTTGATAAAACTATTTTTATATGAGATTACTTTGATGATAAATGGAAAAACAGAAGAATCGTTTTTTGGATATATGATTTATTTGAGATAATAATAATATTATAAGTTTACAATATCTAATATTGTGAATTTTTTAATAGTTGGTCATTGTTTTTAGATGTGTAGATTATAAACTGGTTTTGGAAAGAGAAATGAGTGGTTTATATTCTCATTTCAATGTTGGAAAACAATATAGATTTTTATTAGAATAGTTCAAGAGTAAATAGCATGGAAATTAATGTAAAATCAATAGATATTGAAAAGATATTTTAAATATACCATGTTAATAATTTTATGAATTGGAAAAAAAATTACCCAGGACAAAGGCTTTTCTTTATAAGATATTTCAAAGGTGTTGGTTGGAAAATTTAGATTTGAGGAAATTCAAAATTTTCAATTTAATACAAAAAATCAATACAATGTGAGTTTCATTCATTTAACTATTTCACTTATCATATATTATTATGATAATTTGATGTGCAAGATATTTATATTTTTAATTTTATACTATTTATGAAATCATTAAATCTGGTATGGTTGATATATAGGATGATAAATTTCCTAGTATTTGATAAATGATTCATTATCAGAACACTAGTTAATAGAAAATTTATTAATAGAATACTTCAATGATTGGGTATTCTAGTGGAAAAGACAATTTTAAAGGTTTGAAGAGAATACTGTTTCATGGTAGAATGTTATCTTGTGAGCATGAACATGCCTCGAGATCCAATAAGTAAGGATTATATTATTAACATGATTGGATTATTTAAGGATTACAACCCATTAAATCATCTTAAGGAACTGAAAGGTGAATTTGGGCTAGAGTTTCTTCTCGATGGAGCTCAAAGAGCTATGGTGGTATCATAAATAAAACTGTGGTGTTATGTTTTATAGAAAATAAATAAGAATATAGACCTAGGATTGGTGGAGAATTTCATATATAATCATTATTCTGATAGATAAGTCATGACCCCTCCCAATAGATCTCATGCTGCGACTACACCAATATCGCCTCAAATAGGTTAGGGGATGGTCACTTTTACCGAGTAGGAATATCACACACATGGGTGGCCTTATATAATGTACCTATACATATATACACATCTCTAAGACCATAAAATGCTGAAATTTAATAAAACTAATAAAAAATCATGAATAAAACTAAAATACCACCATCATAGTTTAAAATTATGTAATGGAAATTAAAAGGGAAAAATAGAAAACCCCTCAAAAAGAAACTGAAATCAATTATATCTTGTAAAGTATAGAAGGAAATTATTGTCAAGGTAACTGAAAGAACACACCTATGTCTGAACAGATCACTAAGATCTATCTGGTCATGGTCCCTCTAAGAATATATGAAATGGTCTTTTGTCTACATAAGATGCAAAATTGGTGGAAAAATACCATGTAGGGGTGAGTATAAAAATACCTAGTAGGATACCCTGAAATTACTAAGAATATATAGTCAAGAATACTAATTATCTATTCAAAAGTAAATGTTAAATGAATATAAAAATAACATCCATATATAGTCAATATAGACACATAGTATCAACATAAAGTCATAACTCTGATTCTAGATTAGGATTCCTTCTCAAAGGTTTCATATAGTACTTTTTTGGGAGAACACACTCCACAAGTCAGATAACGCTATTAGCATCTATCTAAGATGTCATGCTCATCGGGTATCACAATAAGAATTACATACTAGAAGTCTAAAGATATTGATATAGAGAAATATAATCACTCCCATATCCATGTGGTATACCCACAACCTAATCTAGATTATCCCTCCAAGTAGATGATTAATGTCTGCATAGTGTTAGTCAAGACAATACCAAGAACCCCATGAAGGGAAAGTATAATGATAGAGTCTATCACTTTGGGCCTCATGAAAGGAATTCATAAATATATCCAAATTTTAAGTTACATATAAGGGATCACCATCCTATGCATCGAATGTGACTCTATACTAAACCCTTAAGAAATGGATCAAGAAAACATACCCTAAAGAAACATTTTCAATATAATAAGGATAGGGAACAAAGAGTTATTTGAATAGGTAAACTATTTTCACTATAAGTACATGGCATGTCCCCTTAGTAATGAGTTCTATCTGTGTTTTATAGACAATTCCCATGTCTATGTATGTGTTTCAGTATACCATATGTTGAATCATGTGTACTCCTAACCATGTTAAATACATTTCTCAGCCTACGTATATTTATTATGGTTGTTTCCTTTCATAATTATAAAATTTTTTCAATATTCTCTACTCATGAATATGTATTTATAACCTATGAGGTACACACCGAGCTTCCAGGTCATGTCACACATCACGTGATTGGGATCACATGTTGTATGAGATTTATCTTTACATGGAAACCCTGGAGCCACAAAGGGGTGTCCCACATGATGTGTAATGTTGGAATACACATTGTGAACTATGGGATTTCATAGAATATTGTTTTCTTCTTCCATGTACATCTATACCACCATCACCACTGGTTATTTCATAAATCCCACTCATGGGATTCTAATCTGGTTCAACCGAGTTTGATCGCTACTGAAGATCCAATTTATGGTTATCCCAGTTGGTCAAGAGTAATGCCACATATTTTCCATCATTTTACAACCCAAAACCCACACATTCAAATCTCTGATACAATATAGATCTTCTATCATAATCATTGTAGCTTGATCCCATCATCAATCTAAACCTAGTTCTACAATAACAATCTGTTGGGCCAAGAAACTGTTGTTCAATGATTTTTCTCCACTATTTTTTCCTACCACTGGTCAAATGAAACACAGATGATAAACACATGAAGAACGGTGGGAGAAACCATGAAACAAACAAAATAATAAATAACCTATGATTTTATTGGTTATCCTCGATTCATTTCCATTAGAATTATGAACAAATATCCAACTCAAAAAAACAATTTCTCCAAATAATCTTCGCAAAATAAACCATCGTCAACAATATGATCAAACTAAAAATCAATTCATTGGTTGATTGATTTTTGATTATCTTAGGATAATAAAGTGGTGAAAAATAAATATAATACAAATTTCCTACCTCAATGTGGATTGATCACTGGTGTAGAATAAATTCTTTTCATTTTAATTGGTGATAATCTTGAATTTTCATGGAAAAGATTATCCTGAATCTATCGGAATCGCTCTCTATGTATCTCTCCAATGACCTCCCTTAATTTTCAAGATTATGTGGAAAAACATTATAAATGGTCATAAGAATGCTTAAAAATAGTGTTACTAAGTTACTTCATCATGTTAAATAAAATAAATAATTTTATTCATTTATTTTATTTATTTTCTTCTGACTGTACTTTATGGAATCTCCTGATGCCGAAAAAGGTTTTGTCGGTCCTAGTGTGGGAACCATGATTTGAACTCAATGACAGCCTCGTATTTTTTATCTGACACTCTATTTATGAGTTATCACTATAGTAAAAATACAATTTCCTGGTGGTTTTTTAGAAATAGCGGCAGTTTAAACCGCCGCCATATGGTTCTATGATGGTTTTTGAAACCGCCAATAAAGTGTGTGTTTCCATACAATTGTAGGTAGTTTCCTAGATTTAGCGGTAGTTTATGGGTATCATCATAGTGGGTTCATTTTACAGTGGTTTTAATGGTTTGATTGGCGGCTTACCCCTCAAGAAATTGCTTTTTTTATGGCGGTTATAACCACCATGAAAAAAACAAGTTTCCCCGGGGGGAAATCGCCGCTCAAACCATTAAAACCACCACGATATAATAAAGGAATACGAAAACTATTTAGTGGTGGTTTTAGCCACCACTAAAAATATCGGTTTCTCTAGGGAAACCCACCAATAAAACCATTAAAATCGGCGCAATATAATAAAGGAATATGAAAACGATTTAGCAATGGTTTTAACCGCCTCTAAATTATTTTCCGTAGCGAGGTCTTAACCACCGTGGATAGCAAGATACTGTAGTTTTAGTGCCAGTTAAAACTACCGATAAATATATAATATTTATTTTGTGGCGGTTAAAACTGATTCTAAAGACAGATTTATAAAAAAATACAGCTGATACAGCAGGTCCATTACCAATTCCCTGAAAAAAACCATTCCAATAGATATAACATATTACACATCATAACCACAACAAATCACCAACATTGATATCATGTGAATCTCTATTGAATCCAATGAATAATAAGGCTCTATAAAAACGAACCAAAAAAGAGTAGAATTACCACTATAATGAACTCTAGAATATAAATGAAAGATAATAAAGGAGTAATGGAGGAAGATAGGGCTATCAGGAATCGAATGACATTAATCTAAATGATCTAATATGATCCAAGTGGTTTGTAACACCAAGGGAGGAGATTGTGGAAGGGGAGGGTGACTAAGGGTCAATTAAGAATTGAGGGAAAGTCTAAAATTCAAAATATGAGGTAATAAAACTTCAATTTATAAGAGAATCACACTGGACTCTACCAAAACATGGTTAATATCCAAAACGCATGTGGTGGGTTTGGTAAAATTGTGATCTAGAACCCTCATTTCCATAATACCATTTTTCCAATATTAAATAGAAGTTGGACTCCTACAAATCATATAACATGAAGTGCTCTAAGACATAGTGGTTCTTCTATATCCTTCCATGTATAGAATCCATGACCTCGTTCCCATTTCCCAACCATTTTTCCAACACTATTCCCAAGGTTATAATGTGGTGATCTTGGGATTCATATTTTGTACAGGTTGTCCTCCGATATTCCATGCCCACCAAAGGGCATTTCAAGATTCTCATTCTGTATAGGAAAACCACTAAGACAACTTGCATAACACCATGGCATGGCTCTAAATCCCATTTTACACAAGAGCATGCCCAATATAAAACTACCTCCTTCATATCCAAAAAGATCATTGCACAAGCCGTGGTGGCCTCCAAAAGGCTAAAACACCACATCAAACCAAAAAATCACCACAAAGCTCTTCTTAAACTTCTCCAAGACTTGATAATGTACAAATGGAAGTTCATAAAGGGTATGTAACATTACACTCATTCTATTTATTTTGGTTTCCCTGTTATTTCTCAATTCTAATTCAAGGTGATCATATTTTTTCCAAAATTATAAGAACTATGTGTGGATTGATTCCTATTTTCATGGGATACATAGTGATTCCTTGATCTACTATCTCAAACCCAACCAAAAAAATGATATCAAATCCTCCAATTTATCTTAGTGAGTGGGTTTATTCATTCACATTGGTTTTCCATCTATAGGGTTGGCATCAAGAGAAGTTCATTTCATTTTAAACATCAGTTTAAACTACATAAAACCTCATATAATAAGGTATTTTTTATATGATCTTAAACAATAGATTATTTTAGTCATTTTCATGTGACGTTAAACTATGTGATGCATGGACCATCTTGTAAGACATAAAACTTATTAGAGCTATCTACCTAGTAAAACATGTCTTCCACTACATATTATCCAAATCTACATAAGGATCTCTGCCATGTGGTTCTTTATCCATAAAACAATGTTATGAAAAATATGACTCTTACCCTATGAAAGAACTCAATATGCATAGGGGTATTATATAAAAACTATATGTGGATTGATTCTTGATGTTTCAATATATGGAATGATGTTGGGATCTCCTATATTAGTCCTTGGTGAAAATTATAATCACACTGGTTATACCCTAAAGATGATACCCTTCGTCATTCACATCATGAAATCAAGACATAAAAGGAAACATCAGAAATCAATAAAATACATAAAAGAAACATGAGAAAACAAGAAAATGTTAGGTCATGAAAATGTTTGGTGGTAACAATGTTCCACACATGATATATATACAAAACGACTATTACCATATTTTTCCAACATATCAACAAAACAACTAATCATATTCCAATGATGAACAAATCTTGTCACTCTCTCCACCTCCATCTCTACTTGCTACCACCTGAAAGAACATTATATAGAAAATTAAATATTGTTGTATATTTTTATTTAAACTTAAAACCAATAAAAGTTTGAAAACTAAATGATTTTGATTTTTTGCGATTTACCTGCTCACCACCAGTCGATGAAATACCACCGGGGGAAGATACCATCATCTTCTAATATAAATCAATACATGCTTTCTATAAAGAGGATATCGGAGCCCCCTGGTCATAAACTATGTTTCGTAGAGATACAATCTCTCTCTGAGTCTCTCAGGGTATGGAATGACTACAACCAAGAGTAGATGTAGATGAAATCCTCAGTGGCCTACCAAATACCTCAGATGTTAGGGGTCCCAAACCCATCCCCCACACTCTACCAGGATGATCCTTCTCAAGGACTTTAGCAATCAAGTCATCCTGGGAGACTGAGTATGACTGTGTAGGATTTCCATCCCACGGTTCATTAATTTTTACCTATAAATAAAATAGAATTCATATTAGAAGAAATGTATATTAATATAAAAACAAATAATAATAAGTTATTATAATGATAAATGAGTTCATACTCCAACTTCATTGGCAGGCTGATTAACAAAACTTCCCTCGTATTTTTTTTGAACATTCAACCACACTTCTGTTCGAGATGCTTCATGACCTAAACTCTGCGAATACATTAAAAATTAATAAATAAACAATTTAATGTATTAAACAAATAATATTGTCTTATAAATATTTAAACTAATGAAATTATTACCAGAGAAGATCGGCTTCTAGAAAAACCCTTTGACCTCGTAGTGTGAGGGATGACCTGCTTCACCCGGCTTGATGCATTCTTTCTTGAATGATCCTGAAAAAAAAAATTAATATTAATTTATTCAATTTCATCTCCAATTCATATACATTTATAAATGTAATATTATATTATTATAGTAATATATATTTAAATAATGTCTTCTTCTCATCACGATGTCTATTAACAAAAACTTTCCACTGCACTTTGGGTACCCTATTAGGTAGCTTGTTATAAATCTATTGGGAAGTCAATGAAGTATCATTGACATCACCCAAAAATCTCCATTTAATGTCTTTCCATTTTTTTCCAAGATTTTTTAGTGTCCACTTTCGTGCTATCACATCAGCAACCATAAAGTGGAAAAACATCTGTACATAGAAACTCATTTTGATAATATTAATAACATGAAATTAAATTACACCATAATGTATTAAAATTACCATTATTTGGGAATGAATAACATTATTTTCCCAACATGTAGGAATATGTCTCCAATCATCATATGAAATAAGAAGGAAAATGGGATATGTGACCCTAAAATCTGGCCAAATAATATTACAGCGTCATCTGTAGGGACCCCATATGAATCAAATGGGAAAACTATATTCTCCCTGGTCAAATTCCATACATCTGAAATTTTTATATCTTTCTCCATTGTTTCATTATTTCCATCTTTAATGAACAAATAGTTAATATAAAAAAAGTTCAATAAATTTATTCATATTAAAATTTGTACCTATAACAGTCACCCTCCTGTATCCCCTCAAAGAACTAGAAGTGGAGAGCCACTCCCGCACTACAGAGGCTCCTAAAGTAGGAGGCGACGACTAAGCTATTGAAGGGCCTCTCACATGGGGTGTGAGAGATGGTGTAGGGGATATGGTTCAGGGGGAAGGCAGATGGTGGCTCAAATGTCGTAGGGAGGGATAGAGATGGATAGTCATCTGTCATAGTGGTAGATGAAATAGTATATCACTTAATTCTTGGTATTCATGTAATTTATTCAAATAAAATTATGTTTAGGACATATATTTCAAAAAAAATTATGTAGAAAAAAAATTAAAACATATAATAGATGCAAAATACTAACAAAAAATATATACATAACAATGATAATGAATATTAAAAAAATTATAACACATAACTATTGATTAATAGGTAAAGAGATTAATATTTACTAGTTGAAATATATATAAATATGTAAAAGATTTAGAAACATTCTATGATTATATCAAAAAAATACTCAAAGACACGTTTTCCCAATATCCCATAGTGGTTTTTAGGGAGGGAGTGGTCCAGGTTGGGTAAGGCCTCCTATCTGTTTCACATACCAGCGGAGGAAGTGCCTGGGTAGTATTTGTATATTAGGCTAGGAGTAACTGCCAAGGGTTTGGGGCTAGGGGATAGGGGGATCTGGACATTGGAAGATGTACTGGTAGTTTCTTGGGCCTAGGAGAATACAGTTTTCTTGGAGGAGCAAATGTAGCTCCAGTCTGTTGTAACTGAAAATTCCTGCAAAATTGAACAAAGTTAATTCATCTCTATAAATATTTCCTCAAAATTCTGAAATCCCCTACCAATTTTGGTGATTTCATTGAGAGTAAATGCTACTGTTTTCTTGTGTATAGATTGATTTTAGAGAGAGAAATTTTTCTAGAAGACATAGAATTCAAAAAAAATACAATTTTTTTATGTCCATTTGAATGGAGAATATAGTAACACAATTGGAGGTGAATTTTGTTGATATGAATACTATAATTCAATAACAGGAAGCATAAATTCAATGGAAAGAAGATGCATTTCAATATTGGGAAGAGGAATATACCAGGAAGAACTCCAACTACAAGATTTTATCACTGAAATATCACAACTTAAGCTGAGCCAAACTAAGAGTTCAAATAATGGATTTCACATAGGTAAGGCTGTTGAAATGGAGTATGGATAATGTAGAATGAAGATAGAGATTGAAGGAGGGATTCAGAACAAGAAGTTTATAGAGGAGCCTGGTCTTCGAATGACTGAGCAGGGAGAGATTTGTAACATGTCAATGCAGTCAGAGATGCCCATGTTTTTTGGAGAGGATCCAGTTACTAGGATTATAGGAGAAGAGCTTTTCTTTTCAATCTAGAAAACACAGTAGGAACATAAGGTGCCTCTTTTACAGATCAACATGGAATGTATGGTCCATTATTGTATCATATCACTGAGATCAGTACAACCAGAATTAACTTGAAAATAGTTAAAAGTGGGGTTAATGGGACAATATAGAATTGCTGAGGAGGAAGATCATGTGGTATTTCTGAAAAAACTACCTCAAACAGGGACAGTGGATGCCTATGTAGATGAATTCAAATGGGAAGCATTACAGATACTTTATTTTACTGAGGGCTGGTACATGAGTATGTTTATTAGGGGATTAAAACCAGAAATTAGTATTACCATAATGACACATGATCCCAAGAAAAATGTATGATTGTTAACGTTTATAAGTCATGTGGAGTGAGATTTTCTAATCAAGGTAATAATCAAAACTACCAAACCACTAGGTAGGAAATTTGTTGTAGGGGGACTAAATAAAGGATGGAATTTATGCCCTGTAAAGGCGGTGTCTTCTGCTGAGTTTAATGGGGTATAAAGTAAACGATAAACTGCAATAAAATTCTGGGGAATTAGAAATTTATCCGGGGAATAATTTGAAAATCGTAAGTCAACGGGATTTGGCTATTCTTGTAGACAAAAGTATAATCATGGACATCAATTTTTAGAAAAGGGGTATAAACTATTGGTGTAGGAATTCATAGAGACTCAAGGAGAAGTTGAAGAGGATGCAGAAAATGAAGTCCAAAAGGAAGAAGAAACTATGAAATTATGGGAACTAGAATTTGGAACAACAATGAGTGACTTGGGAAAAAATATTGGAACCATGTCGATGATGATTGAAGGAAAAGTGAAAGGAATACCTTTACTTATTTTTATTACTTGTGGAGAAAATCATACTTTTGTTTCAAGGATGCTTACAAGGTAGTTTGCGGCTCAAGTGGACGATATAGAGAATTTTTAAATCTGTTTGGGAAATGGACACTATGTAGCTTTTAGTAGGTTGTGTAAGACATTACGAATTGAACATGGAATTGAAAATCATTTGGTGGATGCATACATATTTGATACAATAGGGCCAGATTTAGTTTTGGGAATTTCTTGGCAGGAGACCTTGGGATGCGTGATGATTAATTGGAGGGAAATGACTTTGAATTTTGATTGGGAAGGAATACTAGTGGCTTTTCATGGGGTTCATTCTTTGTAGTAAATTCTAGGAGCTATACAGTAATATTTGGTAAATAATAAAAATAATATGTAGGGAATTCAAAAGGAAATAACCGAAAAATATTATGTAGAAAAATAGTTGTATGTAGCACAAAAATGATAGTTACAAAAGATTATGGAGTGTTTCAGTTATTTGTTTAAAGAACCAAGAAGACTACCCCTATCAAGAGAAAATGACCATGCCATTATATTTAAGGTAGTGGTCGGGCCTATGAATATCCGGCCTTACCAGCATGCATACCACATGAAATATGAGATAGAGATTCTGGTACAGGAAAAATTGAAAATAGGATTTATCAGACATAGCCATAGTCCTTATTCAAGTCCAATAATAATGGTTAAAAATAAGTATGGAGGGTGGAGTTTTTTAGTTGAATATTGAGCTTTAAATAACATAACAGTGGCTGATAGGTATCTAATTCTAGTTCCGGAGGAATTAATGGATGAATATCATGAAGCAACTTATTTTACTAAGTTGGACCTCAAATCAAGATTCGATCATGTATGGATAAGGAGTGGGTATGTTGGTAAAATAGCATTTGAGACTCATGAAGGGCAATATGAATATATAGTTATTCCCTTTGGGTTGATGAATGCACAGACAACTTTTCAAGAAACTATGAACAATATTTTTCGATTGATGCTAAGAAAGGGAGTTTTGGTATCTTTTGATGATATTATTCTGTACAATAGTAGAAGGGTAGAGCATTTAGTTATGTTATAGAAACTATTACAGTTGATGGAAAACAATTCATTGAGAGCCAATCGAAAAAAATGCTCATTTGGGTGGTGGATAGTAGAGTACTTAGGATAAATAATTTCTGTTGATGGTGTTTCCACGGATCCTAAGAAGTTGGGAGAAATGGAAGAATGGAAAGTTCCACATAATATTAAAGAACTAAGAGGGTTCCTCAGACTTACTGGTTACTATAGAAAATTTATTAGAGATTATGGAAAAATTGCAAGACCCTTGATGTCATTAACCATGATGGTGGAATTTAAGTGGACCAAGGTAGCATAATTGTCTTTTGAGGGGATAAAAAAATAATGACAACTACACCCGTTTTGGGACAAGGATTTTTAGAGGTGACATCATTTAAATATTGTATTCAATGGAGAAAAAATGAGAGGGGTGTATCCTTGTAGGGAAAGTAAATATTTATCCACTTTTTCATTATCTAATGGGCTCCCTGAAATGGGATTTATAGGGGATAAATTTTCTTTTTTTTTAAAATCTGCTGGGGTGATAATTTTTAAACTATTATCTAAACATGTTCTTCATTAAAATCCTAGACACTTCAACTTTTCTCAATCCTAGAGTTAACCACCTCATTTGGGAACATTCATAACACTACAAAATCTCATATGTCTTGCTCAAAGTTAAGTGGGTAGTGGGCATTTCTTCTATTCTAGTTGGTGGTTGGTAGTCCCCATCTATCATCTAATGTAGAATACATCATGGAAAATAATCATGTATGAGTTATCGTGGATTATATTCCATAAAAAGTTAATAAAACTATAATGGGACCTCCAAAAATTGAATATATGTAATCTTTTCTTCTCCTCATAACTAGATTGTGTCATTATGGATATGGAGAAGGAAGAAATAGATCATGAAGCTAGGTGAGATGATGAGTCCTCTAGTAAACATATCCTATAGAAAAACATCATGAGAACCCTTCTCCTAGGCGTGGCAAGGTGGTGAGGTGTGGTAAGGAAAGACAAGGTGAAAAGATGACGAGGCAGTGAAGCGGAGAGGGGGCAAGGGGTGAGGCGGTGAGGAGGCAATGTGACGAGGGTTTTGGGGGTCGTTGGGGGGGTGGGGGAAGTGTTAGGGTTGAAAAAAAGGTTTTAGTGGTAGTTTTTAAAAAATCGCTAATAAATCATTAATAAGAAAATTTAGCAGTGGTTTAGTAAACCGCTCCTAAAAACTGCCACCAACAGCTATTAATGTTGTAGTGTATTCCACCTTTTAAATAGAATTTTGCATGTATGATATTTAATATATTTCAAAAAATAAATTTGGTCATATCAAATCTTTTGAATCTCATGTCGTCTCACCACAATGATCTAAAAATAATTCATTTAATATTCCCAATTAATTAATAGAAAATCAGAGACATTAAATTCTCCCTACCCTGGGTTTTTACATTCTAGAAATCCAAAACAAAAATGTTCCACAAAGATATGTGGGTACTGATAATTCATCTTTGTCCCCCACTCTTAGGTTCTTGTAGCACCCAAAATGTTTTTGGGTATGTTTCTCCTAAATACATAGTATTCATCAGATACCCTATATTTAATGAATCACTACACCTCTATAGAACAAAACATGTTTATTTATAATAGATAGTCATAACCTAGCCATTAAACATAAATTTTCTAGTACTGTGATTTGAATTTTGAAAATCTGACATACAAGGTTATGTTTATGATGATATTTAGATCCTGATAGAATTAACTTAATTTTAGGTGAATAGTAACCTACCCTTATGAATAGTAACCTACCATTATGAATATTAACATACCTTTATGAATAGTAATATACCTCTTAGGAATATTATCCATACCCTTTAATGTATAAATAAATTTAGGAACCATAAAAATGAAGATGAATATTTTAATTGTTAGTACTTTTCGATTAAATAATGATTTTAATTAAAAATTAAATTTATCATCTTTAGAAAATTATTTTTGAAAAATGGAGTTCATATTTGGATTCTACACGTATTAAAATGGTTACGATGAATTTTTAGGAATTTTTTGAAATACTTGAATTTTTTATGAATAGTAAAAGACGATAAATTGCGATAAATGCTAAATATTTGATTTACTGCATCATAGGTGATTCAAGGATGATGTAAGACCACTTGGATCGAATCCACATGCCATTATTACTGTTTTGGATCACATGAATCAATACTATTAATAGTCTTGATAAAAAAAATATTAAAATAATAATTAAAATAATGTAAAATCCCTTCCCCCCTCTATTATATAAACCACCCCTCATCCCCCTCTTACTCCCACACCACTCAAGATTCAAGAATTGCGTAAATTCTGACAAATATTCTTCCCCATCCCTCGCCCCACGTCCAAGGACTTCTGGTCTCACCAAAAGCCCAAAATCAAAGGTCTTAAAGAGTTTCTCAAAGAGGAGTATTCAAGAGGTGAACCTCCCTTCCTTTTTCATTCAATTCCTTTTAAATGTTCCATTATTTAGTTCTCTCTTCTCACCTCACCTCATAAAAATTCCATGATAATTACAGTACCAAAAATTTACTTTATTTTCATTATCTTAATGGAATATTTCTATATAATCTCTCTTTTTTCCCTCCTTTTATACTATAAATGCAAACACCGTCTGAGATGTGTTAATTTATCGCACTCAAGGAAGACGGGTTTTCAATTAGCATTAATATCTTCAGTACCGGTCATGAAACCTTTTTAATGGATGAACTAGATCATTATATATTTATATTATCATATATAATGTTTTTTAATATTTACACACTCATAATATAGAATAATAATACAAAAACAGATCATTGTGCACAAAACCGCCAAGCTAAATCCAGCTATTTTTCATTAAATTATCGAATGAGTCATCTTCATGGTATATAACCAAAATCATTATAAAATAATTTATAGCTTTCTAAAGTAAATAATAATATATATTAAAAATTTTGGATGTTTAAAAACATTTCAAATGAACTTCCATTCATGAATACAAGTAAACGAATCATGAAAACCATGGAAGAAAATGATTTCAAAACAATAAAATTGAACCTCTTAAACCCATCAAAAAGTCCATTAATGAACTGTTGGCACCAAAATATTTCACGAAAGGGATGGATGAAAAAGAAGGCTGGAACGCTGCCTCGCGAAGCACCAACGTGAAGCACCGCCGCGAAGCACCGCGGGCAGCGCGGTCTCACGAAGCTCCAGAGGCGGTAACTCTCCGCGAACGCATTTGACGTTCGTGAGCCCGCCGCGAAGCTCCAGAGGCGGAAACTCTTCACGGACGCCGTTGACATTCGCGAGCGCACCGCAAAGCACCTGAGGCGGTGTGCGAGTTCTGCTTCGTGGCGCCCCTTCCCTATAAATACTGGACTCCCCCTGAGTCTCGAGGATGGACAATCCGACCTTTCGGCTTCTCCTCTCCTGAATCGCGAAGCACTCTTTTCCCCGAGAATCATGAGCTCCGCGAGGTATTTCTACTTCTCAAGACGCCTCTGCTTTGTCTATTTTTGATCCCCTCTTCCGAGAGGGATGCCCTTCGCGAAGCTCAAGGGCATTCGCGAAGGAATGGGATTCCCAAGGGAACCCGGGCAGCCGCGGAGTGTTTATGCTTCGCGAACCACCCAACCTGTACTAGTGATCCCTATGATAAGGCGGGATCACTACACATCGCGAAGCACACTTCTTTGCAGGACCCTGATTCGCGAGGCACCTCTTCTTCGCGAGTCAGTGCTCCGTGAACACTGTTCCACTTCGTGAAGCACCTCCCACTCACACCTATGCCCCATGCCAAGGCCAAGGCACTCCACTTCGCGAAGCACACTCCTTTGCTTAGCGATTCCTCTTCCCGTGCGACCCTCTAGGTTTGCACGATGTGATTTCAAAGTCCCATGGACAACACCACCCGTGGCGTTGCTTTGCCTAATGCTTCTTCGCATAGGCACGCTAACGGCTACTGCTTCTTCGCATAGCCACGCTAACGTGGACCCCTTGATGGTTCGTTCCACAACCCCCCTTGACCATGGCCTTACTGGTGCCTTCCCTTCCCCAAGGACCAGAGGGTACTGGTTATGTATGTCCTAGGGGTGTGGATTGAACCCACCTCATCCGAGCTGCAGGATGTTAAACTGCCAAGCACCACGTCCTCAACACATGACTTTAAACTGTGACCCGACCTCGTGCCTCTCACGAAGGATCTCCCCATCTCGAAAATTATTTACACCACTTGTCTCCACAGGAATGGAATCACCCATCCACAAGGGATGATATCCTCCTTATTGGAGTGGCGTATGTTCATAGGAGAAGGGCGACCCTAGTTCCCCAACAGATGGTTGCACCTCTGCATCTCCGTACTTCCCCACTACCAAGGTCAGTGGAGGGCGTGATAGGGAACAAGGCACCCCCCATCATTGGACCAAGGTCCATTTTTCCTGTGCTTTGTTGCACTATGGGCCTCCATCCTGGAGTAAGTCCCAGCACCATGGGCCACCTAATGCGTAAGCCCCTCTTCGTTTCTCACGGACGCATCCTTCGCGACGTGATCATCAGGTCCTTGCAACCTCTTGTTTCTCACACCGAGCATGACTCACGTGGGCTTAGAGTGAGCACCGACCCTAAACACCACCCATAGAGAACTACGAGGACTTTGATCCATGTCAAGGCATGGTACGTAGGAAGCCTCCATGAGGTTCAAGCCACATTGCTCAGTCGTTCATTCATGTCGAGTTACGCCCTCGTCCAGCATGACGTTAAACTGTATGCCCCCCACTATCCCGTATGACATTAAACTTCACACCTATTCCACAACTTGAACTATGAGGACTTTGATCCATGTCAAGGCATGGTATGTAGGAAGCCTTCCAAAGGTTCAAGCCCACCACTCATAGGACCAAGGTCCGCCTTTACGTCGGTTCGCCTACAAATCCCATATGAACTACGAGGTCTTTGATCCATGTCAAGGCATGGTACGTAGGAAGCCTTCCTGAGGTTCAATACCACCCACCATCCAGTCATTCCGACCTCATTCACGACGGTTCACCCCTGTCCCGCATGACATTAAACTGTATTCCCCAATCTGAACTACGAGGACTTTGATCCATGTCAAGGCATGGTAAGTAGGAATCCTCCTAGAGGTTCAAGCCCATCTCCCATCGGACCAAGGTCCCTCATTTACGTCGGTTCACCGACACCCACCGCCCGTCGTTTATTCACATCAGGGTTCACTATCGTCCCGCATGACGTTAAACTGTATTCCATCAATTCTTTGAACTACGAGGACTTTGATCCATGTCAAGGCATGGTACGTAGGAAACCTTCCCAAGGTTCAAGCCCACCACTAGTGGACTCACGGGTCTACTTTCACATCGGTTCACTGATGAAACCCCCCGAACTACGAGGAATTTGATCTGTGTCAAGGCATGGTACATAGGTATCCTTCTAGAGGATCAAGCCCATCTCTCATCGGACCAAGGTCCACCTTCATGTCGGTATGCTGACGATGCCCATCAGACCAAGGTCCACCTTCACATTGGTTCACTGACAACATTCATCGAGCCAAGGTCCACCTTCACGTCGGTTTACCGGAACCATTACAAACTACGCGGACATTGATTCCCTGCCACGGGGATACGTAGGAAGCCTCTTTAAGGCTCAAGCCCAATTTCACCATCCCCCCTGCGATGGTCCCATTTCACTCCTCCACTCTATTCATCCACCTATCACCCACCCCGATTCTCGCCCGGATCGTCATATCTCAGTGAGACCATGTCGGTACTCTCCTCTTCACAGCTGACCATGGGCTGGCCCCAGTATCGGCATCCCTTCAAGGGAAATCCCTCAATCCGATCTATCCTAGCTAATGCTCCGGTTGGGTTGATCCGTCTCCGCTGGACGTTAAACTCGCGGCGTACCCTGTGTCAAACACGGGAAGCTGAGGAAAACCTCAGATATGTGTCTATGACATATAATTCCCCGTGCTCGATGTGGGATGCCTCGGGCTTCAACGCCCTCGAGAAGCCCTGTGACCAGGGATAATAGACAGACATGCCAGGTTCCCCAGCATCCAGACACGCTACTGATGCCTCAACGTGACTACTCCCCCGACTGAAGGTTTCTGCCCTGACCGAACCCTTTGGAATGTCCTGACAGAAGCAGTGTAATTAACCGACATCCATGGAAACATGGCACTGGGAAGAGTTTCATGAACTACGTATGAAATCTATGAGGGAGACCCGGACTAGGTGACGAGTTCTGAGGAGGAATCCACAAAAGGAAGAACCGACATCCCATCATCCCATTTCGATCAAGGAGCAGACGTCCCTGAATAAGGAGCGAATGCCGCCCGCCTTTGGAAAGCGGGAATGTGGGGCAACAAGAGCTACGCGTCCTCCTCCGCGGACGGACGGATGTGTGCACCCCGGAGAAAGCGTCGGAAACAGAAATGGTGAACCCGACGTGAAGTTCTTCTCCTCAATATGGAGATTAGTAGCGTCCGAGACACCAGTAGATTGACTTGTCACCGGATCCAGATATCCGGCACCTAGTCCCGCCAAGAAAATAGCGGGTCTGTCATGAAACTCATCGGAAGTTGGGGCAGTAAAACGTGGGGCACCCCGTTCTGCAGCGTGTTAGCGTGGATCCTTCTTACAGACGTGGAGAGTGGAAGGAAATTGGGGCACTGGTTTTCAATCCTTTTCCCTCTCAGTGCTGATGAGTTGATCCCTTCGTTTCTCAGGAACCAGGTTTCTGTTACAGAGACGCGATCACAACTCGCTAGCCTACGCAGGGGCAGGGGAAATATCGCCACAGCCACCCCACATGGCGCCGCTACTGCCACGACGGCTACCACATCGTGGAATATGGGGCTCCCACATCCCCTTTCCCCATCAGAGGTCATCCAGCGAAGGGTGATCAACAACCTCGTGCGCAGGTACGAGGAGAAGGGGGTCATCCCAACTAGGGATATGGCCTGCCTAGACCTGGAGGCATCCAGGCCTCGCCGTCAATGCCGCCCTAACAGGCCGCGTAGGGAGCCCCTGCTCCCCACCCCAACGTTCAACCATTTCGGGAGCCTGTCCCCGGAACGCCTCGACGACTCCTTGCCTTACGCCGAAGAGGCGGGCACCGTCCGGCTCAGCCCGCTCAGGGTCCCGACCCAAGGGCTCCAGGAAAGAGCTCCCACCCAGCCGCGTCAGCTCCGCCGTCCAGCTCCGCGGGAAGAGCAGGCAGGCCATGCCCCTGCACCACCTACACCATCTCGCCTGACCCAACTTCAGCGCCGGGCCTGGGCTGAGGACGCTCGCCCAGGCGCATCAACGTCGACAGCTACAGTGGACCGAGCCACTTCCGACATGTATCATGAAGCCCCTGCATACACTGAGCAGGGGCACTCCTTCACCCAACCAGGATCGAGACCCCAACCGCCCCACGGGCAGGCTGGGTTGACTCTCCGGGTTACAGGCCCAAGTGGTGATCGCCGCGAACAAACCCGCGGTGATGTCACCCCGTACGGAGGTCCTCCACGTACCACTACTCCAAAGAGTGTGGGCCTTCCCCGTTCCGAAGTTCATCATGGAGGCATGCCTCGTGTTACCCCCATCCCGAAGGAAGGCCTGTCCCGCGGCAGCGACGCTCGGCGCAGAAACCTTTCCCGCGCCCACTATACAGGGTATGGAGTCCATCCTGCTGCCCCCGACCGCCAACCTGAAGGCACCATCCATCCAGTCCTTCTCCAATGTGGGGGCCCTCCCTACGTCCTCTCTACAACCGGCGAAGGTCCTCCTCGCCCCAACAACTCGAGGAGTGAAGGTCAGCCTCACTCTTCCTGCATCGACCATGGAGGTCCTCCCCATGCTCCTGCCGATTCCAACAAAAGCTCCGCCTACATGGGTGTTGTTCGTGGAGGTCCTCTCCACATACCCTTCGACATTTGACCTAGTTCCCCTCGCACCTCGGCTATCTCGAGTGGGGGACCTCTCCACCACGGCCCCAGCGCCACCCCGAGACTGCCTAATAGGGATCAACCCTGTCCCGAAGAGCCACCCCGGGGCAGGAGAGTTGGCTGTCGCCGCTACAAGAAGAGTCATGGGAAAGCCCGGGTGGAGATCAAACCTGCCCGCTTCTCCGACTCTGAAGCGGAGTGCTACTCAGCGATGGAACCTTCTCCCCACTCCTCTGTATCAAGGACCGGGGCAGGAACTAGACGCGTTAGCCTCATTCTCCCAGAATATGAGGTCCACCAGATTCCCGTCTCTCTCCGCAGGTACATCCAGGAGGAAGAAATATTGGTAATTCCGCAGGTCTCGACCGTGCAATCATCGCCATCATCACCAGAAGCGCCCTCTACCTCTACCAGAGATCACGGAGAGCTGTTTTGGGGGCCAGCGGTGGTAGAACGACGACATGACCGGTCACCGGTAGCCGCGACTCCTGTGCCGGAAGTTGTGGCTATCAGCCCATCGTACCGTGACATCATGGCCAGGTCACCTCACTCTTCGGAGGATGGTCCGGAATTCGGCGGCCATTCAGCTCGTTCGCCGTATTCCCCACCGCCGAGTTTGTTTTCCCAGAGGTCCACCTCGGTACTGCTACCGGTCCCTCAGCCACCCCCGGCTGATGAGTGGGGCAACACAGGGCCAGACCCTGAGTCCAAACCCAGGAGCTTCTGGAGTATTCTTGCAGCAGATTACTTCCCGGAGAAGTTCTGGCCGATGGAAGCGCTGAACTTTTGCGTACCAGAGTCCCTTAACCTTAAAGAAGTGGGGTGTTTCTGTCGAACCCTATGGGAGACACACTTCCGCCTCCGTTACAAGCTGGTGGAATACCCCAGGAGTCTATAGAACTTCGAAAAAATTGGTGAGCAGTGCTGCCTAATCGATGCGGCCGCACTCCTTGTGGCCCAGCACCCCGAGTCGCCAGGCCGTCAGAGCGCCCTTCAATGGAAATGCGTTCAGAGTTTTAAAGCACTCCGCAGGGTCGTCAGGGAAGCTACCCCCCATGTGCAAGTCCGTGGTTTGGGACACTATGCCGCTCTCCTCTTCGACCCTATCTGACGGCAGCCTGATTCTCTATGCGACATCGAGGACATGCCCTCGAGAGGGGTCGCAGTCCACATGGATAGCGTCGTGGAAAAGGAAGACGAGCTTGAATTCCTTGATGGATACTTGCCCCCCGAGGGCGTACCGCCACTGCTGGACCCGTCAGGGAGGGTTACCCATCAGCAGAGGAACCTTCTAGGCCTCCCCGTACCCACCGAGTCGCTGGTACTCGGTCGAAACACCAGCAAGGGTAAAGAGAACTTCGGAACTGTCAAGAACTCTGACCCGTCCGCCTCTGTGCAGAAAATAGATGAAGATACTGAGAAGGACACGTTACGCCAGCTGCTTGCTGAGCAGAAGAGGCTGGTTGACGAACTCTTGGCCGAACGCGCCGCAGAGCGGTGACCCGACTATGGTAATCCCAGGCCGGGGAAGCAGGGGCAAGAACAAGTTCCCCCCAGTGAGATGCCTCCGGGCAACCCTGATCATGCTACTCCCACAGACAGTGCAGAAGCCGGAACATATGGCAAGAGGGCGCGATACGTCTCGCCAAACCCTCCCAATTGATGAGGAAATCTGAAGAATCCAGGTCGGGTTCCCCCAGTCACCCCGTAGGTCATTCCACCAGTTGATCCACGAGCTGCCGAAGCATTCTACCGCGTTGAAGAACCTGGAAATGCACTTGTGGTTAGGGATCCCCGTCAAGATAGGGACCCCCACCCGGATGATCTTATTGCGGCACTCACAGCCCGCCTCGAAGCATTGGAAATGCGGCAGGTGGCGGTCCCACCGGATGGCAAGTCGTATCCCGCGTTGGTAGATGATATGCCCGCACCTCCAGGTTTTGGGAACCCCACTTTCTCGCACTTCAACGGGACAGCGGACCCGCCGCAGCAGCTGGCTCATTTTTATTCCAGGTGTGGCCCCATGCTGGGGACCCCGGCTCAGCAAGAAGCCGCCAAGCTCCGATGTTTTGTACAGACATTGGAAGGTCTGGCATTCTTCTGGTACAACCAGCTCTCTATCGGATCAGTGACCGGTTGGGAGGATCTTCACCGGCAATTCTTATACCAGTTCAGCTCCACCATGTGGAAAACCAACATTGCGGACCTCTTCAAGTGAAAGCAGAGGCCTGATGAGCGGGTTGCAGATTTCATCACCCGGTGGAAGGGACTTATGTATTCCCTCGATATGCCACTGACTCATGAGAAATTACTGACGATGTGTGTGGGGAACGTCAAAACGGAGCTGGTACCCTCCCTGATTACCCATAACTAGCATGGAGGGTTCAGAGATTTCTTAGACAAGGCTCAACGCCTTGAGGAAGCCTTGCAACAGGCTAGTCAGGAACGTTTGTTGCCCCCTATGATCCTAGCCAGGAGGACCGCCAGGACTGAACCCGCCCCGGTGGCCCAAATAGAAGCCCCGAGGTAGCTGGAGTTACTGTCGGTGGCACCATCCCCACAACCCCACAGAGGTCCTCCACCTCAAGCACAACCTCCTGCCCAGCAGCGACCGCCTCAGAACCGACAGGTTCCCCCACGCAATGCGCCACCGCCACCTAGGCGAGACAATCAGGCGCCGCCTCCTCAGCAGGCCCCTCCGGCCCCTCGTCAAGGCCAGGCCCCCAGGGCCCCCTATCTGGAAAGAAGGCACCAGACTTATTCGTTCAACGAAAATCTGGTCCCTGGCTACTTCTGAAGTTCTCTAGAGCAAGGGATTGTGCGTCTGCCCGAGTGCAGAAGGTTGGTAGAGGCGAATCTCACCGATCACCCCAACCACTGCCCTTATCATCAGATTCTGGGGAACACCCTCAAGCAATGCTATGTGTTTAAAGACTAGCTTCAAGACCAGGTCAACAACAACATAGTCAAGTTGGGCCCAGCACCAGCGCAAGTGGCGGGTGTCTTTGTAGGATCAGAGATCGGCAGCGACAGCGAAGGCGAGTGGCAACAGGTCCCCAGCCGCGGATCCTGGAAATACGACGACTGGATGGCTCGAAAAACCGTCGTCTGTGCCCATGGTATCATCCGAGAGCACCTGAAGCACCCAGAACCTTCAGAAGAAGTAGCCGGTACCCCCGCATCGTCTTCACAGTCGACCTCTTCCCAAAAGGGCAAGAAGCGGCGACGCAAGAAGAAGCAACGTGCACCATCGGTGTCGTTGTCATCCCACACTCTCGGCGACTTTATGCCCCCTGAAATGGGGATTCCTCCCAGAATCTACCCAGCGGAGGATGACTCCTCGAGCGACAGGCAGGGGTAGGCTTCGGTTAACACCGTGGAGATGGTAAAGCCCTATATGACTCCCGAAGAGGGGGAGTGCCAGGCGAACCTCCCCAACGTTTCCAGCCGACGTCAACGTCAGCGGAATCGCAACCGCGCCAGTCATCGAGGTACGTCAGAAGGCACTTTCAGTCAAGCCGTGCACACTACTGAGACCAGGCAGCAAGCTCAGCACGCGCAACCCCATATAATGCTCTCGGTTCTACCTCCACCACCGTTCGTGCTACTAGATCAGGGAGAGCTGCCTCTTCCGTATCACAGTCAGTATTTCCCGGCTACAGGCCATCCATAGATACCCTATCCTAGTCCGGTGACTGCTCTCCAGGCTTCTACTAGTAGGCATCAATATGTGCCCAGTACTAGCCGATCGCCAATTCAACCAGCAGGACCCGCTATGCCTCCAAATGTCGGCCGACCTCCTGTATGCAGAGGTTCACGTTTGGCACGAAAGTATGATGTCCTGAAGCACCCCGATGGCATTCCGGCAAGGCTTTCTATCCTCGAGGCCCTTCTCCTGTCATCCAAAATGCGCAAGGCACTTGCCGAGGCCCTAAGGAGCCCCCTCCAGTTTGAGATGGAGGTAGCAGCTGTAGAAGCCTTCCATACCGAGACGATTGAAAATGCCGAATGTCAGGCGGTTATCTCGTTCTCCGGTGAAGATGACGACCCTCCTATACAGGGGCACATTCGCCCGCTATACATCACTGGCCACTTCAATGGCGCGGAAGTCCATCGCTGCCTCGTTGACACGAGTTCCAGAATCAATCTAATTCTGACCCGGACGTTGCGAAAGCTGGGTCTGTCTGAAGGTGATTTAACTCCCTCTGACCTCAGAATCTATGGGTACGATAGGACCGAGCAAACCCCAGTCGGCAAGATCCGCCTGAAGACTCAGTTCGGTGGCTTAATTGCCAGCACCGAGTTCATGGTCGTCTCTCAGGACACCGCCTACAACGCATTGATGGGTAGTCCATGGCTCCATCTACACGCAGCAGTCCCGTCATCGTATCACTAGTGCCTCAAGTACTCGCTCAATGGTCGAGTAGGCGTGCTCCAAGGAGATTCGTCCCCTTTTGCTTCTTGTGAGGCCCGCTATCTGGATGCGGGTTATTACAAAAGTATGGGTAAACAAAGCCTGGTAAATGAGGATGAACCCGCCCCGGTCACAAGTGATCCCTGGGAAAGCATGGATGACGCCTACATCCTCTCGATCCACCGATTGGAGGCCACGACCCCCGACATGGGGCAATGTTTTGTTGTTTCAGGTACTCAAGGAAGGCATGTTCCCATGTCCAAGCAACAGCAGAAAATCACCTCGTACTCCTACATCAACTAGGCTCAGGTCATCCCGGAACCTCCTACCCCTGTACGGTATCGGAATGTCAAGATTATGACAACGGCGGTACACTATACGTGTCGCTTCCACTGGGATGGAATTAACCGAATCAGGCCGACAAGTCACCACTGATTTGATATCATCAAACGGGGCCCCTTAGGCCGAAGGCCATATGGGATAGGGTCGACTGCCTTCATTGCTATGGTCTCAATGGAAAGTGACTCTCCTGATATGATGACTACTGCTGCCCGAGCCAGTACCAGCTGCCCCTCAGATCTTGATAGCCTAGAAGTATCTCCCGTCGCGGGAAGTCCCCCCACGGGTGGGGAGGAAGACCTGGAGGATGCTCCCCCCGCCTTTGAAGAAGGCGTCTCTACCACGGTTGATGAACTGGTACAGGTGAACCTTGGTAGTGAGGCAGATCCGAAACCCACATTGATCAGTGCAGCCATGTCCCCCGAGGAGCGGCAGCAGTATGTAGACTTCCTCAAACAACATCGTGACGTGTTTTCCTAGAGTTACAACGAGATGTCGGGACTAGCTCCACAAGTAGCCGTTCACCGTCTGGGCCTCTCGGCAAAACACTGTGGGTTTAATCAGCCTCCCAGGAAGATGCACCCTTCTCATGGTGCTATGGTTGAGGCCGAATTTGAAAAGCTAATCAAAGACAACTTCGTTAAGGAGGTCCAGTACCCCAAGTGGCTTGCCAGCATTGTGCCAGTCAGGAAGAAGAATGGGCAGATTAGAGTCTGCATCGACTTCCGCGATCTTAATCGCCACTTCCCAAAGGATGACTTCCCACTCCCAGTGATAGAGTTATTGATTGAAGCTACGGCCGGGTTCCAAGCCCTCTCTTTCATGGATGGATACTCCGGGTACAACCAGATCTGGATGGCCCCTGAAGACAAGGATTCCACTACCTTCAGGGCTCCCCAAGGTACCTTTTGCTACCAGGTTATACCATTCGTTTTGAAAAATGCAGGTTCCACTTATCAGAGGTCCATGCATCGCATATTCAAGCCGATTCTCGGGACATTGGTGGAATGCTACGTGGATGACCTCGTAGTCAAATCACGTCAGCGCCAGGACCATCTCAAATACCTTGAGAAAGTGTTCGGTTTCCTCCGTTCCCGTCACCTAAAGATGAACCCATTGAAGTGTGCCTTAGGGGTCACCTCTAGGAAGTTTCTGGGCTTTGTTGTCAGATACCGAGGTATCGAGATCGACCCGGAGAAGATCAAGGCCATCAGCCAAATGCCTCTCCCGAGCAAAATTCGGGAACTTTGAGGCCTTCAAGGCCACTTAGCCTATATACGCCGATTCATCACCAATCTGGCCGGTAAGTGTAAGCCCTTTTCTTGGCTCATGAAGAAGGGCGCCGCCTACGAATGGGATGAGGAGTGCCGGACCGCCTTCGAGGAAATCAAGCAGTATCTGCTCCAACCTCCGGTCTTGATGCCACCCGTCTCCGGAAAGCTACTGGTCCTTTATGTGACCACCCCGGAGAGATCCCTCGGTGCGCTGCTCGCCCCGAAGAATAACGAGGGTACTGAGAACAGTCTCTACTATCTCAGCCGCATGCTTCTTGATACGGAGGTCAGATACTCCCCTGTCAAAAAGAGCTTCCTTGCACTCGTCTTCGTCGTGTAGAAGTAGCGACATTACCTACAGCACCATGAGGTGCAATTGGTATCCCGGGTAGACCCACTGATGTACATCCTGAACTGCCCCATGCTGACTGGCCGACTAGCACGGTGGGCAGTGATTGTCCAACAGTTTGATATCAGTTTTGTACCTCAGAAGGCCATTAAGGGACAGGCGTTGGCAGACTTTTTAGCTGCCCATCCAACCTCCGCAGATCAATCCCTGGACCTGGATTTTCCTGATGAGATGATCCTCTCAGTCGATCATGTTGTCTTGTGTTGGAAAATGCATTTCAGCGGCGCCTCCCAGATCTGCACCGATGGGAGGCTCAACGATCCCAAGCACAACAGAGTGGGCCTGGGTATTGTCTTCATTACCCCGGCGTAGGTTGTCCTTCCATACTCGTTCTTGTTGTCAGAAGTTTGTACGAACAACGAGGCAGAGTACCAAGCTCTCATCACCGGCCTCGAGTTGGCCCTTGAGAACCATGTGCCCCATCTACATGTGAAGGGAGATTCAGAGCTGGTAATCAAACATGTTAATGGTGACTACGTTGTCAGGAAGCCGGAGCTCGCACCATTGCTAGAGTACACCCTCCACCTAATGGCCCAGTTCTCTTCTCGACCAGAGGTTACCCATGTCCCACGGTCGCAGAATGGTCAAGCAGACGCCTTGGCTGGCTTGGCCGCATCGCTCGCAGAACCCGAGAAAGATGATTTAATCATACATGTGGCACACTGAAGAGTCATTGCCCCCGTCACCCAATAGGACAATGATGGCCTGTGGGTAGGTCATCTCACTGCTGGACCCTCTACATCAGGGGTCCCAAGTTCGTCAGACACAGTGGTTGAAGCCACTCCCAACTAGAGGGCACCTTTTCTTGAGTATCTCCAAAATGGTCGCCTCCCGGACGACTGGGTCGAGCGCGAGCGAATCCGACGCCGCGTGCTGCAATTTACCCTCCAGAGCGGCCCCAGACTTGAACAGATCCTCTATAAGTGGAGTTTCGATGGTGTCCTCCTCCGTTGCATCCAAGGAGTAGAGATACCTCAAGTTATGCAAGAGTTTCACGCCGGTTCCTGTGGCGCCAATCAAGCTGGGCCGAAGCTGTCCCATCAGATCTGGAGGTTGGGGTACTTCTGGCCCTTTATGATCCACGATTGTATTGGATATGCCAAGAGATGCCACGTGTTCCAAGTTCACACCAACTTCCTGCATAGGCCGCCGGAGCCCCTCCACCCCACCAAGTGCTCTTGGCCATTTGCGGTATGGGGACTTGATGTAGTGGGACTGTATCCACCGGCAACAGCCCGCCAGTGTAGATTCATCCTGACTGCTACAGATTTCTTCTCCAAGTGGGCAGAGGCAGTTCCGCATAAAGAGGTCAAGGCCTGTTCCATCGTTGACTTTGTGAGCTCCAACATTATCCAACGGTTTGGGGTCCCTCATGCCGTCCTTACCGATAACGGCACCAACTTCCGAGCGGCTGAACTGAAGAAATTGTATGCCAAGTACGATATCCGGTCGAACCATACCTCCTGATACTATGTGTAGGCAAATTGACAGATCGAGGCGTTTAACAAAACCCTCTCTAACATTCTGCAGATGATGGTTGGTCAGAACAAGAAAATTTTGCCCGACAAGCTCCCCAATGCCCTCTGGGCTTACCGGACGACGACTCGCAACTCTACCCAGGTGACCCCATATTCTCTGGTGTATGGAGCTGAGGTCGTCCTACCCATTGAGATCCAGCTACCGTCGTTACGCACTGCAGTTTATGATCATCAGACATCAGATGAGGTAGCCGAGATCCTTCTAGCTGAATTGGAAGCACTGGAAGAGAAACGGCTTCGTGCCCTGTACAATCTAGAAAGGCATCAGGATAAGTTAGCGAGGGCCTTCAACAAGAAGGATCGTCTCCGCTCTTTTCTATAGGGCGACCTGGTACTGGCCCTTCGAGTGCCAATGATTCCCGGTAGGAAACCGCCCAAATTAGAACCCAAATGGGAAGGGCCTTATATCGTCCATAAGGTTTACCCCAATGGAGCATACTCCTTGGTGACCATGGATGGAGAGCGTATAACCCCTCCCACCAATGCCAAGTTCCTTAAGCGATACTTTGCCTAGGGAAAAAGGGTCCTGTACGACCCTAAACTGCAAGTTGGTCCTGCACGACCCTAAACTGCAAGTTGGTCCCGCACGACCTTAAACTGCATCTTCATCCTGCAAGACGATAAACTGTGAAACGGTCCCGCATGACCTTAAACTGCACATTATGGTCCAACATGACCCTAAACTCTAAAGTCATGCACGACCTTAAACTGCATCTTCGTCCTTCAAGACAATAAACTACAAAAATAGTCTGAGCTCTATGACTTTAAACTAAGATCTCCCCCCGTCCTTACTACAAGATGTTAAACTGCAAGCCAGTCAGGCCTTCCTTACCGAGGCCCAGCCTCAGGCCCTTTGGCCTCCTCGGGCCCCAAGGCCCCTGTCCTTACTGCAAGACGTTAAAATGCAAGCCAGTCAAGCCTTCCTGACTGAGGCTCAGCCTCAGGCCCCTTAGCCTCCTCGGGCCCCTGGCCCCCCGTTTTCACCACGAGACGTCAAACCACAAGCTGGTCAGGTCTCCCTGACCACGGTCCGGCCCCAGGCCCCTTGTTTTTTTCCCCGACTTACCCTATTGTGGGATTGTATGGTATAGTATGGGATTACGTCCTCATTCATGTCGGATAACTTGTCGTACCTTACATTTCCCCAAATGAGATTCTCCTCGTCCCGCATGACGTTAAACTGCATTTCAAGAACTACGTGTGGCTTGATTCCCATCTTCATGGGATACGTAGGAATGCTCAGACGCCTCGTCTTGAGCCCAGCCCCAAGCTTTTCTCTTCCACTATCCCCTCCTGGGAATTGTTTCCTTGGAGGATCTTTGTGTAGCCAGGGAGTAGGATTTCTTAGCCCCGCTCATACAACCCCGCTCACACAAGGATTGTAAGGGTCGCACCATGTGCCCACTCCCGTTCTTCTATTCCCCCCACGTCCTCACCGCATGACGCTAAATTGCATGGCCTTCAAGAACTATGTATGGATTGATTCACATCCTAATGGGATACATAGGAACGCCTGGTCATTTCATCCGTTGGCCCAGCCCAAAAGCCAAAGTCTTCCCCTCGGGTCAAGACATGGCAGGGTGCACACTTTTGCCCCAACTCACATCGAGCAAGTCTCGACCCTGCTGCACATCCCCCTAGAGATGTTTACCTCTTTCATGGATGTATACATCTATACTTCACCCACTCTTTGACTAGGATTCCATCATTTTTGCACACCTGGAGGGACCCCTAAGAATGACCTGGATACTACGCCCAAGGGATCTCCTACCGATACGGGCCAGCGCCCCCGAGGGTTTTCAAGCAACAAGCCAATACAAGTCCCGTGTTGCGAATTTGGTCAGCGGTCGATGCTCATTTTTTTATCCCATATCAGGTCACCATAGGAACGCTGTTTTTCGAACATGTTCAACAGTGTCCTGGATCTTTGGGTCCACCCCGAGATGTCCCAGACATCGAGTGCAGTGATTTTCTTTTCCCTATCCCGAAGTGGCAAACTTCCCCCTGGGTGGTGCTAGCAATCAGGCCCACGACCCTGATTCCCCATAGGGGTGTACAGTGTAGTGTAGGACTATGTCCTCATTCACATCGGGATCATGTACCATGTCGTACGCCTTCCTCTTACGAGGCCCAGCCTCAGGCCCCTTGGCCTTCTCGGGTCCCCGACCCTTGTCCTCATGTAAGATGTTAAACTGCAAACCAGTCAGGCCTTCCTGACTGATGCCTGACCTTAGGCCCCTTCGCCTTCTCAGGCCCCTCCACCCAATCTCTTACCCGGGGTGTACGGTGTGATGTAGGACTGCGTCCTCATTCACGTCGGGATCATGTACCATGCCGTACGCCCTCCCTTTACGAGGCCCAGCCTCAGGCCCCTTGGCCTTCTCGGGTCCCCGACCCTCGTCCTCATTATAAGAAATTAAACTACAAGCAGGCCAGGCCTTCCTGACCAATGCCTAACCATCAGTCTCCTTGGCCTTTCCGGGCCACGGCCCAGGTCCTCTCTTATAGGATTGTATGGTGTGGTGTAGGACTACGTCCTCATTCACGTTGGCTTCTTCTCCATACCGTACCCCTCCCTTGTTTAGGGGTATATTACTCCCCTCTTCGTCCCGTATGACGTTAAACTACATTTGGAGAACTACGTGTGACTTGATTTCCTTCCTCATGGGATACGTAGGACCACCTGAATGTCTAGGATTCGGGTCCAGCCCCATCCCTCGGGAATCTTTGTCCCATCTTGGCCCCTTAGCCTACCCTTCCTCCATGAGGGGATTATATGGTGTGGTGTAGGACTACGTCCTCATTCACGTCGGTCTTGTAATGACCATGCCATGTACCTCTCCCTCCTGAGCTGTTTTGTCGATCCCTTTTTCGGTGGTTCACCAATGTTCCTAAGAGTACACGGGTTTATTACCTTGAATGAAAAGCTTTACTCGGACACGTCCACACCCGCTTTCCAGGCATTGTGTATCCCTGCATCAGGGCTTTCACCATCTTTCACACCTGGAGGGACCCCCAATAATGGCCTGGATACTACGCCCAAGGGCTCTCCTACCGTTACGGGCCAACGCCCCCGAGGGTTTTGGACAACAAATCGATAAAATCCCCCATTGCGAATATGGTCAGCGGTCGATGCTCGTTTGTTGTTCCCACCTCAGGATAATGCGATATGGACACTGCGTTTCCACCATGGTTAATAGTTTTCCATATCGCCACGCCAACCCATTAAGCCCAAAATGTCGGGTACACAATTCACACCCTTCATCACTTAATCATGTCCGAGTAGAGTCTCAGAACTCTTGGTACTTTTCCTCCGTGCACGTCTGTGCGTGGGGGGAACAAGCCGCGTAAAAGGTGTCCTTCGGGGCTCTCTGCTGACTCCCCTTTGACTCGCCACAAGTATTGCGATGAGGATACCCCCCTTGTTTCCCACACCGAGTTTAACTCACGTGGGCTTAGGGATCGGGTTGACATCTATGCTTACTCGGGAAGCTGTCACCATCCACGGTCCGAGCTCTAAGACCATAAACTAATATTCTCATCTGGAACTACGTTCGGCTTGATTCCTATCTTGATAGGATATGTAGGAATGCTCAGACCCCTTGTCTTTGGGTCCAGCTTGAGTTCAGCAAATTCACTTCTCTAGTCCTGCCTTCAGGACCCCGATTACGGGACCGCGTGGCGTAGTGAGAGATTATGTCCTCATTCACGTCGGGTTTTCAATAGCTGCACCACACACACCCCCATTCTGAGAGTTAGCCCCCATATTCCTTGTCCATCATGACATTACAAGGCACCCTTCAGAACTATGTGTGGCTTGATTCCCATCTTCATGGGATACGTAGGACCACCTGAATGTCTAGGCTTCGGGTCCAACCCCACCTCTTAGAGATTTCCTAATCTCCTGGTCACCTAGGCCATTTGGTCTATCCCTCTCCAAGAGGGGGATATGTAGGTATGATACAAGGCTTTGGGCACCATGCCCCCTTCTCCCAAGAATCCCCCATCTCTCGATCACCCTCAAGTTGAGTCCCTCGACTCCATACAGCTACCAACCCATGTGTTAAGAATACTCTGGTCTAGGACCAAGAGTGTCAGATTCAACTTGATCAAGTTCCTTCCACTTGTCAAGCTTCGTGTTCCCCTCCATTCGGGCTTCCATTACCTTACACACCCAGTGGGGCCCCCAATAACGGCCTGGATACAATGCCCAAGGGCTCTCCTACTGTTACGGGCCAATGCCCCTGAGGGTTTTGGACAAAAAATCGATAAAATCCCGTGTTGCGAATACGGTCAGCGGTCGATGCTCATTTGTTTGTCCCCATTTCAGGCTAACGCGATAGGATACTATGTTGCGAACATGGTCAGCAGTAATCCTCTGTCATCACGCCAGCCCCTTCAGTCCTCGAATGTTGGTTGCATGATTCGCATCATTTTCCACCCCATCATGTCTAGGTGGAATCTCGAAACTTTTGGCGCTATCCCTCAGTGCACCTTTGCATGTCAAGGGGAAAAAGCTGCCATATGGCGTCCTTCGGGTCTCCCATGGTCCGAGATCTAAGACCATAAACTAAGATCCATCTAGAACTACGTTCAGCTTGATTCCCATCCTGATGGGATACGTAGGACCGCCCGGACACCTTGTCGGGTCCAGCCCATTTGGGGAGCTAGTCTCTCCCCATGTTTCACCTCTTACCTCTATATAGGCCCCTCAGCCTGAGGTCTCCCTCTTGGAGTGGCGCATAGTGTGATGTGGGATCATGTCTCCATCGATTGTGTCTCATGACACTGCGCACATTCCCCGCCTATCATCGCCTCTGCTACGTCTGCGCTACATGACGATAAAATGCATACTTGGTCCTATCATATGACCCTAAACTGTGACATTATCGTCCTGGCCGCATGAAGAAAAACGGAATTGCATTGTGGTGACCTCGTTGTAGAGGACATCACGTTGGGTATTGGTCATGTGCCATGCCATTTGTCAACGCCCATCATGGCTTGATCCTTGTGGCGACACCACGGCCTACTACTCTAGGCCTGTCGCTTCACAAAAAAACCATTCACCTTAATGAACAAACAAGACTTATCAAATTCTGCTTCTTTTAGTGCAAGGGCCACGGTCGCACTCCCCCTTTTCCCCTGGCACTGGTACCTTACTATGCCACCCTTCAGAACTACGTATGGATTTATTCTCATCCTTATGAGATACGTAGGAGCGCCCGGGCACTTCCCCGCAGGCCCAGCCTAACCTGTGTGTTCGTTCCCTCGACTCGAGCACTTCCCCAGAGAATGCATGGTAATTAGGGCTTAGGTCCTCATTCACGTCGGGTTCTGTAAACGCCTTTCCATGTATCCCCTGCTCCCCTTACCCATCCATGGTCCGAATTCTATGACCCTAAACTAAGATCTCTCCATGGGAAAGGAATCTACTCCCTCTCTCTAATACATCTCGTTGTCATATTCAGTTGTGTTTTAACAAAGAGCCCGAAGTGTGGGATTTCTACAGGGGCATCCCCCTCATCCCATGACCATGCTTCGTGAACTCGCTATTTGGATCCTCATACTCCTCCACATCCAAAAGGACCCTCGGACGACATGGATACTAGGCTTAAGGGCTCTCCATGAATGTTGGACCTAAGGGCCCACCAGTCGTTTCGAGCCAACGTCCCTACGGATATTTGACAACATTTGTGACATGGTCCCGTGTTTCGAACATGGTCAACGGTCAACCCTCATTTGTTTTTCCCCATTCTAGGCTAACGTGACAGGATGCTGTATTGTGAACATGGTCAGCAGTTGTCCTCCATCGTCACGCCGTCGTCATCGTGATATGAATCTTGAGCTCCATGATTCACACATTTCCACTTCCTCATGTTCAAGTGGAATTACATCATACTCGGCTCTTTCTCTTCGCGCATCTATGTACGCTAAATGATCGTGTTAGCGTCATTGGGCCGGTATTCACCAAGCATCCCTTTGCCCTAACCTACCCCTTTCCGTGTCAGGAAATTCCCACCACTACTGCTTGTTTCCCACACCGAGCATGACTCACGTCGGCTTAGTAGTTTTGGAAGGATGTGTACCAACACAGCCAAGCTTCTCCTCATCCCGCATGACGTTAAACTGCGCTTCCAGAACTATGTATGGCTTGATTCCCATCCTCCTGGGGTACGTATGAATGTCTGACCACTCTGCTTCAGGCCCAGCCTAATCCTCATTCTTGGTCCCTCGACCTGAAGAGTGTCCTCTGGGAGTATGTGGTGTGATTTGGACTCCAAGCCCTCATTCACATCGGCTTCATGTCTACCACACCACACGTCCCCTGGGATCTTCCCTTTAATTCCATGTCCTATCGTATGACGTTAAACTACAGGAGTCCATGTTTCCTCAACGCATGACACTAAACTGCGGTTCTACCCTGAACAAGTTCAGGATGCCTCAAGATCCCATTGGGAAGTGACAGATCCCCTCGCCTGAGAGGCCTTTTCTGAAAGAAGGAATGATCCATGATCATACCAATGCACCCATATGGTGTACTCCCACCACAGTGGTGTAACTACCTAAGTGTTGGATTCTATTTGGACAAACCATCACTTTATATTCCACGCTTTGCGTGCCCCTTATTCGGACCCTCGTCCTCTTTCATGTCTAAAGGAACCCCCTAACGGCCTGGTCCCACGCCGTATCGGCTCACCTACCATCCTGGGCCAACGTTCCGGAAGATGGGTCATGTTTGGGAGGACCCCCTAACAGTATGGATGTCTGACCTATGGTCCGCCAACTATCCTGGGCCAATGTCCCGATGGATTGATCGACAACATTTGTGACATGGTCCCATGTTTCGAACATGGTCAACGGTCGACCCTCATTTGTTGTCCCCGTTACAGGCTAACGCAGTAAGGATACCGCTTCTCCTCCAAGGTTAACGTTTGTCCGTTATTGTCACGCCATCCCCATAGTGTTCCGAATCTTGGGTATCGTGATTCACACTTCCCATTTTCATCTGTTTGGACCGATTTCAGCGCCCCTGGCGTTGCCCCGTTCGTGCATAAGAGCACGCTGAAGAAACGGTAATTCGGCTATCCTGGAAGTTCCTTCTCCGATCAAGCCTTTTCCGTCTTTCAGAAATCTGGATTGGTAATCCGAATCCCAGATGTCCGGAACATGATACCCACTCTTATTTTAGGTGGGATGAGAGGGAAACTATCTCCTGTTTCTCACATCGGGCTCGACCCACGTGGGCCTAGGGAATTGTCGCCGAACATCCCGCAAAAATTGTAGGGATGTAACAAGGCAATTCAAACAGTGGAAATCGTGCATGCTACGGCATTCAAAACAAAGAAAGGAAAGAAATTGAAGCACGAAAGTACCAATAAAAGGGTTTTGGGTTTGTTACAATACCCGTGGGTCGACTCCCCCATGGATGGGTTGACCCCGTCAAAAGAGCGTTGCAGCTCCGCCACCCATTGGCTTGTGGCATCCAAGGCTTGCTGCCTCTTTCTTAGCTCCTGCTCCTCCACAGCAGCGGCAGGGCACAGTTCGTCAGTCCTGGCTTTGGCCCTCTCTATGTCAGCTTGAAAGGCAGCCATCTTTCCAGAGGTCTGCCTCATATTCTCTTCTGCCTCTGCCAGATGGTCCTTCAACCATGAGACATGCTCAGATTGTGCATCAAGAGAGGCTGGAAGCTCGTCTTCCCGGGTCTGCATCTGTTAGACCTCGCCTTCAGCCTCCTGGAGCTTCTTGATGGTGGTCACCTTCCTCCACTTCCAGCCCACGCTGAGCCCACGATCATGCTCCCAGATCTTCTCATCCATAAGATCTCAGATGAGTGCATGGGGACGTTGGGCATCCACTCCCCCGGCACACAGTTCGCGCAACCGCGAGCGGAGTCTATCCATCTCAGCCAGCCATTGCGATTGGGGGGTATCCTTGATAAAGCGTGTGATTAACATCCACGACCGGCGGCGGACTATGCTGCTGTCTTCCTCGTCAGAGGCCGTTTCGTCCCAGTCTGCGCGATTGGCAGGCTCGTATGCAGGATACACCAGCAGGAAATCCTCGGCAGGATCAACATCTGGTGTTGAATCTGGTACGACACCTGGCGCCGAAGCAGGCGTGACAAGACTGGGACCGACCGGTTGATCCTCTTCCTCGGAGTCCACCTCAATGGCTTCGGGTGTGACACTGCTGGTGGTACCGCCAGTGATGGTGTGCGTCGCAGCTTGAGGAGATGGGGGGACTATTGCCACCATCACCGGCATGCCCCTAGGAGGGACGCCACCAGACATCCCAACCAGTCTTGCCGCAGCGGCCCACGCCAGTCGGAGAACTGCACGACAGAGAGGGACATAAACGTTTGTTGGCCGGCATGGTCTAAATATGACGACAGGGGAGCTGGTAGAGGAGACATACAGTGATCGACCTCCTGGCGCTGCTCTTGAGCCGGTACTGACGGGACCCCGAGGCGAGGCCCTCCGTATACTGTTGGAAGGTCTAGAGATTCCGTAGGAGCCTCCTCAGGTGCTCTAGTCCCACCAGACATGGAACTGGACGCAGCCATAGGCGTAGGTTCTGAAGGTCCCGCATCATCACACGCTGAGGGACGGGAACAAGGCCTACGAACAAGTTCCTCCTGCATGGCTCAAACATCGGTGAGAATTTCATAGCAACCCATGGACAGATCATAGGGAAAGAAGTTCGGAATTCTACCTCGAGAACCTCCGCGAATTCGTCGGAATTTGAGCCTTGGTCTCTGACCTCGCCCTCCTCCAATGGGCTCCCTCCTCCAGCCTCATCCTCCCGAGAGGAGTCCTCTGATTCTTCCGGCAGGGGGAAGATCTCCCTCAGATCGGCAGCCAATAACTGTGGGGGGACCGTTTGATTAAACAGTACCCTCACCCGGTCTGTCATTGGGCGAGGGACACCACTGGAGTGGACATAATCCTCCAGCTCATCCAAGTACTGTTCTGCCTCCGCCGGAGACACCATGAGTCCAACCCGGACTGTGCCTATGCCCGGTAATTCCATCCCGAGGCGATTCAGGTGGGCCCATATCTCGGGTGGGCTGAGGAATTTCTGGTTGACATCCCAAATGTCCCAAGCTTCCGGGAAGACGGCATCCTCTGCCATATCGATATGACGCAGCCACTTCCCCAGAGCCTGAGTGGATATCCTGCGAAATCCCCTCGGTGGATGCCCCTCTGGATGGCCTTGCTCTTATGGAATCACCGGATCCACCGCTGCTGCCATACCCTCGGCCGGTGCAGGTCTCGCCGCCATGGCAGCCCCGCCACCGTGAGCGGCCCTAGCTACCCTCCGACCCCAACCTCAAGATAGGGGAGGCCCACCGTCACCAACCTGAATAGTTGGTTGCTTCAGCATCTCACTTGGGTAAGCAGCCTCCCAACAGATGGCATACTCCCTCACCAACCCAGAAGCGGCGGTGGATGGAGACAATGTAATCCGCATCTTCCCATATTCTCGTGTGAACATGAGCCATAGCTGCCTCATCACACACGGGTGCTCCTCGTGACGCACCTCCCAGTAGACCTGCGGGGTCAGCCGCTGGAGGCACCGGAACTGCCTCGCAAACCGATGCGAGGTGTACAGTTCGTCGATTGGCTCACGATCTATCCGACCACCAAAACTCCACCTTGAAAGGCCAGGAGGTAAGGCCGATGTTCTTCCGTTCCCCGCCCGTCATCAGTAAGTATCCCCGTCAGCAATAGGAAGGGGTGTAAGTTAAACTCATCCTCCCTCTACACCCGATTCAGCACCATTGGAATAGCTAGTTTGAACAGGATGCTCCCGACCACGTTTCGGATGGAGGGGCGGAAGTTCGATCCCGGCGGAGAAATGGGGTTTGGATACTCGTAAATCCACCTGATATGCGCTGCGATCCACCCATACAGGAGGTGGAAGCGCCCACATATCCTTGGCGGCTTCTTGCCATCGCTAATGTGCCGCAACATTCTGTACAGTTTGGTGAGCATCGGGATCCCCAGATTGATCCGCTGCCCCATGGCCAACATCGATGCCATAATAAACGAGCTGGGACGCACCCCCCTGCTTGTATCCCTCACCGGTAGGATCCAACCACAGATGAGAGTCGCGATGAACGCCGCCAGCCTGACTATCGGCTGTTGATCAGTGCTGACACTGAAACCCCAAGTCTTCCATTGGCTGTCCTCAAAGACCCGCCAATACGAGTGCCCCTTGCCCCGTTGGGCCGCCCTTGGACAAGTTCGAGGCCTCGGAGGGATCCTTCGATTCTCTGGGAAATTCAGGAAGCATTTGAACCATCTCCTAAAGTGGACATCCCTTACTGCCTCCTTGTCCTCTCGAGGGACAAGTGCCATCAGCACTGACGCCAGTTGCGGAATTTGCTCTGTATCCTCCCACGCGCTGATGACAGGGAGGAACTCGTCATACATGGCCCCCCAGATCAGGACCCCAGAAATTTGGTTGACATCCCACAGGCTGATTCCCACCTCCATGTGATGCAGATGAAAGGTATTGGTCCTAGAAGACCATTTGCTCAGCAGTTCCGGCATCAGTTGCTTGGGTTGGTAAATGTGGAATTGGGAGGCCCATGCCGCCTCATACAACCCCACTCTCCTCAGCTCGGCACCGAACTCCTCGCATGAGGTGCCTACCCAGTAGGCCCAGGCCCAGTCGTCAGTAAAATTGCCACCCTGGCGCAAGTCCCACTCATCGGACCATCCCTTCTTCGAATCCTGCAAAGCCGCCTTTAGCATGGTACGGTAGAGAGGAGGTGACGTCTCCGGTTGCAGTGGATTCCCGTCAATATCGTTCACATGGTTGTAGAGGTAGTCAGCGGTGACGGGTGTGAAGTTCTCTTGTGCGTGACCATCAGCCGCCCTGAACCATTCGTTCTGGCATGGTATGCTCCTGAACCATCAAGCTGGTTCGTCCCTACTCGCCTTGGGGATGAAGACGTCATCCCTCAGCCCGAAGCCATACAATGGCAGTTTCTTGCACTGCGGGTAATCCTTCTGACCCTCCGATAGAAGATCTGTCAAAAAAGTATGGTCCGAGTGGCTTCGTACCATCTCCCCCAGCCCTGGACAGTTGGCCATCTCATCCCGATGAGCAGCATCTGCAAGCACCCCTAATACAGCCTCTTGATGGGCCATTTCGATTCCAGCCCTCAGAAAAGAATTTTTTCAGCTGGATCGCTAAGCTCGACTGCGATGCTGAATCGTGAAGTCGGATCGCAAATATCGGTCATGAGATCAAGCCGTGAAGTCTGGCTAAGGCCAACAAGCAGAGGTTCGCTTGGCGCGGACGCGGAGTCGGAGACTCGCGGTTAGCTGCGAAGCTCGATTCGCGGAGGGCTGTCGCGGAGTACGTGGAGCTTTGCAAAGTCGAGAGCACAAAAAGACAAGGAGGTCACGTGAAGACAAAAGAGGTCGACCCCCAATTTATAGGCGGCGACCCCGAAACATCACGGCACGCCTCACCTGCGCGAAGCATCGCGGCGCATCCGGATCTGTGGCCCCGGTCAACACCGCGGGACCCCTTCGCATAGCTGCATCGCGAACCACCAAAAATTTTGGCGATTTTCCCTCAGACATCGACCCTTCACCCTTTGCAGCTCCAAGTCTGAGGGGGGGGCATTTTTTGGCGCCAAAATATTGCACGAAAGGGATGGATGAAAAAGAAGGCTGGCACGCTGCCTCGTGAAGCACCACCGTGAAGCACCGCTGCGAAGCACCACGGGCAGCGCGGTCTCGCGAAGCTCCAGAGGAGGTAACTCTCCGCGAACGCATTTGATGTTCTCGAGCCCGCCGCGAAGTTCTAGAGGTAGTAACTCTCCGCGAACGCATTTGATGTTCGCGAGCCCGCTGCGAAGCTCCAGAGGCAGTAACTCTTCACGGATGCCGTTGACGTTTGCGAGCGCGCCACGAAGCACCCGAGGCGGTGAGCGAGTTCTACTTCGCGGCGCCCCTTCCCTACAAATACTGGACTCCCCCTGATTCCCAAGGACGGACAATCTGACCTTTCGGCTTCTCCTCTCCCGAATCGCGAAGCACTCTTTGCCCCGGGAATCATGAGCTCCGTGAGGTACTTCTACTTCGTGAGACGCATCTGCTTTGTCTCGTTTTGAGCCCCTCTTCCAAGAGGGATGACCTTCGCGAAGCTCAAGCGCATTCGCGAAGGAAGGGGATTCCCAAGGGAACTCGGGCAGTCACGGAGCGTTTATGCTTCGCGAACCACCCAACCTATACTAGTGATCCCTATGCTAAGGCAGGATCGCTACACATCGCGAAGCACACTGCTTTGCAGGACCCTGCTTCGCGAGGCACCTCTTCTTCGCGAGGCAGTGCTCCGCGAACACTGTTCCACTTCGCGAAGCACCTCCCACTCACACCTATGCCCCATGCCAAGGCCAAGGCACTCCACTTCGCGAAGCACACTCCTTTGCTTAGCAATTCCTCTTCCTGTGCGACCCTCCAGGTTTGCACGATGTGATTTCAAAGTCCCATGGACAACACCACCCGTGGCATTTCTTTTCCTAATGCTTCTTCGCATAGGCACGCTAACGGCTATTGCTTCTTCGCATAACCACGCTAACGTGGACCCCTTGATGGTTTGTTCCACAACCCCCCTTGACCATGGCCTTACTGGTGCCTTCCCTTCCCCAAGGACCAGAGGGTACTGGTTATGTAAGTCCTAGGGGTGTGGAGTGAACCCACCTCGTCCGAGCTGCAGGAAGTTAAACTGCCAAGCACCACGTCCTAAACACATGACGTTAAACTGTGACCCGACCTCGTGCCTCTCACGAAGGATCTCCCCAGCTCGAACATTCTTTACACCACTCGTCTCCACAGGAATGGAATCACCCATCCACAAGGTATGATATCCTCCTTATTGGAGTGGCGTATGTTCATAGGAGAAAGGCGACACTAGTTCCCCAATGGATGGCTGCACCTCTGCATCTCCGTACTTCCCCACTACCAAGGTCAGTGGAGGGTGTGATAGGGAACGAGGTAGCCCCCATCATTGGACCAAGGTCTATTTTTCATGCGCTTTGTCGCACTATGGGCCTCCATCCTGGAGTAAGTCCTAGCACCATGGGCCGCCTAACGCGTAAGCCCCTCTTCGCTTCTCACGGACGCATCCTTCACGACGTGATCGTCAGGTCCTTGCAACCTCTTGTTTCTCACACTGAGCGTGACTCACATGGGCTTAGAGTGAGCACCGACCCTGAACACCACCCATAGCGAACTACGAGGACTTTGATCCATGTCAAGGCATGGTACATAGGAAGCCTCCATGAGGTTCAAGCCACATTGCTCAGTCATTCATTCACGTCGATTTTCGCCCTCGTCCAGCATGACGTTACACTGTATGCTACCCCTGTTCCGTATGACATTAAAATGCACACCCATTCCACAACCTGAACTACGAGGACTTTGATCCATGTCAAGGCATGGTACGTAGGAAGCCTTACAAAGGTTCAAGCCCACCACTCATAGGACCAAGGTCCACCTTTATGTCGGTTCGCCGATAAAGCCCATATGAACTACGAGGTCTTTGATCCATGTCAAGGCATGGTACGTAGGAAGCCTTCCTGAGGATCAAGCCCACCCACCATCCGGTCGTTCTGACCTCATTCACGTCGGTTCACCCCCATCCCGCATGACGTTAAACTGTATTCCCCAATCTGAACTACGAGGACTTTGATCCATGTCAAGGCATGGTACGTAGGAATCCTTCCAGAGGATCAAGCCCATCTCCCATCGGACCAAGGTCCCTCATTTACATCGGTTCACCGACACCCACCGCCTGTCGTTTATTCACGTCAGGGTTCACTATCGTCCTGCATGACGTTAAACTGTATTCCATCAATTCTTTGAACTACGAAGACTTTGATCCATGTCAAGGCATGGTACATAGGAAACCTTCCAAAGGTTCAACCCCACCACTAGTGGACTGACGGGTTTACTTTAACATCGGTTCACCGATGAAACCCCCCGAACTACGAGGACTTTGATTTGTGTCAAGGCATGGTACGTAGGAATCCTCCCAGAGGTTCAAGCCCATCTCTCATCGGACCAAGGTCCACCTTCATGCCGGTACGCTGACGATACCCATCGGACCAAGGTCCACCTTCACGTTGGTTCGCTGACAACATTCATCGGGCCAAGGTCCACCTTCACGTCGGTTTATCGGAACCATTCCGAACTACGCGGACTTTGATTCCCTACCATGGGGATACATAGGAATCCTCTTCAAGGCTCAAACCCAATTTCACCGTCGCCCCTGCGATGGTCCCATTTCACTCCTCCACTCCATTCATCCACCTATCACCCACCTGATTCTCGCCCGGATCGTCATATCTCGGTGAGACCATGTCGGTACGCTCCTCTACACAGCCGCCCATGGGATGGCCCCGGTATCGGCATCCCTTAAAGGGAAATCCCTCAATATGATCTATCCAAGCTAATGCTCTGGTTGGGTTGATCTGTCTCCACTGGACGTTAAACTAGCGGCGTACCCTGTGTCAAACACGGGAAGCTGAGGAAAACCTCATATACGTGTCTATGACATATAATTCCCCGCGCTCGATGTGGGATGCCTCAGGCTTCCATGCCCTCGAGAAGCCCTGTGACCAGGGATAATAGATAGACATGCCATTTTCCCCAGCATCCAGACACGCTACTGATGCCTCAACGAGACTACTCCCCCGACTGAAGGTTGTTGCCCTGACCGGACCCTTTGAAATGTCCTGACAGAAGCAGTGTAATTAACCGGCGCCCATGGAAACATGGCACTGGGAAGAGTTTCACGATCTACGTATGAAATCTATGAGGGAGACCCGGACTAGGTGATGAGTTCTGAGGAGGAATCCACAGAAGGAAGAACCGACATCCCATCATCCAGTTACGATCAATGAGCAGACGTCCGTAAATAAGGAGTGAATATCGCCCGCCTTTGGAAAGCGGGAATGCGGGGCAACAAGCGCCGCGCGTCCTCCTCCGCAGACGGACAAATGCGCGCGCCCCGACGAAAGCATCGGAAACATGAACCTAATAAATTAATATAGTATCAATTACATGTTTACGAGGTTGTGGAATTATTTATTAATGAAACTAAATTTTCCTATTCGGGTCATTAAAACAAACGAAGAACACACTCAAGCATAAGGTAAAGGATATCTTAACTCAATTACCATCCGTTGAGTTAAACATCAATGTCATTGGTTTTTTATTTTCCCATAATATGTGTGAATAATGTATTATTGTTTTATTATTTATATACACTTTTATTGTTTGTTTTTATTTTCTTCAAACATAATTATTTCATTGATTTGTCCTCAATCTAATGATTTGTTCTTGGTAAGGGGTTTCCCATCTCACTTTCATTTCTATGAGATTTCCATTGTTTGCCACTTATTTCTTGTATGTGGTATATGTATCCTATCATTTGATATATAATATCAAGACTCTATTTATATTCATGGTATTATGTGATTCTTTTAATGATTATAGACTCTTTGTCACATGATTCAATTGATTACAATATATTAAGTGACTCTGTCTGAATTTCCATTTCATTGAGACCTACTAAGTATTGTGCACCTAATCTTTCTTATGTGGTGTATATACTACCCATTTGTGATCATATTTCATTTGAAATTATAATTTTGTTAAATATCCTTTTTCATATAGCATGAATATTACTATTTCCTTAAGCTGTATACCATTTCACATACAGTGTAAATTTGGAAAGTTGTTTTAACTATGGAAATATTGATGAATATGTATTCTCTACTATATAAGGATATTGAAAAGGATGATTGAACTTTTATTAAATCTATGTTTAAAAAATTCTTTGGACTTGTATTGGAGGGTGGGGCCTACTATAGCCCCTCGATTCATTGATAGGTCTCATGAGATAATTAGTTTGGCGATAAACCCTTCACGTTTGTTCCCAAAAAAATTAGACATGTTTCTAACTACAGACTTAAAACATTTTAATGGTATTATGGTATCATGTACTAGATACATGACGTCCAATTAGTGAACATTATCTCTATTCATTATTAGTTATTACTATCCCTGAGGTTTTCACTATGATAAAATATATGGATGCAGTTTCATTATCATTTTATTAATGGCATGAGTTTTTCATTTATCCACCATGCCATATTGATTATTTCAAATTGTTTAAGAATCAGTTATTATTTATTCATGCTTCCTCCATTTGTAACACTTAATGAGAATTTGATCTCCCCCTTTTATTTTTTTACCTTCAATAAGTTATGAAGAGGAGAATACTTATTCAGTTCTGTGGATGGATTTTTTAGTTTTTGTTATGTATTGTATTTTTAACCTTTTCTAATGTAATTTTAGTTACAAATATGTATCTAGTTTATTCAAGACTAAAATGATCTGACTCTGGACTAGAGGGGTCGGGATGTTACAGTTGGTATCAGATGAAGTTTAATAGAAAACATAAAAACTATATTAGGAAATGTATAGTAGGGAGAAAATCCCAAAGCTAGTATTTGTGGATAAATGTAAAAGAAATTCTAGGTATTTTGGTAAGGAATAGATTATGTGAATCCTTCTAGAAAATACATCCATGTTTGAATACCAACATGTAGAGGTGGCTCTATCACATATGTACCTAGAAGTGAAAGCTCCAACAAGGTGTTTTGGGCTTGACCCAAGGTATCCTGGTATATGATAACGGGCCTTGATGCACTCTGGATATTGAAACTACCAGGGGATATACTTAAGATAATTCACATTTTCTTTACAATCCATTATGTAGTATTTTTAATGTAAAAGTTTCCTTAGATAAACCATGTCTATGAGATTTACTATGCATGGGATTTCAATTTTTCTAAGTTCTTTTCTAGTATAGGTTATAAATTTTTATTCATAAACTAATATAGTGTATGACATTGTTTAGAAGTAGTGCATAATTAAATAAAGAAAATAAATACTCATGGTCAATTTTGGGATTTCACCACTGAGAAATTTAACACAGTCAATGTTGGAGCAGATCGGATCATGACAATATTAGGATAACTTACTCAGGTTATGACGAATAACCATGCTATGTCTGTGTTGGATCGTTTCATGCAGCAGAATACCCCATATTTTAGTGGGACTACTAATCTAGTGGAATATGAGTAGTGGATCAAGTCCCTTGAAAAGAAATTCATGGAATTAAGATGCAATGATAATGAAAAGGTCATGTTGGAAGTGTATTATCTCAAGGGTGATGCTGATCCATGGTGGTCCTTCATCCAGAATACCATAGAGGAAGAAGATATAGAAGATATGTAATCGAGGACTTTTAAGAGAATATTATTTGACAAATATTTCCCTTATGAGTAGGGAACTGAAATGAAGATGAAATTCCAGGGATTAAAGAAAATGGATGAAGACAGTGTTGTAGAGTATGAGGATACCTTTATAAGAATAACCATGTATTCTATAGATTACATATGTGGCATGAAAGACAAGATTGATAATTTCTTTAAAGGTATTAATCCAAGTCTTCGAAGAGCATAGGCTTCTCAAACATTTTCATCATATGATGAAATTTTATTAAGTGTCGTCAAAAAAGAGAGGGAGTTTGCTATATTAAATTTGTTCAGTGGAAATAAAGATAAGAAGAGGTACTCTGATAACCATGGAAAAGGTGAATCACTAAAGAAGAACAAGGGAATGAATAAATTCCCATTATGCATGAACTGTGCAAAGAATCATCCTAGAAAATGCTTAAAAGGAATGGGAGTATGCTATAAGTGTAGAGAAAAGGGTCATCGATATGATGAATGAAAGGGTAAGAAACAATTCAATGATATTCAATGCTACAATTATAGAGATATGGGACACTATGAAAATAAGTGTCCTAAGTTCCAAGGAAAAGTTTCTCTGAAAATGAAATGAGATCAAGGGAGAGCTTATGTGATTACAACCAATGAGGTTGAAGTTCTTAACGATGTGATGGTAGGTACTTTAATTGTTTACTCAAACTTAGCCAACACATTATTTGATTTTTGATCATCGAATTCATTTATATCTTCCCAATTTTCCAATAAAATAAAAAATGTCCAATTTTATTTAATAAAGGATTTATCAGTCAGAAATCATAGGGGATGCATCATTGCAACAAAGGCATGTCAACTAGTCCCCCTCATGACACATAAACGTGCATTAGTTTCTAACCTTATCATCTTACCAATGATTGACTTTGATATAATTATTTTTATTAATTGGCTTTCAAACTATGATGTGAATATTTATTTCAAGAAAAAGGATGTTGTGATTTTTGAAAATGGTGTAGAATCTCTTATCTTTAGAGAAGAAACCTCTACATCTGATTCTTATCTAGACCAATCTCCAGTATCCCTACTGAATGCAACAATTGGAATGAAATAATACCCAATATCTATGGGTGAGGAAAGAAATATTCCAATTGAATATGTGAATATAGATCAAGAATACATTGATTTATTTCCATAGGAGTTAATTGGACATCCTCTAAAGTGGGAAATTGTGTTTTCTATTGACTTAATTCATGGTGCAAGACCTATATCAAAGACCCCTATAGAATGTCTAGAGTGGATTTAGTGTATATAAAGAAACAACTAGAGGATTTGAGTGAAAAAGGATTTATTCTACCTAGGGTTTCTCCATGGGGAGCCCCAGTCTTATTTGTCAAGAAGAAAGATGGATCCATAAGGCTATGCATTGATTATAGGGAAATAAATTATATTAAAATAAAGAATATGTATCCTCTACTCTAGATTGATGATTTATTTGATCAACTTCATGGAGCTCAATACTTTTCAAATATTGACCTTCGATCTGGATATCATCAGCTGCGTGTGAGGAAGGAAGATATTCCTAAGACATCATTTCAAACCAGGTATGGGCATTACGAGTTTATAGTGATGCTTTTTGGATGGAATAATGCACCCTCTGTTTTCATGGATTTAATGAATAGATTTTTCAATGAATATCTTTATAACTCATTGGTGGTATTCATTGATTATATCCTAGTAAACTAAAAAAATTGTGACGACCATGAGAATCACTTGTAGATTATTCAGAAAACTCTTAGAAGAAATAAATTTTATAGGATGTTTAGAAAGTTAGAATTTTAGATTAAATCAGTTTCTTTTCTAGGACATATTGTCTCTAAGGATGGAATCCTAGTTTATCCTATAAAGACAAAAGTAATCCAAGAATGGCCCATGCCAAAGAACATAATTGAGGTACGTAGTTTTATTGGATTAGCAGGTTACTATTGTTGTTTTGTTCATAATTTCAACTGACTGGATAACCCGCTAACCAAGATCACACATAAAGGTATGAAGATTGTATAGACAAAACAATATATATAATGCTTTGAATAATGGAAGAGAGGATTGGTCAACGCTCTAATTCTGACTCTGCCATCTGGAAATAATGTATTTGTGATATATAGTGATATATCAAGGTATGGTTTGGGTTGCATCCTTATGAAAAATGATAAAGTTATTTCATATGCATTAAGACAATTGAAGACTCATGGGAAAATTATCCAACATGTGATATTGAGTTAGCAGCTGTAATATTTTCTTTGAAAATATGGAGACATTATCTTTAAGGTAAAAAATGTGAGTTATACAAAGATCAGAAGAGTTTAAAATACATTTTCACACAAATATAAATCAACATGAGGCAAATGGGATGTATCAAGTTACTTAAAGATTATGATAATACAATACACTACCACCTAGGAAAATAAAATAAAGTTTCGAATTCATTAAGTCAGAAAGATCATGGACTTCTAATTTAAATAATAATTGAGAGAGATCCTTTATCCATGGATCTACTAAATATGGATATGGGAATTGTTAAGGAAGGGGAAAAATCTTTCCTCTTTCAAATGATTGCAAAGCCATCATTACTAGAGAAGATAAAAATCTCTCAATATGATGAGGAAAATCTACGCAAGAAAATTACTGCTGTTAAAGATGGGAGTTTGGAAGACTTCGTGTATGAGGAAGGAGTTCTAAAGATTGGGAAAAGGTTTTGTGTTACATCATTACCTGAGCTAAAAAGGGAACTATTAGATGATGCTCATAGATCAAATTTTTCTATACAAAAGGGTATCACAAATATGTATAGATATTTGAAGGAATATTTTTTGTGGGATAATATGAAGAGGGAAATTGGTAACTACGTGTCAAGGTTTCTAGTTTTTCAACAAGTGAAGGCCAAGAGACAACATCCCATAGGAGTGATGCAACCTCTACATATTCCTATGTGGATGTGGGATAGAATTACAATGGATTTTTTCACTAGACTACTGAGGACACCTAGAAGGAATGATGCAATATTGGTAATTTTTTATCATCTCACAAAATAAGCACACTTCCTTCCTATAAGAGCTGATTTACCACTTGAGTGTCTGGAAAGTATTTATATTAATGAAGTTGTAAGACTTTATGGTGCACCTCTATCGATTGTGTCTGATCGAGATCCTCGGTTTACATCAAAATTCATGAAAAGTCTCTAGAAGGCTTTGAATAGTGAGCTTCATATGAGTACTGCTTATCACCCCCAAACATACAGAGAGTATGAAAGGACTATTCAAACTATTGAATACATGATGAGATAATGCTTTCAGGACTTCCAAGGTATGTGGGATCAATAATTGCCTTTGGTAGAATTTTCTTACGACAATAGTGTCTATTCTAGTATTCAAATGCCTCCATATGAAGCATTATATGTAAAGAGAGAGGATACATATAGGCCTAGAACTTGTTGAAGAGCTCATGAAAAATTTGAAGATAATCCAAGCCCATATTAAACTTTCCCAAAGTATGAAGAAGAGTTATGCTGAAAACCAAAGAAAGGATTGGGAATTCCAAGTGGGAGATCATGCCTTTCTGAAAGTATCTCTATGGAATGGTGTCTTAAGGTTTAGTAAGAAATGGAAACTGAGCCCCAGATACATCAGACCATTTGAAATTCTAAAAATAATCACAGCAGTAGCTTACTATTTAGAAATGGCTCCATATCTCTCCAAAGTTCATGATGTGTTCCATGTGTCATTGTTGAAGATATAAATTCTAGACTTAGTGCATGAACTCACCTATTAAGAAATAGAAATGGAACATGATTTTTCATATTGTGAAGATACTATCAGGATCCCTGACACAAGGGAGTAGGTATTGAAAAATTAGATGACCCATCTAGTAAATGTTCTTTGGAAAAACCAGAATATTGAGGAAGAAACATGGGAACCAAATGATGTTATGAAAAAGAACCACCACCATATTTTTGGTTGGATTTATACATAAAATTTTGAGGAAGATATTTTTGAAGGAGGGAATAATATAGCACCCCAAAAATTTTACGGTATGTTTCTCCTAAATACATTGTATTCATTAGATAGCCTATACTTCATTAATCGCTAATCTACTATGGAATAGAACATTGTTATTTATAGGATATAGTCATAACCTAGACATTAAACTTAAATTTTCCAGTTATGTGATTTGAATTTTGAAAATATTACATACACGGTTGTGTTCACGATGGTATTTAGAGTCTGATAGAATTAACTTAATTTTTGGTTAATAGTAACCAACCCTTATGAATAGTAACCTACCCTTATAAATAGTAACTTACCCTTATGAATATTAATATGACTCGTATGAATAATATCCATACCCTTGAATGTATAAATAATTTTAGGAACCCTAAAAATGAAGACGAATATTTTAAGTGTTAGTAATTTTTGATTAAATAATGATTTTAATAAAAAAATAAAATTTATCATATTTAGAAAATTATTTTTGAAAAATGGAGTTCATTTTAGGATTCTCCACATTGAAAAATAGTTTGGGTGAAGTTTTTGTATTTTTCTGAAATACTTGAATCTTTTATGAATAGTAAAATATGATAAATTATGATAAATGCTAAATATTTGATTTACTGCATCATAGGTGATGCAAGGATTATGTAAGCCCACTTGGTTCAAACCCACATGCAATTATTACTATTTGGTATCACATGAATCAGTAATATTCATATCCTTGAGAAAAAATATTAAAATAATAATTAAAATAATTTAAAATCCCCCCCTCCACTATATAAACCACCCCTCACCCCCTCTTCCTCCCACACCACTCAAGCTTCAAGCCTTGCTTAAATTCTGCCAAATACTCTTCCCAAAACCTCTCCCCACATCAAAGGCCTATTGGTCTCATTAAAAGGCCAAAATCAAAGGTCTTAAAGAGTTTCTCAAAGAGGAGTAATCAAGAGGTGAACCTCTCTTCCTTTTTCTTTTAATTCCTTTTACAAGTTCCATTATTTTGTTCACTCTTCTCACCCCACATCATCCAAATGAAATGATAATTCTAGTACCATACATGTACTTTATTTTCATTATGTTAATGGAATATTTCATTATAATCTCTCTTTTTCCCTGCTTTTATACTATAAAATCAAACACCATCCGAGATGTCTTAATTTATCGCACTCAAGGAAGACGGGTTTTCAATTAGCATTACTATCTTCAATACTGGTCATGATACTTTTTTAATGGTTGTACCAGATCATAATATATTTATTCTATCTTATTTAATGTTTTTTAATCTTAACACACTCATAATATGGAACAATAATACAAAACAAGTTCATTGTGCACAAAACCGCCAAGCTAAATCCAAGCATTTATCATTTACTTATCGAATGAGTCATCCTCATGGTATATAACCAAAATCATTATAAGATCGTTTATATATCTCTAATGTCACCAATAATATATATTAAATTTTATTTATGTTTAACAACATTTCAAATGAACTTCCATTCATGAATACAAGTAAACGGATCCTGAAAACCAAGGAAGAAAATTCTTCCAAAACAATAATGTTGAACCTCTTAAAACCATCAAAAATACCATTAATAAACCTAATAAGGTTCAACCATTTCAAGAAGCTGCTTCCATTCAAAAAGACTGTTGCACCAACTCGGTGGGTGATTTTGAGATCCTTCGTCACCTCCGTGTGCCCGGCGTCTTCCCTCGGACCAAACGATCATTTGAAGTTTTCTGGCAAGCTCCGATGTCGGGATGGATCAAGGTAAATGTTGACGGTGCCTCCAAGGGTAACCCAGGACCGGCTGGTTGTGGTGCTATTTTTCGCGACTCGGCTGGTCTTTTCCAGGGTTGCTTCTATGCTGGCTGTGGACATTCCTCCTCCCTGGAAGCGGAGATGATGGGTGTCATCCACGCCGTTGATTTTGCCCATCAAAGAGGCTAGAAAAAACTCTGGATTGAAAGTGACTCTACTACCATCATCCATGCCATCTGGAATGGTACCATTCATCTGGCTTGGTCTCTCACCACTCTTTGGATGAATTGTCTCAAATCCTTAAATGGGATTGACTACATAGCCACTCACGCCTATCGGGAAGCGAATACTGTTGCTGATGCTCTTGCCAACAAAGGCATTCATCAGTCCTTGACTTGAATGGCCTCCTTACCTGCTGAGTTTTATTCTCTGTTTGACAGAGATTGTAAAAGAATTCCATCTTTTCGCCTCTTGTAACTTTTTGCTTATTAATAAAAAGCCTTTTACCTTTAAAAAAACGATGAACACACTTGATCATAAAGTAAGGGATATCTTAACTCAATTTCCATTCATTGAGTTAAACATCAGTGTCATTAGTTTTTTATTTTCCCATAATATATTTGAATGTCCTATGGTTGGTTGATTTTGTATATCCACTTTTATTATGTGTGTTTTGGTTTTTCACGCATAATTATTTCATCGATTTTTCATCAATCTAAGGATATATTCTTGGTAAGGGGTTTCCCATCTCACTTTCATTTCTTTGAGATTTCCATTGTTCACCACTTATTTCTTGTATGTGTTATATGTGTACTGACATTTGATATATAATATCATGATTCTATTTATATTCATGGTATTATGTGATTAATTTAATGATTATATACTTTTTTCATACAATTCAATTGATTACAATACGGTAAGTGACTTTGTCTGAATTTCCATTTCATTGAGGCCTACTTGGTATTGTGCACCTAATCATTCTTATGTGGTGTATCTACTGCCCATTTGAGATAATATTTCATTTTAATTTATAATTCTGTTAAATATACATTTTCTTTTAGCATGGGTATTACTATTTTCTTAAGTTGTATTCCATTTCACATACAGTGTTAATTTGGAAAGTTGTTTTAACTATGGAGATATTGATGAACCTGTATTGTCTTATCTATACAGATATTGAGAAAGCTAATTGAAATTGTATTAAATCTATTTATAAAGAATTATTTGGACTTTTAGGGGAGGTTAGGACCTTCTATATCTCCTTGATGCATCGACAGGTCTCATAAGACAATCATTTTGGCGACAAACCCTTCAAGTTTGTTTCCAAAAAATCAGACGGGTTTCTAAACGCATACTTAAACCATTTTAACGGTTTTATGGTATCATGTGATAAATACATGAAATAAAATTAATAAGAATTCTATTTATTCATTATCAGTTTTTATTATCCATGATGTTTTCATTGTGACAAAATATATGGATGCAGTTTCATTCTCAGTTTATTAATGGAGTGAGTGTTTCATTTATTCACCATACCATATTGATTATGTCAAATTGTTTATGATTCAGTTATTATTGATTCATGATTCGGCCATTTGTACACCTTAATGATCATTTGATCTCACCCCTTTCATTTTTTTACATTCAATAGGTTATGAAGAGAAGACTATTTATTTAGTTTTGTGGATGTAGTTTTTAGTTTATGTAATGTATTGTATTTTGTAACCTTTTATAATGTAATTTGAGTTACATATATATATCTAGTTTATTAAATACTAATAAACTGATCATTCATTTGGGATTTCTTTCCTTCTATCCATTCCAATATAACAAGTAATGCACCGAATCTCGTCAAGAGTGGTTGGGGTGTTACAGTTATCTCATAAATATTATCATGGTTCTATGAGACATGCACTATGGGAATCGATCACCAACAAAAGATCATCTCCAATCGATCCCCAGTATCCATTGGGTAGTTAGAAAAATTAAACCCATCCTTGATGTATAACTGTAACAGCCCGAGATTTTATGAAAAATATTCTTTTTAATTTTATTAATATCTTGTGTTATACTCTACACCAAAAGGATCTTTCACAATACACTTCTCTGACCTGGCTTGAATTACACGCAATCACAACCTTCCTCGATAGCATGTGTTGTACACAACACCGAGTTTCGCTAAACAACGATATGCTATTAAGATATTATTAAAACTAGCCGTTATGAATAGTAATAACCACTTTTTGAAATTTAGTAAATTTTATTTTTCAAAATGGAATTCATTTTTGGATTCGTAATATCGAAATTAGCTTAGGGTGAAATTTTGGTACTTTTCGGATAACTTTCATATTCTGATGAATAGTGAAAATTACTAAATTTTAATTAAAAACAACTTTTTTTAATCGAAATAATTAATAGTGATAAATTATTAATTTGAGTGGTTTTAAAGTATATTTAGAATATATTTTTACAATTTAATACAATGTTGGTCATTGGTTGTAATTTCACATTTAAACCAGACATAATCAAGTGTCAATCTTTTGATATATATTGTTTCCTAAAAACACGCTATTTATTTTAACAGCGGGATTTAATTATAAAATTAATTAATGCAACTTCTATGTTATGAATTTGGTAAAATAGATTTCATTTTTGAATTCGGAATATGAAATATAGCTTAGGATGAAATTTTGGCATTGTTCTGAAAAACATCAATTTTTGATGAATAGTGAAACTACTAAGTGGTAGTTAAAAAAAACTGAATTTTTCATAAAACATAATTTTGCCGCTTCTGTGAATGGAATTTCGAAAATCCGAGAGACACGGTTAATATCAAGGACTAAAATGTGGTTCAATGAGATGAAAATAATTTTTTGGTGAATAGTAACTTTTTACTTTTTTACCGTGGTTAATAGTAAATAGGGTAACTAAGGGTAAATATGATATTACTATTACCCTAACACATGTACTAATTCTATTGGACAAGTGTAATTCGACCAAAAACAACCTTATGAATATAATATGACCATTTAGGCCCACTTGGATTAGATTAGGACATTTATTATTAATTTATTTAAAGAAAGGTTAAAATAGTTAAAATCAAAGTTTAATAAGTAAATCATTTTTAATATGGGGTTATACATAAGCTAAATTCGATTGTAAATATTCATCAGAAAGATAAAAAGATTTCCTACATGATGGTATTTTATTTGTAATTTTTAGACATAAAATAATTTAATTTATTTATGACACAACGATGATGCATTAATTATCTTATTAATGAAATATTGACATAATTGATGTTATAAACACCAAAATAAATGAAATTTGAGATTTTTATGAATTCCACTAATTTTCTAGGTTACTATGATATATTAATGTTGATTTAATAAACTTGGTTCGAACATTTAATTCTGTTATGACTTTCACAAAAATCATATATCAAATAGTGTCAAAATTGACACAAAATAGTTTTTAAATCAAATATTATATTATTAATTGTTATTGTATTCCTAAAAATCTAAGGTTCGGCCAAATGACTTAGATAAGGATATATATATTAATAATAAACAATTTAGGGTTCGTTTGGCATGGTATAGTAAGTGTATTAACCATATAGTGAAAGAAAATAAAAAGACACGGTAAAAGTTAAATTATTTAACTTAGAGTTAAATCTAATTGATAAGGTTAACATAATACCCTAAACTTGTCTAAATCCTATTGGTTGATAGGATTTCGACCCATCCCCACTTTAGCTTCGAAATAAGACCCTTTGGAACCATTATAAACCGATTTTGACTTTAATATAAAATAATATTTTGAGATATTCCTAAGGTGCCCCTCTCCTCCCCTATAAAAGGACACCTCCTCCCCCTCCTCCTCACACCAATTTGAGCACTCAAGCTCGTCCAACCCCTGCCAATTTCTCCTCTCCACTTCCCTAGCAACATCCTAGAGGTTCTGGTCTTCCTCAAAGACCAATTTTAGTGCCCTAAGAGGAGGTCTCAAAGAGGCACTTCAAAGAAGAGGTAATTACCGTTACCAATTCTTTCATCTTTATTTCTTCTTCCACTTCTTCTTCTTAGGTTGTTTCATTATGAAGTAATAACATCAGTATCACTCATATACTGATATGTTATTATAAGTATGAAACAACCCTATTTCACCATCTATCCATCCTACGGAAAAAGAAATCACCGCGCGTGCGTACGTACGGAATACCGTCTCCACGCCGTGGTGTAATCTATTTTCCACCACCACCTTACATGGATGGGTATAATGGTGTAAAGAATAACTATAAATAGTTATTACAACATCATATTGATGATGATATATTGTATAATCCACTCCAATTCAATTCAATATTTATAGAAATGATATCATCGCTCGTGCGTACGTACGGACTACCGTCTCCACGACGCGATGAGATTCATTCTCCATGTTAACCATTTAAGAATGATTATAATGTATATATAAGAAATAATAATGAAATATATGACATTATAAAGCTACTGGATTTATGTATATATATACATATGTATGTCATCTACTTACTTCCATTTCAAGACAATAAGGAAAGGAAAACAGCGTTCATGCGTACGTACGGACTACCGTCTCCATGAACGGTGTTTTTCATTTTATTTATCTACCAATTATATATATATATATATACTGAATATATATGATATATAAATAATATTTTATATTCTGGAAGTGAGTAAATCATGATATAAGTAATAATGATGACAAGAACAACAAGTCAAAACACCTACGATAAATGAAACGATTTTACCCAAAACGCTTCTTTAACATGGAATTTACAAAAGAACGGGTAATATAATGTCATAAGTGAACCATATATGATATCATAACAATGAATATGATTCTGTAATAAGTCAATGACATTATTTAAATCATTATACAGGAGGTTCGGACATTTACAAAGCAAGTCGGACATAAGGTAAGGGAAATATCACAATCTCATTTTTATCCGAGATTGTTTATTCGTGAGTATTTACTGGGGTGTATTTTATCATCCACATCCATGTTCCCTCAATATGTAATATTGTTTCCATCCACTTACAATAGTTTAAAGCCAATTTTACCCTTCGGTGAGTTTTTAGTAAAGAATATGAAAGGAATCTTTTATCGCTTTTTCATACGAGGTACTTTTTGACTTTTCCGACAAAAGTACGAAGAATGTTTTTTTTCTAACTTAAACGGCATGAACGGATTTTTACGGTTTTATAAAGCCTTATTTTCATGAAGCTTCCTCCGAAAGATTTCATGACTATTTTTAATAAAATCTCTTTCTTTTAAAATTGCATGATGTTTTGTGAAAAGAAATTGATTTTGAAGAAGAAAGGATATTTTCCTCAAACATTCATTTCAAGTGTTTTATCAAAATTATTTTCCATCTAAGATAATAAAGGGTTCTGTTTCTATCCATATTTTTACATTTATTTGACTATGTTGTTATGGAATTATGTTTATGAATTCCATTATCTTATATGAATGGCTTTATGATGTCATGTTGTTTTAAGAATCCCATTTTTATTACATGGGTTATGAAATGATGTATGATTTATGATTTTGTGGCACACATAAGAATGGTATCATTATGAGATGGGTGGGACCTATATCTCCCTCCAATTCATTGGGTAAAGATTTTATATCTCATGAGATAGACATGGCTGAAATGGTAGGTTATACCGGTTCAGTGAAACAGGACTGAAACGAGGGTTACTCGATTCAGAAAGGGACTTTGTCCACTAAGATAGTCTTGGCAATGAGTCTTGACTAACAAGAAATGATTTTCTATGATTATGTGTGTATGCCACAAAGTTTCATGTTTTAATTTATGATTATTGGGATTACATTTCACTTCTATGATATATCCCATGTTATGATATTATGATCTCTTTTGCAGGTTAAGATTTCCAAAAGCTATGTATATGATGTGATTGATTTTTCTTTTGTTTACCCTTACTGAGCATTTGAGCTCACCCTTTTATGTTTTCTTTTCCCCAGGATATAAAGAAAGGTTTTAGGTAGAAAAAGGGATGAACTTTATGGGAGATATTGAAGAACTTTCACCACGATTAGAAGATTACGTTCCGAGTTTCCAAAGACACTAAACTATTACGATCCTTTAGTGTGTGTTTTTGTTATGTACTAAGTATTCCGCAAATGTAATGTAATGTCCATGTACGTCAAGCTTCGTGTCTCTACAGTTGGTATCAGAGGAAAGGTTTAGTCAACCTTTGGAAACTAGGATGCGAAAACGTTAGTGAGATCCCTAGAGATATTTCTAAGGTATGTCTAGGGATGTCTCTAAGGTTAAGTATACGTATAGGTTATAGTCCTAGAATTGCTCTAACGATCTTATAATTTAACCTAAGATGTTAGATATTGAGGGTACTACCCCTTTATTATGTTGTTTTCCCTAGCAAGATTTTTGCCTCTCACACTATTCTTTTGGGGTTTTAGACGATGGCTGGAACCCGAAGGAACCGTGTTGATCAATGCAATGGACAATGCAATGATTGTCCCCCTGAGCAACCAAACGATATGGGAGCTGGAATGGAAAATCTTGTAGCCATGCTCACACAACTTTCTCAAGCTATGAATCATGCAGGACTTCCAAACGAGCAAAGGAAGGAGCAACATTCTGTTGAATCCTTCATGAGGCAGCGTCCGCCTTCTTTCAGTGGGTCTACTGATCCATTAGTTGCTGAACAATGGATTAGTACTACTGAAAAGATATTTTCAGTTCTTCAATGTTCTGAACATGATAAAGTCATCTTAGCAGTATATCGTTTGGAAGGTGAAGCTGATCAATGGTGGAATCTTATCAAGAATATGAGGCAAAGAGATGAAATTGATTCCATGGAATGGGACGAGTTCAAGAACTTGTTTTTCAGTAAGTACTTCCCTCGTATTCTTCGAACGAAGATGGAGAAGGAGTTTCTTGAACTAAAGCAAAAGGATGATGAATCTGTTGGTATATACGAAGCGAATTTTACAAGACTTGCAAGGTATGCATCTGGCATTATCATCCAACCTGAAAGTAAAGTTGATCGATTTTTCAGTGGCTTAAAACCAAGTCTTCGAAGGGCATTAGCTATAAGAGACTTCAGTAGCTATGAAGAAATTGTGCGTTGTGCTATCAAGGTAGAAATGGAAGTTGGTGTTACATATCCATCTCATGGTTTTGAAAAGAAACGAAAGATGGAGTTCAAGGAGAAATCTCAGAATAATGGTGAAAAGAAGATGAATGTTTCCTTATGCACAAAGTGTGGAAAGAAGCATGGTGGAGATTGTCTTAAAGGGATTAGAAAATGTTTTAAGTGTGGAAAAGAAGGTCATCGAGCAGCTGAGTGTCGAAGTAATGGAAAAAGGGATTCTAATGAAGTGAATAAAGCAAACACTGCAGAGAACGCACAACCAACACTTCAATGCTTCAAGTGCAAGGAGATGGGACATTATTCCAATAAATGCCCTAATCCAAGGGTTAGTGATGATCGACATGAGCAACCGCTTAAGGCAAAGGACAAAGGGAAGTCACATGCGATCACTATTGGCAATGTTGAATATGACAACGATGTGGTGGAATGATTAAGTTTTTATGTAATGGGATTCCAAAATAATGTTGTATCATGGAATATTGGAATATTTATGTATTGGTCTAATGTGGTATTCAAAGTGATTGAGATATTATGCGCATAATGAAGGGAAAACGAGAAAATGAAATGTTTAACAGTATTCATGAGCTCATGATTGATATAAGGACCAAGTGATATCATGGTTTGAGTATATAGAATTTTGAGGATTTTGGTATGTGGAAAGTGTTAACTTTTAACTGCATTCAAGTTTTCACTAAGGTTCAATGGGTATTCAAGAGAGTACAAGATTAAGGCCTTTGAATGTTTGGAATGTGTCCAACAAGATATATCTTATGATATATGGGGATCAACGATGGTATTAAATCTCTGGTAATCGTTTTCACTATGTTATGAGAATGGACTGCAGTATTATGGATAGGACTAAAGATTGGAATGGATTATGTTGGACATAAGTTAGTATTGTTTAAGGATAGAAGTTTTTCGATATTATGGGATGTTATAGTAATATAGTTTTAGAAAAAGGACAACCTGCAGGACGGGCGACAGCCCATCGCTTCGGACAAGGCTGTGGGAATTGAACCCACAACTGAAGTGCGACTGGCCTTTATCGCCTACCACTGGCCTACAGGAAGTCCCTGTTTAGTAGAAACTAGTTTTATTATATTAAGCAGTATGATATATGAAGTATAAGTCCATTTTAAAAACCATATGTGATTAATCTCACTATAGATCGACTTATGTATATAATTTTTGCTAACCTTTTGTTTGAGATAGATGGAATGACCCGTCATTCTATCACATGATCTGCTAACACTTCACGAATAACAAATTCAACTTCATTTATTTAAGAGATGAAGTGGAAATTGTTAAAGGCACGAACAACAGTGAGATTGTACCAAAATAAAGTAAGTATTTATTCTAATTCAAATTTTCAACTTTAGGGAAATGATATTGAAAACCAAAAATGTTGTCCTAGTGATCTTATACCTGATGAATCAGATGGTACCATAGATCGTCACAAATTTATGGATTTGTGATTACTGGATTTTTCATAGCCATGTTCTCTACCACTCTCCATCAGAACATGATAGTTAGATTTCTCTTCCATATCCATATTTTCACCTATGTGGAAACCCAGTGATTAGTTTATTTGGGTAATCATTACATTTCATACTTTAGTTTTTGAAGACAAGTTTTGGTATTCCTTTTTACGATGTGGGTTTCTATTAAAGAAACTTTCGAATAATAAACCATTTATAACCCCGACGAATTTCGAGGGCGAAATTCATTTTAAGGGGGGTAGAATGTAACAGCCCGAGATTTTATGAAAAATATTCTTTTTAATTTTATTAATATCTTGTGTTATACTCTACACCAAAAGGATCTTTCACAATACACTTCTCTGACCTGGCTTGAATTACACGCAATCACAACCTTCCTCGATAGCGTGTGTTGTACACAACACCGAGTTTCGCTAAACAACGATATGCTATTAAGATATTATTAAAACTAGCCGTTATGAATAGTAATAACCACTTTTTGAAATTTAGTAAATTTTATTTTTCAAAATGGAATTCATTTTTGGATTCGTAATATCGAAATTAGCTTAGGGTGAAATTTTGGTACTTTTCGGATAACTTTCATATTCTGATGAATAGTGAAAATTACTAAATTTTAATTAAAAACAACTTTTTTTAATCGAAATAATTAATAGTGATAAATTATTAATTTGAGTGGTTTTAAAGTATATTTAGAATATATTTTTACAATTTAATACAATGTTGGTCATTGGTTGTAATTTCACATTTAAACCAGACATAATCAAGTGTCAATCTTTTGATATATATTGTTTCCTAAAAACACGCTATTTATTTTAACAGCGGGATTTAATTATAAAATTAATTAATGCAACTTCTATGTTATGAATTTGGTAAAATAGATTTCATTTTTGAATTCGGAATATGAAATATAGCTTAGGATGAAATTTTGGCATTGTTCTGAAAAACATCAATTTTTGATGAATAGTGAAACTACTAAGTGGTAGTTAAAAAAAAACTGAATTTTTCATAAAACTTAATTTTGCCGCTTCTGTGAATGGAATTTCGAAAATCCGAGAGACACGGTTAATATCAAGGACTAAAATGTGGTTCAATGAGATGAAAATAATTTTTTGGTGAATAGTAACTTTTTACTTTTTTACCGTGGTTAATAGTAAATAGGGTAACTAAGGGTAAATATGATATTACTATTACCCTAACACATGTACTAATTCTATTGGACAAGTGTAATTCGACCAAAAACAACCTTATGAATATAATATGACCATTTAGGCCCACTTGGATTAGATTAGGACATTTATTATTAATTTATTTAAAGAAAGGTTAAAATAGTTAAAATCAAAGTTTAATAAGTAAATCATTTTTAATATGGGGTTATACATAAGCTAAATTCGATTGTAAATATTCATCAGAAAGATAAAAAGATTTCCTACATGATGGTATTTTATTTGTAATTTTTAGACATAAAATAATTTAATTTATTTATGACACAACGATGATGCAGTAATTATCTTATTAATGAAATATTGACATAATTGATGTTATAAACACCAAAATAAATGAAATTTGAGATTTTTTATGAATTCCACTAATTTTCTAGGTTACTATGATATATTAATGTTGATTTAATCAACTTGGTTCGAACATTTAATTCTGTTATGACTTTCACAAAAATCATATATCAAATAGTGTCAAAATTGACACAAAATAGTTTTTAAATCAAATATTATATTATTAATTGTTATTGTATTCCTAAAAATCTAAGGTTCGGACAAATGACTTAGATAAGGATATATATATTAATAATAAACAATTTAGGGTTCGTTTGGCATGGTATAGTAAGTGTATTAACCATATAGTGAAAGAAAATAAAAAGACACGGTAAAAGTTAAATTATTTAACTTAGAGTTAAATCTAATTGATAAGGTTAACATAATACCCTAAACTTGTCTAAATCCTATTGGTTGATAGGATTTCGACCCATCCCCACTTTAGCTTCGAAATAAGACCCTTTGGAACCATTATAAACCGATTTTGACTTTAATATAAAATAATATTTTGAGATATTCCTAAGGTGCCCCTCTCCTCCCCTATAAAAGGACACCTCCTCCCCCTCCTCCTCACACCAATTTGAGCACTCAAGCTCGTCCAACCCCTGCCAATTTCTCCTCTCCACTTCCCTAGCAACATCCTAGAGGTTCTGGTCTTCCTCAAAGACCAATTTTAGTGCCCTAAGAGGAGGTCTCAAAGAGGCACTTCAAAGAAGAGGTAATTACCGTTACCAATTCTTTCATCTTTATTTCTTCTTCCACTTCTTCTTCTTAGGTTGTTTCATTATGAAGTAATAACATCAGTATCACTCATATACTGATATGTTATTATAAGTATGAAACAACCCTATTTCACCATCTATCCATCCTACGGAAAAAGAAATCACCGCGCGTGCGTACGTACGGAATACCGTCTCCACGCCGTGGTGTAATCTATTTTCCACCACCACCTTACATGGATGGGTATAATGGTGTAAAGAATAACTATAAATAGTTATTACAACATCATATTGATGATGATATATTGTATAATCCACTCCAATTCAATTCAATATTTATAGAAATGATATCATCGCTCGTGCGTACGTACGGACTACCGTCTCCACGACGCGATGAGATTCATTCTCCATGTTAACCATTTAAGAATGATTATAATGTATATATAAGAAATAATAATGAAATATATGACATTATAAAGCTACTGGATTTATGTATATATATACATATGTATGTCATCTACTTACTTCCATTTCAAGACAATAAGGAAAGGAAAACAGCGTTCATGCGTACGTACGGACTACCGTCTCCATGAACGGTGTTTTTCATTTTATTTATCTACCAATTATATATATATATATATACTGAATATATATGATATATAAATAATATTTTATATTCTAGAAGTGAGTAAATCATGATATAAGTAATAATGATGACAAGAACAACAAGTCAAAACACCTACGATAAATGAAACGATTTTACCCAAAACGCTTCTTTAACATGGAATTTACAAAAGAACGGGTAATATAATGTCATAAGTGAACCATATATGATATCATAACAATGAATATGATTCTGTAATAAGTCAATGACATTATTTAAATCATTATACAGGAGGTTCGGACATTTACAAAGCAAGTCGGACATAAGGTAAGGGAAATATCACAATCTCATTTTTATCCGAGATTGTTTATTCGTGAGTATTTACTGGGGTGTATTTTATCATCCACATCCATGTTCCCTCAATATGTAATATTGTTTCCATCCACTTACAATAGTTTAAAGCCAATTTTACCCTTCGGTGAGTTTTTAGTAAAGAATATGAAAGGAATCTTTTATCGCTTTTTCATACGAGGTACTTTTTGACTTTTCTGACAAAAGTACGAAGAATGTTTTTTTTCTAACTTAAACGGCATGAACGGATTTTTACGGTTTTATAAAGCCTTATTTTCATGAAGCTTCCTCCAAAAGATTTCATGACTATTTTTAATAAAATCTCTTTCTTTTAAAATTGCATGATGTTTTGTGAAAAGAAATTGATTTTGAAGAAGAAAGGATATTTTCCTCAAGAATTCATTTCAAGTGTTTTATCAAAATTATTTTACATCTAAGATAATAAAGGGTTCTGTTTCTATCCATATTTTTACATTGATTTGACTATGTTGTTATGGAATTATGTTTATGAATTCCATTATCTTATATGAATGGTTTTATGATGTCATGTTGTTTTAAGAATCCCATTTTTATTACATGGGTTATGAAATGATGTATGATTTATGATTTTGTGGCACACATAAGAATGGTATCATTATGAGATGGGTGGGACCTATATCTCCCTCCAATGCATTGGGTAAAGATTTTATATCTCATGAGATAGACATGGCTGAAATGGTAGGTTATACCGGTTCAGTGAAACAGGACTGAAACGAGGGTTACTCGATTCAGAAAGGGACTTTGTCCACTAAGATAGTCTTGGCAATGAGTCTTGACTAACAAGAAATGATTTTCTATGATTATGTGTGTATGCCACAAAGTTTCATGTTTTAATTTATGATTATTGGGATTACATTTCACTTCTATGATATATCCCATGTTATGATATTATGAGCTCTTTTGCAGGTTAAGATTTCCAAAAGCTATGTATATGATGTGATTGATTTTTCTTTTGTTTACCCTTACTGAGCATTTGAGCTCACCCTTTTATGTTTTCTTTTCCCCAGGATATAAAGAAAGGTTTTAGGTAGAAAAAGGGATGAACTTTATGGGAGATATTGAAGAACTTTCACCACGATTAGAAGATTACGTTCCGAGTTTCCAAAGACACTAAACTATTACGATCCTTTAGTGTGTGTTTTTGTTATGTACTAAGTATTCCGCAAATGTAATGTAATGTCCATGTACGTCAAGCTTCGTGTCTCTACAGTTGGTATCAGAGGAAAGGTTTAGTCAACCTTTGGAAACTAGGATGCGAAAACGTTAGTGAGATCCCTAGAGATATTTCTAAGGTATGTCTAGGGATGTCTCTAAGGTTAAGTATACGTATAGGTTATAGTCCTAGAATTGCTCTAACGATCTTATAATTTAACCTAAGATGTTAGATATTGAGGGTACTACCCCTTTATTATGTTGTTTTCCCTAGCAAGATTTTTGCCTCTCACACTATTCTTTTGGGGTTTTAGACGATGGCTGGAACCCGAAGGAACCGTGTTGATCAATGCAATGGACAATGCAATGATTGTCCCCCTGAGCAACCAAACGATATGGGAGCTGGAATGGAAAATCTTGTAGCCATGCTCACACAACTTTCTCAAGCTATGAATCATGCAGGACTTCCAAACGAGCAAAGGAAGGAGCAACATTCTGTTGAATCCTTCATGAGGCAGCGTCCGCCTTCTTTCAGTGGGTCTACTGATCCATTAGTTGCTGAACAATGGATTAGTACTACTGAAAAGATATTTTCAGTTCTTCAATGTTCTGAACATGATAAAGTCATCTTAGCAGTATATCGTTTGGAAGGTGAAGCTGATCAATGGTGGAATCTTATCAAGAATATGAGGCAAAGAGATGAAATTGATTCCATGGAATGGGACGAGTTCAAGAACTTGTTTTTCAGTAAGTACTTCCCTCGTATTCTTCGAACGAAGATGGAGAAGGAGTTTCTTGAACTAAAGCAAAAGGATGATGAATCTGTTGGTATATACGAAGCGAATTTTACAAGACTTGCAAGGTATGCATCTGGCATTATCATCCAACCTGAAAGTAAAGTTGATCGATTTTTCAGTGGCTTAAAACCAAGTCTTCGAAGGGCATTAGCTATAAGAGACTTCAGTAGCTATGAAGAAATTGTGCGTTGTGCTATCAAGGTAGAAATGGAAGTTGGTGTTACATATCCATCTCATGGTTTTGAAAAGAAACGAAAGATGGAGTTCAAGGAGAAATCTCAGAATAATGGTGAAAAGAAGATGAATGTTTCCTTATGCACAAAGTGTGGAAAGAAGCATGGTGGAGATTGTCTTAAAGGGACTAGAAAATGTTTTAAGTGTGGAAAAGAAGGTCATCGAGCAGCTGAGTGTCGAAGTAATGGAAAAAGGGATTCTAATGAAGTGAATAAAGCAAACACTGCAGAGAACGCACAACCAACACTTCAATGCTTCAAGTGCAAGGAGATGGGACATTATTCCAATAAATGCCCTAATCCAAGGGTTAGTGATGATCGACATGAGCAACCGCTTAAGGCAAAGGACAAAGGGAAGTCACATGCGATCACTATTGGCAATGTTGAATATGACAACGATGTGGTGGAATGATTAAGTTTTTATGTAATGGGATTCCAAAATAATGTTGTATCATGGAATATTGGAATATTTATGTATTGGTCTAATGTGGTATTCAAAGTGATTGAGATATTATGCGCATAATGAAGGGAAAACGAGAAAATGAAATGTTTAACAGTATTCATGAGCTCATGATTGATATAAGGACCAAGTGATATCATGGTTTGAGTATATAGAATTTTGAGGATTTTGGTATGTGGAAAGTGTTAACTTTTAACTGCATTCAAGTTTTCACTAAGGTTCAATGGGTATTCAAGAGAGTACAAGATTAAGGCCTTTGAATGTTTGGAATGTGTCCAACAAGATATATCTTATGATATATGGGGATCAACGATGGTATTAAATCTCTGGTAATCGTTTTCACTATGTTATGAGAATGGACTGCAGTATTATGGATAGGACTAAAGATTGGAATGGATTATGTTGGACATAAGTTAGTATTGTTTAAGGATAGAAGTTTTTCGATATTATGGGATGTTATAGTAATATAGTTTTAGAAAAAGGACAACCTGCAGGACGGGCGACAGCCCATCGCTTCGGACAAGGCTGTGGGAATCGAACCCACAACCGAAGTGCGACTGGCCTTTATCGCCTACCACTGGCCTACAGGAAGTCCCTGTTTAGTAGAAACTAGTTTTATTATATTAAGCAGTATGATATATGAAGTATAAGTCCATTTTAAAAACCATATGTGATTAATCTCACTATAGATCGACTTATGTATATAATTTTTGCTAACCTTTTGTTTGAGATAGATGGAATGACCCGTCATTCTATCACATGATCTGCTAACACTTCACGAATAACAAATTCAACTTCATTTATTTAAGAGATGAAGTGGAAATTGTTAAAGGCACGAACAACAGTGAGATTGTACCAAAATAAAGTAAGTATTTATTCTAATTCAAATTTTCAACTTTAGGGAAATGATATTGAAAACCAAAAATGTTGTCCTAGTGATCTTATACCTGATGAATCAGATGGTACCATAGATCGTCACAAATTTATGGATTTGTGATTACTGGATTTTTCATAGCCATGTTCTCTACCACTCTCCATCAGAACATGATAGTTAGATTTCTCTTCCATATCCATATTTTCACCTATGTGGAAACCCAGTGATTAGTTTATTTGGGTAATCATTACATTTCATACTTTAGTTTTTGAAGACAAGTTTTGGTATTCCTTTTTACGATGTGGGTTTCTATTAAAGAAACTTTCGAATAATAAACCATTTATAACCCCGACGAATTTCGAGGGCGAAATTCATTTTAAGGGGGGTAGAATGTAACAGCCCGAGATTTTATGAAAAATATTCTTTTTAATTTTATTAATATCTTGTGTTATACTCTACACCAAAAGGATCTTTCACAATACACTTCTCTGACCTGGCTTGAATTACACGCAATCACAACCTTCCTCGATAGCGTGTGTTGTACACAACACCGAGTTTCGCTAAACAACGATATGCTATTAAGATATTATTAAAACTAGCCGTTATGAATAGTAATAACCACTTTTTGAAATTTAGTAAATTTTATTTTTCAAAATGGAATTCATTTTTGGATTCGTAATATCGAAATTAGCTTAGGGTGAAATTTTGGTACTTTTCGGATAACTTTCATATTCTGATGAATAGTGAAAATTACTAAATTTTAATTAAAAACAACTTTTTTTAATCGAAATAATTAATAGTGATAAATTATTAATTTGAGTGGTTTTAAAGTATATTTATAATATATTTTTACAATTTAATACAATGTTGGTCATTGGTTGTAATTTCACATTTAAACCAGACATAATCAAGTGTCAATCTTTTGATATATATTGTTTCCTAAAAACACGCTATTTATTTTAACAGCGGGATTTAATTATAAAATTAATTAATGCAACTTCTATGTTATGAATTTGGTAAAATAGATTTCATTTTTGAATTCGGAATATGAAATATAGCTTAGGATGAAATTTTGGCATTGTTCTGAAAAACATCAATTTTTGATGAATAGTGAAACTACTAAGTGGTAGTTAAAAAAAACTGAATTTTTCATAAAACTTAATTTTGCCGCTTCTGTGAATGGAATTTCGAAAATCCGAGAGACACGGTTAATATCAAGGACTAAAATGTGGTTCAATGAGATGAAAATAATTTTTTGGTGAATAGTAACTTTTTACTTTTTTACCGCGGTTAATAGTAAATAGGGTAACTAAGGGTAAATATGATATTACTATTACCCTAACACATGTACTAATTCTATTGGACAAGTGTAATTCTACCAAAAACAACCTTATGAATATAATATGACCATTTAGGCCCACTTGGATTAGATTAGGACATTTATTATTAATTTATTTAAAGAAAGGTTAAAATAGTTAAAATCAAAGTTTAATAAGTAAATCATTTTTAATATGGGGTTATACATAAGATAAATTCGATTGTAAATATTCATTAGAAAGCTAAAAAGATTTCCTACATGATGGTATTTTATTTGTAATTTTTAGACATAAAATAATTTAGTTTATTTATGACACAACGATGATGCAGTAATTATCTTATTAATGAAATATTGACATAATTGATGTTATAAACACCAAAATAAATGAAATTTGAGATTTTTTATAAATTCCACTAATTTTCTAGGTTACTATGATATATTAATGTTGATTTAATCAACTTTGTTCGAACATTTAATTCTGTTATGACTTTCACAAAAATCATATATCAAATAGTGTCAAAATTGACACAAAATAGTTTTTAAATCAAATATTATATTATTAATTGTTATTGTATTCCTAAAAATCTAAGGTTCGGCCAAATGACTTAGATAAGGATATATATATTAATAATAAACAATTTAGGGTTCGTTTGGCATGGTATAGTATGTGTATTAACCATATAGTGAAAGAAAATAAAAAGACACGGTAAAAGTTAAATTATTTAACTTAGAGTTAAATCTAATTGATAAGGTTAACATAATACCCTAAAATTGTCTAAATCCTATTGGTTGATAGGATTTCGACCCATCCCCACTTTAGCTTCGAAATAAGACCCTTTGGAACCATTATAAACCGATTTTGACTTTAATATAAAATAATATTTTGAGATATTCCTAAGGTGCCCCTCTCCTCCCCTATAAAAGGACACCTCCTCCCCCTCCTCCTCACACCAATTTGAGCACTCAAGCTCGTCCAACCCCTGCCAATTTCTCCTCTCCACTTCCCTAGCAACATCCTAGAGGTTCTGGTCTTCCTCAAAGACCAATTTTAGTGCCCTAAGAGGAGGTCTCAAAGAGGCACTTCAAAGAAGAGGTAATTACCGTTACCAATTCTTTCATCTTTATTTCTTCTTCCACTTCTTCTTATTAGGTTGTTTCATTATGAAGTAATAACATCAGTATCAATCATATACTGATATGTTATTATAAGTATGAAACAACCCTATTTCACCATCTATCCATCCTACGGAAAAAGAAATCACCGCGCGTGCGTACGTACGGAATACCGTCTCCACGCCGTGGTGTAATCTATTTTCCACCACCACCTTACATGGATGGGTATAATGGTGTAAAGAATAACTATAAATAGTTATTACAACATCATATTGATGATGATATATTGTATAATCCACTCCAATTCAATTCAATATTTATAGAAATGATATCATCGCTCGTGCGTACGTACGGACTACCGTCTCCACGACGCGATGAGATTCATTCTCCATGTTAACCATTTAAGAATGATTATAATGTATATATAAGAAATAATAATGAAATATATGACATTATAAAGCTACTGGATTTATGTATATATATACATATGTATGTCATCTACTTACTTCCATTTCAAGACAATAAGGAAAGGAAAACAGCGTTCATGCGTACGTACGGACTACCGTCTCCATGAACGGTGTTTTTCATTTTATTTATCTACCAATTATATATATATATATATACTGAATATATATGATATATAAATAATATTTTATATTCTGGAAGTGAGTAAATCATGATATAAGTAATAATGATGACAAGAACAACAAGTCAAAACACCTACGATAAATGAAACGATTTTACCCAAAACGCTTCTTTAACATGGAAGTTACAAAAGAACGGGTAATATAATGTCATAAGTGAACCATATATGATATCATAACAATGAATATGATTCTGTAATAAGTCAATGACATTATTTAAATCATTATACAGGAGGTTCGGACATTTACAAAGCAAGTCGGACATAAGGTAAGGGAAATATCACAATCTCATTTTTATCCGAGATTGTTTATTCGTGAGTATTTACTGGGGTGTATTTTATCATCCACATCCATGTTCCCTCAATATGTAATATTGTTTCCATCCACTTACAATAGTTTAAAGCCAATTTTACCCTTCGGTGAGTTTTTAGTAAAGAATATGAAAGGAATCTTTTATCGCTTTTTCATACGAGGTACTTTTTGACTTTTCCGACAAAAGTACGAAGAATGTTTTTTTTCTAACTTAAACGGCATGAACGGATTTTTACGGTTTTATAAAGCCTTATTTTCATGAAGCTTCCTCCAAAAGATTTCATGACTATTTTTAATAAAATCTCTTTCTTTTAAAATTGCATGATGTTTTGTGAAAAGAAATTGATTTTGAAGAAGAAAGGATATTTTCCTGAAAAATTCATTTCAAGTGTTTTATCAAAATTATTTTCCATCTAAGATAATAAAGGGTTCTGTTTCTATCCATATTTTTACATTGATTTGACTATGTTGTTATGGAATTATGTTTATGAATTCCATTATCTTATATGAATGGTTTTATGATGTCATGTTGTTTTAAGAATCCCATTTTTATTACATGGGTTATGAAATGATGTATGATTTATGATTTTGTGGAACACATAAGAATGGTATCATTATGAGATGGGTGGGACCTATATCTCCCTCCAATGCATTGGGTAAAGATTTTATATCTCATGAGATAGACATGGCTGAAATGGTAGGTTATACCGGTTCAGTGAAACATGACTGAAACGAGGGTTACTCGATTCAGAAAGGGACTTTGTCCGCTAAGATAGTCTTGGCAATGAGTCTTGACTAACAAGAAATGATTTTCTATGATTATGTGTGTATGCCACAAAGTTTCATGTTTTAATTTATGATTATTGGGATTACATTTCACTTCTATGATATATCCCATGTTATGATATTATGAGCTCTTTTGCAGGTTAAGATTTCCAAAAGCTATGTATATGATGTGATTGATTTTTCTTTTGTTTACCCTTACTGAGCATTTGAGCTCACCCTTTTATGTTTTCTTTTCCCTAGGATATAAATAAAGGTTTTAGGTAGAAAAAGGGATGAACTTTATGGGAGATATTGAAGAACTTTTACCACGATTAGAAGATTGCGTTCCGAGTTTCCAAAGACACTAAACTATTACGATCCTTTAGTGTGTGTTTTTGTTATGTACTAAGTATTCCGCAAATGTAATGTAATGTCCATGTACGTCAAGCTTCGTGTCTCTACAATAACTCACCATAGTCCATAACTTATGATGGGTCATACATGTATCTCCTCTGATGCACTGTGTTGAATAAATTAGGTACCCAATCCAACAACGGAGATAGAACTAAGCAGTAAGCCACCTTTACAAATTGTTGTAGTATCTAGAAAGGGCCAATGGATATTATATAAATCTTATCACCCCAAGAAAAACTCCACAATCCACATCGAGGTGAGGCCTACAAGATGACTTGGTCTCCCTCCTTAAACTCCAAAGTACTCCATCATCGATCATCCTAGGATTTATAATTACTCTGTGTAGTTCTCCTTGACTCATATATGATCTGTACCTTTTCTATAGTCTCTTTAACCAACTTATTTCCCATAAGTATTGAATCTCCTATGTCATTATAGTATACTGGTGACCTATAGGATCCCCCATAAAATGCCTCAAGTGGTTCCATACTAAGGGTGTAATTGATGTTTTTGTTTTATTCAAACTCCCCCAATGGTAGGTGATCCTTATAACTATGTAAAATGTCTAACATAAAATCCCATGGAATATACTCCAATACTTGAATGGTTCACTCTGTCTACACCTCAATTTGGGGGTGAAACTATTTTTTTCAAATTTATTTAAGTCCCAAGGACTCCTGTTATATATTTCATAACCAATATGGGAAGTAAGAATCATTGTCAGAAATTATTATTGAAGGAACTCTATGGATTTTGACTATCTCTTACATGTATAAGTATCCCAAGTTCCCAAATTAATTTTTCTATTGAATAGCTAAAAAGTTGTATGACTTGGTGAGTCATTCTACAATCACATAGATTTCATCATTTCCTATGGATGTATGTGGTAACCCTGTCATTAATTCCATGTATATCCCATCCCACTTCAACTTTTTCACCTCAAGGGGTTGAGCTAAACCCAATGAATCTTGGTGCTTAGCTTTAACTTTATTACAAGTATGCTATTGAGATAAAAACATGAAAACTCACCACTTCATCCCTAGACATGAAAACTATCATTGAATGTCTTAGTACATATTTTCCACACATGGATTTACCTTTATGGGTAAATACTTAAACTCCCTCATCACATAATCTCTCCATGAAACTGGTACAATCATCTATCCTCTGAAAAGAATGTAATGCTCCACACCTTCAGAAAATCCATCAGGAACATTTTAAGTGGATATCTAAGTAAGTAGGGTCTTACAACCATTATCATCAAGTTTAACTGCCCTGACTCACTATAAAATTTGACGGGTAACAATTATTGACTGGAGTGATGCAACTTTATCCCCATCCACAAAGCATAACTACATGGAGGTTAACTACCCTGATACCTCACTTAGTAATTTTTTACAAGATCTTTTACTAATGGGATATTCTACCATGTTCCCCTTACCAAGTGTATAAACAATCTTGAAGTTATAGTAATATGGGAACTATATCCATACCATTTTTCTCAATTTAGGATACTTTTTAGAGAATATATACTTGAGACTCTTATGGTTATAATATATGATAAATCTCTCATCCATATAATAGTTTCACCTCATCCTCAGTGAGTAGACTACCACTATTATCATATGATTTATGTTCATGTTGTTATACTCATTTGGTCTTAACTGATGTGAAACATTGGTAATCTCCACCCTCCTTTGCATTACGACCAACCAAGCCTTGTAACTGATGGATCATAGAACATTATGTTCTCAACACCCTCCTTCAGCAATCTCAATATGGGAGCACTCATCAATCTCTGCCTTAACTCTTAGAAATCTCGATAGAACCTATATGTCCACATGAAAGGTTTTCCTTTTCAAGTCAATGTTATCCAGGGAGATGATATCCTAGAGAAATATGGTATGAATCTTTGATATTATCCTTCCAAACAAAAGAAGCTCCATACCCTCATCATTCTCTTGGGTGGCTCACAAGCTAACACTGCATCGACCATTGGCAGGTACACTACTACACTGTCTACTAAGATAACATGTCCCATAATGTGGACCACCTGAATCCATAATTGGAACTTTGATAGATTCTTATAAATCTGGTGATTTTAGAGTACATGAAAACCCATCCTAAACTGTCTCACATGCCCCTCCTCAGATGCTGACTACACTAGGATATCATTAATGAAGACTACCAAAACCTAGTCTAAAAAAGGATTAAATAACTATTTTATGAGTCACCTGAACACTTTTGGTGAATCCATCGCACCAAAAAACATAACCAAGTACTCATAGGTACCATAAAAAATTGAAAATTTATCTTCGATATATCCTTGTCTCATACTCACAACTGTTGATAGCCTAATCTTAGGTTAATATTTAAGAACCATTATGACCTTATATACTGATTGAAGAGATCATTAATCCTTGGTAGTGGATATTTTTTCATTATGGTCACTTGGTTTAGGTGACAGTAATCCACACACATCCTCAAGTACTTGTCCGCCTTCTTCTCAAACAATATTGGGGATTCCTAAGGAGAAGCATCGGATCTAATAAATCCCTTCCTCTAAAAGTACTCAAACTGCAACCTCAGATCATAAAGCTATGTTGGAGCCATCTAATATGTTGTCACATATATTGATACCATCCTGGGGTGTTGTTAAATTCATAAGTCTATCTCTTGGTGAGGAGTTGATCCTAGCATGTTCTTGGGAAATATTTCCTCATAGTCCACCAACACTACAGGAATCCCAAAACTCATAACATCCATTTCACCAAGGGTAATTCTATACAATTGATGACTAAGAGATCACAACACAAAGGAACACTGTGTACCATCATAGTGTAAACACCACATCACCCTCTTAAAATAATCTATTTTGTAATGAACTGTTGATAGCCATTTCATACCTATGATGGCATATTAAAGCCCGTCCATTACTACAAAGATATCCCAAATAAAACTACCACCTCTATTATATAGGTAACACCATTTTAAGAAGTGTTTGATCACTGAGTAGCCTCATTTAGGAGTCTCTAAGAACAAGTTTTGATCCAATGGCTCAACCAAAATCTTCAAGTATTAAAATATATATGTGGGAATAAAAGAGTGACTTTTATTTTTGTCTAAAAGTTTTGCACCTAAGGTATAAATGACACATATTATAACCCATTTCATCCCTGGAGACTTTGGTACCTAATACTTGACTACCTGAAACTACCATCACCCCTTTCCACCCAACTCCATGATACTAGAATAGATCGCCTGGGAGTGGTGGTGGAAACAATTCATAAATTCTTCCACCTATAGTTGATCCCCAAACTCCTCTTCCATTTATGTCACCCTGTAAACCCACCTTATCTCTTTGTTTCCTATTCCTAATAATCCCATAAACTTCTCTCTATTATCCTCATAATGGGATGGGAAATCCCAGGAAATATGTACCTTGCCATCACAAGATTATCACCGCCTATTCCTAGGATAACTAGATTAATCATGTGATCTGTAAAATGCAGACAATATCTCCTAGGATTTCCTTCTAAATTTTCCCATAAGTATGGTTCCCGATGTCAATCATCAACTTCCTACCTCTAAATTCTCATCTCCTATATTCCCACTTCTGGTACTAACTGTCTAAATGTACTCATCCCGGAAACTCTCGACCACTAAACAATACTCTATCACCCTATCATGGATAGGAATACATGTAGGTATAAAGTATGATTGAATATATCTATTTAGACCATGCCTGAACATATAATCACTAAATAATTGATCATGTATCAAATCCATTAAGTACCAAGAGAGGTCGGTGAACCTTAAGGAAGAATCACCCACAATCATATTTCCTTATTGAATCTATAAATGTTCTTCGATTCATGAATCCCTCCACATTGATGGAGAAAACTCATCTCTAAAATTTAGAATGAATGGTTACCTTGCTATAGTCACATCATCATATGATTGGGTCACTAATACCCACCATCATCATAAATATCCATAGAGAAGTCTCACTACTAGGACCACCATCTGGTATTCCAGTGTCCTAATAAGACAAAAGACTCACGTCACCACCCCAAGAAAGTCCTCAAACACCTGTGGGCTTAGCTTGCCTCAAAACCTAAGGGTCACTATCACTAAAATTCATTAAGTGTGCTCATCATGTGCACCTTATCTGCAAGTACTGTCAATAAAATCTATTGCTCAATATGTAGTGGTGAAACTGGTGCAGCACTTGGAGGTAACACCTCATAAATAGGTCCCTATATAAAAGAATCATCACTGAGGGATCATTCTAATGATCCTAGTACTGAATCCTAGCATGAAAACTTCACATAGGAATCATTAAATAGATAATATATTCCACAGTGAATGACTATATCTAAAGATCCAAATAAAGAAGCGGAAAGAAACCACAACCCATTTCTATATGGAGCATGTACCAATATTTTCTCTATAAATATAGTATATTTGTATCAATTTGAAAGGTAGGTGATTAGATTCTTGGTTTTTGGATACATTAGTCATTGCAACAACACCAGAGTTGCTAACTGAGATCCAAACTTGAAACACTTAACAAGGTTACCCCAAACCAATCTCACATAATCTAGTCCTAAGGTTTAACTGACTCTACTGATACCACTCTCTCATAAACCATCCCAATAGGTCTCATTCTTTGACTTCCCTAATCCCTCCTAGAAGAGTCTATGGGAAGGTGACCAGTGTCGAGTGGGCATATCACTCACATGGAATTCCTTACAAAAATATACCATTACACACACACATCTCCAAGCTCGTAAATTATTTAAATATAAACAACTGATAGAAATGGATTCATGTAACTAAAATCATACTATCAGAGTATGAAATCAAGTGATGGAAAGAAAAAGTCCAAATACAAGGCCACTACAAAGAAACTAAAAACAAGTCTAATATGTAAAGTATAGAAAGGGAAAATTGTTAAGCTAACCATAGGAACACACCTCAGGCTTTCATGACCATTAAGATACGACTGGCCCTAGTCCATCTAAGACTCCATCAATAGGTTTTTCATCTACATAAGTCATGTTATGTGCAGGAAAATCCCATTCAGGGGTGAGTATTACAATACCAACTAGGGAACCCTGAAATTATTAAGAATATAGAATCATGAATAATAATCATCTCATCATAGCTATATATCAATGGTATATAATAATAATGTCTAAATATAATCAATATAGACATGTAGTCTCAAGGTAAAGTCACAACTGTAATGTTTTCTTAGGATTCCTACTTGAAGGATCCACATATCACTCTCCTAGGAGAACATGCTCCATGAGTTAGATAGTACTGATGGTGTCCATCTGATATGTTATTATCATCAGGTATCTCTATAATAAGTTCATTATATAAGTTTAAATATATTGATATAGAGAAATTAGATAACTATTAAATCCATGGGGTATACCAAAAACCCAATCTGGATTAACATTCCATGTTTGGGATCAAAGTTTGAGTAATGTTGGTTACAATGATACCAAGAACCCCACCTAGGGAAATGATGATGATATAGGATCTAACTTCAATCCTCGAGATGGGATTTTAAAACTATATCCAAGACTGAAGTTCCTTAAAGGGGATCATCATCCTATACATATTAAGTGACTCTATACTAAACCTTCAAGGAATGGATCAAGGAAATGTACCCTAATGAATCCTTTACAAGATGAAGAGGACAGGGGATCTAATCCTTCCTTAAAAAAATACATTGTGTCTACTAGAATTAAATGGCATGTCCATTCAACATTAGGTTCTACCTATGTATCATGGACCATGCCTATGTCTATGTCTCTGTTTGAGTACACGACATCTTTTAAGCCCATGTACTCTTAACCACGTCCATGTACATGGATCTGCCTAGGTAAACATATCCTTGTCATGTCCCTATATGAGTACATAATTCATTTCATCCCATGTACTTCTGTCTATGTCCATGTACCCTTTGAGGTACACACCGATCCTCCAGGTCAAGTCACATGTCGTGAGATATGGGTCACACAACATGTGATATTTAGCATTCCAATAAAATCCTAATGTCATGCAGGGGGTCCCACATAGTTTTTAGTGAAGAAATGCCCATCATTTACTATAGGGATTCGTAAAACAGAATGTTCTTCCTCCGTATACACTCATGCCTCCATCACTACCAGTTCTGCTAAAAATCCTACACATGGATTGCAGATTTTGGTCAACTGATCACGATCTTCACTCGAGATCCAATTTCCTGATATCCTGATTACCCAATAAAAATCCTGAATCTTTTCCATTTCCATATACTCTAAAACCCTCAGGCACACATACATGGTATAGTCATGATCCATCATCACAATCATCATAGCTCAATCCCGTTATCAATTTGAACCTCAATTTGTGATAATAATATATTTCACCATGAACTGGGTTGACAATTAATGTATATATATTATATTTTCGAACCACCAAACAAAAAACCCTGGTGATGAATGCCCAAAGTACAGTGGGATAAACTGAAGAAAGATGAAAAGGGGTATTGAACCTCGTCTTTTTTAAAATTTTCCTCGATATTATTTCATTATAATGAAGAAAATTATCCCAATAAAATAAACAATTTCTCTTAATAATACCCATAAAATAAACCTGCATATGAGAAATTATTGAAAATAAAATCAATTTGTTGGCCAATCGATTCACATTCATCATAGGATAATAAAACAAAGATAAATCTATATAATACAAACATGCCACCTCAAGGTGGATCAATCAATTATGAAGAATAAATTCATGTCATTGTCATGGGTGAGATCCTATAATTTCATTGTCATTGACAATACATAATTGGTCATTGTCACTTGCCAATTCTTTCTCCAATTCAATATCTCTATTGTAAATTGAGCTTAACATACATGGATATTACATCATTTGAAGTGAATATTCATCACATTAAAAAAATACATGCCTAAGGACTATAATAGTTCAGTGCATTTAGAGACATAGAAACATAATCTTATAACCTTGGAAAAGATCTTCATCATCTCCCTTAAATATATTCCCCTTTAAAAATCTTGCGTAAAACCTTTGTTCATAACATGGGGAAAGAAAATTGAAGAAAAGGGGCGATATCATATGCTCTATAGGGGTAAACAAGGAAGATATATAAGCATAAAATGAGAATAAGGGTATCAGAACATGATCATAACATTATAAGATCATACAATTCCTATCAAATATCATAATCAAGAGTCGTGGAATAAATATTGGAAGTTCATAATACATGACTCATAATGGAATCAAGAGAATAAACAATGAGAGCATAATAAAGGAATAAGACATAGAATTTAGGCATACACATAAGAATAGAAAATCCTATGTCAAGGCTTACTACCAAGACCTTAATAACATGTTAGGATTAGGATAATAACCTATGTACATTCTTCGGTCTTCAGATTCCCTCTTGTGTACTATCTTATTTCAGGCTTTGGATCACATACCATGTACCCTCTTATTTTGGTCTTGGGATTTCCTCTCGTGTGACCTCCTGTTTTGGGCTTGGGATTTCCTCCAATGTACCCTCTTGTTTTGGGTTTGGGATGCTCTACCGTGTACCCTATTTTTTTAGTCTTGGGATGCCCTCCCATATAATCACTTTTTCAGTCTTGATATTCCCTCTTTTGTCCCCAGCTGTTTTGGGATTGGGATTCCATACCATGTACCCTCTTATTTTGGACTTAGGATTCCCTCTCTTGTACCCTCTTGTTTCAGTCTTGGGATTCCCTATCTTTTACCATTTTATCTCATAAAACAATTCTCATTACCCAATTTATCGATGGGTGATATAGGTATCACCCATCAAATAATGAAATCGTACGTGCATGTGCCACAATATAATAAACCATTCATCATATCATAACCCATAAAATAGCTGACATTCATAAAAATTATAAAATAACCAATGAAATGAAATGGGTATTATAAACATGTCATCATATCATAACCTATGGAAAAGAGATAGGTTTTATAATCATTTCATCAAATCCTAACTCGTGTAAAGAAGTGGGTTTCATAATCATATTATTCGTGGAAGATAAATGAGTTTCATAAACATCATTACAATAAAACAAAAACCACTAAAGAAAGTGTAATAATGGTCTTCTTGGATTAGGACCCCAATAAATCTTAAAATATATCAAAGGATGTCGTACTACAAGGATAAGAATTTTAAAATATCACTTGAATCATTTCTTAATCAACATAACATTTCTTTAAAATTAAATTTTATGAATATAAAATATATTCAAATTTTTTTCTTTGAAAAACAATATGAAAACATATAAAGTGATATTTAAAATCATTTAAAAAATTTAAAGAGTAAAATAATATTTCTTGTTGAAATTTTTTTTAGAAATATAAAACCTTTTTAAAACCATTTTCACTAAAATTAACCTTGATTTCATTTTGAAATAAATTTCTATGAAAACTTATAAATAAATAATGAAAATATTTTGAAAATACTTTTACATGAAAAATTATAAAGGAATATTTAAAATAATTTAAAACACTTTTGAGACATAAAATATTCTAGAAAACCATTTCCTTTGAAAACATGGTTTTAAAAGAACAAAAATTTATGATAAAAAAGAGAAATAAAGTCAGATTTTCCTAAAAACACTTTCTTAATTATTATAAGTATACAATAATAGAAAAATGGTACCATTACATTAATATATAATGAATAATTATATGAGAATAAAATTCATGAGTTTTATTGAGATATGGATCATAATATTTCATCAATGGAATCATAATCATAAACCATCCTGAAAAATGGTAAGATTATATCAAAACATTGTCACAACATTGGTAACATTGAATAGTGATCCAAATGAGAAAATAATATTAAATTAAACATAAAATATCCTGAAAATAAATAGATTCATGATATTACATTTAAAAGTTCATTATATACACCTCTTAAAAGAATATAGGTGTATAACAAAACAAGTGTCTCAAAGAATGAAAATTGAGATAAGATCCATTTACTGATTTGGTGACATTTTAATTATAAACCCCATGAAAGAGAGATAATAAAATGGATATTTTATTACCCATATATTCCAGGATAATAATAATGGAATAAATTTATATTAAGTATATACACCACCCAAAATAAGTGAGTGGTGAATATGGAATGTATATCCTAGGAATAAATAATTGAGAAAAAATACCATTACTACATGAGTAACTTTTAAACCATGGAACCCATAAAAGAGTAAAATAAATATAATATTTTAATATCATTAAATAAATTAAATTACTTATATAACATGTAATAAGTATGTATATACACTTAACAACAAGAATAAGTGGTGAATTTAGCATATGTCTCATATAAATAAAAGTGAGACAAGAAAACTGTTACCTTAAGTCTTAAATTTGTTCATACATATTCAAACCTCTTATATAATAAGTATAATTTTATTATGATTCTAAAAAATAACCATATTATGATATATAATACCATGTATTATTTTATTATTAATTTACATTACCATTTCAATAAAAACTTCATGTTAATGTTACGTTTCAGGTAATATCCGCTATTTTCGTATTGGTTTTGACTTGTTATTCTTGATCCTCTTACATAGATCATGATTTTAATTACTTTTAGAATGTAAAAATTATTTAAATATAATATATATTCAGTGTATAAATATTTCAAATAATATTTAATTATAGTAATATGAAATGTAATACACCATTCATGGAGACGACAAGTCGTACATATGCATGAATGTTGTTTTTGTTTCAGTGTCAAATTGAAAGAAAGTAAGTAATTAAAATATATGTACATATGTATGTGTGTATATATATTATAAATGTGGTTGAAATATTATGTCATATATGTCATATAGACATATTAAACCCATCCTTAATATATTCTATATAAAGTATGAATAAATCACATCTCTTTGAGGAGGCGGTAGTCCACACATCCACAAACGAAGTTATCATAAATACACACAATGGTAAGAATTAATTTAAGTGTTATATAATAATTAGAAAGGCATAAATACATCATAAATATCTCATATATCATATAAAATAATAAATTACATCATTATTCCTAACCATGAATGGTAGAAATGGAAGAACGAACAACATCGGTTCGTGAGGTGGTAGTTTGTCATACACATGAACGATGATTGTGTATCCCATTTGATGGAAGTGTGTGTGATTTTAGGATTTAATATTATCATAAAAAATATAATTTTATTATTTATTATTATGATATTATATAATCATTTAATAATAAAAATTGAGGGTTTAAGGAAGAAATAAAATGAAAGTGCTTATTGAAGTTTGATACCTCTTATTTGGGTAATTCCCTTTGGTTTGCCCCAAAAGACTAACTTTGTTTTTATTATTCCCAAATTGATAATTATATGGTGAGAGGAGAAATTTTGATGGTTATTTTTATAGGTTTTAGATGTAATAAATTTCTTGTGTTTTTTTAATAATTGATGGGGTGAGGAGGCCTTTTATAAGTGGGGAAAAGGGCACGTTAAGTATTCTTGAAAATATTTGAGTGATCCCATCATTTTACTTATCCCCCAAGGGTTTAAATTTGACCAATATAGATATTAATAATATTAATGGTATAAATATGTTATAAAATAATTTTTTGAGAAGTTTAGGGTCATTTTTACACCTTATATTCTTGGTTAAGTCATTAAATAATCTCATTTTTACTTTAGTCACTATAATTTATTTTAATTACCTTCACTAATATTTTTAGTTAAAAAATAATTTGAACTTATTATAAACTATAAATTATTATGATTATAAATATAGAATCAATTTTTCCAAATTCAATCCTCATAAGAGGGAGATATTAATTTAAAATTAATCTCATAAATGAGATGAAACAACGAGTTTTAAAAGTTCAAAACTTCAACAGTTATGAATTGTTTTTATATCAAATTTAAAAATGAAATTGATTAAATTTACCCAAATTGGATAAATTGATAAAAAATTTATATAAATTTACTTTAAACTAATTTAAAATATTATTTAACTATATAAATAAACTATAAGAAAAGGCATCTTGAAATTGAAATTAATTATTTTCATTATTCATCAAAAAATGAAACTTCTCAAAAAAACACAAAAAAATTAACCAAAGTAAATTTTTATTTTACAATTTGAAAAATTAAGTTTATTTTTTCAACTAAAAATTATATAATTGTCAAAATTTAGATTTAAAATGGGTTTTCCATTAAAATGTGGTAAAATTTCCTTTTTGAAGAATATATATTTTATTCATAAAATTGGATTTATTCTTATTTTATGCCTAAAAAATCTATAGGATTTGTGTAAAAAATTATTGAATATATAATATGTAAATTTTGTTAAAAATATTTTTCAAAAGTGGTTTGCTTAATTTATTGAGATAAAATGGAGTCTGTACATAGAAAAATAATTTTCTCCGAAAATAAATTCCGTTATTCTCAAATGGTTCTTAAATTCATTTATAACTAATTGATAACCCAAGGATTCATTTAATATACATGTGTAAAACATAGTTTAATAATTTATTCAATATCATTCATATCTTCCATTCTAATAGCTATGTGATAATTAAAATATTATTATCATAATATTATTAATATTATATTGTAGTTCGGTGAAACATGATCTTATGTGTAACACAAGCTACCCACGGGATTTTTCATTATATGAAACATAATTTAAACATAGTGTTGTGTGCACAAAAAGTTAATCAAAGTGTTGTATGTAGTGAAATATTAGCTTAGTGTTGCGTATAATGTAATGAAAAATTAGTGATTTCATATAATAAAATATATATTATGTGTTGTTTGAAATACAAAATTTCAAAAAGGATAAATTAGTTTTAAAATATATATTTCAAAAAATCTCTGGGTGTTACATTCTCCCCCCATTAAAATAAATTTCACCTTTTAAATTCTTTTAAGTTATGAAATATGTAATACTTAAATGTTCTATTCTTAGAAACGTATATTGTAAAAATGAATAGTAAAACATCTATTAAAAAGGGAAAGTTAGAACCATAACAGATTCCTAAAGTAACTAATTACTAGGTTTCCCATTAGGAGATCATAGTTGGAAAGTGAAAGCATTGACATGAAAGAGAAATCTAAATATCATGTTTCGATGGAGGGTGATAGAGAACATGGTCGGAAGAATCTTAATGATCAAAAATCCATAAACCAAAGGGTCATGAAAAAGGTCATTGATATCATCAAATCTGATTATAGTAGGACAACCTTTAACATCATGATCCATTTCTTAATGTATAATGATTTTTTAAAAGAAGATATACTTAAATTATTTAATTCCATTTCATATGCACAATATCACCCTTTTTGTGACTTGATCAATTTCCACTTTATCTCTTACTATATGAAATGAAGGTGAATTTTTCATTCATGAAGCACTAAAAAATTATGAGATAGAATGGTATGTCATTACATCTGTATTTAGTTAAAATCCTAGAAAAATGGTTAGCATAGGTTATTAAACATACATAAATCCTCATATGGTGAGATAATACTTTAATATCACAAACATAATCTGAAGTTTAACTTAAACATTCCATAAATGGTTAACCTTATAACCCTTTAGAAATATAAAAATCCAAAACATTAGAAATAATGTTAATAAATTTCTCAAAATCGTAATAACCATGATCCCCAATATAACGTAATTTTTCTCTTGGTTTTCACATACCAAACATGTGAATACCTTCATCATGTATTCTTTTGAAACATAGTAACCTGATTTATGATAAAAACTTATTAAAAACCTATATAATTCCTCATTATTTACATAAAACTCAAATTATTTTATATATTTCTTAAATTTAAAAAAATTGTAAACATAATCCATGATAAAATATATCACTTTGTGAACAAATCAATAATTAGATACATGGTAATCAATAGTGTCCAATTTACTTTATCCATATCAATCACCTCTTTATCCAAGCTAAACACAATTTTCTCAACATTAGGAACACATTGAGGGTTATCTTCCCTTAAAAAATATAATTTTTCAATTAAATCACAATTCTATTTCATCATCACCATTAAAAAAATCCATTTAAATATTTAATTAAAACCTTATTCCAAAAATAATTATATATTTCATGATTTGTATAACATAATTTTTATCATCAAAATCATATAAACTCCAATCATCAAAATTTATTATTAAACCATTACTCAGACTTCATCATCTTATTCCTTAATACCCATTTCCTAGAATATGAAAAACGAATCATATCCTAGTGTACCTCAATCTCAATCTAATCATGCTTCTTAAATTTAATGTAAAAAATATAGTTAGAACATCTCATACCTTTTGTATGTTTTTTTCAGTCACTTTATCCTCATAATTATAACCAATACTCATACCAACATCCTGATTCTATTCATGATATTTCCACTTAGGTCATTAAATTGTTTATTTCCTATACATTTCACATCTTGAAACATTCAATGTTAACCCAGTTCCTTTTAGTTCATGCTACTAACTTATACCAAAAGGCATAGTGTGAGAAACACTAATCATATAATAAAACCACATAATCATAAAAAAATATTTATAGGATTACTAAATAATGACCCCTACTTTTAAATCGATGAGATCGTAGGATTATACTTAGATATATCACAAGAAATATCCATTAAAATATACCGAGGGATCATAGTAAGTATTTATCATTCTAGTTTTCAAAGGATGAATAAACCTTTCATTTAATAATAATTATTGAAACATAAGCTAAACATACATGGATATTTTATCATTTTATAATAATATTAAGTAGATTAAAAAAGGACTGCCTGAGGACCATAATATTTTACTGTATTTTGAAAATTGGAAACATAGTATTTTAACATGGTGAAATATCTTTAATATCTCCCTTATAAATTTTACCCTTTATTACTCCTATATAAAATATTTTTCATAACCTATGGAAAAGAAAAATAAGAAAGGGTGATATCAGGTGTTCAATAAGGGTAAAGAATGAATATATATAAGAATAACATGAGAATAAGGATATAAGAACATGATAATAACATTAGATTATCATACCCAGCATATCAAATATCATAATCAAGAGTCATGGAATAAATATTAGTAGTTCAAAATACGTTAATCATAAGGGAATCAAGAGAATAACCCATGAGATCATAACAAATTAATATGATACGAAATTGAGGCATACACGTAATCCAAGAAAATATTATTTCAAGGACACCTACCAAGACCTGCATGTCATGATAGTCTTGGGATAATCACATGTGTACCTACTTTGGGATTTGTATGCCCTACCATGTATCCTCTTTTTTATACTTGGTATCCCCTACCATGTGCCCTCTTTTTTTGGGCTTGGGATGCCCTCTTATGTAACCTATTATTTTAGTCTTGGGATTCCCTCCCATGTACCATCTTGTTTTAGGATTTAGATTCCCTCCCATTTACCCTCTTATTTTGGGATTGTATTCTTTCCTATGTGCCCTATTGTTCTATGCTTGGGATTTCCTCTCATGTACCTTCTTGTTTTAGGATTGGGATTCCCTCTTGTGCACCCTCATGTTTCGGTCCTGGGGTTCCCTATCATTTACTCTCTTATTTTGAGCTTGGGATTCCTTCTTTTGTATCCTTTGATCTCATAAAACATTTATTACTACCCAATTCATTGGAAGGAGATATAAGTACCACCGTTTACATAATAAAATTTTACATAAATGTGTCATAAGATAACAAAACAAGAATGATATCATGACCCATTAAATATATGGGTTTTATAAACATCATACAATAACCCATGAAATGAAATAGGTATTATGAACATGTCATCATATCATAACCTATGGAAAATAGCTAGATTACATAATCATTTAATAAAATCCTAACACATATAAAGAAGTGTGTTTCATAAGCATATAATCCAAGTAAAAGAAACGGGTTTCACAGAAAACATTCCATAAAAAACATAAAACATTGATGAAATAGTTTGAATTATATTCTTTGATCATGTCCCCAATAAATCATAAACTATATTAAATGATTTCATCATACATGGAGAGTATTTTGAAAGATCAGTTGAAGAATTTCTTAATGAAAACAATTATTATTTGAAATTAAATTTTAAAAACATAAATGATATTCAAAATCCTATTCTTTAAAAAATTTAAAACATAAAAAGTAATATTTAAAATAATTTAAAACATTTCTTGAGTTTAATATCCTTTATTATTTTAAGAAATTTATTTTGAGACATAAAACCTTTTCAAATACATTTTCTCTAAAAATAACCATCGAGACATTTCAAAAAACTTTTTCTCTAAAAACATAGAGAGGAATATTGAAAATGTTTTAAAAAAATCTTGAAAACTTATAATGGAATATTAAAATCATTTAAGAAACATTTTAAACATAAAATATTTTTGAAAACTATTTCCTCTAAAAATGGTTTTGGAAAAACATATATATCTGACTAAAATGATAAATAATGTTATATTTTCATAAAAACATTTTCTTAATTTTCCTAATTAAAAAAATAGTGGAAATTTTACCATTACATGAAGATTTAATGAATAACAATATAATAAGTAAATTAAAGAGTGTTCTTGATATATTTATTATAATATTTCATATATGGAATAATAATCATAAACAATCGCAATAAATGATGAGATTGTAGTAATAAAATGTTACCACTTTGGTAATATTGAATCATTATCCACATAAAATAATAAAAATAAATGAAACATAAATTGTCATTAAAATAATTATATTCAGGATATAACATATAAAAGAGAATTATGTACACCTAGTAAAATATTATAGGTTCATAACACAAAACATGTCTCAAAGAAGGAAAAATCGGATAAAACTCATTTACTGATATGGTAACTTTTGAACTGTAAACCCCATGAATGAGAGATAATAAAATTTATTTGTAAGTAACCATAAATTTCAGTATAATAATCATATAATATATTCATGGTTAGTATATACACCACACAAAATAAGTGAGTGGTTAATATGGCTTGTGTCTCACAGAAATAAAATGTGAGATGAAATTCTCTTACCACTTGAGTAAATTTTAAATCATGATAACCATGAAATAATAAAATAAATTTAAACTATTAATTTTTTAAAATAAATTAAAATAATTATATAACATTTCATAGGGTATTATATACACCATGCAATAATAATAAGTAGCGAATGTAGCATATATCTCACATAAATAAAAGTGAGATGAGAAAACCCATACATTAAGTCTTGAATTTATTCATACACATTAAAACCTCTTGTATAATACATATAATTTTATTATAAATATAAAAAAGAACAATATTATTATATAAAATACCATATATTATTTTATTATGACTTTATATTACCCATTTAACAATAATTTCAGGTTTATGTTACGTTTCAGGTAATATCCGCTTTGTTTTTCATATAGGTTTTGATTTTTTATTCTTGATCATATAACTTAGACAATGATTTAAATATTTCCAAAATATAAAACATGATTTAATTATTAAATATATTCAGTATATAATAATTTATAATTATATATAAATGATAGTAATTTTAAAGGTAATACATCGTTCATGGAGATGGTCGGTCATAGGTATGCTTAAACATTGTTAATGTTTTATTGTGGTATTAAAAGAAAGTATGTAAATGGAATATATATATATATATATATTTGAATTAAAGTATTATTATTATTTCATATATATAATATATATTTACTAAACCCATCTTTAATACATTCTGTGTAATGTTTGAATGAATCACATCGTTTTGAGGAGGTGGTAGTCCACATGTCCACAAACTAAGTTAATGTATTTACACAAAATGTAAAGTTTAAAGGTATGTTTTATATAATAATTAAACAATCATAAATAAATAATAAATATCATATAAAAATAGAAATTATTTCACTATTCCCTACCTTTAAAGGTGGCAATGGAAGAATGAACGACATCAGTTCGTGAGGAGGCAGTTCTCTGTATGCTTAAATGATGATTATGTACCCCATTTGACGGAAGTTTGTGTGGTTTTTTGTCATAACATTATCATAAAAACATCTAATTATAATTATGATACTGATTTTATTATATATTCAAGTAACAATATGAATTTCATGGGTGAAGAAAGAAATTAAATCAAAGTTTTTATTGAAGGATGTTACCTCTCCTTTGGGTAATTCCTTTTGGTTTGACCCAAATGACAAACATGGGTTGCTTTTAGAAAAAATTAAGGATTAAATAATGATTGGAGGGAATTTAAAAGATTCATTTTACTGGTTTTTTATAATAAAATGGATTCGGTTCACTGAATAATTGAGGAGGTGTGGTGTCCTTTTGTAAGTGGGGAAAATGATAGATTGGGTATTCTTGAAAAGCATTGAGTCCTCCCAACGTTTTACTTATCCAATAGGGGTTAAAAATAAACTATTATAGATCCTTAGAGTTTTTATTGTTTAAATATGGCCATAAAATACTTTTTATACAATTTTATGGTCATTTTTACACATTATATTCTATGATTAGTCATTAATAAAGATTGTTTTTTAACTTAATCACTATAATTAATTTTAATTAATTTCACAAAATATTTTTGATAAAAAACTCTGTTTAAAACAATAAAAATTATAAAAATTTATAATTATATATATTTACTCCAATTTTCAAAATTATAGTCCTAGAATTGGCATAAATTAATTTAAAATTAATCCTCTAGATGAGATGAAAGAATGGATTTCTAAAGTGAGAAAGTTTAAAAGTTTGAATTTTTTTATATCAAATTTCATTGTAAAATTGTTTCTAATTACCTAAATTTGATTAATGGATGTAAAATTGAACTAATTGAACTATTAATGAAAATTAAAATAGAATTAAACTATGTAAATAAACTATAAAAATGCATCTTTCAATTAAGATTCGGTATTGTTCACTATTTGTCAAAAAATGAAACTTCTCAGAAAAACACCAATAAATGTCCCAAATTAAATTTAGATATTAATATTTCAAAAATGAAGTTTATATTTTCAAATAAAAAATATAAAATTGTCAAAAATGATATTTAAAATGGGTTCTTCATTAAAAGGTGGTAAAATTTCTTTTTTGAAAAATACATATTTTTATTGATAAAATTTGATTTATTCTATTCTTATTTCTATAACATCAATTGTATGAGTGTAAAAATAAATTTGAATATATAATATATAAATTTTTAAAAAAAAATCCTCAAGATTGGTTTTTTTTATGTATTGAGATAAAATGGTTTTTTCACATGGAAAAAAATTCTTAGAAAAAGAATTTCTTTATTCTCAGATAGTTCATACTTTAATTTATAATTAATTAATAACAAAAGAATTGATTTTATATTAATTTTTAAAACATATGTTCATAATTTATTCAATATCATTCATATCTTCCATTATAATATCTAGGTGATAATTATAATAATATTTTAAAAATAATATTATCAGTATACTATAGTTCAGTAAAACTAAGTCTTTAGTGTAACACAACCTATCGAAGGGACTCGGTATTATTTGTAACAAAATAAAAAAGTATTATTTCATGTATTATAATCTAATATAATTGTTTCATGTAGTGAAATATTAACTTGGTATTATATATAACGCAATCCAAACTTAGTGCCTTCATATAACAAAATCTATATTCAGTGTTGTGTAAAATATAAAATATCAAAAAGATAAAATTAATTCAAAAAATATATTTCCCAAAATATAGGTGTGTTACACTCTAAATTATCAATATTATGCATACAACCCTACTAATTTGTCATATTAATTCTTAAATATATAGGTATTTGATTGATTTTTCATGTTAAATAAAATAAATATTTTATTTTATTTTATATATTTATTCACCCATGACTGCACTTTATGGAAACTCCAAACAATGTAAAAGGTTATGTCACACCTAGGGTAAAATAATGCTCTAAACTATATAGAGGCATAATATTTCTAATTTGATCCCCATTTTATGATATTTTCTACTTTTTTTGGAAAACAACCCATGCGTGATATTTAATATATATAATATATTTTAAAAATAATTTTTGGGCACACTGAGCCTCAGAATCGTACATCGTCTTAGCTCTTGGATCCAAAAATAATCCATTTATTATTATAAAGTAATAAATAGAAAAACTAAAATTCATTAATAGATAAATGAGTTTAGTGTGGTGTTGAATATATTTAAAAATGACTCTTATAAAAATATTAGTAGATTAGGTAAGTTTTTATATCTAGCAAAGTAGAAGATTTGTTTCAATCATGAATAAATAGGATTAAATATAGTTTTTCAATAACAAATTAAATAGTAAAAAAAGGTATAAAATATATCGTAAATTTAATCAATTTGCAACATGTAGTTGGTTACACTGGTGAAAATTTACTTTTTTAGAAGATGAGTTATAAGTAATTCCATATCATCTATTATGACTTGCTCTAGTGGTTCCATGGTTCGACATGAGGTATATCAAAAGTTTAAAACTAAGTATTATGATAGAAAATATAATTACTAAAAATGGAAAACTAATCCATTAATGATTTTAAATCTTCAAATAAATAGAATTCCATTTACAGCCTGAGGTTAAACTATTAGAATAAGTGGAAATCAAATATGAAATAAATATATTATTTGAGTCTTTAAAATATAAAGAATAAAAAGAAAAGATAAATGTTTCAAATATATAGATGAAAAAGAAATTCATATCTAAAGCTTATTAATTATATAAAGGATCAATATAAAAGAGAATAAGGAAAAAGGTGAAACATCATGTTTGAAAAAATAATTTTATAATGAATATAATGTTGGATCGAATAGTTGATATAAAAGTCTATTAGATGGAACAATACAAGAGGGGGGGTGAATTGTAGGTTTAAAAACCTTTGAGTTTTAGAAACAAAGAGATTAGTTTAAAAGATCTTAAACTAATACAAATACAAACACCCACAATTGTATTGAATGTAAAAGGTATGATGTATTGTAATACTATTGTAAAGTAAAACAATTGTATTCAAGGTGAACACAATAATCAGAGTAATACAAAAATGAATGGTTCTACCTTTAAAAGCGTATAGAACCAATTGATACAATATGTAAAAGAATGATTGTAATTGAAACAATTACAATTGAATATGTAAAAGAAGAAAGGAAACAATACAATTCCTTTCTAATACAAACAGCGGAAATGTAAAAGTAATACAATTCTTTTAACCCAAAGAGAAGGGTTATCCTTTAACCTAGGATAAAAAGGTCTGTCTCACCAACACCTTGGTGAGCCCTCGATACGATGATCGGCACGTCCGTCTGCCTATCCCCGGCAGCCCTCGATACGATGATCGGCTCGTCTGTCTGCCTATCCCCGGCAGCCCTCGATTTTGCAGGTAATCGGCACCTCTGTCTTTCAATTACTTGAAAGCCCTCGATACGATGATCGGACGCACAAGGCTGATGAGAGAAGTCACAGCGTCTCTCTCTAGAATCTTCGTAGTTCACAGAATCTCTTCGTTCATCAGTTTGCTCATCGTTGTCTTCTCAGCTTCAAATGACCTCCTATTTATAGGCCTCGGGTTCCAACGGTCATATTGCCTCCAACGGTCATATTGAAACAGAAAACACGACATCGTTTTGATTAGTATATAACTAACTCAACGACATCGTTTTGTTAGGATAAGAGATATAGAAAATGTAAAACATGAGTACGATTCATATGCAGAGAGAGTTTTTTTTTAACAAAGTACCAAAACAAAAAATAATCATTTGAATAACAGTCAGTACGATACGATCGACAGAGTCAGTACGATACGTTTGACAGAGTCAGTACGATACGTTTGACAGAGTCAGTACGATACGTTTGACAGAGTCAGTACGATACGTTTTGGTCGGTACGATCAGTCATCGTACGATACGATAGACACAACTTGTTATTTACAAACATATGATAGAATACATTTGAGATTTTCAAATCATGACAGAATATATTTGTGATTTCCAAAACATGATGTAAAAGCCAAAAGAAGACTTTTGACTTAACAATCTCCCCCTTTTTGGAAAGCACAAACACACAAAGTAAATGAAACAAGAAATACTTATCTCCCCCTGAGTTATTGAAAACTCTTCTGAATAAGAAATTGAATACAACTAACTCCCCCTTAGGTATTGACTTTCCCAAGGATTGTATTCATAGATTTTCCTTAAGAGTATTGTATTGCATTCTCCCCCTTTGTAAAACAATCTTTGCTTTGTAAATATTCTCCCCCTTTGTGATTTACAAAAAGAAAGGAGTAACCTCGAATTGTCTGAAAGAGTTAGTGAAGTAATACAAGACAATGGATAAAAGAGGTTTATAAGAGTTATTACAACACAAACAAGTTTCAAAAGAAACAAATACAACAATCATTTTCCTCTTTCCTTCTCTTTCTTTATAAGCTCATGAAGCACAGCTTTCATCTTCTTGATCTCCTTCTTGTCTTCAGAAATTGATTCACCTTGAGTTTTGAGGAGCTCTTGTTGATCCGCAAAAATCTGATCTTGATTTTTGATGGTTTCCTCCTGGACTCTGATTACCTCTTCAAGAGTATCAATTCTGCTTTGCAGAGTCTTGTTATCCTTGGCCAACTCAGAATTTTGTTTCTTTAGTAAAACCATTTCATCTTTGAAAGATGAAACCTTCGAAAAATCAGATTGGAAAGCATTCATTCTTTCTTGCAAGTCTTTCACTGAAGGGACATCGGCTCTTTGAGAGGATAAAAGATTCGGCCTTTCAACTGTTTCTTTATCAAGCTTGTTGAAAGCGATTGCAAGATCATTTGATAACCTTCTTATGTCTTCAATAGCAATCTCATGGTCATTGATTGAGCTCTCTGTTTTGTACGACCACTTAGTCATCTTATTACATGCCTTCTTATGAACAGCTGAGCTTTCTGAAAGAACTTTTAAATCGGCTTCAACAGATAAAACTTTCTTCCTCAACTCTTTCACAGATCCAAACTTCTTTCTCTGATTTTCAGTGATAAAATCAATCTTTCCTTCCAGCCTCGGGAAATAAGGAATTGTTTTCTCCATTCTCCTCAAAACATGAACAATGTAATCACTCTTCTTGAGAGAGATTGTATTCTCTGAATCAGTATCATCATCGTACGATGCTAGTTGATACGATCTGCTCGATTCAACAACAGGCTGTTTCCCTTTTGCCTTTACTTTCTGCTTTCTTTCTTCTTCTACTCTATCACTGATGACAACAATTTTATCAGTCTGAGAAGATTGAGTATCTTCCTTTTCTTTAGATGACATCCTGTCCGGTGACCTTTCCTGATCGGCGTGAGGAGTTTGTTGAACTCCTTCTCTCAGCTTTTGAAGTGATTCCTCTTTACTCTTCTTTGAACTTTGAAGATATTCTAAAAGAAAATCCTCTTCTTCTTCCACTTCTTCCATCACTTGTTTCCCTTTCTCTTTCTCAGGCAAACTCTGTACGATAGGCTCTTGATGGACTTCCACGGTTAGTTGAGCACTAGCATCTTCAACTGCTTTCAAGACTTTAGAAATATCAAAGTCCTGAGCCTTCCTTTTCAAAAGAGACTTCTTTTTCTTTTCAGCTTGAAGGGTTTCTTCTACCCTTATCCTTTCTGCAAAGGCCTCAGCAGGGTCAAGTCCAAACTTCGGATCACCCTCTTTTCTCTGTTCCTTGTCCTTTCTCCACTTTGCAACAACTTCTTTGCTGTACTTAGGCTTCTTCTTTGGCTTTGAACTAGTCTGCGGATCAGACTTTCGAGTAACACCGGCCGATTGATTGTCCTTGGCAGGCATAGGTGCCGATTGATTTTCAGGCAATTCAGCTTCTTCATCTCTGACAAAAAGTTTTGAATTCGAATCAAAACAAACATTCAGCTTCTTCATCGTACTCTTATTAATGAAAGACGGCCACAAATCCATAGGTTTTCCTTTCAAAGGAATATTACAGAACTTCATACTCTCAAGAATGAATTTTGTGAGGATGGCCGGATACATTATTATCTGGGATTTAATCCCTCCTTTCTTGACATTCTTGATTGTTTCAAAGATATATCCCATGAGATTTACCTTTCTCATATTCACAAGGTAGTCAAGCATAAAGACATCAGAGACTTTAAGGGTTTCTCTATCCCCTTTCCTTGGAACAAGGAAACCTTTCATCCATAGAGTGACAAACCTATTGTCTGGTGAAAGATGATAAACTTTCCTCTTTCCCTCATTAACAACAAACAAAGACTTTTCAGCATTTTCTCTATTGAAAGTACCAACTTCCTCTGGAAGTTTGTGAGATGGGCAGAATGCATCACCTTCTATAGAAACATTTAGAAAATGCGCCGCTTGTTTCACAGACATAGATAACTTCCTATCGTACACAGCGAAGTTAATATTCATATCCTTGTCAAAAGAAACGGTTTTGTAGAATTGACACACTTCATCAAACAGAACTGGATCTTGAGTATCAGGATTTTCCACACATAGATGTTCCCATCCTTGAAACAAAATAATCCTCTTGATCGTGGAATCGTACGTATCAAAGAATTCTCGGGATACTAACCTTTCTCTGTGAAAGTCTTTCTCAGTAAAGGTCTTTGAAGACATATCAGCGGGAGTGTTGGCAGAAGATTGAGACATAAAGATGATGCCGATTGAGAAGATCGTACGATTGATTATAGCCGGTTGAACAGAGCTTCGCCTCAAATCCTTGGACAAACGATGTGGGTTTGGGGAGGGGAGGGGGGTATTTATAGGCAAAAAGATATGACGGTTGATCTTCTACGGTCAGGATTAAAGAAAAGCAGATCAACGGTTAGAAATAAAAGAATAATAAAAAAAAATGAAAAAGAATACCTGTCGAAGATCGTAAGGTGATTGCTGGTTTTGGTGACATTACGATGGAAAACAAACTCAATACTATCATCGGTCGATTCAAAAATTATTGAATGATACGATGGAAAAGAATTTCAATACCATCATCGGTCGATTCAAAAAAATTTGAATGGTACGATGGAAAAGAATTTCAATACCATCATCGGTCGATTCAAATAAAATTTGAATGGTACGATGGAAAAGAATTTCAATACGATAAACAGAAAAAAAAAAATTGAAATAGTCAATACGATAAACAGAAAAATTGAAATAGTCAATACGATAAACAGAAAAATTGAAATAGTCAATACGATAAACAGAAAAATTGAAATAGTCAATACGATAAACAGAAAAATTGAAATAGTCAATACGATAAACAGGAAACTAAAAAAGTCAATACGATAAACAGAAAAAGAATCATAAAAATAGTTAAATAGTTAAATATCAGAAACATAAAGACATAAAGAAATGTCCTCCCCCTTTCTACGAGGAGTTTCTTATTATTAGGAGAGATATAAAACAGGAAGTAGATATGAATGATTATTTTAATGTAATCATTCCTAGCTTCTGTTTTATAAATTCAAATCTATCGGAAGGTAAAGATTTTGTAAAAATATCAGCAAGTTGTTCTTGCGTTCCGATGAATTGTAAAACAATATCTCCTTTTTGTGTGTGATCCCTAAGAAAGTGATGCCTAACATCTATGTGTTTTGCACGAGAGTGATGTGCTGGGTTTTTACTAAGAGCTATGGAACTTGTATTATCACAAAGAATTTGAGTTTTGGAGAAACTCAAACCATAGTCAGTGAGTGTGTGCTGCATCCACAATACTTGAGCACAACAACTTCCAGCTGCTACATATTCAGCTTCAGCAGTGGAGAGTGCTACTGAGTGTTGTTTCTTGCAGGACCAAGAAACCAAAGAATCTCCTAAGAAATGACATGTTCCAGATGTACTTTTTCTATCCATTCTACAACCACCAAAGTCAGCATCTGAAAAACTTTTTAAAACAAAATCATTTCCAGAAGAGTAGAAAAGACCTAAATCCATAGTGTCTTTTAAATACCGAAAGATTCTCTTTACGGCTTTTAAGTGAGACTCTTTTGGATTAGATTGAAATCTTGCACATAAGCATACAGAAAACATTAAGTCAGGTCGACTAGCTGTCAAGTATAGCAAACTCCCTATCATACCTCTAAAAATTGTTTGATCTACTGGTTTTCCAGTTTCATCAAGATCAAGAGTATTTGAGGTACTAATTGGAGTGCTAATACTTTTAGTTTTGTCAAATCCATACTTTTTGAGTAAGTCTTTAATATACTTATGTTGGGATATATAAGTTCCTTCTGGTTTTTGAGAAATTTGAAAACCTAAAAAGAATGTTAACTCACCCATCATACTCATTTCAAACTCAGATTTCATTAAATTAGCAAAAGACTCGGTTAAAGATTTCTGAGTTGATCCAAATATGATGTCATCAACATAGATTTGGACAACCAAAACATTTTTGTTTTCCATTTTGATAAAAAGAGTTGGATCTGCTGTACCTTTTGTATAATTGTTTTGTAAAAGAAATCCTGTAAGTCTATCATACCATGCTCTAGGGGCTTGTTTAAGACCATATAGAGCCTTGGTAAGTTTAAAAACATGATCAGGATGTTTTGGGTCTTGAAAACCAGGAGGTTGTTCGACAAAAACTTCTTCTTGAACAAAACCATTTAAAAAAGCACATTTGACATCCATTTGAAATAGTTTGAAATTGAAGTATGCTGCGAAGGCTAATAGAATACGGATAGATTCTAGTCTAGCTACAGGAGCATATGTTTCTTCATAGTCTATTCCCTCTTGTTGATTATAGCCTTTAGCAACAAGTCTTGCTTTATTTCTTACAATGATTCCATTTTCATCACACTTGTTTCTGAAAACCCATTTTACACCAATTACAGTTGTTTCTTTAGGTCTCTCAACTAAAGTCCAGACTTGATTCCTTTCAAATTCATTTAGTTCATCCTGCATTGCTTTAATCCAATCATCATCACCTAAGGCCTCACTTGGACTTTTAGGTTCAAATTGGGAAAGAAAAGCAAGATGTTCTATTTCATTTCTTAAGGAATTTCTGGTCCTTACAGGTTGATTTATATCACCAATGATGTTATCACTGGGATGACTCCTAAGAAACAATTGATTTGGGTTTTGTAAAACCTGTTCTTCAACATATGGTAGAAAATCTTCTGTGGTAAATGTTTCAGGAATAATTTCTTGAACATTTTCCCTATCAGAATGTTCTCCTACTATAGGTTGATAAACATTTTTAGAAAACACATCCGAGGATGTAGGATTGGGTTGGTTGAAAACAAAAGGGTTAGTTTCATCGAATTTTACATGTACTGTTTCTTCAACAGTACAAGTGTTTTTATTGAAAACTCTATAAGCCTTAGAGGTTGTGGAATAGCCTAGAAAGATTCCTTCATCAGATTTTGGTGCAAATTTGTGTAGATTATTTTTTGTATTCAGAATGAATACTTTTCATCCAAAAACTTTGAAGTAAGAAACTTTAGGTTTTCGGCCAGTCCATAACTCGTAAGGAGTTTTATTAAGAAATGGTCTAGTTAAAACACGATTTATAGTATAACAGGCGGTACTAACAGCTTCAGCCCAAAAGTGCTTAGCAATTGAGTATTCACTCAACATGGTTCGAGTCATTTCCTGAAGAATACGATTTCTTCTTTCAACAACACCATTTTGCTGAGGAGATCTTGGAGCTGAGAAATTGTGAGTAATACCTTTCTTACTACAAAAGGTTTCAAAAACTGAGTTTTGAAATTCACCACCATGATCACTATGAATAGTTATCAATGGTAGGTTTTTCTCATTTTTAACTTGGGCTCTAAAAGTTTTAAAATAGGAAAAGGCTTCAGATTTCTTTGTGAGAAAGTAGACCCATGTAAATCTAGTAAAGTCATCAACTAAAACAAATACATAGTATTTGCCACCAATGCTTCCAGTTTGTGAAGGACCGAACAGATCCATATGCACAAGTTGTAATGCATTAGAAGTTGAAACTTCATTAATTGATTTAAAGCTAGTTTTATGTTGCTTGCCAAATTGACAAGGATCACAAACTTTTGAAGAATCATATCTAAGATCCGGTAACCCTTTTACAAGTCCTTTCTTTGAGAGTTTTCTTAGGTTTCTCAAATTACAGTGTCCTAGTCTCCTATGCCATAGCCACGATTGGTCTTCTATTACACTTAAGCAAGGTAAGTTTTGGTTCCTAAGGTCTTCTAAGTTAATAGTGTAAACATTCTCTTGCCTATGGGCAGATAGAATGAATTCATCCTTGGAATTGTGAACTAGACACTTATCATCTCTAAAATTCACAAGGTAACCTTCATCACATAATTGACTTATGCTGATGAGATTGTGCCTAAGACCTTTAACAAACAAAACATTTGAAATAAGAACTTTTCCAAGAAAAATGATATTACCTATACCAACAATCTTTCCTTGAGCATTATCTCCGAAGGTAACTCTTCCACCTTTTGTTTTGATAACCTTTTCAAAGAAATCTTTGTTTCCAGTCATATGTCGAGAACAACCACTATCCATGTACCAAATGTTCTTATTGGTACACTTCTGATTTTCCTGAAAAAGAAACAATTAGATTTTCGGAATCCAAACTTGTTTGGATCCAGAAGGATTAGATAAAAGAATTTTAGGAATCCACATTTGTTTTGCAAAATGAGCTTTATGAAATCCTAAGGATTGAGTTTTGTTAAGAGAACAATCTCTTCTCCAATGTCCACCACATTGACACTTGGAACAGAAAATGGTTTTTTGAGGAACAAAATAGTTATTACTAAAAACAGGTTTGGAATAAGTATAACCAAGACCAGAACGATTTCTCAATGGTCTAATTTGAGAATACATCCTATCAAAGTTTTCTTTTCCATGAGTAAAGTTTGACAAACACTTTTTCAAGGATAAAATCTCTGACTTTAGTTTTAAAACCAAATTCTTGTTTTCTAAAACATTTGAATTTGAACTAGAGTTAGACTCTAAAATGTTTTTCTTTGAAATAGCAGTTTCAAGATCCTTAGAAAGTTTATCCTTTTCAGATTTGACTTTCTCAAGGGTTTTCAAAATACTTTCAAAATCAGAAGTTTTCCCATCAAGATCTTTAGAAAGATCTGAAACTTCTTTAGTCAAGATAGAAATTCTAGAATTCGCTTTTTCAAATCTCTTTTTGAGTTTAGAATTTTCATTCTCAAGTAACTTAGCAAATCTAGAGACTTCTTCAAAAGAAGGTAAAGTATCATCTTCTGATGATGAGGGTTCATCATTTGAAGATTCATAATATCTATTATCAACACAATTTGCATTTAAAGAGACATTTGTAACAGCTTCAGCACTATGTACCTTAGCCATGAGACAATGATCTTCAATTGGTAGTCTGGCTAGAAGTCCAATATTCCTTTGTCCTGACGTCTCATATTCTGAAGAATCATCTGAGGAATCACCTCCACTTGCACTCCACGTATCATTTGCTTTCAAGACCTTCTTTGTCTTATAAAACCTTTTCTTGTTTCTTTCAGAATGTTTCTCCTTTCTATCTTTCCTCTTTAGTAATGGACAATCAGGCCTTATATGTCCTGCTTTCTTGCATTCATAACAAGTTACCTCTGAATCTTTCCTGTCTTTCCTGTCTTTCTTTTTGAATCTATATTGAAAATCTTTCTTTCCCACAATCTTGTTCATCCTTCGAGCAAGATTAGCTAACTCATTGTCTGAAAGATTACAATCACTTGAATCAGAAACAACAACTTTCTTGGATTTAGACCTTGTAACCCTTTCAGGTGTTTTAGCTTTAGAAGCAAAAGCTACACTTCCATTCCCATTCTTCTTCTTATTGAAATCAGCATCTCTTTTCATTCTTGTCTCGTGTTGTAGAAGAGTTCCAAAGAGTTCATCAAGAGTAATCTGGGAAACTTTTCTATTTTCATCAATAGCTGTTCTTTTCGACTCCCATTCATTTGGCATAATATCTATAATCTTATCAACAAGAGCTTCATCATCAAGACCTTTTTCTCCCATTGATTGTAAGCTGTTGACAATTGTCATAAACCTTTGTTGCACTTTGCAAACTGGCTCTCCATAAGGAAAAACAAAACCATGATACTCTGCTCGAAGCATTGCTCTCCTTGTTTCAATAACCTTGGATGTACCAAAATGAGTGACTTCTAATTTCTTCCAAATACAGTTGGCTGCTTCACATGAAGATATCTGACTATATATATTCCTGGTCATAGAGCATAATAAAGTATTGCGTACCTTGTAATTCAGTTGATATTCTTGCTTCTCTTGATTGGTGAAAGTACTAACTTCCTTGTCAGGAATTTTGTAACCCCCAGTAAGCATAATAAAATTGTCTACACCAGTATTGATGACGAAAGTCTTCATGCGATCTCTCCAATACTCATAATCATTCCCATCAAAGATTGGTGGTCTAGAAGGATTCAGATTATCAATTGATCCGATATTCATTCCTGCCATCTAATAACAAAAACAACTTTTCCACTCCACACGTTAGTGTAGTAAGTATTTAAAAAAATAATAAGAAATAAAGCTAATAATACAAATCAGTGGAAAACCTCCTCTGATACCAATTGTTGGATCGAATAGTTGATATAAAAGTCTATTAGATGGAACAATACAAGAGGGGGGGTGAATTGTAGGTTTAAAAACCTTTGAGTTTTAGAAACAAAGAGATTAGTTTAAAAGATCTTAAACTAATACAAATACAAACACCCACAATTGTATTGAATGTAAAAGGTATGATGTATTGTAATACTATTGTAAAGTAAAACAATTGTATTCAAGGTGAACACAATAATCAGAGTAATACAAAAATGAATGGTTCTACCTTTAAAAGCGTATAGAACCAATTGATACAATATGTAAAAGAATGATTGTAATTGAAACAATTACAATTGAATATGTAAAAGAAGAAAGGAAACAATACAATTCCTTTCTAATACAAACAGCGGAAATGTAAAAGTAATACAATTCTTTTAACCCAAAGAGAAGGGTTATCCTTTAACCTAGGATAAAAAGGTCTGTCTCACCAACACCTTGGTGAGCCCTCGATACGATGATCGGCACGTCCGTCTGCCTATCCCCGGCAGCCCTCGATACGATGATCGGCTCGTCTGTCTGCCTATCCCCGGCAGCCCTCGATTTTGCAGGTAATCGGCACCTCTGTCTTTCAATTACTTGAAAGCCCTCGATACGATGATCGGACGCACAAGGCTGATGAGAGAGTCACAGCGTCTCTCTCTAGAATCTTCGTAGTTCACAGAATCTCTTCGTTCATCAGTTTGCTCATCGTTGTCTTCTCAGCTTCAAATGACCTCCTATTTATAGGCCTCGGGTTCCAACGGTCATATTGCCTCCAACGGTCATATTGAAACAGAAAACACGACATCGTTTTGATTAGTATATAACTAACTCAACGACATCGTTTTGTTAGGATAAGAGATATAGAAAATGTAAAACATGAGTACGATTCATATGCAGAGAGAGTTTTTTTTTAACAAAGTACCAAAACAAAAAATAATCATTTGAATAACAGTCAGTACGATACGATCGACAGAGTCAGTACGATACGTTTGACAGAGTCAGTACGATACGTTTGACAGAGTCAGTACGATACGTTTGACAGAGTCAGTACGATACGTTTTGGTCGGTACGATCAGTCATCGTACGATACGATAGACACAACTTGTTATTTACAAACATATGATAGAATACATTTGAGATTTTCAAATCATGACAGAATATATTTGTGATTTCCAAAACATGATGTAAAAGCCAAAAGAAGACTTTTGACTTAACATATAATTCATAATCATAGTGATAATGAAGCAGAATTTTTCACTAATAAATATATTTTTAAATCAAGACTTTATCTATCTATTAACATGAATAAAATTGTAACTCCATAAATCTATATATATTGTGAATGTAGTCTACATCAATATGGTCTCAAATACTGAAGAGAAATCACACTCATTTTTTTGTTTGATATAAATGATTTAATCACGTTTAGGAAAATTATTATAAATATAAATTAGTGTAGAAAAGATTAATATCTCAAGAATTAAAAATTTCAATTCATGATGTGATAAAAAATTATAAAATTGAAAAATTAAAGGTTAAAAGGAAGGACTCCAATGAAAAATATAATCAAACATAACTATTTGTTTCTTTAATTATTTTTAATATTTTTTTTCTATTATTTTACTTATATATATCTAAAATAAATATTTCATATGTTTTACTATTTCATTATTTTTTTGATAAGTCTAAATATAGAAAAAAGGCATGTTTATATTTACTGATTTATATAGGGTGATATTTATTGGTATTCTAATGATTTTCTATTATGAAATTTATATTATTTATGTTTATTGTTTTATTTTTATTTATCCAAAAGTTATAGATTGTTGGATGTATAATCTAATATTACCATTTTTTAAATAATAAATGCAATTATATTTTATAATTCATGATAACTATATATTATTTTTTCAGTTTTCTATTCAGAAAGTATTCTTTGTGAAGTATATTGATACTATTTTTGGATGACAAGGTAGCATTGTGTTGAATCAAATATTTCTGATGATATTACACTATACCAGATCCAAGACATATTATATTAGAGTTTAATGAAAAATAATCTATATAGTGTATAATTCATTATGATCCCTTATATTAACAATTAAATGGTTTGACTAACACTTTATGATAAAATTTTAATACAATAAGAATTATACACTTAAGATCTTATTTATATATGATTTATACTTATGTTTTCATTATTAGATAGGTCAAAACTCTCTTAAAATATAGTGAATATGGATTAGAGAAAAAAAGATGAATAGTCTCAAGAAATATACTCTAATAAGAGTAAATGGTGTAACAAGTATTTTTATAACTCAAAATCATCCCAAAACATAAAAAATTTCTTAATTTTATGTTATTCTAAGGTAGTTTCAACATGTCAATGGAGTCTTATATAATGACCCAACACTAACTAAGGCTCGAGCTGCAACTACCCCAAGCCCTCCTCCATATTCTAGGGGTTGGTGACCAGTGCTGAAGGCATAAATATCATGGGGAGGAATTTTCCTAAAAAACTATAGATACACAAGATTAATATACAAGGATATTAAATCATTTTAGATGAATATTCAGTACATTAAAAAAATTCCTGAGAACTGTAATAGATCAATGTCTTTGGAAACATGGAACATAATCTTCTGGTGAAATATATTCAATATTTACCAAAAATATCATACCATTTAGTACTACTAATAAAAAAAGTTATTCATATCCTCTAGAAAGGAAACATAAGAAAGAGTGATATCATATTCTTAGTATTGTTAAATAAAGGGTATATATAAGCATAACATGAGCATAATTGTATGATAACTTAAGCATAACCTTGAAAAATCATAGACGAAATATTAAATAACATAAACATGAAGCATGGAATAATGATTCAATGTTAAAAAGTCATGAATCATAAGAAAATAAATATCATAATCCATGAAAGCATAAAATAGGAATAATACATGGAACTGTGGCAGAAACATAAGCATATAAAATCAATCCCTAGATGTAAAGGCTAATTACGAAAACTATTATGGAACTTCATGGGTGATAAACGTATTGGGTGGGACACACCACTATCCCTTGTGATACATCATTCCTTATAGTGTAATGGGTCCACTCCCTAAACCATCTTAGTAGTTAAGGTTCACTCCCAATATGTTCTTAGTAGTCAAGGTTCACTCCAAAGACCATCTTAGTAGTCAAGGTTCACTCTCAAGACCATATTAGTAGAAAAAGTCCTTTATTGGACCAATTTAACTCCATGATCTGGCTATTTATCTTTCATTAGATATAAATCATTACCCAATTAATTACAGAGAGATATGTTACCCAACCATATCAATAATGAAATCATATATATGTGTTATAAGATCATAAACAATCATCATATCATTACCCATAAAAAGATATGGGTTTCATGAAAATCATATCATAACCCATGAAATGAAATGGGTATAATAAACCTTTCATTATATCATAACACTTGGAAAAGAGACAGGTTTAATAATCATAGAATAACCTGTGAACGAATGTGGTTTTCCTAAGAATTTTATCATGGTATAATCCATGGAAAAGAAACAGATTTCCTAAATAACTGGTCATTTTAAATATAAAACATTCAAATAAATAATAAAAATGGTGTCATTCGATAATATAATTATTAACTCATAAACCATATCAAATTATATAATCTTATATAGAGAAATATTTTGAATTATGACTCGGATAATTTCTTAAGGTAAATATTCTATCTTTGAAAATCATTTAAAACACTTTTTAAATATAAAACTTTTTTAAAAACCATTTTATTTTAAAATATTTTTAAAAAGACATAAAGGAATCATTTAAAATATTATAAACACTAATTAAATATAAAAAAATGGAAAACAGTTTTCTTTAAAAATATCTTTTTAAAACATATAAAAGATTCTTTGAAATCATTTAAATTATTTTCGTTGAAAATAACCTAGGAAAATTATAAACAAAGCTTATAAAAATATTGAAAACATTTTTAAAAAATAACACACTTTTAAAATCCTTTTACATGAAAATGAGATTAAAATATCCATTAAAAACATTTTTAAAAAAATAGGAAACATGGTTTTTGAATAAAACAAATTTCCAACCAAAGACACAAATAAAGTCATAATTTCTTAAAAACATTAATTAAATTATATAAAGTATCATAGAATATATAAATGGTACTATTAACTAAATATATCATGGATAACTAGATAATAAGATAATTAATGATAATTATTGACATATATATCCTAATATTTCATCAATAAAAGCATAATCATAAATAATCCTGATAAATGATGATATTGTAGTAATAAACTCTTACCACCTTAGTAACTTTTATTCCTATTCCCCATTAAATAATAACATTAATTGGAGCCTAAAATATCATTAATTAAATTTTATTCAGGAAATAACCTATCAAATGGAATTATATACACCTCTTAAAAGAATATAGATGTGTAAAAAAACTTTTGTCTCAAAGAAAGAAAAATGAGACAAAATTACCTTACCAATTTGGTCACTTTTAAACTCTAAAACTCTATGAAATATATATCATCAAATGGATATTTAAATACCTATAAATTTAATTAAAAGTATCATATATTACATTCATGGGAATTATATAAATCACACAATATGAATAAGTGGTGAATAACATAGAAATAAAAATGAGATAGGAAAACCCTCACCTTAAGTCTTGAATTTATTTGTACATGATTAAACCACATCTGTAATAAATATAAGTTTATTATAAATATTCCACATAACCATATTATTATATATAATCCCATATATTATTTTATTATGACTTCATATTACCTATTTATTAAAAAATTTATGTTAATGTTATGTTTCGGGTAATCACCGCTTTATTTTTCGTATAAATTATGACTTGTTATTCTTCATCATCTTACATATATCTTGATTTAATTATTTAAAAAATGTAAAAAATGATATAAATTTCATAAATATTTATTATATATGTATTTATAATAATCAATAAAATATAGGAATAGGAAATCAAATACATTGTTCATAGAGATGGTGGGTCATACGTACGCATGAACATTGTTTCCATTTTCATATAATATTTCCAAAAAATAAAAGTAATTGATATAAATATATATATTATCATTATATTATAATTATTAGGTCATATATATCATATATTTCTATTAAACACATCTTTAATAAATTCCATGTAATGTGTGAATGAATCACGTCACTTTGAAGATGCCGTAGTCCCCACATCCACAAACGAAGTCATTGCATTCCAAGAAAATGGAAACCATGAAGTTATATACTATATAATAATAAAATAATTTTAAATACAACATAAATATCATATATATCAAATAAAAATAGTAATTCTGTAATTATTACCAACCATGGAAGGTGGTAATAGAAGAAAGAATGGCATCTGTTCGTGAGGTTGTAGTCTTCCGTACACATGAACGATGATTGTGTATCCCATTTGATGGAAGTGTGTGTGAGAGATGGAATAACCCTTAAAATAACAACATCTAAGTATATTTTTTATATATATGTTATTATAGAATCATGTAATAATTATAATTTAGGGGGTGTAAAAATAAATAAATCAAAAGTGCTTGTTGAAGGATGTTACCTCTTCTTTGGGAAACTCCTTTTGGTTTTCACCAAACAACATCCTTGGTTGGATTTCTTCCAAAAGTGAGGATTTTTGGATGAAGGTAGGTTAGTTGAGAAATTTTTTTTATAGTTTTTTATGATAAAAATGGATTGATACGTGTTAATAAGTGAGGGGGTGACTTCCCTTTTATAAGTGGAGGGAGAAGACATATTTGGTATATTATAAAATAATTGTGTGCTCCCTACATTTGTACCAACCTATAGGCTTCCATAACACATAAAATTAGATAAATGAAGAATTTAGGTTGAAATTTGGATATAAAAAATGTTTTGTAAAAATTTTGATCCATTTTTGTATCTAATTTTAATGTTTAACCCCTAGGTAATCGTGTTTTTACCTTAATCATTGTAATTAATTTTAATCACTTTAACTACAATTTTTTGTCAAAATATATGTTGCCATTATTATACATTATAAATTTTCATTATTACAAAAATGGAATAAATTTTTCCAAATAATAATCACCTAACTGAAAGATATTAATTTAAAATTAATCCCACAAATGGGATTAGACAAAGTGTTTTTAAAGTAACAATGTTCAAAAGATTGAAATGTTTTTATATCCAATTTAAATATAAAATTGATTCCAATGACCTAAATTGAATTATTTCATTTTAAATTTATCTAATTATAATTTAAACCAAAATTAAAATATTATTTAACAACATAAATAAATTATATGAAAAATTAGTTTTTAATTAAAATTCAGAATTTGTGACTATTCATCTAGAAATGAACTTATTAGAAAAATAAAAAAAATACCCTAAGATAATTTTTAAGTTCCAATTTCAAAAATAAACTTAATTATGTCAACTAAAATTTATAAAATTATAAAAGAAATTATATTTAATGTATGTACACAATTAAAAGGTGATAGAATTACCTTTTAGAAAAAAAATATCTTCATGCTTAAAATTTTTGTCATTCTTATCTCTTATATAGAAAACACATAAGATGAGTGTTTAATATTAAATTAAATATATATATATATTATTATTAAATTCATTTAAAAATTCATTTAATTAATTTATTTAGGTAAAAAATTGATTTCATAAATATAGTTTTCCAGCAAAAGATTCCATATATTTTCAAAAATGGTTTTATTTGAATTTCAAGTAAATTAGTCACAAAATAATTATTATTATATACATGTGTAAACAATATTTTAATAATCATATTAATCCTATTTATAACATCCATTCCAGTGGATAGTTGAAATAAATAATAATATTTTAATGATAATATTAAAATTACATTGTAGTTTGGTAAAACTAGGTATTTTGTATCATGCAAGTTATCAAAGGAACTCAGTATTGTGTGTAACACAAGAAAAATATATTTTTGTGTGTTCTAAAAGCTAATATAACTATTGTGAATGTTGAAATATCAAATTTTAGTTGCGTATAATGAAATAATAACATGTTTCTTTCTCATAACACAAGATATATTCAATGTTGTATAAAATATCAAAAAGATTAAATTAATTTGGAAAAAAATTCACAAAATATCAGGGTATTACATTCTAACCCCCCCCCATACAAATTAATTTCACCCCCAAAATTCTTATGGTTTATCAATGTTTTAATACTTGAAATTTCCTTTTATAGAAACCCTGATCATTAAAATGAATACAAAAACATTTTTAAAAAATAGATAGTTGGGAACATAACGGTTACCCAAAGTAACTCATAACTAGGTTTCTATATAAGAAAAAATATGTTAAGATTTGGAAATGGAAGAAAAGAATAAATAATTTTATAGAGTTATAAATAACATTTATCATGAGAAAGTGGGTGATCCAAAGAAAGCTAACGATCACAAAACCATAAATCTGGGATTATCTAAGGGACCATTTGATTCATCGTAAAAATGGTACTAGGATATAATTTTTGTTCCGAGATCATTTTCCTAATATTTAAAAACTTTCCTAAAAATATATACTTACTTGAATTCAACAAAATATAACCCTTGGGTTGTGCCTTGATCAATTTCCACTTCATCTCTTATTCAATTAAATAAAGGTGAATTATTAATTCTTGAAGAATTATCAGATCATGAGGACCATAAATAGAATGATTGGTCATTCCATCTATCTTTAGTAAACATCAAAATAAAATGGGTAACATAGATTATCCAATAGAAATTAATCCTTATATAAGAATATAATACTTCAATATATAAAAAATCATCTGAATTATAACTTAAACCATTCCATAAATGGATAACCTTGTAACCCTTCCAAAACATGAAAATCCAAAACTTCAAAAATAATTCCACGAAATTTCTCAAAATTTTCTTCACACTGATCCCCAATATATCATTAACTATCTCTTGGTTTTCACATTCTGAACATGTGAATAACGTCATCATGTATTCACTTGAAACATACTAGTAACCTGAATTTCTATAAGGCCCCGGCCTTAAACCTTACTTAATAATGAATTAAAGGAATAATTCACATTGAGGATATTTTTAGGTTTACAGTTTTAGAGAATAAGGACATAAATATTACATCTCAAAAGATTAAAAAGTAGTCACTTCTACTAAATTTCCATAAAATAAAAACTCTTAAAAAGAAACATGTCTAGTTCCATGTATTAGATAGCATGACTTTCCCTTGATCCTATCCTTGACCCTATTCAACATTAAGTCCTGTGATAAACATTTTAAAAAAATCTTGGGGTGAGCATAAAAATATCATAAAGGGATACACAAATAATGAAAACTGTTAGTTTTTCAATGTAACAAGTAAACCATGTATACTTTGTCAAAGTAATACCTTTCACCTTTAGGAAGTAGTAAAAACTCTTCACTGAATAAAATATCATTACTTACCCTTTTTTAACCAAAAGATTACCATGAAACCCTTATAAAGAACACATTACATATAAAGGTATCTTGGGACATAAACATACTTAAATGGAATAACCATACGGTCGACTTCCATACATACTTAATGGAATAGCCATACGGCCGACTTCCATTCCCAATGCATTGGAGGTTATAATGTAACCACCTGTCCTGGTATTCACGGCACCACCCGTCATATGGTTTATCACGTAACCACCCGTAAAATGTCCAAGTACCATCATTACACATAAAATATTTAAAATATAAACATTTCAATAATAAAATTTCATTTGAAATCACAATAAGTAATTCCAAGATAGCAATCCATTTTCAAAAACCATTTAAAATTTATTTTTGAATCAATGTGTCCCATACCACTTTGAATATTTTATTAGAATTATTATTTTAAAACATTAATGTCCATATAAATAAATACTAAAAACTATTTTGAAAACATGGACATTAAAGATAAAGATTTAGAATAATAAATCTTTAAAACATTTAAAATGATATTTTTGTTAAAGAGTTTTTAACAAAATGAGAGACTCTTGAATACAAATAATTGCAGAATAACATTTAATCCGAAATTTATAATATCATGAGAATAAAGGTATTCATGATATAATATGTCAAAGGACAGTATACACCCCATATAAGAGTGAATTGGTTCATAACAACAATGAAGTCTCAAAAGAAATGTAAAATGAGATAAAATCCATTATAAAGAAGGTATCCTTAAATTAAGGATAAATCAATATCATAATTATGTGTGTAAAATATAAATACACCCAATATAATTGTATATTAAGTGTAAAACAATCAAAGGTCAATAACACATATTCAAAGGATGACATATTCAATAACTACATGTTGAAACCAATGAAATCGAAATTGGGTTAAGAAGTTCCCTTGGTATAATTCGACAGCCTAACGGTGTCACATAATATTTTACAAAAAGGGTTGATGAGAGAGATAAAGGGGATATCATCACTTGGACATAAAATTTACATAAATAAGTATATATTAGAACATATCCCAACATAATAGTATGTGAATTAAAAGACATAACAAAGGAAGTATTTTAAAAAAAAGAGGGTGAAAGGTCCCCTTACCGAGTTGGGTAACTTTCGAAAAGTACACCCCATGGAAGAAGGGTCATACAATGAAAATGTAAATACCCATAAATGAAATTATACTACAAAAATTGTATAATAATGGGTAGTACATACACCACTAAAAGGAAATAGTGGCAAACGTAGCATAAATGTCATGGGAATAAAAGTGAGATGAAAAATCCCTTACGAAAACTCGGCAGCCTAATGACGCCACCTAAAACTTCCAAAAATGGATTTATGAGATCAAATAGGGTGTACCATAATATGAGCAGAAAAAATTAAAGTTTTAGGAATATAAAAGAACATCCCCAAACATAATAAATATGGGCTTAAAAGAAATGACATAGAAGAGAGTACTTAAAAAAAGAGAGAGGTTGGATCCCTTACCTCGGGTCCGACTTGACTCGATCGTTCTTTAACGTCCTGAATAATAAACTTGAGTTATTTTTCACTTTCTTAAGAACCTTTTTCATGTTCTTTATTACTTTTATATCACTTATTTCCAAGTTATAATAATTATGTAATCATTTAAGTTAATAATGTTTGTTTTGTTGATATTTGGTTCTTAAGTTGAAAGTGGACTTCTTACAATTACATGTTGTTCGTGTGGTCCAAGGTTCATTATATCCAGAATGATATTAATTATTTGGATATCATATATATCATATATATCCAGAATATGCAAGTATTTATAATATTACATAATCATTTAGAGGTAAGAAATGAAATGCACCGTTCATGGAGACGGTAAGCCGTACGTACGCATGAACGCTACTTTCATTTATATGTCATATAAATGGAATTAAAAGCAAATGAAAGGTATGTATATTTTAATTACAGAATTATATTCATAATTTATATGTAACATAAATAATATATAATAACTTTAAATCCATCCTTTATACATCCCACATATGGCATTAACGAATCAAATCACTTTGAGGGGGCGGTAGTCCGCACTTCCTAAAATGAAATTATCATGTTTACCCACAATGGAAACCATAAAGGTGTGAAAAAAAAAGAAATATACATAAGCTTAAGTAAAACATAAAAATATTATTTATCATATATAAATATAGTGACATATTAATGGCCACCTTTTAAGGTGTTATATGAGTGTTGAACAATCATAGTTTCGTGAGGCAGAAATTCTCCATCCACAAAAACAGTATGTTCTTTAACCATTAGATGTAGTTGTGTGTAAGTGTATCTCAAATTCTTCTTATAACAACATACTAGTATATATAAGATACTGTATTTGTTACAAAATAAAAGAATAAAAAGATTTTAGGGGGTTGGAGAAGCAAAATAAAACAAAAGAACACAAGAGAAGACACTACCTTTAAATCGGGTAACTCTTTTTTATTTGAGCTCAAAGGCTTTCTTGGGAAGACTTCTGCCCAAAGTGAGGCTTCTAGGAGTAAGAGAGGGATGTGGAGGGACAAAATGGGCAGGTTTTGGCCGATCCAAAGGCTTGAGAGGTGTGGGTAAGGAGGTAGAGGTGGGGCCTTTTATAAGAGGAGAGGAGGGGCACTCTTGGAAAGTAAGGAAATGTTACTTTATTTTAGAATGAGTTTCGGATTTTAAATATCCCACATTGATGTGTTTCGAGGATAAGGTGATAAGGGTTTGAAATACACTCATATAATAGGTTTTGTACAAGTGTAGGTCTTATAGTTTACATTATCTTTCCATTTTATTTAAATCGTTAAATAATGAGGTAATCGCTGCATCATCATGGTGTCATACATAATTTAATTTAGTTAATGACTAAAAATTATAATAAAACTACTATGATGTAGGAAATCGTTATATCTTTCCAATTAATATTTATAGTAAAAAATCTGACTTGTATAACCCCATATAAAATTTGTTTTAGTAAAACAACACATGTTTGGGACATTTTAATTTTAACATTAATAAAAAGGTATTAATGTCATTTTCCTACCCAAGTGGCTCCATGGGGTCCCCAAGTTGACCCATGGATTGTCTTGGTCGGCCATGACACATCCAATGAGGGTAGGACATATTTATAGGTCATTTCATATTATTAAAACATTATTTTTACCTTAAATTACACTAATTACCTCTAATCGCGATTAATAAACTTAAAAGTTACTATTCACCAAAAAAATATTTTAATCCCATTGAACCACATTCTACATATTAATGACAACCATGTATGTTGGATTTTTGAAATTCAAATCACATAAGTCTTATAGTTTCATTTAAATGAAAAATCAGTTTCTTTAACTACCACTTAGTGGTTTCACTATTCATCAAAAATTGAAGTTCTTCAGAAAATTACCAAAAATTTACCCTAGGCTATATTTGATATTTCAAATTCAAAAATTATGTCTATTTTATAAAATTAAAAACATATATGTTACATTAATTAATTTAATAATTAATTCCCGATGTCAGAGCAAATACCGTGTTTATATGAAACAATAAGTATCAAAAGATTGACACTAGTTTAAGTCCAATTTCATGATGAAATTAATTTCAACGACCACTATTGGATTAAATGGTAAAAATATATTCTAATTTAACTTTGAAACCAATTAAAAAGATAATCTAATCATATAAATAAATTATATTAAAAAGAGTTTTTGAATTAAAATACAACATTTTTCACTATTCATTAAAAAATGATCTTTATCAGAAAAATACCAAAAATCTAAACAAAGTGAATTTTGATTTCCCGATTCTAAAGAAGAGTTTTATTTGGTCCAATAGAATTTATAATAGTGACAAAAACTATATTTAATGATGGTTCTCCATCAAAAGTTGATAAGTGGACCTTTAGTGAAAATTAGAGTATATATGCCTAAAATTGAATTATTTTCGTATTTTAAGCCTTTATCCTTTATTAGATAAATGTAAAAACATTTAACAAACATATATAATCGTATTTTAGTTATTTCTATTCATTCCCGCCAATACAACAGCTACGTGTTAACTAACATTTAAAATAATTTTATTTTATTATTAGAGTGCAACGTAAGATTTCAAAGGAATACGTTGTTGCGTATTGGGTAAGCCATCAAGAATAGCGTTCCCTTTAAATTAATATTAACATTTTATTCAAAAAAAGGGATAAATATAAAAATATCATATTCTTTATTTACCTAGGGTGTTACATCCTCCCCCCCTTTTGTGAATTGCGTCCTCGCAATTTTAAAATTGGGCTCGAAAACTTCATTAAAAGTCCCACATCAGAACAAGAGTCGGTAAAACAATCACTTTAAAAGAAAGAAAGAGAAGTACAGAGGTCACCCGAGTTATCCCACACTAGGATTCCCTCTAGGAAAACATGGACATGGAGGAGAAAACATAAGGTCATGTTCTGATGGAGAGTGATAGAAAACATTTTTAGGAGAAAGTTACCCACAAGAAAATCACAAACTTGTGATGGGTTAAACGGTATTCGATTCCCCAGTAGGAAAAGTTAATAGACAAAATTTTTGTTTTATGTTACTTTTTGTTGAAGAATTTATTCATAAGGAAACATAATTACTTATCATGTTGACTTTCATCTTTTATTAGATTTCTTACACAAACTCATATTTTCTCCAAAAGACGAGTATTTAGGAAGACTTATTCACATTAAGAGTACTATAATCAACTTCTAGAGAATCACCTAATCCACAAAAGAGAACTATATACTTCCCATGTCTTTAGACTTTAACAAAAACCAAAACCAAAAAGGTTAGTACAAGAACAGATAATTCATAAAAGGATAACCCTTTATAAAAAGAAAATCTATTCTTATTCTCCAAAATTTGTCCAACAAAACCCAAAGTTCAACGAGGACCATTCGATAAACAATTTTTCCATAAAATTATTCAAAGTAAACCAAACTAAGATTGAAACCCAAATATTTGAAGGATTTAGTAACATAGTCTTCCATGTTAAATCGTAACATTTATCTCTAAACAACATCAGTTTCTCTTAAAGTCTCGTATTGAAAAGTAATTAACCTAATCAAATATCCTCCATGATAGGTTAATAAATTTCCATACATAACCCAAAATCAACTTACTCTTAATTCATAAAATCATCTAACTAAAAAGAGTCAGTCAAACTAACCAGGGACTTCACATAGTCCAGCGGTAGGTGATAAATACCAGTCGCACTTTGGTTGTGGGTTCGATTCCCGTAGCTTTGTCCAACGTGACGGGTTGTCACACGGTCTGTGTTTTGTCCTTTTTCCAAACTATATAATTCTCAAATCATTCCCCAAAAAGAGATAAAATCATAAAAAATAACCATAACATAATTTAACCTCAATTTTATCTCATGCCTTTCACTTTCCATCATAACATATAGTAACCGATAATTACCTCGAAAGTAAGGATCATATAAACCCAAACCGTTCTTTATAACTATGTCCACAAAAGAAAAAATAATTATTCCTTGAATAAAATTTTCATATATCAAACATCAGGGTTACACATACTATAAAAAGTCTTCTAATGTAACCCCATCATCAAAAGAGACTTAATACCCATAAGAATTTCACCATAACTCTTGAAGCCCTTATATGTTGACTTCTTACTCATTCAACATTATTCATGATCCATTAACCATTCCTTTCCAACTTATTATGAAATACTTCTTTCCTATAAAAAAAATCATGAATCATATCCTAAGATTCCAAATTAGGAAAACAAATGTTAAGAAATAATCCATAACTTCGACTGCTCATTGTCAGTTTCTTCATCCTCAATCGGAATGGCGTTAGGAATTCTTAAATGAATATTTGTATGATCTTGGTGATCCCATTCCCGAAACTTCTTTATAGGACATGTCTTTACATAATGACCATTCACACCACATTTAAAACATTCAATTGATCCCTCAGAAAGAACTTCTTTCCCTTTCCTCGAGTCAACTGGATGCTTCCATTTTCCATGGCAGGTTCTTGATTCATGACCTTCATTTCCACATCTATAGCATATTTCTGTCCCTTTGAAACATTTTCCTAGGTGTTTCATTCCACATCTTTGACACATAGGTTTTTGAACACACTTACCTTTATGATTATTACCTGTAGTTCCGTAGGGATTTTTTTCTCGCATATATTATGCCTTATAGAAATCACCAAGGTTTAGGTGGTCAATCATGACTGTAGATAGTTTGTTGAGGATAAACACAAGAGTTCTCATTGCAGCTCCCATATCATTCAGTTGCTTGCTCAGAAAATTGCCACAGTTTCCTTCACATCCACTGTTACTTTGGTGCCTGGTAGATCCAGCCATTTACTAAAACCAAAAAGGTCAGTGTGAGTATATAAACAAAACAATCATGTACTAATGAGGAAGATAAACACTAAGATATACTTACTCATTCACTTTATATAAAACTAGGACTCTTTCTGAAATCCTAACCATTATAGTAATGTCACTTATGCTTAGAGAATACCCTAACCTCTAAATTTATCTAAACCAACCTCTGATACCAACTATAAGGCCCCGGCCTTAAACCTCACTTAATATTGAATTAAAGGAATAATTCAAATTGAGGATCTTTTCAGGTTTATAGTTTTAGAGAATTAGGACATAACTATTACATCTCAAAAGATTACAAAGTAGTCACTTCTACTAAATTTCCATAAAATAAAAACTCTTAAAAAGAAACATGTATAGTTCCATGTATTAGATAGCATGGCTTTCCATTGATCCCATCCTTGGCCCTATTCCACATTAAGTCCTGTGAAAAACATTTCAAAAAAAACTTGTGGTGAGCATAAAAAGCTCAGCAAGGGATACACAAAGAATGAAAAATGTTAGTTTTTCAAAGCAATAAGTAAACCATTTATACTTTTTCAAAGTAATACATTTCACCTTTAGGAAGTAGTAAAAACTCTTCACTGAATAAAATAACATTACTTACCCTTTTGTAACAAAAATATTACCATAAAACCTATATAAAAAACACATAACATATAAAGGTAACTTGGGACATAAACATACTAAAATGGAATAACCATATGGTCGACTTCCACACATACTTAATGGAATAGCCATATGGCCGACTTCCATACCCAATGCATTGGAGGTTTTAACATAACCACCCATCCTGGTATTCACGGCACCACCCGTCATATGGTTTATCACGTAACCACCCATAAAATGTCCAAGTACCATCATTACACATAAAATATTTAAAATATAAACATTTCAATAACAACATTTCATTTTCAATCACATTAAGTAATTCCAAGATAGCAATCCATTTTCAAAAACCATTTAAAATTGATTTTTGAATCAAAGTGTCCCATACCACTTTGAAGCTTTTATTAGAATTATAATTTTAAAGCATTAATGTCAATATAAATAAATACTGAATACCATTTTTAAAACATGGACATTAAATATAAATATTTAGAATAATAAATCTTTAAAACATTTAAAACGATATTTTTATTAAAGAGTTTTTCACAAAATGAGAGACTCTTGAATACAAATAATTGCGGAATAACATTTAATCTGAACTTTATAATATCATAAGAATAAAGGGATTCATGATATAATATGTCAAAGGATAGTATACACACCATATAAGAGTTAATTGGTGCATAACAACAATGAATTCTCAAAAGAAATGTAAAATGAGATGAAATCCATTATAAAGAATGTATCCTTAAATTAAGGATAAATCAATCTCAAAATTATGTGTGTAAAATATAAATACACCCAATATAAGTGGATATTAAGTGTAAAACAATCAAAGTTAAATCACACATATTTAAAGGATGACATATTCAATAACTACATGTTGAACCCAAAGAAATCGAAATTGGGTTAAGAAGTTTCCTTGGTAAAATTCTACAGCCTAACGGCGTCACATAAAATTTTACAAAAAGGGTTGATGAGAGAGATAAAGGGGATATCATAACGTGGAAATAAAATTTAAATAAATAAGTATATATAAGAACATATCCCAACATAATATTATGTGAATTAAAAGACATAACAAAAGAAGCCTTTTAAAAAAAGGAGGGTGAAAGGTCCCCTTACCGAGTTGGGTAACTTTCGAATAGTACACCCCATGGAAGAAGGGTCACAGAATGAAAATTTAAATACCCATAAATGAAATTATACTACACAAAGTGTATAATAATTGGCAGTACATACACCACTCAAAGGAAATAGTGGAAAACGTAGCATAAATGTCCCGGGAATAAAAGTGAGATGAAAAATCCCTTACGAATACTCGACAGCCTAACGACACCACTTAAAACTTCCAAAAATGGATTTATGAGATCAAATAGGGTCTCCCATAATATGAACATAAAAATTAATGTTTTAGGATTATAAAATAACATCCCCAAACATAAGAAATATGGGCTTAAAAGAAATGACATAAAAGAGAGTACTTAAAAAGAAAGAGAGAGGTTGGATCCCTTACCTCGAGTCCGACTTGACTCGATCGTTCTTTAACATCCTGAATAATAAAATTGAGTTAATTTACACTTGCTTAAGAACATTTTTCAATTTCATTATTCCTTTTATATCACTTATTTCCATGTTAGAAGCATTATGTAATCACTTAAGTTAATAATGTTTGTTTTGTCGATATTTGGTTCTTAAGTCGAAAGTGGACTTCTTACAATTACATGTTGTTCGTGTGGTCAAAGGTTCATTATAACCAGAATTATATTCATGATTTGGATATAATATATATCATATATATCCAGAATATACAAGTATTTATAATATTACATAATCATTTACAGGTAAGAAATGAAATGCATCGTTCATGGAGACGGTAAGCCATACGTACGCATGAACGCTACTTTCATTTCTATGTCATATAAATGGAATTAAAACCAAATGATAGATATGTATATTTTTCTTTAAGAATTATATTAATAATTTATATGTAACATACATCATATATAATAACTTTTAATCCATCCTTTATACATCCCACATATGGCATTAACGAATCAAAACACTTTGAGGGGGCGGTAGTCCGCACTTCCTAAAATGAAATTATCGTGTTTACCCACAATGGAAACAATAAAGGTATGACACAAAAGAAAAATACAGAAGCTTAATTAAAACATAATAATTATATATATCATATATAAATATAGTGACATCTTAATGGCCACCTTTGAAGGTGTTATATGAGTGTTGAACAATCATCGTTTCGTGAGGCAGAAATTCGCCATCCACAGAAACAGTATGTTCTTTAACCATTATATGTAGTTGTGTGTAAGTGTAGATCTAATTATTATTATAAAAACATCCTAGTATATTTAAGGTACTGGATTTTTTACAAAATAAATGAATAAAAAGAGGTTAGTGGGTTGGAGAAGAAAAATAAAACAAAAGAACACAAGAGAAGACACTACCTTTAAATCAGGTAACTCTTTTTGATTTGAGATCAATGGCTTCCTTGGGAAGACTTATTCCCAAATTGAGTCTTCTATAAGTAAGAGAGGGATGTGGAGAGACAAAATGGTCAGGTTTTGGCCGAGATAAAGGCTTGAGATGTGTGGGTAAGGAGGTAGAGGCGGGTGCCTTTCATAAGAGGAGAGGAGGGGCACTCTTGGAATTTAAGGAAATGTTACTTTATTGTAGAATGCGTTTCGGATTTTAAAGGTCCCACATTGATGTGTTTCGATTATAAGGTGATAAGGGTTCTAAATCCACTCATCCAATAGGGTTTGGACATGTTTAGGTCTTATATTTTACATTATCTTTCCATTTTATTTAAATCGTTAAATAATGAGGTAATCGCTACATCATCATTGTGTCATAAGTAATTTAATTTAGATAATGTCTAAAAATTATAATAAAACTACTGTGATGTAGGAAATAATTTTATATTTCCAATGAATATTTATATTCAAAAATCTGACTTGTATAGCCCCATATAAAAATTGTTTTTGTAGAACAACACATGTTTGTGACATTTTAATTTTAACATTAAATAAAAAGGTATTAATGTCATTTTCCTACCAAAGTGGCTCCATGGGGTCCCCAAGTTGACCCATGGATTTTCTTGGTTGGCCACGACACATCCAATGAAGGTAGGACATGTGTCTAGGTCATTTCATATTATTAAAACATTATTTTTTCCTTAAATTACACTAATTACCTCTAATCGTGATTAATAAACTTAAAAGTTACTATTCACCAAAAAATTATTTTAATCCCATTGAACCACATTTTACTTCTTACTGAAAAACATGTATGTTGGATTTTTTAAATTCAAATCACGTAAGTGGTAAAGTTTCATTTAAACAAAAAATCAGTTTCTTTAACTACCACTTAGTTGTTTCACTGTTCATCAAAAATTGATGTTCTTCAGAAAATTACCAAAAATTTACCCTAGGCTATATTTGATATTACGAATTCAAAAATGATGTCTATTTTACAAAATTCGAAACATATAAGTTACATTAATTAATTTAATAATTAATTCCCGATGTCAGAGGAAATAGCGTGTTTTTATGAAACAATAAGTATCAAAAGATTGACACTAGTTTAAGTCCAATTTCAAGATGAAATTAATTCCAACGACCACTATTCGATTAAATGGTAAAAATATATTCTAATTTCACTTTTAAACCAATTAAAAAGATAATCTAATAATATAAATAAATAAGATTAAAAAGAGGTTTTGAATTAAAATACAACATTTTTCTCTATTCATTAAAAAATGATCTTTATCGGAAAAATACCAAAATTTTACACAAAATGAATTTTGATGTCCCAATTCTAAAGAAGAGTTTTATTTGGTCCAATATAATATATAAGATTGACCAAAACTATATTTAATGATGGTTCTCCATCAAAAGTTGATAAGTGGACCTTTAGTGAAAATTAGAGTATATATGCCTAAAATTGAATTCTTTTCATATTTTAAGCCTTTATCCTTTATTGGATAAATGTAAAAACATTTAACAAACATATATAATCATATTTTAGTTATTTCTATTCATTACCACCAATACAATGGCTACGTGTTAACTAACATTTAAAATAATTTTTTTTATTATTAGAGTGCAACGTAAGATTTCAAAGGAACTCGTTGTTGCGTATTGGGTAAGCCATCAATCATAGCGTTCCCTTTAAATTAATATTAACATTTTATTCAAAAAAAAGGATAAATATAAAAATGTCATATTCTTTATTTACCTGGGGTGTTACAATTACTGTAAATACTTATTTCAAAAATGTATTATTTCTTATTCTATATATTATTATATTTGTTCATTAAATCCAAAAATGTTGTAAAATTCATCAATGATTTCATAAAACACATTGCCAACAAATAAATTATCAGTTATGAGTTTATAAATACTATCCAATTTAATTTATCCACATCATAATCTATTTATCTATACTAAATGTCATTTTATCATCCTTAGTAACACATTAAGGGTTACATTCCATTAGTCAAAATATCAGATTTCCATTAAATCACTTTTTTATGTCATCATCTCCATTCAACATATCCTTTTAAATTTTCTAATGAAAAACTTATATTGAGAATACTTATAAATTTCATTATTATAATAACATAATATTTGAATTCCAAAACATATAAACTTTAATCATCCAAATTTATTATTAAACCATTACCCAGGCTTCATCATCTTATACCTTAATACACATTTCCTAGAATATGAAGTATGAATCATTCCATGAGGTTCCTCAACCACAATCTAACCTTTATTCTTACACTTAATATAAACAATACTATTAGAACATCCCATACCTTTCATATATTTTTTGTGGTATTTTTATCCTCATTATTATAACCAATATTCATACCACCTTCCTTATTCTCTTCATTAGATTTACACTTAGGACATAAATTTTTATGATTCCCATACTTTCTGTATATAAATCATTCAATGTTAACCCAGTCCCTTCTAGTTCCTACTATTGACTAAGATGAGAAAGAAAAGTGTGAGATCTAATTATAAAAGTATAAAACCCCATAATCATGAAAAAATACTTATATTATGCCTAAATAACGAAACCTACATTTAAATATATGACACCTTAGGTTTATCCTTAGATACATCCCTAGAAATATTCTTAGAAATATCCCAAGGGATCTCACTAAATGTTTCTTATACTTGTTTATAAATGTTGGCTAAATCATTCATTTGATACCAACTATAGTGTACTATGATTAAAATATATGTATATTACTTCATTTTAGATGAATATTCAGCATATTAAAAAAATACATGCCTGGGGACTGTAATAGTTTAGTGTATTTGGAAACTTTAAACAAAAACATCTAAATTGGTGAAAGATCTTCACTGTTTACCAAAAATTTATTACCATTTAGTAACTTAAAACCTTTCTTCATAATACGGGGAAAGAAAACATAAGAAAGGGTGTTATTATATTCTCATTAAGGGTAAATAAAAGAGACATGTAAGAATAACATAAGTATAAGTGTATGATAACATAATAATAATATTGGAAACCCATTCCCTGCATATCAAAAAACATAAACATTAATCACAGAATCAAGATTGGAAGTTCATAAGAAATTAAAGATAAAGAAATCAAGATTATAATCCATGAAATCATAGCATAGTAATAATACATGCGATTGTGGAAGAAACATAAGAATATAAATCATTCCCTAAAATTCAATGCAATTGCCAAAATAAATCATGGAACTTCATGGGGGATACACCTACTAGACATGACACACCACTATCCCCAGTTGAATCATTTTCCTTATATTAGAATGGTTTCACTCCCCAAACCATCTTAGTAGTCCATCTTCACTCTAAAATCATAACAATAGTCAAGGTTCACTCCTAAAACCATCTTAGTAGCTGAGGTATACTTCAAAGACCATATTAGTGGAAAAAAGACATTTACTGAATAGAGTTAACTCCCCATTCCATCCATGCCTATCTCATGAGATATAAATATTTAACCAATACATTTGAGGTAGATATAGGACTCACCCATCTCACAATTAAATCATATATATGTGTGCCACATGATCATAAACAATCATCATATCAAGAACCATAAAAAAGATTGGTTTCACAAACATCATATCATAACACATTAAATGAAATGGGTATCATAAATATTTCATCATATCATAACCCATGGAAAATAGATAGGTTTAATATTCATATAATTACCTATGAAATTCAGAATGTTTTAAAAGTGTTTTATTATAGTATAACCCCTGTAAGAGAAATGGATTTCAAAACAACTTGTTATTTTAATCATAAAATTAATAGGAATAATAAGAATATTTTTCTTAGATAATATACCTAGTAAATAATAAACTATATCATATTATATCATCTTATACGGAGAATCATTTTGAAAGAAAAATTGGATCATTTCTTAAGGGAAATAACCTTTCTTTCAAAATCATTGAAAAAATATTTCAAACATATTATTTTTAGAACTATATTCTTTGATAATAGATTTTAAAACATATAAAGGAAGATATTAAACTAATTTCAAAAACATCTTGAATATAAATCATTTTTGAAAACATTTTACTATGAAAATATCCTTGAAAACTTATAAAAGAAGCTTTGAAATCCATTAGATCATTTTCTTTTGAAAAAACCTTGAAAATTTATAAGAGAATATTGAAAATATTTTCAAAACAATTTTAAAACATAACACACTTTTAAATTTATTTTCATTTAAAATTATATTAAAATTAAATTTAAAAACATTTTTGAAAACATTTTTAAGAAACATGGTTTTCTAATAAAACAGATTTCTAACCGAAGTGAGAAATAAAGTTGGATATTCTTAAAATAATTTTCGTAATTGTATTAAGTATAAAATAGTGGAAACAAGGTAAAATTATTTTAATATGTAATGAATATTTAGATGTGAATAGAATTCATGATAATTCTTGAGATGTGGATCATATTATTTCTTTAATATAATCTTAATCATAAATAATCCAGATAAATAATGAGATTGTAGTAATGAACGCTTACCACCTAAACATTGAATCATAATCTCCATGAAAGAATAAAATTACATGAAACATAAAATATAATTAAGGGATGTATATTCATGATATAACATCTCAAATGGAATTATATACACCATATAAAATAATATAGGTGCATAATAAAACATTTGTCTCAAAGAAGGCAAATTGAGACAAAATTACCTTATAGATTTGATAACTTTTTAACAATAAAACCCCATGATATAGGGATAATAAGTTGTTTATTTAAATACCCATATATTTAAAAATAATTATCATATAATACATTCATGTTCATTATATACACCACATAATAAGAATAAGTTGTGTATATATCATGTATCTCATAGAAATAAAAGTGAGACAAGAAAACCCTTACCTTTAGTCTTGACTTTCCTTGTACACATTAAAACCTAAAGTATAATAAATATAAGTATATTATAAATAAAAAAATAACTATATTGTTATATATCATACCATATATGATTTTATTATAACATTATATTACCTATTTATTAACAATTTATATTAAAGTTACGTTTCGAGTAATAATCGCTTTGTTTTTCGTATATGTTTTGACTTGTTATTCTTGATCCTATAATTTATATCATGATTTAATTATTTAAATAATTTAAAAAAATATAAGTATCACATATATTTATTATAAAATTACTTATAATAATATATGAAAGATTTAAAAAGGAAATTAAATACATCGTTCATTGAGATAGTAAGTTGTATGTATGCATGACCGTTGATTCCATTTTTATGTCATATTTTTAAATAAATAAAAGTAAATGATATATATATTATCATTAAAATAAATTTATTAGGTCATATAAATCACATATTTTTTTAAATCCATCTTTAAAATATTCTATGTAAATTTTGAATGAATCACATGGCATTGAGGAGGCAGTAGTTCACATGTCCACAAATAAAGTTATTATATTCCCAAAAAAATGGAAAGAATGAAGGCATGTGTTAAATAATAATTGAATAAGAATAAAGGAATAATAAATATAATATATATCATATAAAAATAGTATTTACATCATTATTCCCAACTATTAATGTTTGTAATGAAAGTACGAATGACATTTGTTTGTGATGTGGTAGTTTGTCATACACACGAATGACAATTGTTTATTACATTTGATGGAAGTGTGTGTGAGTGCATTTATTAACAATAACATAAAAAATATAAGTATATTTAGGATACCAAAATTTTTATATAATAATGAAATAATAATAATTTAGGGGTGGATAAATAAATAATATAAAAAGTTCTTGTTCAAGGATGTTACTGCTTCTTTGGTTTGGTTTGCACCAAAGGGATTCCTTGGTTATCCATCTAGAGAAATTGAGGCTTCTAAAATTAATTTGGGTTAATTTTTTTTCTGATACAAATTACTTTATAGGTTCAAATAATTGAGGAGGGCGAGTTACCTTTCATAAGTGTAGGGAGTTGACACACTTTGCATTTTGGAAAAGAATTGTGTGATCCCCACATTTTTACATGCCAATAGGCTTCCATTAACATCAATATTAGATACATGATCGTTTTAGGTCTATATATGGACATAAAATTGGTTTCATAAAATTTTAGGCTCATTTTTTTACCTTAAGATTAATGTTTAACCACCAAGTAATCCTATTTTTACATTAATCATTGTAATTAATTTTAATCACTTTCACTAATATTTATTATCAAAAAATAAGTCAACCTAATTAGTAATTATAAATTATAATTATAAAAAAAATTAATCCTTTTTCTAAATTATAAGCATATAATTAGAATAAATCAATTTAAAATTAATCCTGCAGATGTGATGAGATAATGGGTTTTTTAAGTAAAAATGTTCATAAGTTTGAAATGTTTTTTACAACCAATTTCAATGTAAAACTGATTCAAATATACTATATTTAATTAATTGATTAATAATTTATCTAATTATACATTAAAAAAATTAAAACATAATTTAATTTTATAAATAAATTAGATGAAAAAGCAGTTTTCAATTAAAATTCAGTATTTTTTACTACTCATCCAAAAATGAAACTTCTCGGAAAAATACCTAAAATTAACTTTAAGAAAATTTTGACATTTCACATTCAAAAATGAAGTTTTTTTTTCAAATATAATTTATAAATGTGTCAAAAATTATATATAAAATAGTCACTCCATTAAAAGGTGGTAAAATTACCTTTTAGAAAAATATATATATTTATACATAAAATTGGTTTTGTTCTTATATCTTTTCTAGAAAATACATAATATGAATGTTATTTAGTTTAAAATATATATATATATCATTAAAATAATTTATCACAGTTGGTTTAATTAATTTATTAATTTAAAATGTGTTTTATTGCATAAATATATATTTCCAGCAAAATATTTCCCATATTTTCAAAAGGGGTCTTATTTTTATTTCTAGTTATTTAGTCACCAAATAATTATTCTTATATACTTGTGTAAACCATATTTTCAAAATTTAGTTAATCTTAATCATAATTATTATTCCAATGACTACGTGAAAATAATAATAAATTTTTAATAATAATATAAATAGTATATTGTAGTTAGGTAAAACTAGGTCTTGTGTGTCATGGAAGTTATCCAAGGAACTCATGATTGAGTATAACACAAGATAAACATAGTTTTATGTGTACCACATGATAATATAATTGTTTCATGTTGGTAAATCTCAACTTGTTTTTTTGTACAAAGCAGCAATAACTTTGTTCTTTCATATAACATAAGATAAATTCTGTGTTTCATAGAATATTAAAATGTTTAAATTTATTGGAAAAAAATCCAAATATCTAGGAGTGTTACAAAACTTGTTCTCACACACATATCCATCTCAATGAATAAGTAATTTGGAAAAATAAGACACACAAAAAAATTAATCCAACCATGAAAATCCTCTATGGTATACAAGTTTACGACAGTGAAAATTTAAAAGTAATTGGAAAAAATACATGCATAACAAGAAATATGTACCACCTTGAAAAAAAATGGAAACTAAACTACTGAGAGATCCTAGCTCCTAAACTACAAGCTATAACCACTGTATGAATTCCCTAGCACCTAGTATCCCTAAGATCATCTGAATTCGCCACTGACTTGTCCTTTATCTACATAAGACATGATATGTGTGGGAAAATCCCATGTAGGGGTAAGTATATAGCTACCTAGTAGAACACCCCAAAAGATAAATGGGATTAGTAAGAGATGCAAAAGGAATATAAATAATGTAGATAGTAAATAGTATGTTATTCAACAGAAGAAAGAGAATGATTAACATTGTAAAAGCACATGGGGCTCAACACGGTGTGTAAATGGACTACACATCGATTCTTTCCCACCCATTGCGGGAGAGTGAACTCATCCAACGATGAGAATCTAAACATAGAAAGCATGTGGCATACCACATGTATCTACGTAACACATAGAAGGAGCGTAATAAAATCAAAATATATCGATAACGATATATATTTTCTAAAAAACTTAAATGGGAGAGTAAGGGGATCTCCATCGCATTGATCAACATGAGAAAAAGAGTCGCCAATAGTTTTAAAAGTTCATCAATGATGCCTAGAATCTCACATATCTTCCTAGAACTAACCTTATGGATTCCCATAACTTACCAATATGACATAAAATCAAATGGAATAATTTCCAATATGAAGATCCATTACCTAGTATGATATGGGGTTCCACTCTATAAGTTTTCATAGAGGACCCTCACCCTAATGCATTAGGGGGTTCCACTCTATAATTATTTATATAGGATTTGCACCCTAATGCGCCTAGGGGGTTCCACTCTAGTGTCATGGTGACCTATGCCCTATTAAATAAGGAGTACACTATGTAGGTATAAAACCTATTCCCAATATTATGGGGTTGGTCCACTCTATAGGTTGAGAACCCATGACCTGGTGTGAAAAGGGGGTTCTACTCTAGTCATCGAGGACCCACGCCCTAGAGTGACAAGGGTGTTCCACTTGGTAGGTAGATGACCCAAGCCCAAGCTGATGGGGGTTCCACCCTGAAGTATCGAGGACTTGTTCCCTATCTTATAGGGGGTTCCACTTAGTAGATGTTGGAACCAATCATTGTTCTATTCACGGGGTTCCAATATGATGTCTCGCGGACACGTACCCTAGTCTTTCATGGAGGCTACACTTTGAAGTCTTAAAGACCCATGCCCTATCCTATAGGGGGTTTTACTCAATAGATAGAGGACTCAAACCTAAACTGATGGGGAGTTCCACTCTATAATATTCCTATAGTTATTCTCTCTTGATCACTACCATGATCAGGAATCACCTTAATAATTGTCATGCCTGGAACATCCCACATAATATCCCAAAATCCACAATTGATGTCACCATCATGTTCTACATTGATATAAAATTTGTACATGATACTTTTGAGCCAAACACCAAGTCTAAACTAAATAGATATGAGATTTTGAAGTTTCTTAAAAATAAACCTGGGATTATATGGTGTGTAAGGGGACCCACATGGTGTGTGGTCCTGAACCGTCACTTATTCATGTCTCTGGAGGTTCACGACTCACCAACTATGTAGGGATAGATAATGTGTATGGGATATACATAACATTCCCATTCCACTTGGGTTCCCACCCGTGTGTGTGTTCATGTTTGTGTATCTATCTCAAGTAAGTGTTCTCAGAACATGGTGCGTACTAGGTTGTGTATGTGTACTCCAATACATGGTGTGAATCTGGTCATTTCCACCCGCATGGGGTCCTACTCTTGTGCTCCATCACATTTATTATCTACCTGAGAAATTAGTACGTGGCATGTAGGAGGGATACACATCATTCCATGCTTATAAATTCCCAAAACCCTACATGTCATATCATAGAGCATGATACACCATGTATTCTTCAAAGTACATGGTGTGTGTAGTCTATATTTTTCTAGAAATATAGATCTATTATTCTCACATCATATTTAGGTTTTATCCTCAAAATTTATCTTCTTCCACTAATTAAAAATGTGAATCTAGCTGTAGTTTGTCATTTTTTCTATCTGGTGGCCAAGAATTGACATCCACTCGCTATGGTGGTTTGTTTATCAACATGTACACTTATTTTTTTCCAACATTAATTTTTAATTAGAATCATTATATAAATAACTTGAAATTTGAAAATCCTTTGTCTTTATCTCCGATTTGTCATTCCTATTGTCGTGCATGATTCTATCGTGAATCAGGGGGCCCGGTTGGGCATGGTTCTTCTCAAAAATGTCAAATCAGGACCGTGGGGTCCAGTTGGTGATGAATGTGAAGGAACACTGGAGAAAGGCATAAGAAAAAGGGTTTTATTGATAATTTCCATGATTTCTTGGCCAACAATCAAGATCATGGATAATCCAGGGTGAGGAAAATGAATAAATAATTAAATTCCAGTAAACTTGAGCATGTCAATGTTCAAAAATTGGCACAGATCATAAATGATATGACTCTGCTCAATCAATTTATTTAGAATTGGAAAAATCCATGAACTTACAAGTCCTTCCTAGAAATTTGACCATTCTTCATTGAATAACATTCTCTATAACCAAATTAAGAATCAGTTGCATTCATTATTCTTTGATCTACTCCAATCTAGGTATTATTAATCATTAGATGTTGATTTACCAATGGAATGATAGGAAAAAGAAGATCTTGATAGTCCCAAGCTTATTAGGCTAACCCTAGAAAATTTACCATGTAGGTATTATTATAGGATTCTGATTTTGTTAAATTAATTAATTAATTTACTTAAGTGACCAACAGAATGCACTGCTAATGGGTGAGATATCTGAATGCCTCATGCCAACCCATTTTAGATCACACCTAGGGTAAAAAACACATTTTTAACTCAAATATAGTATTAAACTTCTAATCCAAGATTCCATTTAAGAGTTATATCATTTTCTTTAAGAATATTTTTTCATGTAATTTAAAATATAGTTAATATTTTTATAAAATTAATTTCCAACACGCTAGGACTTGGAATCACATGTCGTCTCTATACCTTAATTTGGAAATATATATAGAAATATTTTAATGTATTATGATGAAAAATGGGGTCTCCACAACATTCCATCCTTCAATATTTTCATCCCTAAAAAAACTACACAAACAACTTGTTATACTGAGCCCTTATCTGACTCTCTTGATCCTAGTAACTTTCATGCACGTTCTTGTGCTGCCACAACAAGAGAACTAAGGGGATGGTCCATCCATGAGGGGTACTCTCTTATCAATCATCGATCTCCACCAGGTGATCCAAAAATGTGGATACATCCTCAATGTCTAGCATACCATAGCCGATGATGTGTGTGGATCCATGAATGTATCTCCTTATATGTGACACATGAAAGACATCATAAATCTTCTCCAACTATGGGGGTAGGGTGAGGTGTTAAGTAGCCAATCCAAACCTCTGTATGATATTTAATGGTCTGGTGAACCATAGGGATATCTTTCCTCCACACCCAAACCTATGAAATCCTTATCATGGGGATCCTCTATAGAAATCATTTCATCCTTGATCGAATTCCAAAGGCCTATGATGACGATATTCATAAGATTTATTCTTACTCTAAGTTGTCCTCAACCACTCATGGATGCCTTGGACCTTCTCTATAATCACATGCACTATCTCTGGACCCAAAAGAGATATCTTTTTTATCTCTATCTAGAAAAATTTTGGCATTTATGTGATCCTCCCTAATCTGAAAAAAGTCTAACTTTAAAGCCATTATCATATCCTCCAACACTTAGATAGTTTTCTCGATGTTCCCATCAGTCTGAGGGTAAAATGATATACTCATTCTCATATATTTCCCAAATGCCTCCTGTAGGCCTCTCCACAACCATGATGTAAACTGTGCATAACAATTAGAGATAATCATCAAGGCTACCCCAAGGAAGTGAACAATATCCCATTCATACAAATACCCTAAACTCTCCACTAAATTCTACTCCCTAATGGCAAGGAAGTTTGTAGAATTCATGAGTCATTCAACTATCACCAAAATGGAATCATCTCACTTTACTATCCATGGAATAAATATTGCTAAGTCCATAGATATTTCATCACACTTCCACTTCAGGATCTCAAGGGGCTGCAACAAACCTACCAAAACCTAGTGTTAGGCCTTCGTCTACTGATATATGAGGCACTGAGAGATAAACTCAACTATACTCATTCTCATTATAGACCACCAAAATTTCCAATGAACATATCTATACATACTTCCAACATTATCATGTAAAACTAGGGGATAAGTTCGGAACTCTTGTATCACCTCCTCCCACATCATGACTACAACTACCATATATACTTAGAAAATGATGACATAATTTCTTCTTTCAAAATATTTATATGGTGAATCACTCATGGATATCTAATCACATAATCCCCCACAATAATTTTCATCTTGTTGGGACTCTCTCACATGCTCAAGAAGTGGAGGATTCAACACCATCGACTGCAAAAATTTTGTCCACTTCTTCTCCCCCAGGTTTAGCTGCAAGAAACCCAATTTCTTAGTAGCCTCTTTCACCAGGAGAGCCTAGGACTTCTTAATATATGATTATTCTACTATGTTTTACTTCCCTATAGTATGTACTATCTTAGAGTCATTTTCCGATAGAAACTCCAACCTGCATCGTTGTCCCTTGATAAAGTCTATCTGTGTGAAGATGTACCAAAGACTCTAATGGTTTGAGTAAACCACAAAGTGCACCCCTAAAAGGTAATGCCTCTACATCCTCGAGGAAATGACTAACACTATTATCTATAGGTCATGATTCACTTAGTTCTTATCATGGGGTCTCATATACCTCAACCTATATGTGATATCTATCTGTCTCTGTATCAACACATAGGTGATCCAAGCTCCTAAGGAATTGCAATACACTATGAACTCCATGCCTTCCTCTGGTAGTCTTAACACCAGGGAAATTATTAGCCTTAACCTTAACTCCTCATTAGCACCCTATAACTTCTCAATCTAGGTAAAAGTATTCCCCTTCCACATCAGGGTGGTCAAAGGGTATACAATCCTAGAGAATTATTCCTCAATCCTACTCTAGTACCCTACAAAATAATAAAAACTTTGTACCTTTGACATGCTCTTGGGTGGATCCCAATAAAGAAATATATTTTTCTTATCTAGATCCATAGACAAAACATTCTTAAAAATTAAATGACCCAAAAATTGAACCTCATGAATTTATAACTAACACTTCAAGATCTTTCCATAAAGCTAGTGATCTGATTGAAAAACTAGTATCATCCTAAGGTGCTCTACATTCTCCTCCTCTAACACAGAGTATATGTATATGTTTTCGATGAATACAACCATAAAGTTTTATAGTAATGGATGGAAGATCTATTTAATCAAATATATAAACATGTTGGTGGAATTTTTCCCTCCAAAGGGAATCACTAGGTACTCGTCATGTCCATAGAACATCAGAATGCCATCTTTGGAATATCAACCTCATGAACCAACAACTGCTGTTTTCCAGACTGAATATCGATCTATGAGATCCATATTTCACCTTAAAATAGGTCAAATAAGTCATTAATCCTTCAAAATAGGTACCTAACATTTATCATGGATTGGTTTAGGAAATGATAATCCTTCCAAATATGAAATCTCCTATCTGCATTTTTTACGAACAACAATGGATCTTTCTAGGTGAACACACTAGGTATTATGGAGCCCTTCCTCTATAGACCCTCTAACTAAACCACTGGATCTCAAATCCCCACTAGGTCATCTGATGTTCTAACAAAAACATTGGGTCATCCATGGTACAAGTCTATATAAAACCCCATATCCAACCTCAGAGGTAGTCTCATAACATCCTCATGATAGATATCCATATAATACTCCAAGATTGAAATAATCTAGATGCCTGAAGGTCCTACTTAACCAAGTTCTATACTCACCAATTGATGGGGGATGGGATGAAACCTCCTTCTCATATAACTTACTTTCCCTACAGTGAGATATCTTACACCCACAAAGGATAATCCCATCCCATCAATGCATAGGCATATAACTCATCTATACTGATAGTCAATATGGTCTTGAACCATGGATAACCAATACATAACTAATATGATTTCATAGGGTTCTATTTTGATGAACCAAAGATCCCATGTGAACCTCTCTCCACCAAGTGATATCGCACACTTATGGTAGATAAATGATAAAGAAGAAGTGTTCTCTGTATGAACCTCAAGACAAGGTTGATGGGAAAGTGTAGCAACTAGGAGCTACATATCTTGAACCAAAATTATAGATATGAAGTAATTACTAAAACCAATATCTAATAACACTAAAGTAGTTTTATATCATACATAGATCATACCTTTGGTCATCTCATATAGTTTGAGGTCACAAGCCTCTAGGGACAAGAGCTATCTGCGGCCCTGACTATTAACCCTCTGAGCCTAACATGTGCTACCTAATGGTGGTGGTGGAAGGATATCATAGCTTCATCCGTCACCCATGGCTCCTCATCATCCTCTACCAATTCTTCGTCTCTTGAGGCCTCCCTTTCCTCTCTTGGAAGATCCCAGATCATGGTGTTGCCTCTGCCATGGTGGTCTTTCAGCTATCTTTTTGAAATCCTCGGCATGTCTGGTCAGTAAATCTCACGCCATGTGACGTATCCCATAACAAGAATAGAACATCCCCTCTCTAAGATTACATGGGACTCTATACTCTCCCTGGCCATGTTCCTGAGTCAGATCATGGGAGGTCTCCTACCTCAAGATCTCATCATCTGAAACCTACTAGGTGCTACAAATGACACTGTACTATAACACGCAATGCTTGGTCCAACTATCTGAAATCCCTCTAATGGGGTGTCTCTATCACGGATGTCTAATCCCACAACTCCGCATATGTGGGTATGAACATGGTCACTACACTGGCATGGATTGCTCTATTAAGTCCCTGGTCAAAATTTTGTGCTCATAAGTAGCCATCCTGGATCATGCCGAGGGAGTACCATATAAGGCTTGTGAACCTCACTGTATAATCAACCACTATAATCCATACCATATGAATATATAGAAGCTCTTGAATCTAAAATGAGAGAAACTAGGAGGGGTAGTACTTATCAAGAAACAACTACTCTAAGTTAGGTCATGAGTGTGTCGACTCATTGTTCATCTAAGTGAAAAAACTCCACTAGCACCCAACTACTCCTTCAAAAATACTAGATGTAAGTCAAACCACCTGATCTATTGGTGTCTGGTTAAGATTGAAAACATGGACCACCAAATACATCCAATCCTCAATGTCTTGAGGATCTAGCTCGTTGTGGAACCTCAACAGTCTCTAGTGCTGTAAATCACAGTGTGCGCTAAGCCCGTGCACATCCTCAACCTGCTCTGCTAGGATGATCTGCTACCCAATATGTGAATGTGCTGATACCTATCCACCTGTAGGAATAATTTCATGGTATATCCCCTAAAATAAGTCTTCATTTCTTATTATATCGTTTTCGTAATCCGGAACTGGTATCCTGGTTGGCTAGAATTGCAAACGCATCCTAAAATTTTAATCAAGACGTACCACATTCAGGTGAAAATATAAATATTAGTGGAGCTAAATCAAAAAGTATAGTCAAATACTCAATATTATATAATGCATGTACCATAAAAGTGCAGCTAACTCAAAAAATACAGCCGAATACTCAGTCCTATATGATTCATGTACCATTTATCCATGTAACCATTGTATCAGCATTCTGATCTAACAAGTAGGTATTCAAGGTCCTGGTGAATGGATACATTTGCTGCCCATACCATCATTGGATTCCCTGACCAGAGAATGACACTCATGACCCTCTAACACTATTTCCATAATCCTAACCAAATATTCATAAGGTGACTACACCAAACACAATCCTTAGGATCAACCCATATTTTATACCAATCCATCAAGACCCAAACCAAACCAAGGCTCAATCCAAAACTACCCCTAGACCTCCTCCATAGGCTAGGGGATGGTGACTAGAATCGAAGGCAGAACTAACATAGGGGTAAATTTCTTAGAAATTTATATGAACACACATATCCAAATCAATATAGAAGTTCATAGGAAAAATAAGAAACTATAAAGAAAAACAAATATGAAAAACCTATATGTTATAAAAGAGTATGATAATAAAAATTGAAAAGTAAAGGAAAAAAATACACGCCCAACCAAAAGTACTTCCTAACCTGAAAAAAACTGGAAAGTAAACCATTGAGAGATCCCATATTCTTACCTCTAATATAAGACCACCATACATGATCCCAAACACTCAGTATCCTTATGCGCCTCTAAAGTCACCGTTGAACTATCCATTTTTTACATAATACTTGACACTCACTAGTAAATACAATGTAGGGGTGAGTATATACATACCCAGTAGGCCACCATAAAAGATGAAGGGGGATAAGTAAGAGATAAAAAATAAATATAAAGATAAAAGAGAGTAAATATGATGAATCTCAACCAAATAAAGGGAACGATTAATATCATCCAAGCACAAGGGGCTTAACATGGTATGTATATGGACTACATGTAGAGTATTTGGAACCCATAGTAGTAAATTGACCTCATCCAACCATGAGAAGCTAAATACGGAAAGCATGTCGCATACCCCATGTGTATTTAAAACCCATGGTATGAGATTAACCAAATCCAAAGATGTGGATATAGATATGTATATGATCAGAAAATAGAATACCAAACAAGGGAGTTAGGGGGTCTCCATCTCAAAAATCATCACATGTAAAGTGTCACCAATAATTTCAAAAGTTTATCAATGATGACTAGTATCTCATGTGTCTTCACAGAAGTAATAATATGGAGTCATACACATTAATACTTTGTTACACAGTCGAGGGGTCACAATTTCTATGTAGGGGTATCACATCCTAGTGCATCAAGGGGTTTCCCTCTATAAGTATCTGTAGAGGACCTGTACCCTAATTTGTTAGGGGGTTCCACTCTATAAGTATTTTTAGAGGAATCGCGCCCTGATTCATCAGTGGGGTTCCACTCTAGTTTTATGAGTACTCACACCCTGCCTGATAGGGGCTTCCACTCGGTAGGTAGAGGACCCATTCCCACGATTATGGGGGTTCCACTATATAGGTAGAGGACCCATTCCCTAGTGTGATAGGGGGTGCCACTCTGGTCATAGAGTACCTTCAATCTAGTGTGACATAGTGGTTTCACTCGCTAGGTAGATGACTCTTTCTCAAGATGATGGGGAGTTCCACTCAAAAGTCATGAGGACTCATGACCTATCCAATATGGGGTTTGACTCAGTAGATAGAGGACAAACATCATTTTTTGTCAGGGGTGTTCCACTATAAAGTCTCAAGGACCCGTGCCTTATCTGATAGGGAGTTCAACTAAGTAGATAGAGGAATCACGCCCTGGTTTTTACTGGAGTTCAACTATGAAGTCTTGAAGATCTACCCCTATCCTATAAAGGGTTTCACTATGTGTATAGTGGACTAGTTCCAAACCCGATGGGGGGGTTCCACTCTATATGATGCCTAAGATAATCCTACATAATCAATATCTTCACTAGGTGTTTCCTCAATAAGATTCATTCACGTATCATCTCACATCATATCCCAAATTCTATAACCAAGGTAAAAATCTCATTCTATGCATAAAAAACCTCAGTATAGGAAACTCATGAGCCAAAATACAATTTCAAACAAATGATATATAATATTTTTCAAGTCTCTTAAATAAGAAACCACGGGGTACGTGGCATGTAAGGGGGCCCACATTACGTGTGGTCCCACCCCATCACCCAGTCATGTTCCTAGAGGTACAAAAATTGCTAACTATATAGGGATATATGGAATGTTGGGTATCTACATAGTATTACCATGTCACTCTGGGACCCTCCTATGTATTTGGATGTGTTTGTGTATGCATCCCATGTTTATGTACTCATTAGATGGTGTGTACCAAGTCGTGCATGTGTACTCAAGTACATGACATGCTTCTGGTCATGTCTTCCTACATGGGGTCCTTCCCGTGTGCTCAACCACATGACTCATCCAACAGGGGTAGTAGTACATGACGTGTAGGAGGGATACACATTGTTCTGTCCTTATAAATTCCCAAAACCATAGCTGCCACAACATAAGGCCAGACACACCGATCATTCTTCGAACTACATAGCGTGTAGTTAGGATTTTTTTCCATAAGTCTAGATATATTCTTTGTGTTCCAGATTTGGAATCAGCCGTTCTAATCTAGCCTATTACATTCCCAAAAAATTTGGATCTAGTCATCGTCATCCATTTCTGTCCATACGATGGTTGGAAATTGAAATCCACTACCACGGTGGATCGTCACTCAACCTGCACACCTCAGTCATCTTCCATCCTTTCTTCAACCATCATATCATCAAATCGATCACCAAAACCTCTAAAACCTACATATTTATATTTTATTTGGTGTTCCTATTGTCTTAGGTGATTCTATTGTAAATCAAGGGGTCTGATCGGGCTCGATTCCACTCAGTAATGTCAAACTATGACGGTATAGTTCAATCAGTGTAGAATGAAAAGAAACAAGGGATAAAGGAATAATAACATGGGATTTATCAATAATTCAAATGTTTTCCTATCCAAATATAAATAATTGGTATAATTTAGTGTGAGAAAATTGAATAAATAGTTAAATTCTAGTACATATGAGCATTCCAAGGTTCAACAATTGGGGCAGATCATAAACGGGTTGAATTTTGTTAATCATTTACATCAAAATGAGGGAAATCCATGATTTGATGATTACTACCTAGATATTTTACCATTCATCATTGAATAACATGATTTTCAATGAAATGAATAAGTTGTTTCATTCACTATGCTCAGATCGACTCTGATCAAGAGATTCGTCATCGTTGGAAGTTTATTTGAAAATACAAGAAGAGGAAGAAGAAGCTCTTAATGGTCCCGGGGTTATGAGGCTAACCCTAGGAAAATATCCATGGTGGCATTATTAAAAGAGTTTGATTAGGTTAAATAATAAAATTAATTAATTTAATTTAATTAATTAACAAACTAAATGAACCACCAATGGGTGAGATATTTCAATTCCCCACGCCGACCCATTTTAGGTTTTTCAAAGGGTAAAAATTTAATTCTAGACTCAACCCTGGTCTTGAATTTCTGATCTGATCTTTATTTTAAGGGTCTTCACTTTTTATTTAAGAAACCTCTCATGTGTAATATAAAATATATTTAATGTTTTTATAAAATTAATTCTAGGCACACCATGTATTGGAATCACACATCATCTCAACGCCTGGATCTGTAAATATATATAAAAATATTTCAAATTATTACAAGGGAAAAACTGTGTCTCTATATATTTAATATTTTCATAGAGATAAAACATAATATCACATTATAAATAAGATAATTCATGATATGTTAGAGGTCAATTATATCCATTTAATTTTCATGATAAAATTTCACCACATTAATATACCATGGATAAGTAATGTAGGATAATGAAGTTGAGCCAACTCTATAAAATACCCATCAATGAAGTAAACACTAGAATTACAAAAACATATCAATAACCCCTGTGAGGAATTTTTAAGTGGTTAATAACATACAGTAATGTTAAATAAGACTACATTTTCAATATAATGTGTTTTAAGTAGTAAGTTATGTTGAATACTCTCAAATGAATTATTATGTCATTTCATAGGACAGTTTTAGCGAATCCCTGCCCTATCAATTTAGAATATGGGATGTGAACTTCAAGAAATACACAAATAACTATGTCATAATTTTAAAATCACTTTGAGTAAACCATTAAACCATTAACATTACTCTATTGAAATTTTTAGAGAGGGGATATTTTTTAATCATTATATATAAAGATATGAAAGGGATCCAATTTCATAATGAATTCTCTATTATAATCATTATTGTTACACTATTGAAATCAATCACTACTATAATTTTTCTGAAACATGATGTTGATGTGATTGAGTTGCTTCAAACTTTTAGTTTTTATTATGTTTTTTAGTTTAATTGTTTTCATTTTTATTTTCATTTTATTATCAACTTTTCTTTGATTTTAATCAGTTATTACTCTTCCAACCAAAATAATTTTTTCAACTAGTTATAACTCCATAAAATTTACTTTATTTTATATGAAGTTATATTACCTAAACAAAAATTAGATGTTTTTTCCTTTGTTAGAAAAATTAGTTCTAACAGTGTGTAGACTACTAAAACATTTAAGATATAGTGCTACGAACACCTTTCTATGCATAGTGAGATTATGGAGAGTAGATTATGATTTTTTAGATCAATAACTATAAAAATCCAGGTTTTTATCTAATTATTTCATTTTATTATATAATTTTCTAAACATTTCAGTTCCCCCATCCTCTTAAGCTATAGATATGGAGACTTATAGATGGATTACATGAAATCATATTCCAATTTTATAGTTCTTTTGAATTTAATTGAGTTCAAATATGATGTGGATATATAAAATGGATATGATGTAAAGACCCGTAAAATTCAAGGGAATTTTTTTTCTAAATTTTCATTGGGATTTTACAAGAACGCAGTTTCTGACGGCGCCTGATTCCGAGGCCCGGTGTGCCCGGAATTAATTTCCGAAGATAGGCTCAGGTACGTTCAGTGAACGAACGAGCAGGTTTTTCTAACTTTTGAACCGGTTCTCGGAATCGAATTCCAAGGGCACCGATGGAATCGCAGCACCGGTAATTGCTTAAAAACACCTTTTTCGGAGTTGCGTTTGCTCGGGTGTGGTTTTTAAATTTTCAGGTTAAGTAAATGAATAAAATAAAATGGTGCGACCAGTTTATTTTATTTAAGTTGGTTAACCTATGTTAAGTGGATGATGTGGTACCCACAATATCCTACCCACTTGGTAGGATATTTTGTGAGGTGGGGCCCACATGAGCCACCGTTTCTTTTCTTCTTAAGTAACGCACCCGCACCCCCTATTAATAAAGTCAAACCATGCATTTATTTTGGTTAAGAAATGCCTCATTAATGTGGCGGTTTAAGCGTTGTAATTACATTCCCTTAGCTGTTTTTTTCGTTTTTGAATTTTAAAATGCAAGGCTTGTGGAATAAAAATAAGACAACTCTTATTTTTATGATGGGTGGTGTTGAGAGGCTAGAAGATTTCACTCAGGCTCTTGAAGATCTTCTCTTCCTCGTGAAGAACGCGAAGAACGTGAAGAACGTCGGATCCTCAGAAGTCAGCGACGCTTCTTCCGTGAAGCTCCTTCTGCGACGCCTTCTTCAGCGAAGTGCTTTTCCGCGAAGAACCCTCGCTCAATGATTCGACGAGGTAGGGTTTTTAGGTATGATTTAATTCCCTTGATTCTTCCATTCTAAAGAAAACAAAGAACACAGATCAACTTATTATCTAATTGATCCGCGAATGTTTTCCTTGTGGGTTGGGAATAAATTGTTGTGGGAAGTTATAGGGGGTTTTTTATGCGTTTAAATTTCGTGATTACTTCCGTCGTTTTCCTCCTTCCAATTTTGAACCGCCAGTTATCGCAATAACGGGAGGAGGTCGGACCGCACGAACACTTCCGACTCTCCTCCCCTTTTTGGTTTTTGATATTGATGTGGCACGAGCAAAGCAACGCGGTGCCGAAGCAACGTGCGGGAATTATTAAGGAAAGAGTGAGAGACGTGGCGCCGTCGTGCTGTGCCGTTGAAGACGAACCAAAGACGCGGCGCCGTCGTGCCGCGCCGTTGAAGATGAACCAAAGACGTGGCGTCGTCGCGCCGCGCCGGACGGACCAACGCTGCGGCCAGTTCCTGGCCATCGGCGTCGGAGCAGGGGGACTGGCCCTCGCCGATCCCGTGGCGGCATAAGCCGGCCATCCGGAGCGGGCCGGCCGGTCAGGGGGAGAGTCGGGGGTTACGACCCCCGGCTGGCCAGGAAAGAGCGTCCCCCATAATGGGGGGCCGCGGTTACAAAACGGCGGGGGGCAACGCCCCCCCCCCCCCCCCCTCCGCCCGCACTCCCGAACGGCTCGGCTGTTCGGCCGAGCCACTTGGCTAGCACGCTGGACCGCCAGCGCGTTGGGCCGCACCCAAGCCGGGCCGCGCCCAAGCGGGCCGACCCAGGGGGTCTCTGGCCAGGTTGGTCCGAGCCCAAAACCCCCACTTTCGGACCGTTCACAGTCTTTTTCCCATAACTTAGGCTACGGACCTCCAATCGACGCACCCTCAGCTACGATGTGATCTTTGGATTGAGGAGGTAGTTTAGGTATATTACACTCAAGGTTTCAGAGAACTTGGGATTCGGCCAGGTTGGTTCGGATACGAAACCAACCGTGCCCTCGAAGCGGAAACGATTATATCTTGAGCTCTAGACATCCGATTGGCGTGCCGTCGACTTTGTTGGATTCCTATTGATGAGAAGGAACTTTTGGAATACTTATCCTGAGTTTTGGTTGCAGTTGGATAGTGGCCGGGTTGGATTGTACCCGAAATCCAACCGGGCCCCTAGAACGGAAAAGCTGATAACTTTCAGACTGGACGTCCGTTTGACGAATCGTCTACTGAGTTGGTAATCACGTTGAGAAACGGTCCCTATTAGTATAACCTATGAGATTTTAGGGTACAGTTGAGATATGGTCGGGTTGGTTCGCACACGAAACCAACCAGGCCCTTGGGACGAAAAGGCTAATAACTCACAGACCGGGCGTCCGATTGACGCGTCGTCTGTTGCGTTGAGACCCCTATGAAGAGGCAGTACTTTGAGATAATTCTTCATGGGACTTGAGATACTTGGAGTATCGACCTGTAGCTCGTGGATCAGACCCTCCTAGAGACGATTTTGTGGAGTACGGAGACCGTGTAGCCGACTGAGACCTGACGACTGCTTGACCGACTCGACTTGGAGTGTGTCGACTATCCCAGTGGACGGAGCACTACTTTGTTTGGGTGCAGACCCATGGTGGACGGAGCACTACCTATGTGATAGTGCAGACCCGTGGTACTCATCCGGAGAGTACCTCTGCAGGCTATTAGGGGGTGTGCACTACTGTGTTTGGTTGGCATACCCCGGTGGGGAGCACTATTGTGTTTGGGTGGCTGACCCACGGTACTCGAAAGGAGGAGTACCTCAGTAGTCTTAGGTTAGTGAGCAATACCTCGGAGTTGTAACAGGACCACTGTACACTCCAGAGACGGGCTCTTCAGCAGTTTCGGTTTCAATAATGAAAATCCTGGTTTGATCTGAGACTATGACCTTTATGTTTACCTCATGTTTGAGATGGGTCACTTGATAACTTAGGTATATGTATGGGTATATAACTGGGTAGTGGTTATCCGTTAATTTTATAATCTTTGTGTTTCCTCATGATTGAGATGGGTTATTTTATATCTTAGGTATATGTATGGGAATATACCTAAGTAGAGGTTATCTGTTGAGATATTCTTTGTGGTTATCCTTGTTGGTTTTAGTGAGACCTTGAGGGTCTCGGGGTCCCTACTGAGTATCGTATACTCACCCCTACACAGGATATGCTCATACCACGTTGTGTTGGTTGCAGATGACAGGCGGTTCTAGCAGAGGCCGAGTGTTTGAGAACTGGACGATACCCGGAGGTGGACCACACGAGGAGTCAGTATCTGGAGGTGGACTTCACGGCGAGATGACACTCAGAGGAGGTTGATGGGTGAGAGAGTTGTGGAGGCTATTTGTACCTACCCTTTAGGTAGGATTCGTGGTGGACGATCCAGGAGATGCGCTATCTGCACCTACCCTTCAGGTAGGATCTGAGGACGATGACCCAGAAGCTGCTTCCTTTCTTCTAACTATTGTCTTTTTCTGTTGTACTTTTGTTCAGTTGTAGTTGTACTTTCAGTTGGGTTTGTATTCTGGCCCATTTACTTTTCATCACTTTCTTTTATACTTAGTGTTTTACTTCTTCTTGTACTCTATGGTGTTTGTTTTACTTTTATAAAGGCAATGCCTTCCCAGTTATCGGGATTTACGCCTTTGGTGCTAGTCGCCAGCCCCTGGCCTATGGAAGGCGGGCTTGGGGTAGTCACGGCATGACCCCCGAGGATAGGTTGTGAAAAATTGGTATCAGAGGAGTCGGTTCTACTGCAAAACTTATAACTCTGATATTTTCTTTCTACGAAGAAATAGTGTTATGGATACCAAGTGTGGTCTTCAGTTCATGGAGTCCAGTGTTGGTGTAGGCAGGCGACGTATCCATACACCAGGACCCTGACAACTGATTTCTGACTTTGTGCATGAAAACATTGATTGCGTGTGTGTTTCTAGAAGTTTTTAAAAGTCAGCTCAAACCAGGTCATCTCACAAGGTATGATCGTTTGACAGTGTCACATTGTTTCTTTCAGGATGCCTTTTTACGGACGATCAGCTAGAGCCCAGAGGGATGTGTGTACTGACAGCCTGCCGAGCGACGAGGCTTCGGTACAGGGCCCTCTTGCAGTTGTGGCACCAGCGGTACTACCATACGTTGGGCCACCGATGCCACTAGCCCCAAAAGTAGGCGATGCACGCCACTTGAGCACACTGCATGAGTTCCAGCACCAGAGGCCACCCAGGTTCTGGGGAGAGACGGACCTGCATGCGGCTGAGGATTGGCAGGAGGAAGTGGTGAGAGTCTTCAGGCTAGTGGGGACGCCTGCAGACTTCATGGTGACCTTTGTTGTCAGCCTTCTTCAGGCAGCAGCAGGTAGGTGTTGGAGCCACTTATTCCAGTTTTTCGATGGGATGACCTTCTCATGGGAAGAATTCGAGACCTTCATCAAGGTGGAGTTTGTGCTAGAAGCTCTACACCCCAAGCATGTACAGGATTTTCTGCCTTTGCCGCAGGATTTTCGATCAGTAGATGAGTCATCTATGGGCAGTAGACAGATGATGTAGAGGTCCAAGAGGACCAGAGCCAACCATACGAGGAGAAGGAAGTTATATGAATGCGGTAGGAAGGGTCACCTGGCACGTGACTATCCGACCCCCCCGCACAGTTGATCCGCAGGCTTTAGAGGAGCCACCGAGGTAGAAGCAGCAGTGGGTGCTTGAGCAACAGCCGGGCAGTGGACAAGGCAGTAGAGCTCCGGGAGTAGGTGGATAATAGTGGAACTAGTGGATACGTCGCTTGTATTTCTAGTTCCATATTGCTGTTGTATTCGTGTCTTTGTACTATGAGCTGCAATAATGAAAAGACACTTATCATTGTGATGTTTTCTTTCCTGTCCTTTTGTTTGGTTGATACTAAGTGGTCCCAGTTAAGACTGTTGACTTGACCCTCACTTTCGAGATTTATTCTGGAGGAGACCCAGTGACCTCACACTAATGCCGACAGTGTGACTCGGCCCTTGGAGGTGAGAGTGACAGTTGGATCTCTTGGTAGTTACGTCAAGGCCTTACGACATCATCCATGGCATGAATGCATCATTCATGTCAGGACTGACTGTATTAGGCAATGGGTGTGGTTCATCTAGGGGATGAGACCAAGTTTCTCTTCTCTAAAAAGGAGAAATTTTAGCATCTCTTTCAATCGTAGGCACAAAAGGTGCAAATCATCCAGGAACGGATGAAGAATGCACATTGCAGTAAGAAATAGGAAACCAACGCCAGTCTTAGAGACTCGGGCATGTTAAATGTTTCAAGAAGAGGAAGCTTTAAGGAGAGATGAGTCTACGAAGTAGCAAACGTAGAGGCAGAGCTAGGAGAGAAGCATGAGGTGTTGTATGTTTTAACATGCTACAACCACCTGCCTTAGTTTTCCCCTCCAAACTCAGGGAGCTGGAAGGCGGTGGAAGAGTGCGGCTGCATGCGGTCAAGTAGTGTGACCCAATGACTCTAAAAATGATTCAAGGGACAGTCTGTGTCCACTACTAGCTACCGTAGTAATATACATTGATATGAATCATTCCTTCCTTACATGAATCTTGTCTCAGACCTAGAGTTTCCGGTAAGCCGTGGACTTGACCCTCGTGTCTGGAGACACCTTGGGAGGAGACACGATAATCACACTTACGCTAACGATGTGGTCAGACCCTCGAGGCGAGAGTTTCGGTTGGAATCTCTTGGTGGCAGCGTCGAGGCCTTACGACGTTGGTTTGAGTATAGACTGGGAAATCACAGTTCATAGACAAATTGACGGTATTAGGCAAAATGGTTGTGGCTTAACTACGATGTCGGGATGGGTTTTCCTTAGTCGGCGAAAAGGAAACCCCAGGAAGCACATGATAAACTCATGCACAGGAGGGTGCGACCGATCACTCTTGAGTCGGTCAACCTTACCCTCATGGCAGCAGTCGTTTTGAGTTTCAGTTCTAACAGGAATTGGAGACCTCTAAAGTTCGAGGATGATGATCACGTCCTTATACGGGTCTCACCTCGACGAGGTTTACAGAGATTTGGCCAAGGCGGAAAGTTATCTCCGAGGTTCAGTGGACCTTCTTAGGTCCTCATCTGGGTAGGCGTGGTGGTTTACCGCTTGACCAATCCACCTCAGTTGCACCTGGTTCACGATGACTTCCACATATCTCAACTGAGGAGATACATGTTCGACCCTTCGCATATCATCGACCATGGGGAGATGGACGATGGTGATGGGGTGACTTTCACGGAGGATCCAGTGGGGATCGAGGATCGACAAGAGGGGATCCTATGAGGATGGTCGATTCCTCAGGTGCACTTTCTTTGGCAGTACGGGAACCTCCAGGTAAGAACATGGGAGCGGAAGGCTCAGATGCGTGCTCAATACCGCTTTTGTATCCCTAGTCTATGTTAAAGCTTTACGAGGACATAAAGCCCTAAGGTGGGAGTAATGTAAAGACCCGTAAAATTCAATGGAAATTTTTTCTAAATTTTATTTGGGATTTTACAAGAACGCAGTTTCTGACGGCGCCTGATTCCGAGGCCTGGTGTGCCCGAAATTAATTTCTGAAGTTAGGCTCGGGTACATTCAGTGAACAAATGAGTGGGTTTTTCTAACTTTTAACCGGTGCTCGGAATCAAATTCTGAGGGCACCGATGGAATCGCAGCACCGGTAATTGCTTAAAAACACCTTTTCCAAAGTTGCGTTTTCTCAGGTGTGGTTTTTAAATTTTCAATTTAGGTAAATGAATAAAATAAAATGGGGTGACTAATTTATTTTATTTAAGTTGCTTAACCTATGTTAAGTGGATGATGTGGGACCTACAATATCTTACCCACTTGGTAGGATATTTTGTGAGGTGGGACCCACACGAGCCACCATTTCTTTTCTTCTTAAGTAACGCTCCTGCACCCCCTATTAATGAAGTCAAACCGTGCATTTATTTTCGTTAAGAAATGCCTCATTAATGTGGCGGTTTAAGCATTGCAATTAAATTCACTTAACTGTTTCTTTTGTTTTTGAATTTTAAAACGCAAGGCTTGTGGAATAAAAATAAGACAACTCATATTTTTATGAGGGGTGGTGTTGAGAGGCTAGGAGATTTCACTCAGGCTCTTGAAGATCTTCTCTTCCTCATGAAGAACGCGAAGAACGCCGGATCCTCGGAAATCAGCGACGCTTCTTCCACGACGCTCCTTCCGCGATGCCTTCTTCCACGACGTGCTTTTCGGCGACGAACCCTCGCTCAACGATTCGACAAGGTAGGGTTTTTATTTAAATATGATTTAATTCCCTTGATTCTTCCATTATAAAGAAAACAAAGAACACAAATCAACTTATTATCTAGTTGATCCGCGAATGTTTTCCTTGCGGGTTGGGAATAAATTGTTGCGGGAAGTTGTAGGGGGTTTTTTATACGTTTCTATTTCGTGATTACTTCCGTCATTTTCCTCCTTCTAATTTTGATCCGCCTGTTATCGCAATAACGGGAGGAGGTCGGGCCGCATGAAAATGGCTGACTCTCCTCCCCTTTTTGGTTGTTGATATTGATGCGGCACGAGCAAAGCAATGCGGTTACGAAGCACCACGCGGGAATTATTAAGGAAAGGGGGAGAGATGCGGCGCCATCGCACCGCGCCGTTGAAGACGAACCAAAGACGCGACGCCTTTGCGCCATGCCGAAGAACCACAAAAGTACCGCAGCCAGAGCGGTACCACGGTGGAGGGGTGTGGCGCCGTCGTGCCGCGCTGGACGGACCAAGGTCGCGGCCGGTTCCGGGCCGCGGTGAAGCAGGGGGACCGGTGGTCGGTTCCAGGCTGCCGGCGTCAGAGCAGGGGGACCGGCCCTCGCCGGTCCCGTGGCGGCAGAAGCCGGCCGGCCGAAGTGGGCTGACCAGTCAGGGGGGACAGCCGGGGGTTACGACCCTCGGCTGTCCAGCAAAGAGCGGCCCCCATTATGGGGGGTCGCGGTTACAAACAGCGGGGGGCAGCCCCCCCCCCCCCCCCCCCCCCCCGCACTCACGAACGGCTCGGCCGTTCGGTCGGGCCGCCTGACCAGCGCACCGGACCTCCAGCGCGCCTGGCCGCCGAGTCGGGCCGCACCCAGGCCGGGTCGGGCTGCGCCCAAGCGGGCCGACCCAGGGGGTCTCGGGCCGGTTGGTCCGAGCCTGAAACCCCCACTTTCAGACCTTTCACGGCCTTTTGCCCATAACATGGGCTGCAGACCTCCGATCGACGCACCGTCAGCTGCGATCCGATCTTTGGATCGAGATGGTCTTTTTGGTATATTACACTCAACGTTTAGGAGAACTTGGGGTCCGGCCGGGTTAGTTCGGATACGAAACCAACCGGGCCCTCGGAGCAGAAACACTTATATCTTGAGCTCCGGACGTCCGATTGATGTGCTGTCGACTTTGTTGGATTCCTCTTGATGAGATGAAACTTTTGGAATACTTCTTTTGAGTTTTGGTTGCAGTTGGTTAGTGGAAGGGTTTCATTATACCTAAAATCCAACTGGGCCCCTAGAATGGAAAAGTTGATAACTTTCAAACTGGACGTCCGTTTGATGAACCGTCAGCGGCGTTGGTAATCACATTGAGAAACGGTCCCTATGAGTATACCCTATGAGATTTTGGGGTATAGTTGAGATACGGTTGGGTTGGTTCACACACGAAACCAACCGGGCCCCTAGGACGAAAAGGCTAATAACTCACAGACCGGGCGTCCGATCGACGCGCCATCTGTTGCATTGAGACCCCTATGACGAGGCGGTCCTTTGAGATACTTCTTCATGGGACTTGAGATACTTGGAGTATCGACATGTAGCTCATGGAGCGGACCCCCCCCCCCCCGGACACGAGCGTGCGGAGTACGGAGACCGTGTAGCCGACTGAGACCTGACGACTGCTTGATTGACTCGACTTGGAGTGAGTCGACTAGCCCAGTGGACGGAGCACTACTTTGTTTGGGTGCAGACCCATGGAGGATGGAGCACTACCTGTGTGACAGTGCAGACCCACAGTACTTGTCCGGAGAGTACCTCTACAGTCTATTAGGGGGTGTGCACTACTTGTTTGGGTGGCATACCCCGACGGGGAGCACTACTGTGTTTGGGTGGCTGACCCGCGGTACTCGACAGGAGGAGTACCTCAGCAGTCTTAGGTTAGTGAGCAGTACCTCGGAGTCATGAAAGTACCACTTTACACTCCAGAGACGGGCTCTTCAGCAGTTACAGTTTCGATAATGAAAATCATGGTTTAAGCTGAGACTATGACCTTTGTGTTTACCTCATGTTTGAGATGGGTCACTTGATAAATTAGGTATATGTATGGGCATATTACTAGGTAGTGGTCATCTGTTGATTTCATAATCTTTGTGTTTCCTAATGATTGAGATGGTTTATTTGATAACTTAGGTATATGTATGGGCATATACCTAAGTAGAGGTTATCTGTTGAGATCTTCTTTGTGGTTATCCTTGTTGGTTTTAGTGAGACCTTGTGGGTCTCAAGGTCCCTACTAAGTATCATATACTCACCCCTACACGGGCTATGCCCACACCTCGTTGTTTTGGTTGCAGACGACGGGAAGCGCTGGCAGAGGCCGAGTGTTCGAGGACTGGACGGTACCCAGAGGTGGACCACACGACGAGTCAGTATCCGGAGGTGGACTTCACGGCGAGACGACACTCGGAGGAGGTTGACGGGCAAGAGCATTGTGGAGGCTATCTGTACCTACCCTTCAGATAGGATCCGTGGTGGACGATCCAGGAGTTGCGCTATCTGTACCTACCCTTCAGGTAGGATCTGAGGACGACGACCCAGGAGCTACTTCCTTTCTTCCAGCTATTGTCTTTTTCTGTTGTACTTTTGTTCAGTTGTAGCTATACTTTCAGTTGGGTTTGTATTCTGGCCCATTTACTTTTTATCACTTTCTTTTGTACTTAGTGTTTTACTTCTGTTTGTACTCTGTAGTGTTTTATTTACTTTTATAAAGGCAATGCCTTCCCAGTTATCGGGATTTACGCCTTTGGTGCTAGTCGCCAGCCCCTGGCCTATGGAAGGTGGGCTTGTGGTAGTCACGACTCGGGCCCATAGGACGGGTTGTGACATATGAAGTTTATGTATAAGAAATAAATGAAAGGTTATTAAATTATATGATGATACAATTGAAAAAACCAAGATTAATAGATATGATTTATAAACCAATGACATATAATATTTCATTATATTATTTCTTTTAAAAAAATATAGATATTTAATATATATATATAATGGATATTTTTAATTACATTAAAATTTGGTTGTTATAATAATTTTAATGTTCTTATAATCATATATATAACATAGAAAAAAGTATGATTTGGATGAATGTATTATTAATTTTCAATGTGATAAAAAAATTAAATTGGATACCTACATATTTATTAACATGTATAAATATTTCAAATTTCAAATAATATTTTATTATTATTTAACTAAATATAAATTACATATGATGTAATGATTTCATATGAGATATAATTTTAAATTTCTTTATTAAAAATTCCATAAATGAAAAAAATTATTATTATTAGTATACTATGTTTTTTTTATTTTAATAATATAATATAGAATTGTGTTTCTAAAAGTATAATGGGAGTTAATATTGAGTTTATAGATGCTTAAATAAAAGTTAAAAATATATATATTTCAGAAATGTTTATTTCTATGATATCACTTTAATTCAAGTAAAATTACCTAATTATATTTAATATATTTATGAAGACACTGGGATATATATTAGTAATTTAAAAGATTAATATAAATTTTACATTGTTTTTATTACCAATGATCTTAAAATAGATTTTATTTTATAAGATTATTTTTAAAATAATATTTCTAATACATTTTATATTACAAAATTAAAATACATAGTAATGTTTTATATAATGATGTAAAAATAATTGGATATAAAATTTCATGTATTGAATATAAGGATTAATAATCATAATCTCACCATATTGTAAATACTATTTTCTTTAAATATGTTTTCAAATAATGATAATTAATTAGAGGTATAATTTTCCATTGGCTACAAGGTGATGTAATATATGACTACATGATAATACACCAAGTGTTACATAGCGATGTAACATGTTTTAAAAAAAATTAGATAAAAAATAAAGTATTTAAGTTTGGTAAACTATTAAATATGGTAATATTGAATTTGAAATATATAGTTTTCCATTATTTTGGAATATAAATTTGTGTCGTGTTATAAATTTTTTTTTTAACATTATCATTATTAAAGCATTAAATTATAATGATAATTATCAACTTATAGTAAAATTTTTAAGTTATCCTTGGTCGATGATCATATTTTAAAGACATGTTTTGTGATGATATGTTAGGATAAATGTGATTTGTTACTTTTATAAAGATAAAAATTTCAGGTATGATATGTAAGTTTTTTTGATTGGATAACATCAATATATAACATGAAATTTTATATATATAATTTTAATTCCATACTTAAGGTTAAAAATTAATCCATATTATATATTTTCTCCAATTTATCTCATATAAATATATTTATGCTTTTTTAACTTTATTATGATAGACCTTAGGTTTTTATAAACATTGGGTTCTTAGGAATTTTATTAACCATGGGGTAGTTTTCATTTAACTTGGATGATATTTTTATGTTGGTGATGGGTAAGTAATTATGGCTATCAATGGGAAAGACTAAAGATGGGTTTGATCAAAATTACTTCATTAATATATGGTGTAATCATCTATTTAAGTTAATATCATATGATATGTTCATTTATATAATTCAAATGTGATTTATTCATTATTATTATTCTTTACAAAGTGATTCAATAATAGATTATTTTTCGTATTAATTTAACATACTCTATTTTTTGTGGTTGTACTAAATGTTACGGATAAATAGATTTTATTATTAAATGATAAACAAAATTCATATGGCTGAAACCTTTATGAATATAGCTATGTTTCATATAGATTATGACATATTACTATTTATGTATGGCCAGAATAAATATTTTTTAGAGATTGATCATTTCTTATGATTATTAATAAATAAATCATAAAAATTTTCATTGCTTTAAATGATCAAAGGGTAATAAAAAGGGTAGTGTTAAAGATGATTTTTTTATAAATTATTTTTATAAAACTATGATAGTTGTTTAATAGTTTATCAAAAATATGTTCTGAGGGTATATAAAAGTTTTATTTTATTTTATTATTTCAATGTTTTACCTAAAACATGACATTCCACAAAATTCTCCTAAATAGTTCATGAGGGAGATTGAAATATTTATGTTCTCTAATTAATCATTTCCTAGTCTATGATATAGCTATATTTATTAATGTGATATTTCATTCGATATTTATATATGGTGTTCCAAGTTGTATAGAAGTTGTATTTGTTTCAAATAAGGTTATAATGTTGTGAACAAGTTGTGTCAAAGTTAGTTTCGTATTGATAAGTGAGTTTCTTCCATTTTTATATGGAAAATATAAGGTGAGACGTTCACCGGATTTAGAGAATATAGATGGATAGATTCATGGAAACCCCATAAAAGTTAAAATTGAAAAAATAATCATTTTGGAGATATGTCAAGTAAAGATGGAAATGACAAAAATGTCCATAATAAGTGTGAAGAACTATTAGATGATGTGTATAACTTTTATAAGTAGTTATTAAATATTTTCTTATGTTTTTTAGTGAAATAAGTAAGAGATAAAGTGCTAGAGAAACCATTTGAGAATAATCGTGTTTACAGAAATTAGTGTGAAAGTACATTTGATGATGTTTTGAGGAGTTTGATCAGGTTTGGATTTGGTTACAGAAATCTATGAATCCATAAAAATACGTCTATATTTCTGGAGTTTTTAGAAGATAATATGACAAAAGAAGGGTCTCATATGAATTCGGTGAGATCTTATGACATTAAGACATTTCAAATGACTTTTTTGGACCATGATACTTCACCATATAACCTTAGTCATTCTATAAGTAATTATGCTTTTCATAAGACTCTATATGAAAATATTTTGACTTTAATTCATTTCATATGAATTTAACCTTGACCACAGGGCATTAAAATTAGAATTTGAGAAGGAACATCATTCATCATTGTTAGAAATTGAGATCCATGCATGACCATATGACTTGGGATCGTATGTATCTACCATATAACATTTATTTTGTCTGATAAGCTTTCAATAACAACAAAATACCTTATGGGAATATCATATTATAGTGGGTTATCGTATGATTTGACTATCCAAATTTAATTTTGTATGACATATTGTAACAAGAAATAACTGGTATATTAAATTGGTTACATGTGAAACTTTTTAATCATATGAAATTGACTAGTTCATATGAAATGGATCGGATATGAATTTTAAGGGTCATATGACTTTAAAGTCATATATGATTATAAAAATTCCCAAAATTGAAATTTTAAAGGAAATAATACTACTGATTTTATGGAAAATAAATGGATGGAAACATATGAATCCTCATGTGATTTAAATGGGGATACTTGACCAAGATTCATGTTTGTTTTGTGAGAAATAAAATATCTGTTTTTGAAAAATTTAAAATGGATATTTCTACTACATTCAAATATAATATAGTTTTAAAAATTATATTTTTTGAAGTTAATAATATTAATTATATTAATATTGTTGAATATATATATATATGATGAGAATAATGATATTTTTAGATATTAAGAAAATGTAAATTATGAGTGTGAGATAATTCTAATAATCCAATTAAATCCTTGTATTTAAGTGAGAAATTGGGATCAACTATGACAGAGTTATAGGGGGAGAAGACATATTATGTGCCCTAGTATTCATGACGAATATAGAGAAAAAATCACATGATTATATGAGAAACCAAAGATATATATGAATTTATGTTTTGAAGAAGTCTTAGATATATAGACTTAAAAGTGTATATGAGTGAACTAGATCTAGTGAACTCGATGAGGAAGATCATATAAATCATTGAGAATTCAAATGGAGCATAATAGATTTATTTATAATTCTCGATCAAAGACCAATTGTTTCTATTAGTCAATATAACCAATAATAAAGATAAGTATATGTGATTTGAGTATATAATAAATCACCTAAAGAAGGGATTAATTGGGACTCTATGTTCAAAAAACCAGAGTTATATGTGGTCTAACCACTTGAATCTATAGAGCTTGATTAATGATAGGGTTGTTTACAAAATCATGATAAGTAGTGGGTCTTTAAGGATAATCCTACCAAATACTCATATTCCTTTTTCTATTATATAATCATCATGCATGTGGGTTAGGAGAATATAATTATTTCAGTATGGATTAAGATGTTAATTATTTTTAGATGTTGGGTTGAAAGCCAGTAAGACATAAATAGAAGAAGATATCCTTGAGTCTCCCCTCCTCCTCTAAGTGATTCGATATGATCTTCAATCTTCATGTTGTATTAGATCCAAGGTTCCCTATAAAATATCTATGATGTTTTGAGGATGTATAATATAAGTTTTGTGAACAATATGGTTGTCCCTAATTTTAATGGAAGTAACTATTAAATCTAGAGGAAAATAATGCTACTCTCTCTCCAATAACTTGGCTCAGAAGTATGAGATGGATCAACTCTATGATTTCCACTCATCATTAAGGATTTTTTATGATTCAATATGAAATGTTAAATATATAAAATAATGATAAGGATCCAAATTTAATTCCCTTATCACTTTCAAAAAGTATCTATACCAAAGTCATCAGACATCAAAAATACATGGAAATTTAGCAAAAGTGGAGAAGTAGTTATGAAGGAAATATTGAAGACAAGGATGAAAAGTTACTGGTCTATAGGATATTACTTGAACACATAAATATATGTGATGTTGAAAACATTAAATACTATTTTACAATCGTTATTTAGATTGTGAAAAAAATATAAGGATTTTTTGACAAGCTGAATGATTCCAAAATTTTGAAGAAGTTTATGAGAACTTTCTAAGAAAGACATAATATCGTAGTTTAAACATTAGAGGATAGGGAAGATATCTCATGATCCAACATAGGTACTCCCTGAAATATACACCCAAGATGGACCATGGAAAGACCCAAAGGGAAGTCCCAATACCTACAGGCTAGTGATAAGCACCCAGAAATCTAGAACTATCTTTCCAAATGATTTCAATAAAAAATACATCAAAACTAGGATCTATCAAGAACCATTAGATAAAAACATTCCAATAATTATTATACATAAATGAAAACAACAAACATGTTTTTATAATTTCAAGACATATCTAAATAAAAAATAAGGCGTGACATAAGTGTCGATATATAAAAACATATACTAGTGCAAGGAATAAAAAAATTGAAAGGCTACAACACATATCAGTGTAACATGTGGGTTAGTATGTCACTACACCACAACCATGAATCATACCCAGCTAACATGGAAACCCAATAATATTAAGTTTTTCTTTTACCTTATCGTGACCAGATATAAAAAATTCAACATCCACCCATTGGTTTCATATATAATTTGACAATAACATTCCCTATAAGATCCCAAAAAAGTTTTTTAGATTCATACATTTTTAAATAAACCAATTATGATAATTTTAATAGTAAAAATGATATAATATTTTCATAATTTAATATAAAATAAGGATAATAATTAATTTGTAACATTTTAAAAGAAAGGAATGAAAAAAACTACCAATGTAGAAATAAAACAATTTAGCACTGTTGTATGAAGACCTATGGTATATCTGATTAGGGATAACTAAAACACACACACATCATTGAAAAATGAAAAAATGTATTTGGGTGTTCAATCGCATACATAGAATTTGGATATAGGCATTATAGATCACAAACATGAATCTCCCTTCCTTACTAATGTGTTAGTTATAGTTTTAGCATATATGAAATTCTAGGGTGGCTAACCATGCTTAGTCATGTTTTTCCTAGATCAAAAACATAATACCTAGGCTACCATGGGTTTTCCCCTATAAAGTTGGTGCTGGTTTTTTAATTTAAAAACTATTTCAAGGGGTGTTACATTAATTATAATATATGATTATATAATAAATTTCAAAAGGACCTAAAATCAGGCATAAACATGCCTTGAAAACAATTTATGCATAAATTATTTTAGAACCTTAAATATTGTTTTTAATAAATAAAAACAAGGTATTTAAAAAATTTAAAAACAAGTTTAAATATGATAAATCAATTAAGTTTCATATGAAAAGTCCTTCTTATAAAAGTACCCACCTTATACACTTAAAATAGTTCACATCCAGATAAAATACATAATCCCAAAAGATAATAGAATCCTAGAGGGTGATAGAAACCCCTAATCTGAAATTTCTCACCATTAAATTAAGATCCAATAAACCTAGCACCACTATAATCATTTTGTAGAAAGAAAATAAAAAAGAGGAGAAGGAATGACTGGAAATAGATGATGAAAACCACTTAACACAAAGATACTTGATGATCAAGGGTAAATTCCCACTAAAATCACACTAAGAAAAAATGGATGAATTAGTTTTTATGAGAGACACATGTCTAGGTTTGAGACTAGAAAAATAGAGGTTGGATAGGGTTCAATCAAGATAAGGGAAAATGGATAAAACTCAAGATATTAAAACTAAGACAATGTGATCATTCTATGAAACAATATTCACATCATGAATCACTTTGACGGGTCTAATTCACATCAGGATTAGGTAGTACATGTTATGAACTACTAGTTATATAAATTGGGCTCTCAACATCAACACACTCATAGAATGAATGATGAGTTTACATCATGAACTATATAAACAGTAGTGTTTCATCTCTTTTAAAGGGATAACATACCAAAAAGATGGATAATATCAATAATAAAGATAAAATAGAATCAAAAAAAGTATTTTAAACCTATATGAAATATTGAGATTTAGAAAATTTCTACACCATATATCTTTATTCCCCCATAATCTCAATTTGAAGAAAGTTTATCCAAAAAGAGGTGTGGACATTTGTCTCTCATATTTGATTTACAATCTCACAGTTCATGGGAATCTTTCTCATGATTCCACAACACATGGGCTAATGGAATATATTTAACAGATATGATATTTTCCTAGGAATAAAATACCTAAATTAATTTCACAACTACCAATATATCCTCTTATAAATTGAGTTACTGTCACACCTCAACCTTTTAATTTATTTTTATTTTACTATTTATTTGTTTCGGGTTCTCTGTTCGTGGCTTGATCTGAGCGCAAGTCTAAAATTTTTAACATTTAATTATTTTTGTGGGGGTTCCCACACAAACATCTGACACTTAGAATATAAAAATATTTATGTAGATAAAATGATATTAATGTTTAAATCATAATAATAATAATAATGTTATTGTGTAGATGATAATATTATTCTTATTAATAATTGTTAATAATATTTTTTTTGTTTAAAATTTCATGTTAATATAATTTTAATAAATTGTTATTAATATTATTATTATTTATATTATTGTTATTATTATTACTACTACTACTACTTATATTATTGTTATTATTATTATCATTATAGTATCATTATTCTTATTATTTTCATTATTATTATTACCATCATCATTATTGTATTATTATTATTATTATTACTTGTATTACTATTATTATTATTATCCTTTATATAATAATTATTATTATTATTATTATTATTATTATTTTTATTACTATTATTATTATAAAAAATGAAAAAAAACAAATTAACCCTACCGCTACCCCCCCCCCCTCTATTCCCTGTATTTCCCCTCCATGAGCCGCCTCCCTGCGCACCCTGGATCCCCTTCACCTCTCTCACCCCATCACTCTACCCTCCATCTTCGGATTCTCTTCCTTACAATGGTGGTGTGAGGCACCCCTCCTTCTTTAGTGCTGCCCCCCCCCCCCTCGGTATCTCTGTTCGGTGCACCACTCAGCAGCTGACTTACGACCTCCAACCGCTTCAACCGACCCCAACTCTTTCCCCCTACAGAACCCCACCTCCAGCCCTCCGCATCCCGCACCCCATTTAGGTCCCAACCATCCATCCCCTATCACCCTCTCCTAACTCTCGCCTTTTGTGCCCCATTCAAGTTCCAACCGACTGCTCCAACCTCACCCTCCGCTCCGGCAGTAGCCTCACCCCCTTGTTAGTCCACCCTCACTCCTCACTGCTACGACCAGCCGAACACCACCATGCCCTACCATTTTCTTTATCCTGTGATGCACTCGAACCCCATTCTCTCTCTTGCGACTCGAACCAGTAAAATTTCTTTGACAAGTAATGTGCCGAACCCCCCCTCCCCCTCACTCCAGTTTTTGTTTTTTTATTCCATCCTTGGTGCTTTATTTTCTTACTAAATCCTAATACCTCAAGTTGTTTTTCACACGTTTTTATCATTGTATATGGAATTCAATGGGTCAACTAGGTGTTGTTCGTCCTTCCATGGAAGCGTCATTGTGCTCACACTTTGTTTGTAGTAGGAAAATCTATGTTTATCCTTTCTGATGCATTCTATTGAAATTGTATTCTTCAATGTATTTATTTTCTATAATTTTTAGCTTTATATTACTCTTCGTTGGTCTGCTATGGTGTTTATTAATTGTTATAGGTTGTAAAAAATAATTATTCTATCACATTCCTTTTAACATGTTTATCCACACTAAGGAAAAATGAGATTGATTAATACCCATTGTTGTCCTAAGAAATTGTTTTTATGTGGTTTTAAATATTGATAAGAATTGTTTAAACAAATATTTTTATGTGTTTATGAACCAAAATTATTATATAAAATTTCGGTTCACATTAAAAATTAGAATTGTGTCCTTAATGAAATTTTTACACCTTTTTGAAGATATGATGGTATTCGTTGATCTGTAAATTTGGTTCATGTAACATTAGAGCTTATTGTTTGTGATAAATTGTTTTTGAAAGGTTTTAGGATTATAAGGTAATGGTTTTTTTTGTTTTAAAGTAATGATTTGTGATTCTAAAACAATGTGTGTGTTAAAATGCTTGTAGGGGGTTTTTTGGTCTCGTTGGGGTAGTTTTGTATTTTTTTTCCAAATGTTGTGGATGGTTGTGTTTGTTTTTTCAATCATGTGATGACTTTGTGGAAAGTGTTTTCAAATATTATCTTGGGTGTTTGGTATACCATTGGATGTTTTTTCTAATGAAAATGGCACATGAAAAATGGTTTCCTCTTTAAACCTCGGTGACTTAAATGGTTTTTGGTTTTCAAATAACGTTTTTTCCCCTTGGGCGATTTCTAAGACTTTAAATGTGTTATTTAAAGTGTGGTTGTTTTTCATTGAAATGATATTTTATGTTAGTTTGAAAATGATAAAGGCTCGTTTGGAAGTTGTGAAATGATTTTGTGTGCGTTTTGAAAATTAAGGGCATGTTTGGTTTTTTAAATATGAAAAAAATGTTCATGTGATGCTTTAGGTAATACTTTTGGACTTGTCAAGACAAAGGTCCATTTGGAACATTAAGTTTTAGTGTAATGTTTATGTTTATTCCTTGAAAGGATGGGGTTTGATAATTGTGTGCCTATTTGTAAACTCTATTGTTTTGTAGAAAAATATTAAATGTTTTTATAAAAAAAACGGTTTCGACATGGATGTGACGTGATGGCCCGGTTGGAACATTGTTTAATGTGACATAATTTAATGTGTATTTGGGGGCGCTCTTGTCTAGGGTAACTCATTGTGGGTGAATACATAGAAAGCATCTGTGTCTGGGGTAGGCAAGTGTAGTGAGACGAGTCACATGTGAGAGGGACTCCTACTTACATAGTATTGTTATAAAAACCATGGGTTCCTAGGAATCATTTATTTGATTGAGTGATGGTTTCTTATCAACCCCGATTAGACAGGTAGGTACCCACTGGTAGGTATAGAGGCCATATTGGGAGTGCCACTAGTTTCTTTTACCGCAAGGGCAGACAGTTGGTTATAGAATTAAGAGATTCACCATATACCTAAAGGTGGTTCCAAACCGAGTATTTCTAGGGTTATTCTAGGGATATTTAAGGTCACCCATGGTTACTTAATTATTTTCATTTCATGTTTACTTTCCGTTGTGCTAGTTTATTTCCAACTTTTACTGTATATCTATTTTATTATAGTCTCGCTTTGGTATACTTTGTTTTGGGTTTTCTTAAAAAATGAAAAATGATTTTTGAAATGGTATGCCACATGTGATGGATTTTTAAATGCGAAAAACATGTTACTCATTTGAAAATGTGAAACCCTTACTTTTATATTTGTATTTAAAACTTGTGTTAGGGGATTGTTTTAGGGAAGGAGATGTTGGATTCGGTGGTTTACCTTGGTAACCCTTATGATCATTTTTAATGCTCATGCCTATTTTATCATTCTATTTACAAGTTCCCTTTTCTTGGTTTTTCTTGGCTAAGGTTTTCATTATTGGAGAAAGGTCAGTTTTTGTTTGGGTAGTGACCTGGACGGTCACGTGGAGCTTTGTGCGGTTTCATTTTTTTTACCGCTAGTTTTTATTTTTATCGTTAGTTTTTGTATATCTATTTATCTTTTGTTCATGGGAAAAATCATTCCCAATGGTTAAATTTTGATGTTGGTTTCCATCCTACAAGGATTGAGAACGCCCCTCGGTCCATATCGCGGACTGACACAGGAGACCAGTTCAGGGTCGTCCCGATGTGGTTCGTGAAAAATGGTATCAAAAGAGGATATTATTATTTGGGGTTTCCATTAGATGGATATTAAGACTATAAGGACTCTGGAGGTAGGTACGAGAAGTGTGTCATGAACCCTCGCTCATTCTAAATATCGAGTCTCAAGAGGTAGTCCAGAAATTGAGTCCTCTAATTCTGTTATGTTTTTAGATTGAGGAATGACAATGAAGGTAAGCTGATGTTCCATCATGAATTCACATGGATTAGTAATGCATGTGGAGTCCAAGTAAATGGTGTAAGTTTTTCCTAGATTTTGAAACTTACTTGGGTCATGGCCCACGACCATGTCTCTAGGTTAAGCATGACTACTATTCCCTCACTCTAGTCGTTTGATTCTAGTTGAGTGTCATCTTGGTTATGCTTCATGTAAGTATGCTTTTTAAAATGAAAAAGGGTATTTGAAATGATAATTTTTTTTTTGAAAGGATTTTAATTTGTAAAATTTGTTTTAAAACCAAAATCCCTTGGTCTTACAAAATTTGGTGTTTTCTTGGTAAATGGTAGAGAAAGGGTTTGGGTGAAACCTCGGGCATTCTTTATGAATTTTTGCACATGTGATGGGATTCATGGGAACTGTTTGTTGGTGTGTATAAATGAAAGTGGATGAAGACATGTGCAACAGTTTGTGGGATTACTAGGGTGTCTACCAAGAATTAATGTCTTATCCTTTTTTTCAAATGTGATTTTTTTAAAAAGGGAAATGATTTTGGAAATTGAATTAGGTTTGAAAAGTGGGATTGGTATTTGGAAAGTGTTCGTGAAAGAAGGAGGCCTAAAATCTTAAATGAAAAGGTAGCTTTGGGTTGTGTTTGTATCTATTTGGTTTTTGAGCTGGTTATTTTGGATAAGGATGTTTTTTTTAATTAAAAATTGATTTGATATCAGTTTCGGATTTTTGTTTTATATGTTGTTCTGAAACTTTCACCAAGAAATTTCCCCAATGTTTATGATAATTCATTCCTAGTTTTTTGAAGTTCATGGAAATTGCTTATTTTTCACAATGATCAGGGTCCGTTAGAGGGAGTAGAGTATCTTGAATAGGTCGAGCACATCTTCAGGGTACTGGGAACTCTTGAAGGCTTCAGAGTGTGTTTCGTTTTGGGTCTATTTGAGGGTCTATCTCTATATGAATGAGAGTTGTTCAACCCACCATCACTACAAGTTGGGATGAAATGGGATGTCCTTAAATCCATCTTCTTTCTATGATTAATACCTGAATGGGTTAATATGAAGAAAAGGGAAGAGCCCATTTGTATTTAATAAGGCCAACAGATGGTGAAAGCATGTGTTGACCATTTTAAGGAACTTGTGTCCTTTTTCTAGAGGTAGCATTGTGGTATTTGATGAATATTTCTATCCTCTATAGGGGTCCTCATATAGAAATCAAGGAGTGGGTCCTCCCTTCTAAGGACCATCATTTTGAGAAGATGATGGATGAGGCGTTCCTACCTGAGTTGGCCTCCAAAGCACAAAGGGTTCGAAATTCAACATATCTAGTTTCTCGTGAAGGTTCCCCATCTGGCGATCGAGGTGTTCCATAGGGACCTTTTTCAAAATAATACTCTACATTGGTTCTGGAATCTAGTTCATCAGACCGTTCAGTGGTGTTTTACCAGTGTGGTCAGTTTTGGCAAAAGAAGTTGTCATGTCGCACCCCTCTGATGATGTGTCATCATTGTAATTTTTTGGGTTGTCTAGAGAAGTTTTACATAAAGCATCACTTGAGGAAGACGATATTACCATAGGATTCTAGTTCCTGACTATGAGGCAGTAGATACTTCATCCATCAAAGCTATATCCATAGTTCTTGGGGTGAAGCTTGTACATAGTCAGGAGTTGTCAAGGGTGGGACGCATTGGTCATAGTTTTGTGTTCTATGTTGGTAGTGGAACATTTAATGTATTTTAGTTCTTGTTTTTTTTTTGCTATTAAAGTTTTCACATTGTTGTATGTTCACTGTTTCATCATGGAGTTGTGATGGAAATTTTATATTATAATCCAAACAAATTTTTTTGTCTGATTGTGGTTTTCTTTATCATACATTTTTCTTAAAAGTTTGTTTTCCCATTGTATGGGTTTATCTTGGTTTAGTTGTTTTTGTTTGGAGATGTAAGTTCTAGTGGAAGAATTTATGTTTTTGGTAATTCTTGGGTCCACTCCTTGGGTTATGTTCTACTCGGATGTTTTTCTCTAGTGTTGGAGGTTTTTGGTCTAGGTTGAGAGTTCCAAGTTTCAGTGGAGGTGTTTTTTCAATCGTGCTATAGAAGTTGGTTGGGATCGTTTGGGAGTTCCCACATTGCCCCCCCCCCCCCTTCTTCGAGTGATATGTTTGGGTGTTAAATTTCTGCAATAGTTGAGTTCTTGTGGTGGGGAGAACCATCTCATGTTATCTCATTCTCTTGTGTTGTGGTTTCTTTCAGTTTCAATCGGGTATGAATTCTTGTTTGGTCGATAATTTAGTTGGGTGACTTTCTAGGGGTAGAAAGGTTCTCTGTTAGTGATAATTGTTGCACCCCAACTTTTTAATTTATTTTTATTTTACTATTTCTTGGCTTTGTGTTCTCTCATCGCGGCTCAATCAGAGTGTGGGTCTAAATATTTTTACATTTAATAATTTTAGTGGGTTTCATACCTATGCACGGTCACCGCACAGTGCGTGGTAGCCATGCGGTCTGCCCAGGTGACCGCGCAAACATCTAACATTTAGAATAAATAAAATTTTGGGTAGATTAAATTAGTTTAATGTTTAAATCGTAAAAATAATAATGTTATTGTGTAGAAGATAATGTTGATATTATTAAGAATTGTTAATAATATTTTTTTAATTATTTAAAATTTGTTGTTAATATAATTTTTAATAAATTTTTTTAATATTTTTATTATTTTAATTATTTTCATTTTTTTGTTGTCATTATAATTATTATTATTTATATTATTACTATTATTATTATTATAGTATCATAATTCTTGTTATTTTCATTTTTATTATTATTATCATCGTCATTATTGTATTATTATTATTCTTTAAATTATTATTATTATTACTATTATTACTATTATTATTATTATTATAATCCTTTATATTATTATTATTATTTGTATTACTATTATTATTATAATAAAAATAAAAAAACAGAACAAAGTAACCCATGCGCTACCCCCTTTCCCTACCTTTCCCCTATGCGAGCCACCTCACTGTGCACCCTGGTTCCCCTTCACCTCTTGCACCCCAGCACTCTAGGCTCTCTCTCTGAAATCTCTTCCTTCCAACGGCAGTGCGAGGCACCCTCCTTCAACGATGCTTCCCCCCACCCCTTGTTTTCTCTATTCGGCACACCACCCAGTAGCCAACAAATGGCCTCCTGTCCTTACTCCAGCCTCCAACCACTCTAGCCACCTCCACCACTTGTCCCATGTAGGAACCTAACTCCAGCCCTCCACCTCCCGCACGTCTTTCAGGTCCCCGTCAGCCAGCCCCCTACCGCCCTTGCCTCACTTTGGCCATCTATACCCTGTTCATGTTCCAGCTGACCACTTCGGCCCTGCCCTCCACTCTGGTAGAAGTTTCACCCCCTATTAGTCCACCCTCACTCCTCATTGCTATGATCGGCCGACCACTGCCCTGCCCTCCCCTTTTCTCTAGCCAGTGATGTACCTGAACCCACTTCTCTCTCTTAAATTTCACTAGTGAACTTACTCCAACCAGCAGAGTTCCGACCCCCCCCCCACTCCAATTTGTGTTTTTTTATTCCATCCTTGGTGATTTATTTTTTGGATAAATCCTAATACCATGATTTGGGTTTCTCACGATTTTATCATTGTCTAGGGAATGAAATAGGTATGTTGGGTATTGTTCGTCTTTCCGCAGAAGCATCATTGTGTCTTCACTTGGTTTGAGGTATGAAAATATGATTTTATCCTTTTTGATGAATTATATTGGCATTTCATTCTTCAATTTATTTTTTTTATTTTTTTCATAGCTCTATTTTACTCTTCATTAGTCTAATATGGTGTTTTTAAATTATTAGAGGTTTCTAAAAATAATGATTTTAGTGCCTTCCTTTAAACATGTTTATCTATACTAAGGTAAAGAGAGATTGATTAATACCCATGATTTTCCTATTAAATTGTTTTTAAGCAGTTCAAAATATTGATAATAATTGTTTCAAGAAATATTTTTATGTGTTTATGAACCCAAATTATTTTATAAAATTCCTTTTCTCATTAAGAATTGTAAATGTGTCCATAAGGAAATGTTTACTCCTTTGTGTAGCTACGATTGTATTCGTTGATCGGTAAATTTGGTTCGGGTAATGTTAGAGCTTATTTTTTGTGTTAAATTGTTTTTGGAAAGGATTTATGATTATAAATAATTGGTTTTGTGGTTTTAAAGTAAGGATTCATGCTTCCTAAACAATGTGTATTTTAAATTGATTGTAGAGGGTTTTATTGTCCCGTTGGGGTTGTTTTTGTATTTTTTTTCAAATGTTATAGATGGTTGTGTTTGGTTTTTAAATCAAGTGATGAATTTGTGGAAAGAGTTTTCAAATATAATCTTGGTTGTTTGTTCTACCATAGGATGTGCTTCTAAATGAATATGGCACATGAAAAAAGGTTTCTTCTATAAACCTTGATGACATAAATGGTTTTTGGTTTTCAAATAAATTTGGTTCCCCTTGCGTGATTTCTAAGTAAGAATTTAAATGTGTCTTTTAAATCATGGTTTTTTGCCTTTGAAATGTGTTTTGACATGAGTTTTAAAATGATGAAGGCTCATTTGGTAGTTTCGAAATGATTTGGTGTGTGTTTTTTAAATTAAGGACCCGTTTGGATTTGTAAATATCAAACAGTGTTTGTGTCATGCTTTGGGTAATACTTTTGGACATGTCAAGATAAATTTCCATTTAGAACATTCATTTTTAGTGTAATGTTTGTGTTGATTCCTTTATATGATTTTGATTGATAATTGTGTTCCCATTTAGAAACTCTATTGTTTTGTAAAAAGAGTTATTAAATGTTTTTAGAAAATAATGGTTTTGACATGGTTGTGATGTGACATCCTAATTGAAAGATTGTTTAATGTGAAATGATTGAATGTTTATTTGGGGGATCTCTTATCTAGGGTAACCATTTGTGGTTGAATACATAGGAAGTGTACGTGTTTGGGGTAGGAATGTTCGGTGAGATGTGTCATGCGTGTGAGGTCCTCCTAATTACACAGTATTATTATAACCACTGTGGGTTCCTGGGGATCTTTTAGTTGATCAATTGATGGTTGCTTATAATCCTTGATTAGACGGTTTGGTAACCACAGGTAGGTATAGAGGCTATATGGGGAGTTTCGCTGGTTTGTTTTGCCGCAAGGGTAGCCAGTTGGTTATAGACTTAAGAGAATCACCATACGCCAGTAGGTGGTTCCAAACCGATTATCTCTAGGGGTCTTCTAGGAATGTTTTGGATCACTAATGGTAACTTAATTACTTTCATTCCTTTTTTACTTTCTGTTATACTTTTTTATTTTCATCATTCAATGTATATCTGTTTTATTGTAGTACATCTTTGGTATAATTTGTTTTTTGGTTTTGTTTATAAAATGACAAGTGATTTTGAAAATGTTAGGTCGTGTGTGTTGTATTTTTAAATGGGAAAAACATGTTACTCATTTTAAAATGTGAAAACATTACATTTATATTTTTATTTCAAACTTGTGTTAGTGGATTGTTTTGGGGAAGGAGACATTGGATTTTGTGGTTTATCTGGGAAACCCTACTGAGTATTTTTAAAGTTTATGCCTATTTTATCATTCCAATTGCATGTTTCCTTTGCTCGGGTTTTCTTGGCTGATTTTCTCATTATTGGAGCAAGGTCTATCTTTGTTTAGGTGGTGACTTAGAAGGTCATGTGGAGGTTTGTGTGGTTTCTCTTTCACTCTACTCCTAGTTTTTGTTATTATTTTTAATTTTATTATCTTTTTATCTTTTTTTCATGGGAAAAATTGTTCCCAATTGTTAAATTTTGATTCCCGACACTAGTTTTCATCCTGTGAGGACCGAGAACACCCCTCAGGCCATGTTGTGGACCGACTTGGGTGACCAATTTAGGGTTGACCTAGGGTGGTTTGCAATAGTTTCTCCCTCTTAATATTTAAGAGGAGTCTGAATAATACTTATTAATCTTATAAAAATGAAATATGTTGTTTTTCATAGTAAACTTGGGTGGTAAGTCAAATTTATAATCCACTTTTCTAATCAACTCAATGATTTCTAAAGGATAAACATATCTCAGATTTAGTTTCCCTTCCTTTCCAAGCCATTAGTGACCAAACCAAGGTGAAAACTTTATGAACACAATGTTAAAAACTAAAAATCTAAAGGAAATTGTTGATTATCTACAAAATATTTAGGTTCAATCTAAGCTATTAAAAACATTTAATGGATATTCTATATATTTCATATCATCTCCCGAACAAGACTCTACCCAACAAAAAAATCTTCTCTAAACTTAAAACAACAAATGGATGATCTAAAATTATATCTATAAATGAATTTAAATGGATCCACTCTGATGGATAACTCATCATTATTATTATAATAAAATTATACTATTCTAAATAACAATCATAAGCACCACCAATGTCATGGAGACATGCACAAAGTATATCCTCTAGAATTTTATTTTCTTAATAAGCTTATTCATCTATTTTTGTATTTTATAACAATATCATACCAACATGAGATCTCATTGTATCCTAGAATCCTTTATAAAACTAAGATTCAAAATAGGGATATCTATATGAAATTATTGCTTATTGTACCTTATGCAACCTCAAAATCTCCTACTCAAATAACTTTCCTAACTCTTCAACCTTTTTTGAGGTGGACCAAGATAAAATTATTTTATTATACATCATTTCCATAATTAAAACTTTAAATTACATAATAAACATATAATCCCAATAATTGATAGGTTTATGGTGTTTAAAGATTATATATAGAAATAACTTAATTTATAATGTTTGTAATTTTTTCCCTATAATTTTAACACACTAGGTATTCTTATAAACATTTCACAATTTAAACACATCCACATTCCCTAGAAAAAGGAAGTATAAGTAATGGGTGAGATCAAAAACCTATAAATTTATAAATGAAATTATCAACATATTACTCAGGGTGAGATTAGAAGTATTTGAGAGAAAAAAAGTAGGAGAGAAATATCTAATAAAATCATAGGTATCCCTAAAATGGTATGCGGTCATGAAGAAGTTGATTTTATGGTTCTCATTACTACTAGATTTTGTGTTTCTGGAAAGATTGATGCTTTTGTTTCTATGTTATGCTTCTGCTCATTGAATTGGTGATGGTCTTTGCCGTAACGGTGTTGTTGATGTTGCTGTAACGGTGTTTTAGTTCATTTGTGTTGGTGACGTTTTTCGCGACGATGACGATGGGATCTCGTCGGCATTGTTTAATCTAAGGTGGTGATGATGGAGGGGGGTTCAGTCTGCTGTGGGAATTCTAGCGACTGCTCCCGATGATCTCTCTGGAAACCTGCAAGGATGGTGATGTACCTGCAAGGATGGTGATGTCCTGCAAGTATGGTGATGTGCGATGATGTTCTCGCGGCTCAAGGTGGAGTGCGTGGTGTACGGTGGATTGGTTGGATCAGATTTTTAATTTTGAATTTCGATGATTTCTGTATGATCTGAAATTTAGAAGTTGGGTATTGTTTGTTTGGGTACCGGGAACCCATAAACAGGCTTTGGAAAATGAAAAAAAAATGATTTGTGGAATATAATCATAGAAACACAACATTGTGGATCATGATTCAGAACAAGTTTCCCATAGAGGATGAGGAATCAATACCTATTTCCCATAGTGTATTAAGAATCAAAACATATTTCCAATTTGGTATCAAGAATCACTTCTCATTACACCATTATCTCATGATCTTTCAAGATTTATTGAATGCATTGCAGAGCTATATAGGGCCCACCCATTACATAAAGACTAACCATACACATGTGTGTCATAGGAAAACATTTAATCATCACATAATTAAATACTAGGATTAAGAATGGATTCCCCCATTACATTTGTAAAGGTATCACATGAATAACCAAATAAACCAGATCAATTGATACCAAATTAAATCACCAACAAGTTGAACTTTATAAAATCAGTTATATGGTGATTTATAAAACATGACATCATTATAAATACATCCTATTTGAGATAAATAGGAAAAAAATCTCAAAAGAGAGTAAAAAAGATTATATTTAAATTTAAATTGAAAAGATCACATGAATTGATACATAATTATAATTAAAAAATAATAAAGTAGAACATTTTAGTTAAGTGGAAACGTGGAAATGAAAGAAATATCCATTTAATAGAAATAAAAATTTAGGAGGATGAGAATTATTCTAAACAAATTGTAATTTTTTTGGAAAATAAAATCATTCATGGAAGGTGAATTTTATTAAGAACTCATTTTCCCTTGGAAGGTAAGTTTTAACATAATATATAAAAAAATTCAATGAATATAGGGAAACATTTATGATATAACTACATAACACAAAGAACGATATTTGGGTTACCAAAGTCCCTTATGGATTAAGGAATATTTGTATTAAAAGAATATGATTGGTAGTTCCAAAAATGATATTTAAAATATCATGAAAAGTAATATGATTATCCTACATGAAATAAAAATGTTAGTGAATACCTAATTCCAAACAAATAAGTAATATAAAAAGAAGTATGTTGCAAGGGAATTAAAGTTGATACAAGTAATCCTTTTCTTTTATACTGATCTCTAAGAACACACTCTAACATCTTATATAATAAATATAACTATATTAATCACTTTATTTATAAACCTATTATTACCCATTATCCTTTATAATGTTTAATTACATTATATTTGGTTATTCACAACTTGAAAATATGACATGGAAAATCAATGGCGGTTATATAAATAGGATCATGGAAAGGGTTTATTGAGGAAAACATATAGTATCGCATCAATAGATAATAATTTGGGAAGTAAAGGGTTGATTATGAGTACATGGAATCATAATAATATGGAAACTAAATGGATTATAATAAAAGAATTTCTTTATTTTTAATGAGGAGGGATATAATTAAGGAGTGATTTTGACAGCATGATGACTATACAAAAAGGGATTTTGAATGGGTTTAATGATAGTTAATGGAAGTATATAATAACTAAGGAATAATTTGTATAGAAAAGGGTTTATTATAAATTAATTAATGTATAATAGATTTAAAATTAATTGACTTATCACAAAATAAGTACTTGAATCAAAAGGAGGAGGTGGAGAACCCTTGCATTTCTAAGTATCTTCCTAAATTTTGGAAGGATAAATTAGAATCTTAATAACTCATTAGGAAGGATTTATAGAGGGAGAGGGAAGGGAAATTCAAGATCAATTCCTTTGTGGTGGAGAGGGATGAGATAATGGGTGGGAGTGACATCTTTTTGTAAGTGAAAAAGAGGGGCTTCTTCACAAAAATTTAAATTAGCTATGGGGTTAGGTGGGTTGGGTAAGTTTGGGGAATTATATGGGTAAATGTTTTTAAGGCATCTAGGTATAAATTTAAAACCATAAAAATTTACTCTAATAATAGATTTAGTAAAATTTAAGCCACTTTAGATTACCCATTTTAACACTTCTAAACCTTGATTAATATTTTACCATGGTAATTATTTTATTAAAAAAACAAAATATGGAACTTTATAAAAAAAATATAAACTTCCTAAATACAATTTTTGAATCCATCTAATATAATTAAAATTATAAATATGAAAAAATTAATTTTTAAAATAAAACATTTAATGTCTTAAAAAACTGTTTTTATAGAAAAAAATTAATTTAATCATTAAGTTGTCTTAATCTTATTTAATATTTATTACCAAATAAATGAGTGTTAATTTATTTTTATATATGTTTAAACATCATATCAGTTATTTATTTTCAAATATATATACATTTATTATAAAAAATTACACAATATTTAAAAAATTATCTTTCTTTGAAAAATAATCGTTTTACCATGGTAAATAGTTTTTTAGAAATTAATTTATCTTTTATAGAAAAATGATAGCATAGTTCTTATCATATAGTTTTTAATTACTAATTCTATATTTTTACCCAATTTAATTTTATTCAATTTCTAAAATTGATAAAACTTAATTTTAAACTAATAAGTGCATAATGTATTTAAAAATCTTATTAAGAAAAATATTTATTAAGTTAAGAAACATTAAATATTGGTTTTCATATAGAATAAATGATTATACATTTTTAATATAACACTTAAAAAAATAATTTTTCTAGAAAACATTTTCATTAATTTCTAAATTATTCTTATAAACTATTAATTCTTTAAAATGTAAAATATTTGTAAAAAATAGTACATTTAACAATTCACCAAAAAATCAATTCTTTAGAAAAATATCAAAAATGAATCTTAATATAATATTACCATGATTAGTCCAAAAATGAAGTTATTGTTTTCATATTCACACCCTAAATTTAAAGATTTTAATTTTAATTAAAAACAAAAAATATAGTAAAAAACTATTTTTTATAGGAAAATAAATTTTGGTATATTATCTATTCTCATTCCTATTTCCTATACATTACTAATTAAACTAGTTTTGATCTTTTATTCATACAAAGAATATATTATACCTGAAATAAAAGTAAAAAAGGTTTAATTTTCTTCTTAGTTACACTATTTGAGTTTTTATTTAATGTGATTTTTTGTTATATATATATATATATATTATAATTATTTACCATTGCTTATACCTTTAAATTATATAGATATATTAAAGAATTATATATTTTTTGGGTTTTAATGTGGAATCTAGAGAAATCTATTGAACATATTATTTCTGTAAGGATTGATATTTTACTAAAAACAAGTCGTTACATTCTACCCCCTTAAAAATAATTTCATTCTCGAAATTTTATTACATGGAAGAAAATATATGTGGGTAATTTTATCTCATCACATGATCAGGTTCCCATGTATCCTCCTAAACTTATGATTTCTCCATATAATTTTGACTATATGGGTGGTCGTATTTCTTAAAACCTTGTATCTTCGATCCAAGATTTTCACAAGATGTTCCATATATGAAAGGTCATGTTCCAATTGAATACCTTTGGATCTAAGTACATGTAATGAATATGGTATTTCATTCCTTAAAATTTATGTTTGTAATACATAGTACACTTGAGGGAGGTGTAGAGTGAGTTATAAAAGAGCAGATATAACCCCAAAAAAATCAAGAAACTCGAAGGGACTGATGTATATAGGTATTAACATCCCTTTCTTCAATAATATCATAACCCAATCCCATAAAGAGATTCACAGGAACAACTTTTCTCCATCATCAAAATCTATACCTCATCAATATTTATCTCTATACATATTCTATTAATTATGTTCCACTTCCATATGTTGATGAATTTTTGAACCTTTTACATAACAACCCTATTTTTTCCTTGTAACACATTAGAATATTTTAAAAATATTTTCATAGATAGTGGTGAATTAATTATGAGATTTTGGGAGAAATGGAACCTTGGTATTGATATAATAAAAATGCTAAATATAATATATCACTCACATGCCTTTTTGGAATAATGAAATAACTACATAATGGGGTTCATATGGTAAAATTGATACATAAAATAATTTCATAATATAGGTTTTATCCAATGTCCATAATCATTGTACGCATTGGGTGTTTTATTTAAGATTATTCGTGGGTGGGTTAATAAAAAAATAAATTTATTTATTTATTATTTAATTAAATGGTTGTGACATAATATCGATCCTATTTAAACACAATTATAGCTAAATCCTTGGATAGATACACAACCCTAAATATTTTTGAGGACTATGGAAGATACACTTGGTTGGCGTCAGTGGGATTATGCATCAATGATCAGTTTCCCAAGGAGACTTCCTTCATCAATGGAGTTCTTGGATCTCACCAATGATAATGAAATATTATTTATTATTTATTAGTGATAAATAAATATCATGGTAGGACTTTTTTTTTGGAATAATCCCTATTTTTGTTTCTCTTATATTGAACATGGATTAATTTACTTTGAAAATTAATTCATGGATCGACAGTAGATTTATGGTTGATGTTTTATCTTCAATTAATTAGAAGTTATTCAATGATATTTTGATTCTTTTTTATCCATATATTATCATTATTTCCTCTTTAAACGGATCAAGGCTATCCTGAAAAATGGTGGACATCTATTTTCTCACATTTTTTGTTTCTTTTTTTCTCCCTTCATTATTCAAATTTCCATCACCAGTATTCTATTTTATCAATTATTTGACTATACCAATAAATTTATCATTGAGGAATCAATATTTGGTGTAATAGATATTTTATATGGTTTCATATTTTGGATAAAAGTCATAATTTTTTTTGGTGATGATGATATATGATTATGAGTTGTATCGAGTTTTTTTGTCTATGGTTTGGGATTTCATTAATGGGGTGTAATAGGAGGTATTCCCCAGAAGATTGGTGGTCTGAAACCAACCAATAATAATGGAACAAGAATGATCAATCCATGATCTGATATCTACATGTGTAAATTTTAGTGGAATCAAAAGTGTTAGTTGTGAAAGAGAGATGCATATAAAAGACTATATTGTATGCAAAAAACTAACAAACACAGTGTGCAGTTAAAAATAACGCATTCCATGTGGATCCCCTTACACAACAGCTTGGGTTTATGCCCTGATGTAAATATCACATTTTTTGTGACATTTAATATACTATGTAAAACTTTTATAGGTGAACTAATGTGTATCCCAATGGTATACTAGCATAGTTACAACCATTGGGCACAGAAACAACCAGTGTGCATGGACACAGATAGTGTACATGGGCATGTTAAGTGTACACTAGAATGACCAAAGTACACAAGCATTGGATGGAGTACACCATAATGAGCATAGACTCATGCATGTACAAACTATATAGGACATGTCTTTTATTCCACATAGATTCAATATACTCATTTCAAGGTAGGTTGGAGCCACCATTCTCATCAATCTAGAGGAATATCATTAGGGTATGTTCCATTAGTACATCCCTATGAGGGTATAATGAGCCATCCCATAATTATTATAGGATTATTTATCCCCTCTATAGGTTATTTATAGATAGATTCAGTTATCCCTAGTATTTCCCAATTTTTTATCCTCTATCGTGCATCCTCAAGTTGGGTCAAGTATCCCGTTATCAACTTTTAGGGTGTTTTATTCCTATCCTAGTGGAATACTTCAAGTATTGTTAGTTATCCTCACTAGGCCTTTGGTTTGATACCCTATATATATATATACATCTTCTAAGTTTCAATTCATACCTCTTCATAGAAATTCCTGACATGCATGACCTCTTGAATGAGCATCATCAATGTTAGAAAAACCCAAGCATTGAGTTCTCTCATATGAGAATTACCTTGATGACTTTGGTGGAATCCTAGGATAGATGGGTGTATATTACCTTAATTTCATACTTGTAGTCTATCCTTGATAATATCTGTCTTATTATCATACTTTATTATGAGATGAATCTATTTGATACTTTATTTTTTGTGATTTCAGGGTGACCTACTGGTTATGTTTATACTCACCCATGTATGGAATCTACCCACATGTGTCATGCCTTATGAAAATGAAAATACTTTCAATGGAGTCCTAGGAGGACCAGGAGTAGGTGGACCATGGATACACTAGACAGACCATAGATGGTTCTTGGAGTTCTATTTTGATAGTAGTCACATTTTTACTGGAATTCTGGACTCTTTTCTAGTTTTTTGGGCTTGTATTTGGCCCTTTTTCTTTCCCATACTAATGTCAGACTTTGACGTGAGATTAGTTGTGTGCAGGCATATTTGGTATCAGTTGTTTCTTTTCCTTTCTACATTATATTAGTTCTTAGAGATTTCTGTGTGTGTACAGGTGCCTTAGTATGATGTCTCCCATGTGTGTGATATGCCTACTCAATGTTGCTCTCCAAACCCTATCCTATTAAAGGTGGGATTGAGGATTTTCACTTGGCTTGCTGTTGGCCAAGAATTCCCTGATGGGTTGGTTTATGAAAAAGTAGTATCAAAGTTTTATTATCTTAGGATCATAGTTTTTAGATATTCTAGCAGTGATGTTTGGTTTGGGAACTAGGTGAATAATGTTAAAGTGTCTCAATTTTGGCTCTTGGGCCATGGAACCTAGTGATGGTGTGGTGGTCAACATATATATTCACCAAGAATCTGATAACCTTCTTGTTTATTTAGTACATATATGCACTGGTTATATTTAAAATATTGGTATATGAATCATATAAAAATGGGTTGTGGTACCCATGTCCTTCTTGAGTCAGATCCCATGAAATTCACTTTGACTATGGTGTGTCTTGACTTTTATAAGATGCATCCATGATGATATCTAGATATATTTATTTTTTTGGATTTTGATGATGTTCTTATTATTTATGAGGCTTAAGTTTAGGGGACTGTGTAGGTGGTGGTACCTCTAGGTGATTTTATGATCTTACCTCCAACTGTTGGGTAGCAAGTTTCTTTGGAAATAATAAAAGATGACATGTGTATGTTGATTGAACTTCACGAGGTCTATAGGTAGATACCCCTCATGTTTTGAGAAAATTCAAACCCCCATGTAGCATAGGACTCTATTGGTGCAATTGGATACATTTTCTACCTTTTTAAGATCATTCCTAAAAATATGGTTGTCCTATTAGTGATCCTTCACCATGGATCCATAGGGTGATAGTGGATCTTGGTGACATAGAATCATGATCAAGAATCCATCACTTTGAAAGAGTTTGAGGGACACTTTATGGAGGCGTTTTACCCAGATATGTTGTGTAAATTATGTATCCATAAGCCTTTATATGTATAATATGGAAACATATCAGTCGTAGAGTATGTGTCAAGGTTCATTAACATCTTAGGTAATCAATAGAAATAGTTCGTGATGTGTAATTTTGAACATGTACCTTATAGAATGTAATTAATCAATATTTGTTATTTGGGGTGATATAACTTTATATTCTTTCTCATGTTGGGGTACTAGGGTATAACTGGGTGCAGAAGATCTTTCATGATGACCAGTCACTGATAGTTGGTGTTGGAAGTAGGAACCCTAAAGATGAGATATCAACTACTATTAGTTAATGAGACTCAGGGATCCATACATGTAATATGATCTGGTGTTAATCTTTGGATATAGGTTCTTTAGTCCAAGGATCTCATGATGGTTCTAGTTAAATAAGGGAGAGGATATGTTACTCCTATTATGAGTGGGGGCATATCGTGTTGGATTATATAAACCACCATGAATTGAAAAGGGAGATGGTAAATATACCACATTGATAGAGGAAATGGATATAGTATAGAAGTTATTAGGGTGGAATACATGGAATATGGGATGGGAGAGTAGTGGGAGTTTGGTGGAATTTTAACTTATTACCACCAACACCCCTAGGTGGCCCACCCCAGGCTTAGGGAGCTGGTGTATCGAGACGTGGGTAGCTGCAAGAATTGGAGGCCTATAAACCATAGGATCTAAGGATGATTTGACATATGAACTTTCTCTTTTCTATTTTATCTATATCATTTAAAGATAGAGTCATGAGACAGTCATTTCTTTCACATCCATTTTTTGGTATCTAGAAATTTTATTTGACTATTTGGCTCGACCCTTGCATTTGGAGGCTCATACCGAGGTAGATTTAGTGATTACACAATTCTTTGGATAGTGTGACCTCACCCTTGTAGGAGATAACATTTTATGATATCTTTTCAAGGTCATTATGTGGACTTAAAATGACATTCTATGTATGGACTAGTTATCTATGATTCATGAATAAATTGAATGTTTTTGGCGATGGATATCATGTATCAGAGTTGATGGGATAAGGTTTTCTTTATTTATTATGAATGAAGTCTAAAAATATCATAATGGGATCATAAATAGAAGGATATATATGATTAATCATTATTTGGATATTATCACCCTTGGAGTAGCTAATTTTTTGATATTTAATCTTCCTACAATGGTGGTGGAGTATGAGGGCATCTTCCCTAAGGATATTCTAAGATTTCCTCCCCATTGAGAGGTCAATTTCGTAATATAAATAAACCTATGAAATAGCCTAATATCCATGAAATAATATTATATTTCCCCCATAGAGCATCAGGAGTTAGAGTTACAATTTGATGATTTTCATAGGAAGGGTTTTTTCAGACATAGTGTGTCTACCCAGGCAGCCCCAATTGTGTTCACTAAGAAGGAAAAATGGGGCTTGAGGATATGTGTGGATTTAAATCACTTAAATTATGTGACCAACAAGAATAAGTATCCACTTATACTAATTTATGACCTATTTGACTTGTTTAAATGGGTGAGATGGTTCTAAAATATTGAAATTATGTTGGTCTATCACCAGCATTATTTTTGAGTAGAGAACATACTGAAGATGGAATTTCGATGTCACTAACAGAAAAATGATTATTTTTTGATAAATTTTATCATAAAAAACTCCCAAGTATTTTTCATGGGACATATGAAATATATTTTTCATTCCTCTTAAATCGTTCTATGGGAATATTCATCAACAACATAGTTTTGTAATTTATGTCATAGGAGAAGCATGTAATAACTTTGAGTATGGTTCTAGAAATACTCTGAGATCATAGGATTTATAGAAATATCTGTAAGTGTTAGTTCCATATTAAAGAGGACACATCTTGAGACATGTCATCTCAAAATAGGGTGTAGTGTTGGGCCTATAAAAGGTTGGGGAATTGCTAGCATGTGAGCCACCCAAGAGCATGGTAGGGTTGTAGAGTTTCCTTGGGTTAGAAGGATACTATTAGAGTTTTATTCCTAATTTCTATGAGATTATGGAACCATTTACTACTTTTAATTGAAAGGGGAGATATTTTTGTGGATATAGGGATTATAGTATTCTTTTCATGAGTTATGGTATAGGTTAGAAAGTGCGCCCATCTTGAAACTATCAAAGGAGGGTTTTGAGTATGTGTTGTTCTATGATCCCTATAGAATTGGGATTAGATATGTTTTGATGTAGAGGAAAGAAATTATTGTGTACAGGTCCTCGTAGCTGAGACCCATGAGAAAAACTACATGAACCAAGATCTATAGTTGTAAATAGTTTTCTTCAACTTGAAGAAGCGGAGACACTACCTAATGATAGAAAATTTTATCATCTATTATGACCATAAGAGTCTTAGATATATATCCATATAGAATTATCTTAACTTGAGGAAGAGTAAATAGCTCTATTTATAGTTGGATTATTATTTTTAGATATTCTAAACTCATGGAAATGGTAATTTGGGGGAATATCCTCTTAGAAGGTGATATTGTTTGTAGTTTTTGAGTGAGGTGATAGAGTATTTGGCATGTTGTATTTATAGTTATTTTATAAGGATAGTGAATATTACCTCTAGTTAATTTTTCTTACCCTGACACTTATTAAATGTGTTTGGGAGGCTCATCTTGGAGATATCGATTTTGAGACCTTTCATGTTCATATATCCACTAGATTCACTCAGGATGGATTTTCTAAAGGTTAGGAGCATGAAATAATTTATTGAGGATGGATGATGATAATAGTGATGTTATGAAAGGAGGTACTGAGGGATTTTCATAAATCCCCATTAATAGTACATCTATTAGAGTAAAAGATATACTAGGACCTTCAGTGTCATTTATGATGGACATGGATAAGGAGGTGTGTAGTTGAGTTTATCAGTTGATGCCTCACTTACCAACAGGTGAAGGTCAAGCACCAGGTTCCAACAGGTTTGTCTCAACCCCTTGAGGTGTCGTAGTAGTAGTGGTATGTTATATATATGGAATTTGTGATTGGACTTCCATGATTATCTTGAGGCCATGACATTATCTGGGTGATCATATATTAACTCACCAAGTCATCCCACTTAATATCCATCTAAGATTAGAGTTTAGTGGTGATCTTGGGGAACCATTCCTAGAATGGTCTGAAGGCCTTAATTTTTATTGATTATTTATAACCCCCATTTCATGGGATGAGGGGGAACTTTTACAAGGTCTGTAGGCCTAGATATTACAAGGCCCGTAGGCTTAGAATATTACATGACACAAAGGTCTTAGGGAATTCAACCAGACTATCTACAAGGAACTGCCCCTCCCCAACATCTACATCATAATAGTAGCTCTCCACCTTTGTGTGGACATCTGGCTAGGCTTCCCGTGCAAGAACAAGCTGGTCCTGATGGCATTGCCATACCCTCTCATTCTAACAAATCCATTAGGCTCTACTCTGGTAAGTGCACCTACCTTGAATCCTCTTCGGGGGCTACACCTTTTTTGTAGTGTGTCTGGGGTAACTACATGTGGCCTGAAGGCCTTGAGCTAGCCCGTGGGCCTTAAAGTTGTCCCGAGAGCTTTACTGACCCGAAGGCCTGGGTGGCCCGAAAGCCTTAAGTAATCCCAGCCCAAACTGGTGGCCCAATGTGTATAGTTCCAGCTGCTACAGTACCGAACAGTATCTGCTACAGTAACTTCTACAGTACCCGCACAGTGTATAGTTCTGCTATAGTACTTGTATAGTGTACAGTTCTGCTACAGCCCCGCATAATGTATAGTGCTACTACAGTACTACAACAGTACATGCTATAGTGCTGCTACACTACCCCTGGAAATATGCCTCTACCTGGTTTTGAACCTGGTTCTTGTGGATGCACATAAGGATTCTTCACCAACTGGGCAGAGGCTCATGTGTTAGCTCAAGAACCATTAAAATTAAGATATTGTACATAATTATGGAATTACATAAATTATAATCTCATACCATGATGATCACTTCTTGTCATGATTATGGGGGGGGATTAAATCACGGCTTTGAGACTCAATTATGGTTGATCATGGTGATCTACCCCCATACAGATGGCTAGATTGAGTATACCATTTAGGTTATGGAGGAAATTCATTGGGATTTCATATTAGACATTTTCATAGTTGGTATTATCATCTACCTTTTGTGGATTTTTCATATAACAACGACTACCACTCCACCATCAATATGGAACCATTTGGGGCCTTATATAGGAGACCCAATAGGTTTCTAGTATTCTGTATTGATCCATGGGAGTCAATACCCATGGGAACATAGTTCATGAAAGTGAAAATACAGAAGGTGTAGGTCATCTAATAGTGTATGAGAACTTCCCAGGGTTATTGAAATTATTATTCAGACAGAAGATGGAGGTCATTGGAGCTTAAAAAGGGATGCCATATATTCATTAAGGTCTCACCACAATGAGGATTATGAATATTTGGTCAATGAAATTAGGTATATCTAATATTCATTGGACCTTTCTAGATATTGTGTACCATTAGAGTGGTGGACTAAACTTATCCTTACCACCATAGTTAGACCAAATACATGATTTCTACCACATGTCATAGATCAATAGGTATGTGTATAACTCATCGCATGTTAGCGACTGGGGTGAGATGGATGTTTGTGTTGGATTTACCTTCAAAAAAAATTCAATTGATATCGAGGATCAATATAAGAAGATCCTTTATTGTAAATAGATTTTTTTTTCATATTTTATGGCACCACCGGAACCTCCAAGAGAGATCCTATGTGTGGAAGAACCAGATGATGTTTTCATACCCTCAGCTGTTTGAGTAGGTTTTTTCTTTTCTAGAATAAAATACCTGAGGTGGAGAGAATTTAATGACTCTATTTTTTCCTTAAAATACTTTTTCATATTTAAAATAATATTTTTATAGTTATAAAAACTATCAATATAAAGTTCTAGGGCCTATGGATCCATAGTGTTGATATAATAAAAATATTAAATATAATATATAATGAACATACATTTCTCATCAAATAATGAAATAAATCTAAAATGGTGGTTTAGATGGTAAAAATATGACTTCCATTAATTATAGAATGTGTTTTTTAACATATTAGTGACATAATATATGTACACATTTGGTGTTTTTTAAGATCATTCATGGGTGGGTTAACAAACAATAAAATTAATTATGTAATTTATTATTTAAGTAAATGATAGTGACCTAATAACTCTACTATCTAAAAATAGTTATGTCCAAATACTAGCGTTATCTTGATAACTCTAGTGATTAGAGAGGACTATGGAGAAGAGCCGGGGTGGAAATCATCCAGATTTTGTATCGATGATCAATTATCCAAATAGATTGCCTTCATCAACAGAGTTCTTGGATCTTGCTAACAAAAATGACTCAAGATTCATTCTTCATCAGTGGTTGATCCAATATCAAGGTATAAATTTATTGTTTGATTAATCTCTATTTTTGTGCCTCCCATATCAAACATGAATCATTACCCTTAGAAAATTAATTCACATCTTGGTAGTTGATTTACAATTGATGATTTTTCTTCCTAGAATTAGAAATTATTTAGTGATTTGTTGATCCTTGTTTATTCAACTATAATCATTATTTAATCTATCAATGTATCAAGGCCAAATAGAACAATTCTTGACATCTATTTTCTCACATTATTGTTCCATGATTTTCTCCCCTCATTCTTCAAAATTTCATTTTCAGTATTTTATTTGATGAGATATTCAACTATATTAGGAAATTGATCATTTCATAGTAAATATTTTGAATAATGGATCATTTAAACAGGTTTAGATTTAGGATTTATCATGAAATCATGGTGAGATTATGATTATTGAAGATCAAAATTTTGATTGGGGGGTTTCATCTATGGTTTGGAATTGCAGTGATGTGGTGTGATGGGAGGAATTCTCGAGAAGATGGGTGGTCAGAGTCTAAAAACTAGAGATGGTTTAGTCATGAAAAACCCAATATATAAGATATATGAGTGTGATTTTTAATATAATTTATGGGTATGGCATAATGGGTGAGATTCATGGAATAGACTGGACTTTTTTTAAAAACCTGACACACACCATGTGTAGTTCGGAAGAACACATGCCATATGGAGACATTTCTATAGTGGATAGGGTTTACACAATGAGATAGATATCACAATCCATGTTACATTTAACATGATATTTGGCCCTTTTATTAATGACCCAACATGTTCCTTAGGGGTACACGGGCACATACATAGTTAGTGGGTATAGACATGGCCAGTGTACATGGACATGGCCAGTGTACATGGACATGGCCAGTGTACATGGACATGGCCAGTGTACATAGGCATATCTAGAGTACATGGGCTTGATCCATAAGACATGGTCATGGGAACATACTTGAGCACATCTGTACTAGATAGAATTTTTTTTATTTATATATACTTCATGTGTACTAATTCTTGGGTAGGTTGAAGCCCCCATTCTCTTCAGTATAGATGAGTATTATAAGGGTAAATTCACTCTCTGTATCTATATGAGGGTATATTAAGGAATATCATTCTAATTATAGGATGAGTGATCACATATATGGGTTGTTTTTGGATATATTCAAGAATCCCTCCATGTTGTTTGAGGTGTGATCCTCTATCATTCTTCCTTGGGATGGGTAAGGTATCCCGTTACCAAATTTCAAATCATGTAATCCCCATCCACATGGAATAATTTATTTATGGTTATGTATCTCCCATATTTCTTAGGTATTATCCCCTATCTATTTAAATACATATTTTGTGTTCCATTGTGTACCTCTTCATGGTAAGGTCTAATGGGCACAACCACTTATATGAACCCCATCAGTGTTAGTAAGGCCTTATTAGTTATTTCTAATGAACATGTGTTAACTTGAATCATTGAGTGGAATCCTAGGTGGTCAATGTAGATGAGACATTACATTGAGATGTGGTTTAAATCCTTGAGCATATTGGGCTTGTTATGATCCTTTCTTGTGAGATGACTCTCTTTGATGCTTTATGTCTGGTGATTGTGATGTGACCTATTGGTAATGTTTATACTAACCCCTACATGATATATTCCCACATGTGTCATGTCTTATATAGATTATAGTACTTTGAAAGGAGTTTTAGGAGGACAGGATGAGGTGGAACATAGTTTCAATAGATGAATTTTGAATAGTTCTAGGAGTTGCATCTTGATAGAAGTCCCCTATTTACTAGTAAGTTAAACTCTTTAACAATTTTGGTGGAATTTTATTGGCCATTTTTCTTTAATATACTTTCTTCATAATATGATGTGGGATTAGTCACATACATGCATATTTTTTATCCGTTTTTATTTCCTTTTTGCATTACATTAGTTATTGTAGATGTCTGTGTGCATTTGTTTATAGGTGACATAGTATAAATCCATCCATGTGTTTGATATACATACTCGATGATGGTATCTAGTTCTTGTCATGTAGAACACATGTTTAGGGTATCACATTCAACTTACTGATAACTAGGTTGGACTCGGTGAGTTTTGTCATAACATTCTCCATCATTTCTTTGATAAGGTCTGGACCTATAATTATCCTCTATCAATCATCATCCCAAAATGTTGGATTCCTACATATCTTCCCATAATGATCCTAATATTGTGTCATCTAAAATATAGAATAAAAAATGTTTTTATTTTATAACTCTACTAAGGTAAGGTGTTGAAATGAATATCCATGGAAATCTATTGAACAAGATATCATCATATCTTCTAGAGATTGAATAGTGATTTTAGACTACCTATATTCCAAAGGATTATAATCAGTTCTAAAACTCATATCTATCTCTAATTATTTATAAATACTTATCTATAATCTTGGGAAAAACCTTAGATATTAATCAGATACAATAAATAGTGGTACTCCATTTAGTCTCATCACTTCCCATATTTATATATTGGTGAATTGTATTAGGGTAAAATCTTCTTTGATTGAAATAAAATGTTTTAACTTCATAAATTGGTCAACTACAACCTAAATAGCATTATGAACTTTCAAAATTTTGTGGATTCCTATGATGATATTCATGGTGATTATTTAAAATTTCTATATTAGTATTTATAATGGTTGAAACATACCCTTATAATTATTTAATTCATCTTTAACTTTATGGCAGACCAAGCATCGAGATATATATTTTTTAATTTCAATCTTGATTCTATCCCACTATAATTTTTTGTATATCTAAACATCTTCTTACTTCCTATATTAATAGAGAAGGATGAGCTATGTGCGTTAGCCAAAAGTTCTTTCTTCAATTTTTATTTTATGGGACATATATCTCGGTTATAAATATTATTACTCCATATTTATCAAAGTAAAAATATGAAATATTTTTTACCTTTATTTAATTCTTTATATCATATTTTTGGTCTTCTTTAATATTTACATGAATGGATGGCTAAGAAGTAATTTTGGAAATATTGGATTTCTCACCATCCCTTATTACTTCAAGATTCATATTTTTTAAATCCATGACTACTAGGTATTTTTCAATAATCATTATTGATAGGGTAGTATGATCATTTCTAGTCAAATCATTAGCCACCTAATTTTCATTCCTAGCGTGGTAATATCTTGATAAATCATAATATTTTATAAATTTTAACCATCTACTTTGGATCATATTCAACTCCTTATGTTTGAATATATATCTCAATAGATTTTAATCAGTATATATAAAACATTTTTCACTATTGAGATAATCTCACAAAATCATTAATGAAAATATTACTTCGTCCAACTCCAAATCATGTGATGGGTAATTTTTCTCATTAGTCCTTAATTGGTGTGAAGCATATGAAATTACCTTATCATTATATATGAGGATGCAACCCAGTCCATTTTTTGAAGCATCATTGTATATTACAAACCCTTCTCATTTAAAGTGTAATATAATTATAGGATCAGTGAACAAAATCATTTTTAGTTCCTTGGAAATTTCTTCACATTCCTCGATCCAATGGAAATTTACTCATTTCCAGGTTAACTTGGTTATTGGATTTTATATTTGTGAGAATTTTTTCAAAAAGCATTGATAATACCTGGTTAACTCATGAAAACTATATATCTTAATTATATTGGTTGGTATGGGACATTGCTGGATAAAATCAGTCTTTAAGGGATCTACTGATATTCCCTTGATTTTTATTATAAGCCAAAAAATGATACTTTTTACATCCATAATTCAAGAATTCTAAATTTTCCATATATTTTCTCCTTCACATGGTCTTTAACAAAAATTCAGAATGATCTCCATATTCTTCATTGATCTTAGATTATATAAGAATATCATTTATTAACACAACCACAAATTAATCAAGGTAGTATCTATAGAATCTATTGATTAAATCCATTGATATGGTAGAAGAATTGGTCAGTCTGAATGGAATCACTATAAATTTATAGTGTCCATATCTCATTAAATAATCTATTTTAAAAATATCAACCATTTTGACCTTTAACTGATGAAATAATGATCAAAGTATAATCTTCTAGAATTACTGAGGTCTTATCAGTTGATCTAACTAGTCTTTGTTATAGTGTAAAGCATATTTATTCTTAATTTTGATCATTTTAAGCTTGTGATAGTCAATATAAAGATTCATTGATACATATTTATTATTAACAAATATGACTAGTGCTCCCCATGGTGAAACACTGGGTTAGATAAAACCCTTGTCCAAATTATTCTTTATTTAATTATTTAATTCCTCTAATTTATTAGATATCATCCTATGTACACACTTTGACATAGGCATATATCTAGGTGTAGGTTCAATCGAGAACTCAACCTCAATCTCTATGGGAAGACCCATCAATTATACTAGGTATAAATTTGTATATTCCCATATAATATGCATGTACACTAATAGAAAAAATATCATTTGCATTTGGGTTTTAACATCAGTTTTATGAAAAATGACATCAAAACAAATGTTTTCACATCACTTATAATAAAACCAATGTCCAAACCATGAATCTAGATTATCATGAGGTGGTGTTTTAATTTTTTTATAGTATGCCTTTAAATTTTATAATTTCTCACAAAAATTTATTATGTCATGGGAAAACATTTCTGTGTATCATATATTACTATTTCTTCTCCCACATTATTTTTTCCCAATCTACTCCTCTTAGATTTGAATCATTGTTCAACAATTTATTAATTCAATGATATTAACATGTTATTTATCACTATAATCTCATCATTTTTTTTTATTTTTTTATCTATATTTATAATTTTTAATGAATTTTTTTTTTGAATAATACTTCCTCTACTACAATTGATAACATGAAGATATGGCATGAGATTTTCTATTTAGAAGATAAAATTACTTAATAAAAACACATAAGGTTGTTCCATGTGTTATTCCCTAAAAATAATGTAAACATTGAAAAAAAATATACATTCAAAAGACACTACAAATGTCAAGTAAATTAGGTTGAATCTTTATGTTTTTTTTTAATTTTCTTTTTAAAATTTTTTAGTTCATGGTTTTACCTTTTCTTACAATATATTAATGTTCTTTGAAATATTTACAAAAAAAATTAAGCCCTTTTGACATCATTTATAATGGTAATCGATGTCAATGATAATTTTTTATATTGGTTATCAATATAAAATATGTCCAAAGTGATGATTGATGAAATTTTGATATCAGTTATTATAATAACTCATATAAAAAGATAGTTTTTTCATTAGTTTATTTGAAATTACATTGAAAATAAAACACACAATTTATGTACCATTTATTTCTGATAAAATCAACATTAAAACTAAAAAATAACTAATGTTAAAATGTATTGTTCTACTAGTGTCTAATAATGCTGACTTATTTTTTGTTCATTTGTTGTATATGTCCATCATTGTTGGGTATCAGAACCCATATTATATAATTTTCATCATTGGGGATCATCCTTATGTTCATATTTGAGAATAAGATGATTTGGTATATGAAATGAGATCTCCAAATCACAAAAATAATTATTGGATCAATGTGGGATAGTTGATCTGTACCCAATATTATGTCAAATCCAACCAATGTGATAAGAATTAAATCTTCAAGAAGTATATTTCTAAAAATATTGATCAGTGAGGATTCATATATCTAAGATGTGATTATCTTTCCACTGGTTTTTTCTTGTATAGTTCAATATCCAGTACTTTAGGTGATGATTCAATATTCTTAGAAAAATAGTGTGATATAAAAGAATGTGAAGAACTAGAATCATATAAGGAATTCATATATCAAAAATGGAGAATAATTAAACCTAATATCATTTAATTTTAATGATCTATATAAATTGTAGTGATTACATATGCTCTCCATTTTCCCCTAGGTTTCGAAGGTTTCTAAATTTTATTATCTTCAATGTCTCTAGTGTTATGAAATTGATTCACGCAATTCCCAATATCCTTGTATTTGAAACATTTATGACTTTCCTTATTCAATCCTATTTTACTTTTTTTATAATTTCAACATACGTGAGCTTGATGGATATATTTTACGTATTTCAAAAATCTTCTTGAACTACATAAATAATTTCCCAAGAGGTTCTTCCCACATTTTTGGAATGGATTGAGTTGATTTTTCTTTCCTCCCTAATATTTTTAATTTTAAGTTAACCTAAAAATTAAACATTATTTTCTTGTCTTTAGACTATTGAGGGTCTCTTTCTTTCATCTCCTCCTTAAGTTAACATCATACAATCTTTTTATATCTAGTAAATTCACATATCACTAGTATCGTATGGAGACTTGGTTTATAGTAACAAAAGATTCATTCATTCTTACTTGAAATATCTATAACAAATCTAGAGGTATACCTCACTTGTATTGTAAATTTTTTCATATAAGTTCCAATGGACTCATCAACCTTTTGGTTTAAACTCCTAAAATTACCCCTACATATTAATGTGAATTGTTTGATGAAGAAACATGGTTAATAAAACTTTGTTTAACTCTTCCCATACCATATATTATAATTAATCCTTCATTTTATTTTTAATTAGATTCCACCATTAGTCTTCCTCACCTTCCAACCGATAAACAATCAAAACAATCATCTGATGTTTTGAGAACAAGAGAATGTAAAATATATTTTCCATCACTTTGGTCCATTTCTTGATAATAAGTGGATAAAAAGAGCCCCTAAATGATTTTTTATGTTTCAACATGAATGAAACAATATAAATCTTCCCTACCTTTGGTATGTTTGGGAGTTCAAAATAATTTTCATTATTATTTAAAGTTTATGAGAGTTTGGTGAGAATTTACATGAGTTTTTATACTCCAACCATAATTACATTGGGTTTTTTGTGGGTAAAATAAAAAAATTGTCCCTCACAACCATTATTATTTCATTTTATTCTAGTTCCCTATATCTCTAAAATAAAAATGTGTTAAAATGAGTGATAAAAATTTAACATCATAGGGGGTTATCATAATTATAACATAAAATAGATTCAATATTAACACCATTTACCCTTTTATATCATCAAAATAGACAATAATCCCTTTAGTTCAACCTATATATGTCTTAGGTTAGATTAATTTTATTTATCTTATACTTCTTAACCTAACCCCTCAATGTAACTAGGACATCAATTCTTAATAGTGGTTCATAAATAGAATATGATCAACCAAATCATACCCATGGGAGTTTCAGACTAGGTGTGTAGTTAGGCCTCTTTTTCATGCCCAGGTGACAATGAAGTTAATACCCAACACCCCCTTTTCAAGGTTACTACCCCTAAGTATATACGTATCAGAGCACACATTCACTTTTAGTATTCAAATGTGGATGTATTTCTAGGAAAAACACCTACTAATGACTTTACCAATATTTAAATATATTATCTGTCAAATACATGACATATTGTAGAGTTATTTTTCATTTATTGTTCGTTCATGATTTGTTTTGGGGGTTTCCCTAGCTTTTATGGTGGAATGGGTGAGTTTTTTTGAATTGAGCCAAACCGTTAGCCCAATTCCGGATTTAAAAATAATTTTTTTTATAACTTTTTTCATTTTTTAATATTTTCCGCCCATTTCAATTCCTAAATGGCCTACTCTAACATATTAACACCACCATTGTAATTTGGAGCATTTAGAAATCCATAACCAAGGTGTATATAGGTTTTTTATTGAAGGGGTTGGACCTTCCCAGAAGCCCAATTCCAGTTTTAAAAATTAAATTTGTTTAATTAATAAATTATTAAATTTTAAGGCTTTTTCGGTGATTCCAAGCCTCCCCCACACCCATTGAACCCACTCGCACGTCCAGTATCCTATAAATAATGATTGAGTGCAGAACATCTTAGGGTTTTTAAAATAATTCAGATTTGATAAGATAAGTTCTTTCCTTCATAAAACCCTCAATTATTTCTCTTCTTCCTCCATTCCAGTTCCTAAATGACCTCCTCATCTTTGTTCAAACCACCCCTGAATTGTGTCTATTTTTCAATTTCAGATTATTGAGAATTCAGGGAGATTCCTTCAAGATCTATCAAGTAAGTTATTCTATTTTGTTCCTCTTTAAAATTGCTTAGGGTTTTATTTAGTTTGATTTGGGATTCTTTCCTTTTTCTTGAAGTACCAAATGACCAGGGGGTAGGGTTTAGAACCTAGGGTTTAACCATGGGGTTTATTAGACAATTCCTATGGTTTTAGGTTTGTTCTAAGTTCCTCTTGGTGTGATGGTGGTGTGACTTGATTTTCGCCTGGTGATTCAAGGGTTTTCATTAATTTGGTAGGTTATTTCAATGTTTATGAAATCTCTATGATTATAATGATGTATTTATAATATTTTTATGCCTATTTAATTTTATTAATGCTTCAAAAATGAGTTTTAGTGGTGTTTTTATTGAAATTTAAATTTTAATGCCAATTTCATGTGAAATTTGGGGGTTTTCATATAAATCTTTTTTTGGTTCATTATGGGTTGTCATATAATTATTTACTTGATTTTATTGAACTATATTAGGGATGAAAATAATTTTCAATGTTATTTTCCTTTGTTTGTTGCTGCGAAATTGGTTTTGGGTGATGTTTGATAAGAAAATGATTTTTGAGTAGCAATTTGGTGTTGAATTAGGTTCTTTACATGGCTATTCTATGTGATGATTTTTTGGGGTTGTTTTATAACTCATGTAATGGGTTTAAAGAAATTTTTATAGTGCTTTTAATTCTGTTTTGGTTAATGTGAGTATGCACATGGTTTTAAATTTGGGTTTTCAAAGAGTTTTGGGTGCAAACAAGGAAAGATTTGGAGAAGTTGTTTTTATTGAAACTCAAAGTGTTTTGTTGTGTGTTATAAATGGTATAAAATGTGTTTAGATATTTAACTAGGTTTGGGTGACAAGTAGTGGTGTTTTACATGAAAATGGATATGTGTTGAATTCTGAAATTGTTTGAGCACAAAGGGGCAATCTCAGGTACTTAGGTGGGGCGGATGTGTACTAGTACGGCTAGGGACCGGATGAGTTTTGTACTTGTTTCAAATATAATTTGGATAAAGAAAACTATAACTAAACTATTTTGATGATGATTTGGGGCCACTGGGTTATGGTTATGTTCCCTACTAGTGGCTTGTGCACGAGAAAGGATTTTACTATGGTTACATTTCACTAAGGTATGAGAGAGATGGGGCCTGAGACTATCTAGTTCCTAGGAGTGTTCCCGATTTTGTTACTCATTGTTTTCATGATATTTTCCCTTGTATTGGGTTGTTTTTGGAAGTAATTTATAGTATCTAACATGTCTATTTAAATGTGTGAACATTCTGAAAATTTTAGCATGAAAACTGTTTCCAATTGAAAGTTGCATTTCTTGGATTTTATCACTGCTTTTCTTTGTGTATTAAAACTGCTTGATTTTTCACATTGTATTGAATTATATTTGGAATAATTGGGTGGTATACTATTGGGATTAGTCTCACACCCTAATTAAACCCCTTGGGTATAAGTATACTTTATTATGCTTCACTCAGGTAAAGGGAAGGCTATGTGTGATGGTGGTTCAGGGTGTTAGATCCCATCATTGGTGCGGAGTTGTGGAGATGGAATGTGAGTGATGAACCCTTGTCCTGTGGATTCCTTGGGGATGTCTTGATATTGTATTTATTTGTATTTTTACCACTTTTATTGTATTTAAACAAATTTATTCAGTCATGGTATTTTTTTAAGACCTGTTTGGCTCGAAAATTTCAGATTTATATTTGGGATTATTATTAATGTTTTATGCTTTCATACCTGGGTAAATCATTCCCAAAACTAAATTAATGATACACGGAAACTTGTGATAGCCTGTGGGGAAAGGAATCCCCTCGGGCCTTGCCATAGGCTGGGTTTGGTGCCGGTATTGGTGAAGACAAGATTTGGTTCGTGCAAAATGGTATCAAAGGGTGGTTAATGTTTTTGGGTTATATTAATATTTTAGGATGAGGTGGGATAGACATGAGATAGTACTGTTAGGGATCGGGGTTTTGGTTTTTAGTAGGGTACTAGGACTGCACCTCTCATGGAAGACCTTGGTTCACCGGGGGACATTGGAAATTACGGATTGACTTCACCTCCAGGTGAGACGTGTGGGCTGCAGACCACACGTGGACATCAGGTGGATGTGGAGTAGTTGTTTCTTTTATTAATATAATGTGTTTAGATTATTTATATTTGATATATTTGATTAAATTTTTCTGAATTTTGTTATTGATTATTGTTTTGTGACTATTTCATGTGTAGCAACATGCCTCCCCAGAAAGCTCCCATGCACCCACAGGAGGAAGCCAGAGAGAGTTCTCCCACTCCAATTGATCAGAGGTTAGTTGAAGCAGGGGTTTGGGATATACAAGCTCTAGGGAAGGGAACGAATCATTCTCCTATTCCTAATAGGGCAGAAGATACAGATCCTAGAAAATATAAAGCTTAGAAGTTTCTAAAAAACAATCCTCCTATCTTTCGAGGCAGCTCAGAACCCCAGGAATCTGAAGAATGGATCGAGAAGATCGAGCATATATTTGAGTTCCCAGAAACACCTGAGGAACTTAGGGTGAAGTGTGCCTCATTTCTATTGGAGGTTCCTAGCCATAAGTGGTGGGAGTCAGTGCTTCAGACTGAGAAGAATGAGCAGATGCATTGGGGAGATTTCAAGGTTGTCTTCAATGAACAGTACTTCCCTAAGGTGTTGGCTTATGCTAGGTCCATAGAGTTCATGGACAATGTTCAGGGGAATCTATCTTTGATGGAGTATTACAACCGTTTTAATGAGTTGGTTCAGTATGCCCCAGAAATCGTCTCCAATGAGCAGTAGAAGGCCTAGAGGTTTGATAAAGGATTGTAACCAGAGATATACTCCCAGGTGTTCTTATTAACGTTGAAGACCTATGATGAGGTTGTTGATCGGGCGTGCATGGTGGATATTGATAGGAAAGTTAGGGCTGGTTTCTCAAGTCCAGTATCAGAAGTGGGAAGTTCCATCTCCTCAAAGAAGAAAAGGAAGTGGGAGGATCATGTGAAGAAAAGAGGTGGCAGTCCAGGCCACTCTTCCAGGCAATTTTCGTCTGCGACTTCTGATGCGAGATCGGTTGTGTGACACCAGTGTGGGAATCCCCGACACATCTAACTAGTATGTTCACTTTCTCCAAATCCTTTTTACTAGTGTTGACGTATGGGGCATTTGTAGCGCTTCTGCAATGTGTCATGTTCACTCCCGAGTGGGGTAGGGTCAGTGGCTTTAAGAGGAGTTCTAGTACAGTCAGAGCCATCAAGGACTGGGGGATCTCAATTTGGAAGTCATGGTGGTAGGGCTTGGTCATCTTATGGGCAGAGCCAGTTTTGGGCACATCCACAAACTAGTAGTCATCCTCAGGTAGAGACCTGACATCTCCATGGAGTGGATCAGGCACCAGCAGTATCAGAGTCGGGATCGTCAACAGTTCGAGGTACAGTTATGATCGCATCTTCTATAGCTACTACTCCTTTTGATATTGGAACCCTTATTTCATTTATTTCTACCCATTTTCTGGACATTCAGAATTTTCCAACTGAGTTGATGTCTTTTTCAATTGAGTTGGTGACACTTCTGGGAAAGAAGAAGGAGTAGGGCCTCAGGTTCCCCTTGTGTGTGCTTTCCATGTCAGGGGTTGAGATGGAGTGGGACTACCTGGTTCTTGATATTTAACTATTTGACATAAAACTTGGCATGGATTGCCTAGTACACTTCCATGCACACATTGATTTCTACAGGCGGCGAGTGAGTTTCACGGCACCTGATGGGAGTTGTCGGGTTTTTCGGGGAGAATGGGATCCATGGTCGGGTCGGGCAGGACCTCCACTCCCAGAGTTGGGAAGTATTACCTTCAACTTTTCATCACTTGTGCTAGAGGATGATCCTCTTTCTTCTGGATGTTCACTACCTCATGTTGTTAATGATTTTACGGAGGTATTTCCGGATGATTTCTCAGGTTTTCCTTCGAAGCGGGACGTGGAGTTTTCGATTGATCTGGCACCAGGAACACATCTGATATCTCTTCCCTCTTATAGAATTTTCCCCACCGAGTTGAGGGAATTAAAGATACAGTCGGACGAATTAGAATCCAAAGGATTAAATCACCTGAGCATCTCTCCTTGGGTCACTTATGTGTTGTTCACAAAAAAGGCTAACAGATCCCTCTGGTTGTGCATTGACTATCGGAAACTGAATAAGGTAACAATTAATAACAAATACCCTTTGACAAGAATAGATGATTTGTTCAATCATTTGAATGGGTAAACGTTGTTCTAAAAAATAGACTTGTGTTTGGGATATCATCAGCTCATGGTAAAGGAGTCAGATATCCCAAAGATAGCCTTCCAATGCAGGTACGACCACTTTGAGTATTTGGTCATGCCTTTCGGATTGACCAATGCTCCAGTGGTCTTTATGGAACTCATTAATAGGGTGTTCCATAATTATCTTGATTCTTTCGTTGTGGTGTTCATGGATGACATTCTAGTATACTCTGGCTCCAAAAAGGAACACTAACATCACTTACGGATCATCTTGGTCACTTTGTAGGATCACCACCTCTATGAAAAGTAGTCCAAGTGCACTTTATGGATTAGAAAAGTCAGGTTAATTAGGCATGTGATCTCTTTGTAGGGGGTTTCAATGGACCCTGAAATGATTATTGTGGTTATGTCTTGGGAGCATCCAAATAATGTGTTTGAGATCGGGAGTTTCCTTGTCCTGGTTAGTTATTATAGGCGATTCGTTCGGGATTTCTCTCGAATTCCTTCATCGATGACCATGCTCACGCGAAAAGGGGTGAAGTTTTTATGGGTTCTATAATGTCATGCTTCTTTTGAGGAGATGAAGAGGAGTTTGACTACTTCCCCCATGGTGATTTTTCCATAGGCTGTAAAGAGATATCTTGTTTATTATGATGCTTCATGTATGGGTCTTGGTTGTGTGCTTATATAGGATGATCACGTGGTGGCGTATGACTCTCGCCAACTCTGACCACACGAAAAAAGAAACTACCCAACCCATGACTTGGAGTTGTCAGTGGTGATTCTTGCTTTGAAGACTTGGCATCACTACCTCTTTGGGGAGATGTTTGTGGTCTACTCTAATCACAAAAGATTGGCCTATATCTTCTCACAGAAGGGCCTCATCTTGAGGAATTGTTGTTGGATCGAGTACTTGAAGTGGTTCAACTTTGACGTTGTCTATACCCCTGGAAAGGATAATGTGGTGGCCAATACATTGAGCAGAAGAGTACTAGTGCAGGTAGTGATGGGTGGACTTTGATGGGGCTCTTTTCTCAGATGCATGCGGAGACCAGGGAAGATAGTGGAAGGGAATTCTTGGCAAGCATCTAGTTTACTCCTTCTCTGTTGGAGTTTATTCAGTGGGAACAACCCAGTGATGAGATTTTTCAGCAGTTTAAGCAGTTTCTTCACGGTGGGGATACATCCACTGATTATTCATCGTCTCCCAAGGGCATCTTGTGCTTCAACGGCCATTCAGTAGTGTTGTTATCTCTGCAGAAGGTGGTGATGGAGGACTTCCAACAGTCTCAGTGGGTTTTCTATCTAGGTGCCACCAAGATGTATTATGATGTCCATCAGTAGTTCTGGTGGCCTGGTTTGAGATGAGACATAGCGGATTTTGTATCGAGATGCTACACATGCCAGAAGGTGAAAGCAGAGCATTAAAGGCCCTTCAGTTTGCTCCAACCATTACCCATTCCTACCTGGAAGTGGGACGAGGTTTCCATGGACATCATTTTTGGCTAACCTCGTACACCTTGGGGTAATAATTCCATTAGGGTGGTGATTAATTGTTAGACCAAATCATCCCACTTTATTCCCATCAGAGATACAGGTAAAGTGGATGAGTTGGGCCGTTTGTATCTTCAGGAGGTGGTGAGACTCCATGGTGTTCCATCAGAAGTTGTCTCATATAGAGACCCATGTTTCACTTCTCGGTTCTAGGAAGGCCTTCAGAAGACCTTGGGGTCTCAGATTAAGATGAGCACAACATACCGTCCTCAGACAGATGGTCAGATAGAGTAGGAGAATCAGATTTTGGGGGACATGCTTCATGAAAGTGTCTTGGACTTTGGAGGATCTTGGGATACCCATTTGGAGATGTTTGAGTTTTCTTATACTAATAGTTACCAATCCACTCTTTGAATGGCTCTTATTGAGGCGTTCTATGGTCGGCCATGTCGGTCCCTCTGTGTTGGGCTGACATAGGTGAGACTTCACTATTGGGGCCAAGCATTGTGAAGGAGACTTCTAAGAAGGCCAAATTGATCAGGAAACACTTGTTGAAATCTCAAAGTCATCATAAATCTTATGCTGACCGGAGGCGTCGAGACCTCGAGTTTTTCATTGGTGATAGGGAATTCTTGAAAGTGTCCCCTCGTCTGGGCCATCGTCGATTAGGGAAGCAAGGGAAGCTAACGCTGTGAATTTTTGTACCTTTTCAAGTCACCGAGCATATTGGAAAGGTGGAATACATGTTGGTCTGAACTTATCAGTTGATTTCCATCCATGACATCTTCCATGTCTCCTAGTTGTAGAAATAAAACCCGGATTTGTCCTATATGCTGAGTTGGGATGAACTGGAGATAGAGTCAAACTTGTCAGTTTTTGAGTGGCCAGTGAAAATATTGGACTCCCAAGAGAATGTGATTCTAGGGAAGTCTATTTTTATATTATGAGTTCATTGGAAGTATGGTAATGATACACATGAGACAGGAGAGTGGAAGTCATGGGTTGAGGAAGAGTATCCATTCCTATTTTTCGATCAAGCTTCAGGTTGACTTTCCGGGATGGAAAGTTTTCATGGTGGGGAGAATTGTCACATACATGACATATTTTAGAGTTATTTTTCATTTATTTTTCATTCATGATTTTTTGGGGGGGTTTCCCAAGCTTTTATGGTAGAATTGGTGAGTTTTTGTGAATTGGGCCAAACTGTGAGCCCAATTCCAGATTTAAAAATAAATTTTGTTTCTTTGATAACTTTTTCATTTTTTAATATTTTTCACCCATTCCAATTCCTAAATGGAATTACCTGACATATTAACACCAAAATTGTAATTTGGATCCTTTAAAAATCCTTAACCAAGGTGTATATGGGTTTTTATTTAAGGGATTCGTCCTGTCCGGAAGCCCAATTCCAATTTTAAAAATAAAATTTGTTTAATTAATAACTTATTAAATTGTAAGGATTTTTCAGTGATTTCAAGCCTCACCGACACCCATTGAACCTATCCGATATTCCAAAATCCTCCCACCCACCTTTGAGCTCATATACATCGCGATTGAGTGTAGAACATATTAGGGTTTCTAAAATCGTCCACATTAGTGGAGGTGAGATCTTTCCTTCATAAAACCCTCAATTCTTACTCGTTTTCCTCCATTCCAATTCCTAAATGACATCCTCATCTTTTTTATAAATACCCCTTAATTTTGGATGTTTTTCAATTTCATATTCTGATGTATTTGGATAGATTCCTTCAAGATCCCTCAAGTAAGTTAGTCAATTTCGTTCCTCTTTCAAATTGCTTAGAGTTTCATTCAATTTGATTAGGGTTTCTTCCCTTTTTCATGAAGTACCAAATGACCAGGGGGTAGGGTTTCGAACATAGGGTTTAACCATGGGGTTTCTTGGTCAATTATTGTGGTTTTAGGTTTGTGTAATGTCCTTCTTGGAGTGGTGGTGGTGCGACTTGATTTTCACACGGTAATTCAAGGGTTTTCATTACTTTGGTAGGTGATTCCAATGTTTATAAAATCTATGTTATTATCATGATGTATTTATTATAATTTTATGCCTGTTTCATTTGATTAAAGATAAAAAATGATTCTTAGTGTTTTTTTAATTGCAAGTGAAATTTTAATGCCAATTTCATGTGAAATTTGGGGGTTTTCATATAAATCTTTTGTTGGTTCATTAAGGGATTCCATATAATTATTTAGTTGATTTTATTGAACTTTATTAGGGATGAAAATAATTTTTTCAATTTTATTATCCCTTTTTTCCTACAAAATTGTATATGGGTGACGTTTGTTAAGAAAATGATTTCCAAGTAGCAATTTGGTGTTGAATTAGGTTCTTTACATGGATATTATATGTGATGCTTATTGGGGGTTGTTTTATAACTCATGTAATGGGATTAAAGAAATTTATATGGTGAAGTTAATTATGTTTTGGATAATGTGAGTATGCACATGGTGTTAAAGTGGGATTTTCAAAGAGTTTTGGGTGCAAAACAAGGAATGATTTGGAGAAGTTGTTTTTATTGAAACTCAAAGTGTTTTGTTGTGTGTTTTAAATGGCATAAAATGTGTGTAGCTACTGTATTGGTTGTGTGTGACCAGTAGTGGTGTTTTACATGAATATGGATATGTTTTTAATTCTGAACTGTTTTGAGCATAATGGGGGAATCCCGGGTACCTAGGTGGGGCGGATGTGTACTAGTACGGCTAGTGGAATGGATGGATTTTGTCCCTATTTCACCTAGAATTTGGATAAAAAAAACTCTAACTAAACTATGTGGATTATTATTGGGGACCACTAGGTTTTGGGTATGTTCCCTTATATTGGCACATGCACGAGAATGGATTTTACTATGGTTACATTACACTGAGTTATGAGGTACATGGGGCCCGAGACTATCTAGGGTCTAGGAGTGTTCCAGATTTTGTTTCTCATTGTGTTCACAGTATTTGCCCTTGTATTGGGGTATTTTTGGAATTAAATTAGAGTACCTAACATTTATATTCAAATTTGTGAACATTCTGAATATTTTAGCATGAAAAATGTTTTCAATTGAAAGTTGCATTTCTTGGATTTTATCACTGCTTTTCTTTAGGTATTAAAACTGCTAGCTTTTTCACATTGTATAGCATGATTTTTAGAATAATTGGGTGGTATCCTATTGGTATTAGTCTCACACCATACTTACACCCCTTGGGCATATGTATACTTTATTATGCCTGACTCAGGTAATGGGAAGGCTATGGGTGATGGCGGCTCATGGTGTTAGTTCTCATCCTTGGTGCGGAGTTATAGAGATGGCTTGTGGGTGATGACCCCTTGTCATGTGGAGTCCTTGGGGTTGTCTTGATATTGTCTTTATTTGTATTTGAACCAACTGTATTTTCTTTAATCCAATATATTCAGATCTGGTTTTTTCTTAATACTTGTTTGGCTCAAAAATTTCAGATTTATATTCTGGATTGTTTTTAATGTTTTATACTTTCATACTCATGTAAATCATTCCCAAACCTAAATTAATGATACCCAGGAACTTGTGTAGGCCCATGGGGATAGGTAATTACATTCGAGCATTGCCACAGTCTGGTTTTGGTGCCGGTATTGGTGGAAACCAGAATCGGTTTGTGACATTATCCTATGATTACAATCATCTCAATATTTTTCACTAAGGTCTTATAGACCTAATACCAAAGGTTACTAAACTAGTATCCAAAAACCAATAAACCATACTCTTATACAGACTAATGTGACCCAAGTTAAGCATGTCTTTATTCTAAATAATTTACATAATTAAAACATTACATTACATAATAAAATCAACATATCAAGAATAAAAAGGTATAGTGTCTTTGGATATTAACTACATGTGCTACTTATTTTACAATACTTGTAAAATTTTCCCCATAATTTCATTATAATATATCTTCTTATAAACACATCCAAATTTTAACTCAACCTCATTCCCTAGGAAATTGAAACATAAGAAAGGTGTGTGCTCAAACACCCAAAAAGAGAGAAATAAACATGTCAACATGTTTCTAATGATGAGATCATATTCATATGAGAAACATAAATAGGATAGAAATATTCAATTAAAATAACATGTAACCATAAAAACAATAAATATGGAATGATAATAGAATAAGTAATCACATATTATAAAACAAATAACATGGCATAAATACTGAAAAAATACATGAGACTTAAATCATGATCTAGGTAATATAAAATATTCACAAATCAAAGTATTTCTTAACTAGAATAAGCATAAAAACACAACCCTGTAGATCCAGAATCACCACCTATTTCCCATAAAGTATTATAAATCAAACCTATTTTTCATAGAGGATAATGCATCAAAACCTTTTTCCCATTATAGATCAATAATCCAACCTATTTCCTATTAATGATCAAGCATCACTACATGTTTCACCATTATCTCACGAGATTTAAATCTTAATTAAATTTATTGGAGGTATATATAGGTCTCACCCATCACATAAATATTAATCTCATAATTTTTAAAATATAAAAACATCTAATCATCAAATCATTAAAACCTATGAATAACAATGGGTTTCCAATTACATTTTTAAAGGTATCACATAAATTAAAACAAAAACTTGATCAATTAACACCAATTTCAATCACCCAAAATAGTAAATTTATAATATCATTTGGATGGTGATTTATAAAACATGAAATCATAGAAAATTGATCCATTTTGATATAAAGAAGAAATTAAAAGACTAATAATAAAAAAATCATGAAAATTGTTATGATTAAATGGAAAATAAAAGGATCATATGAATTGATATATAATTTTATTTCAAAATAATAAATTATAATATTGTTGGAGTGTGAAAACATGAACTTAAAAGAAAGATACATTTAAGATAAATCAATATATAAGAGGATGGAAATTACTAAAGACATATTTTTATTTTATAGAAAATAAAAACATTCATGGAAAGTATTTTTAATAAGAAATAATTTTCCATTTAGAGATAAATTTTGACGTCATAAGTAAAAGGAGATCATTGAATATAGGGAACCATTGAAGGTAAAACTATCTAACTCAAAGAAAGATATTTGAGTTTCCAAAGTCCCTTACAACTCAAAGAATGTTTAAAAAATATGAGTGTTCATTTAAAAAATGGTTCTTAAAATATCATAAAATGTAAGTTGATAGTCCCATATGAAATCAATAGGTAATTCAATAAAATATTACAAATAAAAAATGTGTATAATAAGAAGTATGTGTCAAGGGATTGGAAATTGAGACTAGTAACCCTTAACTTTTATCTTTGTTTCCTTTAACTCGGTCTAAAATATTGTATAATAAGAATTAATATATTAATTACTTATTTGATAACCTTACTCATACCTATTACACTTTATAATCTTGAATGATATTATATTTGGGTCTTCACAACATGAAGATATGACATGGAAAATAAAGTAGCATAACAAGTACAAAAGGGATCATGGAATGGGATTAATGATAGATAAAGGGAGTATCTCATCCATAGGGAATCATTTGGATATTAAATGTTTTATTATGAACACATATAATCATAATCATATAAAAACTAAAAGTCTTATAACCAAGGAAGTTCTTGAATTAGAAATTGTTAGGAAGGAATCAAGGAGTGTTTTTTGGAATCATGATAGGTATACAAAAATTTATTTTGAAATGGTTTTAATAAGAGAAAAGGGTAGTATCGCATCATTAGGGAATCATTTTTAATGTAATATATTGATTATGAACACATGAAATCTTAATAAATTGAAAATACAAGGTATTATCTCAAAATAAGTGCTTGAATAAAAAGTTGGAGAAGGAGGAACCATACATTGATAAGTAGCTTCTTAAATATTTGGAGTACTCATTATAACCATAGTAACTCCATTGTAGGACTTTAGAGATAGATGTGGATGATAGAATGTGTGGGAGTGATCCCCTTTTAGAGGTGAAAATAGTATATTTTCTTGGAAATTATAGTTTGGTAATGGATGAGAATGGTATAACATGGGGGTTATATGTGTTTGGTGAGGTAGGTGAATTCTGTGGGTAAATATTAATGAGACATGTAGGTATTGATTTAAAACCTATCAAATCTATTCTAGAAGTTTTATGTGTTAAATTGATTTAGTAAAATTGGAGCCACATTAGATTTCTTGTTTTAACACTTATTAATCTTGACTAAAATTTCACCATGGTAATTATTTTTCTACAAAAAATTTAAGATGTCCCTTCATACTAAATATATATGTGACTAAATTTAATATGGAATCCATTTAATCTAATTAAATTTTTAAATATGATAAAATTAACATTTAAAACATTTAATTGGTTGAAAATATATTTTTATAGAAAAAATGTTGTTTAAATCATTAAGTGTTTTTAATCTTATTTAACATTGATTTCTAATTAAAAAATTCTTAATTTTTTTATATATGTTTAAACATATTATTTGAATCTTCATTTTAAGATACATTTATTTATTAAAAAGATACTCAATATTTAGAAGTTTATATTTAATTGAAAAATAATTATGTTACTGAGGTAACTGGTTTTTATCTTAGAAACTTATCCTTTATGATAAAAATAATAATATTCACCATATTATATAATTTGGTCCAAATGATTCCAAATTTGAAATCCATTTAATTTTATTCTATTTCTATATGTGATAAAAATTATTTTTAAAATAACATGTATATAATGTATTAAAACAAATCATTAAATAAATATGAATTTAGATTTAAAACAATAATTATAGATTTTTAAACTTGAATAAATATTTTTAAAATTTTTATATAATATATAAGATGTATATTTTTCTATAAAATCATTTCATATATTTCAAAATTATTATTATAAACTAATAATTCCATAAAAGGGATGATATTTGTAAAACCAATATATTAAACTATTCACCTACAAATCAATTTTTTAGAAGAGAAATAGTAAATTGATCCTAATATAATATTTACATGATAAATCCAAAATTGAAGTTAATTTTTTCAAATCATTTTCCTAAAATTTAAGACAATTATTTTTTACTAAAAACATAAAATATAGTGAAAAATATTTTATGTAAGAAAATAAAATTTGGTATATTATCTAGTATTATTCATGTTTCATATAAATTAATAATTAAATTAGTGTTAATCCTTTATTCATACTAGAATGTATTATAATTTTAAAAAATAAAAATGATTTTAGTGGTTTCATAGATTCCTTAATTGAATCAAAATTTAAAGTGATTATTTTTTGTTCTTTTTGAATATATATTTTTATATATCTCATAATTCTATTAAAACTTCTTATACCTGTCAATTATAGGACTAACTTATAATGTTTTATACTTGTTTGGTTTTTGTGTTGGATGTAAAGAATTATATTGAACAAAGTATTTATTTAAGGAGAAATATTTTACTAAAATTCAGGTTATCGTATTGGCGTTATCTCATATATAGATAAAATGGACCAATATAGATAACTGTTCAATCACCACCCTTATGGTATTCTTCCCTCCCGGAGTCTATGATAGTCAAATGATGAAGTACATGGACACCTCATCCCATTTCCATATCGGTATAGAGACATGTTGAAGAAAATCGGAAGGCTTTTGTTGTTTGAGCTTAGTCTCCTAGAATATATTGCAATGAGATATGAAATCAATTATATCCTACTTTAAACTAGGATAGCAGAACCTATACATCATATCATAATACATCTTAGTATTACTTGGGTGAAAAACCCACTGATATAAGTGAAAATATTCCTATAAAACCATTCTCATAATAAAAGTAATACAAGTCAAATTATAAAGAAAATAATACCCTCTAGAGAGAGATACCACTTAATGATGGTCACCCCTCTATTTAATGAATCTCGTATACTCTAGAAATAACTGTCTCACTACTGGAACTGTAATACCAGCTCAAGTAGAGATGGTCTCAAATGATAACTCACTATAGAAACATTAGGCTCTTATTCCTTTGTATCCAAGTGTGTATTATAGAAGAATTACATGAGGTTCTATATTCATCCATTGACTCATTCATAGTCTGAGAGGGAAACTTCCTACTGAGGTTGTTGGTAACAATATTCCCATTTCCATAGTTATATCCAATGTTAATGTAAAATGACTAAATAAAATTGACACACCACCTCATCCTAAGGTTCGGGTCCTTCTAAGAAAATATATAGATCATACATTTATGGCCATAATAGATGGGGAACCTTTCCCTAAAAATTTTATAATAGAAACTCTTAAGGGTGTGCATGAGTGATGAAAGATCTAAACATGGTGTGGAAGTTCTTCTCAGTAATCCAAGAGTGATGAGAGGAATATTACACCACAAAAACCACATATATAATATATTAACCAAAACATTCATCTAAGGAATCACAACACACATTGTAGTCAAGCCCTTTTTCATAAAAGATAAGGATATGTGATGAGGTAAAACTATAATTACCTACCTATGGATCCACTAAACTGGTTCTCTGGGTCAGAGACCAATGTATTTAGTTGTGCCTCCCAATAAAAAAAAGTCTACTTACTACCATCCTTGGTCAATTGGGTTATAGTGGGGAGAATATACCCTCTGGTGATAACAAAAAATGATAAAAAAATAGCATTTCATAAGAGTTCAACTAAACTCAATGAAATAAATATAAAAAAATAGTAGTAATGAGCCAATATAACATTATTTACGAACAATATAATATCTAAATTCCATGAAAGTCCTAAATAATCATGAAATATCACATTTGGTCTGATACTATATGTATATAATAAAAACAACAAAAAATATCTCCAACTCGATAAATAGGAACCAACTAGTACATATGCCACAAACTATATCACCTATATCATGCACCCTCGACACATCCCTTCTCACTATGGTCAATACCACGAGCCTAATCCCTTTCCTACACTAAAATACATAAATTTTGAATTCATCCTAAGGGGCTCATGTATGGTGTGAGTATGAAATCAGTAGGCCACCACCAATGTGTACCTAACTTATATTTATACATATAATAGTGTATGAAAAACATAAATAAATGGAAATTAATCACACACATCACATAACCCACTTTACTTGTACTCAATATCCATCATTGAGCCTTTTTATACTTTTTCCAATTTTTGAGTGGAAGGATGTATCCGTGATAATTCATACCAGAAGAACCCTTGGTATATCATCCAAATACATACCACATGCCATCATGTGCCAATCATTAAAACATTAACAAAATTTCACCTCCTACCTTCTTCTCCAAGAATCCTCAATAAGTTAGTCTGGAATCCTAACAGCATGCCTATAGACATATCAAAAGTCCCTTATACTTCAACTTGTTCAATCACCATCAGCTCAGTTTCCATTCATCCTAATGTATAGTGATACCCATCCTTCATTGGTCATGCCCAATCATCCATAGAGTAATGGTGAGCCCAAACCCTCATATGATGGTCTCACACAGCATCATTCATGACCATATATAGAAAGTAATTCCTCTGAACTGATGGTCATCACCATCCCTTAAGCTCTGATATCTACTGAGGCCTCCACTCATATCAAGTGGACTAAACCACCTCATTGGTCCCTTATCCTATGTGTGCATGACCTCAACAATGTTATCAAAAAACCACAATGAGTGGAAATCTCTAAAAATCCTATTACACACCTCTAATGAACCTCCATCACTACCAAATCTAGTGATCAATATCACCCAAGGTCTCATGGGCCACGCCCCACACATTCCCATGGAACCAATATATCCTTAGGGTCACTTTAATGAAATCCCATAATTGAAAAAATCCTTCCAAACCAAACAAAATACCTCGTTTCACACTTGTCATTCGATATTAGGCTAAAACATACCCTATAATACATGTGATTACCCATTAGAACCTCTCAGGGACAATATAAAATTAAAATATAATAAAACTGGTCAGATCCAGACCACCCCATTTACTCCAATTTAATACACATTAAAAAACACATGTATAATCAATAGAAAGCTATAAACCACCTAAATTATACCTAAATATGACTGATCATCGAATATCATCCTATGATTTCTTTTTATATGGTGAAAATTAGAAAAAAAAGATAAAATCTCTAAAAAAATAGGGTGTAATGCCATAAACAATGAAATACCTTAAGAGAGTGTAAGAAAATAAAGAATAATGGAGAACGAGCATTAGAATTACTCCAAGATACCTCCTATATTGAATATTTCCAAAATCCACTGAGAGATGAGGGAGAAATCTCTCGGAACCCTATGCAGAAGAAGAATCCTATGTTACTTCTTCTGGACGAATGGTCTCTCCCCCTCCCTGTTTCTCATTTCTTTATTTTTTTTATTTTTTTTCTATATTTACATATTCATCATGTGAAAATGTAGTTCAATGCATGAAAACATATGAAAGAGGGGATCTCCCCTGGATATATAATTTGTATCATTAATTACAAATTCATGACATGAATTGCTACTTGTTGTAACCAATTCAGCCTGTAGGTTATACGATTCACCAGGAACCTCCACCAAGTCACTACCAACCCCTGGAAAACCTAAAAAACCTTAAAATATAGGTGTTTAAGACTTTATTAAACCAATACTTACACCCAAAAAAATCAATGATCTCATATCATCCCCACCTTATAATATCTTATCCCCGACTGACTAGAGATCTCACTCTTCCATAGCATCATGATATGCACTATATTATACAATGATATGATACCAAACATATATATCTCATTTCAAACATCTCAGACCATCCCAATTACACACTCAATAGGAAAATTCCACTTGTTGTGATCCCTACATTAGGAATCACCTACCTTATTACTTTACAACCCATTTTCCCATGTCATAATGGTTCCACACCGACCATCCTCCCAAACACATGTGTCCCAAACTTCACATACCATTAGTCCTATATATAGTCAAATCTTAATATTATATTTCATTCACTTATGATGCCTATAAATTATTTCATCATATTTGAAGCCTGAAATTCCTACATCACATTAGATTCTCAAAGGGTCAACCCTCATATTTAATGCCCCCAATAGTTCCTTGATGTAAATAGTTCCACTATCTATCATGCACCATTATTAATGCTCACATATTAACCAAAACCTAGAAAATTCACCTATAATATGTGAAACTCATTCACCCATGTATATCACACAAATATATAAATAACATGACCATGGTCATAGAATAACTCTAACCATCATCAGGCCCCCAACCTACTCTAAACTAGTCATCTCAACTATATGCAGTTTGCCTAAATCATAATTACCCAATGTTTTTCCTCCTTGTGAATTTTTACCCACTACTATACACTACCAACAATTACTTTTATATCTCTCCATTCCTTGTGTAATAATATCCCATATAACATTTCCTAGTACCACACATAATCCCACCTTACATCCATATGTATAACCTGGTCCCTGACTCCCAGTTTTATGAGATGTCTTTTGAAAAAAAAACTCTCTAAATGGACATATTTCAATATGCCTAACACTCCTTTCAATCCTACTCACACTGAGATTGAATGTGAATGGGATACCCACACAAAAATCATATCATCGATGATCCAATCCCTAGTGACCTCCCCAATTCTTTGACCTGACTACCCTATTACGACTCCTTCAGGCCACACTTCCAACTACCCATATCACCACTGCCTAACTCACCTAATTCCACCACCCATCTCAGTAAATTCTTATCCATCATGTTCCCCTAAACTATCAATGCCTAATTTATTGACTCTAAGAATGAGTTCATTATAAATATGTTCAATTTTAGCCTGATGGTATACATCAAACCATCCTTGAACTATCTCTCTATACATATGTCATCTCCTTCCATACTGGATGAAAAATGTGATAGATCCATGAACCTCCCATGTAATACCCCGAGATTTTATGAGAAATAATCTTTTTAATTTCGTTGATGTCTTGTTTTGTATGCTACACCAATATTATCTTGTGCTACATGAAATACCGTATTATCTTGTATTATACGCAAACAATATACTTGTCTTGTGTTTCACACAAGAGCGGCCTTCCTCAATAGCGTGTGTTTTACACAATACCGAGTTTCACTAAACAACGATATATTGTTATAATATTATTATGAACTAGCCTTTATGAATATTATTAACCACATTTTGAATTTTATAACATATAATTCATCTTACACATATTCTAGAACATGGTATGAGAACAAAATAAAATTTTCAGGTAAAATAAGTACTTTTCAAAAAATGCAATTTTGTCGCCTTTTGATGCACACCCACATTAAATAAATTTTTTGACATGTTTATGAGTTCAATTTGAAAAAATAAACTTATTGATTGCAATAATTATATAAAAATTTACTCTGGATAATTTTTTAATATTTTTCTGTTAACATTCAGATTTTGATGAATAGTAAAAATATGCTAAGTTTTAATTAAAAACAACTTTTTTCATCAAGATAGTTTATATGGTAAAATTATAATATTGAATGGTTTTAAAGTATAAATAAAATATATTTTTACAATTTAATATAATGAAATTAATTATCATTAAATTTACATTGAATTCATAAGTAAAAACATTTCAATCTTTTGCAATGTTTTAACTTTTAAAACCAGTTTTCTCAACAAAGGGATTAATTTTAATTTAAATACTGAAACTTCTGTGTTTTGAATATGTAAAAATGGATTCTATATTTGGAATCAGTAGGTCCAAATTATGTTAATAAGCTACTTTTTGTTTTTAGACATTATGAATAGTAACTACGGTAAATTTTATTTATTACACTTAAAGATAAGTTGGGTAATTAAGGGTAAAAATAATATTATAAAATTACCCTAACGCCTTCCAAAATTCAATTAGTTGAATAAAAGTCAACCCATATCACCTAAGGGTCAGAATAGATTCATTTCATGGACTTTTGCCTATGAAAAGGATGTAATTATTATTAAAACCAAATAAAGTGACAACATGTCACTCTCTTATATTTTATAAGTGTAATAATTTTAATTGAGTGATAAACTTAATAACAATTCGAACATAAATAGTCACCAAAAATATAATAAAATTATCTACATCATGTAAATTTATTTATAATTTTTAGGGATTAAATAATTATCATTAATGGTGACACAATAGTGATGTAGAAATTATTTTATTGATTGAAATATCAAATAAATGGTTTTAAAAATATTAAAATAAATTTTATATGAACTTATTAATGTGCTAAAGAAATTTTTTAGATGAATATGACATGTTAGTAATCTATTAAATATTTTTTTATCGAATATATCTTCTCTTAGGATTTTATTTAAATTCAAATAAATGAATAGTACCAAAATTGACACTATTGATATTTTATAAAAATAACATATTATAAAATTGTTTAAAAATCACAAAAATATTTAAAAATTATAAATGGAAATTTATATGGTATAAAATTTAATAAATTATCCAATTATTGATAATTCGCAACACATAAGTAAGTATTTATAACAATTTAAAATTTAGAATATTATTACCACAAATAAGATTAAATAGATTAAATAGATTAAATAAGGATAAATCAAATTGATAAGGTATAAAATAATTTCCCGACATGTCTAAATTTTATTATCTTATGAGATTAAAACCCTATATCATCTCATATTAAAATATTTTTGAGTTTTTTAAGTGGGGTTTGATTTTATTATAAATTAATATTTTGGAGGTTTCCAAAAGTGCCCCTCTCCTCTCTTATAAAAGGGCACCTCCTCCCTCTCTTATTCACAACAATTGTAGCCTTAAAGATCGGCCAAACCCTATAAATTTATCTTATACACTTCCCTAGAAACATACTTGAGGTACTGGTATTCTTCAAAGACCAACTTTAGTGCCCAAATAAGAGGTTTTTAAGAGGCACGTCAAAGAAGAGGTAATATCCTTTAATGATTCTTTCAAATTTATTTATTCTTCTACTTGCTCTTATTTTTTTGTTTCATTATTATGTAATAATATCAGTATCACTAATATACTGATATGTTATTATAAATATGAAACAACCATATTTCATCATCTATCTATCCTACGGAAAACGAAATCACCACGCGTGCGTACGTACAGAATACCGTCTCCATGTCATGGTGTAATCTGTTTTCCCCTACCACCTTACTTGGATGGGTATAATGATGTAAAGAATAACTATATATGATTATTATAACATCATACTAATTATGATATATTATATCATCCACTCCAATTCCATTCAATAATTATGGGTACGATATCATTACTCGTGCATACGTACGGATTACCGTCTCCATGACGCGATGAGATTCATTCTTCATGTTAACCATTCAAGAATGATTATAAATCATATATAATAAATAATCATGAAATATATGACATAATAATGACACTGTATATATGTACATATATGTTTCATTTACTTAATTTCATTCAATTCAATAAGGAAATGAAAACAACGTTCATGCGTACGTACGACCTACCGTCTCCATGAACAGTGTATTTCATTCCATTTATCGATCTATCATATATCTTTATATGGTGAATATATATTATATATAAATCATTTTTTACATTATATAATTAATTAAATCGGGTTATAAGTAATAATATCAAGAACAACAAGTCCAAACACGAATGAAAAATGAAACGATTTTGCCCAAAACGCTGCTTTATCATGGAATTGAGAAAAGAACGGGTAATATAAAGTCATAAGTGAATCATATATTCTATCGTAAATATTATTATGGTTCTTTTACAATTTAATAATATGTTTAAACCCACTATATAGGAGTTTGAGACACGTATGGATGAAATTGGACCTAAGGTAAGGGATTATTTCGTCTCACTTTTATTTCTGTGAGACATATGCCTTAATCACCATCTATTTCTTTTGTATGGTGTTTATTCTTCCCATGAATGTTTTAAGATTTTTATTATAGAGGATATGATATTTACACAAGAATTTAATTTTCTTTATTTTATGAAACATATGATTTCACCGATTATACAATGTAAGGGATAATTATTCCAATCTCTTTCTTATCTGAGATTTTTTATTCGTAAGTATTTACTGGGGTTATATTTATCATTCATGTCCGTGTTTTATAAAAATGTTTTCATAAAGAATTTACTATTATTCCATGTATGTTTAAAGTCGTGTTTATCCATTTTTGACTTTTACTATATACTATGGAAGGAATCTTTCTTTTGTTTACCATATGAGGTACTTTTTGACTTTTCTGGAAAAAGTACACGAAGAATGTTTTATTAACTTATACGGTATGAATGGATTTTTACAGTTTCATAACTACTTATTTCAATGAAGCTTATTATACATGATTTCATGATTATTTTTAACACAATTTTTTTATTTTAAAATTTCATTTCATTTTGAGAAAAGAAAATGATTTTGAAGAAAAAAGGATATTTTCCTCAATAATTCATTCCAAGTGTTTTATCAAAACCATTTTCCATATAAGATGAAATTATTTAATATGTTTATGTCTCAAGTATAATTTCTATATTATTTAAATGGTTTCATTTTTCTTATGATGAAATTATATCTATTTATTCTATGTGGATTATGTTATGATGTGATGATGTTTATGAAACCCATTTTATTCATTAGGTTATGATGAATTATTTATGTTTCTTTTGAGTCACATGAAAGAATGATTTCATTATGTGATGGGTGGGACCTATATCTCCATCTAATGAATTGGGTAAATATTTATATCTCATGAGATAGAAATGGCTGGAATGGAAAGGGAATCTGTTTCAGTAATACAGGGCTGTAATGGCATGTAAACTCGGTTCAATAATGGACTTTGTCCACTATAATGGTCTTGGAAGCAATGCCCTGGCTGCTATGGAAATTATAACATGTGCTTAATGGATTCCACAATTACATGTTTTATTCCAATGAAATTTTATCATGATTAATGTTCCTTTATGATCTATGCCTTACGTACTGCCAATATTTTTTTCACAACTCAATATTTTGATGTTTAAAGATTATGTTAATGTTTTTATGTTCAAATGTATATGGTTTATTTTATTTTATCCATTCTGACCCTTACTGAGAATTTGATCTCACCCTTTATATGTTTTCTTTTCCCCAGGATATAAAGAAAGGTTTTAGGTAATAAAACAAAAGGGAAATATCTTTATGGGAGATGTTGAAGATCTTTCACCATGATTAGAAGATTGGGTTCCAAGTTTCGAAAGACACTAAACTATTATGGTCCTTGGGTGTTTTTTTATGTATTAAGTATTCCAAAAAAGTAATGTAATTTCCATGTTCTTCAAGCTTGGGTCTCTACAGTTGGTTTCAGAGGAAAGGTTTAGTTAACCTTTGGAAACTAGGATGCGAAAACTTTAGTGAGATCCCTAGAGATATTTCTATGGTATTTCTAGGGATGTCCCTAAGGTTTAGTATAACTATAAGTTACAGTCATAGAATTATGTTGATGATCACGAATAACCTAGGGTGAACCTAAGGTTTCATGGATTAAAGAATGTGTGATAAGTTATACATCCCATAAGTGACTTTTTATGATTATGTGTTTCCTCGTTATTTTAACTGTTTCTTACACTATGGTTTCTTGTTTTAGATAATGGAGGAAACAAGAAGGAATTCAGTTAAAATTTATTATAATGGAAAAATTGGTGACTATGATCAACAAAATTGTGTAATTCCTAGAGAGAAAGATATTATGATTATGCCGAATCAGTCATTGTGATATATGATTAACAAGGTGAACATTAGTTGTATTCCTAAGTCATCAAATAAGAGGAAGATGGACTTTTATGCATGTTCGAATGGTGAGGAACATAGAGGATAGAAGATTAAGCTTTATACATATCAAGAAGAAGGGAAGAATAACCTTGATGAATATCTCAAATGGAGGGGAAGATGTTATCTTTGTGGGGAAAAGGGGTATAGAGTGACAGACTATTATAGAGTTCAATGTCTTATCTGTGGAGAACATGGGAATTAACCAACTCAATACCCTGACCTAAGAGGTTACTTCTAAATTGAGGAAGGACCGATTCCTTGCCAATCATTGAAGAGGATGTATTGAAGGTATTATATATTGGAATTCAAGAATAATGTTGTTGAGGTACTTTTATGGTATATTGATATATCTATGTATTGGTCCATTGTGGTTTTCTATAAGAATATGGTACCAGTAACCATGAAAAGTGATTGAAATGTTTTTGGAAAGTATATTATATGCACATAATAAAGGGATAAGGAGAAAATAATATTTTTGATAGTATTAATGAGATAATAATTGATATAAGGACAAAGTGATATTATGGTTTGAGTATATAAAAATTTTTAGATTTGGGTATGTGGAAAGAGTTAACTTTTGACATCATTTTTGTTTTCACAAATGTTTCAAGAACACATGATTAAGGTATTCACATGTTTACAATGTTACCAATAAGATATATCTTATTATATGTGGTGGATAAAGGATAGTATTTACATGCTTGGTAGATGTCCTCTCTAGTAATCTTATTCATTATACTATGAGATTGGACAGAAGTATTTTGGATAATCCTAAAGATTGAAATGGATTAAGTTAGACATCAGATAATATTTTTTAAGGCTAGAACTTTTTTATATTATTTATGAAATGTTATAATAGTATAGTTTTAGAAAAAGGAAAACCTGTAGGATGGGAGACAACCCATCGCATCAAACAAGGTTCTAAGAATTGAACCCACAACCGAAGTGCGATAGGCCTTTATCACCTACCACTGGCCTACAGGAAGTTTCTTGTTAGTAGAAATTTGTTTTATTTTATTATGTGGTATGATAGATGAAGTATAAGTCCATTTTTGGAGCCATATATGATTAATATCACCATATATGGACTTATGTATATTTAATAACTTTTTTAATCTTTTGTTTGATATAGATGTAATGACCCATCATTCTATTTCACGATCTACTAACACTCCATGAATGAAAAATTCATCTTCATTTCTTTAAGATATGGTTTATTATTAGTTAAATGGGATGTACTAATTTGATATCATTCTCTATATTACTCTGGATTGTTTATGATTATGTTTATTGAATGGGTTAAGTATTAATATTTTGTATGTTAGTTTTTTTAATATTAATGATTATATTTATTTTATTTCACACCTTTTATATTAGTAATTAATTGGAATTATTTTTTTATGGATGCCAAAATAAATTGCATATCCCTTTTATGTATCAATAATTATAAGTAGAAAGGCCATATTTCTAAACTAAATGGGTTTTTACCCATAGTTTTAAACTGTGTTTTAGAAGGTCTTGATATTATGTTTATGATGTTCAACATTTTTCATTCACACATTATGATATTAGTTATTGATGTTCCATGTGATTATTTTTTTAGTTAGAATATCCATGGTTAATTTTTAAGATCATGTGATTATTTATATGGAGTTATTAGATCATTGTTTATTCCTTCCATATTATGCTCAATTAATTGATTAAATGACATGTGTTTTAGTTATTTACCTTGATATATTGATTATACTTATTTATTAATAATATATTTTCTTGTATGAATAACCTTACTTATCATTTGAGCCTACCACTTTCTTATATTTCCTTCCTTATAATGACAAGATGTGTATTAGATTGATATACAGGGTTAGGCTAGAGAAAAAAATGATACACTCGAAGAAAATAATGTTTTTTGTTTTTTGTTTTCAATTGTAATTTGAGATTCAAGTATGTTCTAGTTTACCAGGATTACTAAACTATATGGTCCTTCAATATATTTTTCCTTGTATATTATGCCAATTCAATAAAGTAAGAACCAACTCTAAGCTAATAGGGTCGGGGTCTACACAACTGTGATGGTATGATATGAGGACATGTGTCCTAAAAACATCACATATTGGATATATAAGTGACATTTTGATATATTATCATAGTGTAAGTGATCTCTCAAGGTTATTAAAATAGTTCTCAGAGAAATCTCATTATTATTCTTGGTTCATGAATAAACCAATATGTCTTACATGAATACCATGTTGAAGGAATATAGGTACTAGTGAAATACCCAATTCATTAGCACCATAAAAAACTAGAGGTTCATTATTCAGGAAAAAAGGAATCACAAGATACTAAATGTTACTATACCTACACTAGAGGAAAGTATTTGAAATATCTGATTCCATTATTTTTTAGTTAGTGGTAGCTAGACAAAATATCGATTTTTGAGTAACATCATGGCCCCTTTAGTGGATCAAATAGATCATCAGTGTTGCGAAATGGGTTTTTAGGTTTAATCATCACCCAGTTTAGAATTCAATACTGAACTCATAAACAAAATGATCAATTGTACTTATTTGGGAAGTGCATAGGGGTTACACATATTGATACACTCATATAAACAAATCATTTAGATTCCAAATCTTCCAATTAAATGTTACCCTAGTTAAATTCATTTAGTTTTACATGGTCGGAAGTTGTTGATATCAGTTGGGTATTTGACACCAATTCTATTGAGTATTATACTTTTATTTCTAGAAGTAGAGATGAAATTTTAGTTATAAATATGTTAGGGAACTCTTTACCTAGTATAGTAAGTACATAGCCTTATTTTTCCTCTTCAAGTTAAACAATATTTGAAAAATGAGGTCCTCTTCAGCTATACATCTTATCCCAATCACCTTAGAAAACATTGAGTTCACATAAGGGATAGTAAATGACACCCACTGATGATAAAAATAAATCTGATCTTTATGATAAACCATCCAATATATCCTAATAATAACATAAAAGATGAATTTTTTTAAAAACAACAAAATCTTAGGCAAACTAAAATTTAGATATAGAAAATATACATTATGGGTATCAAAAACCCTATACCTTTTTCTTTTAGAGTGGCGTTAACCGCTCCATAAACAATGTAATGTGTTCTATAAGAAGATTTAAGAGATTCAAAAAGTGGATTATTATAAAATAGTGAGAGGAATCAATATAAAAAATAAAGTTTTAAAGGATGAAGAAATTAAGATAGTACATATCATAGCTACAAGGTCTTCCTCTATTTATACTAGAGACTCTTCAAAAACATAAAACTTATTCTTATTAAAATTTTATTGTTTCCTAATATGGACCTGAGGTTATATCATCATTTTATTTTATCCATAAGTCGATTTAGTCTTGAATCTATAAGATTATTACTAGAAACCAACTATTACAGAAACATCTAATTTCACCACTAAACCCTTCAGTGCTGAAGATCATAAATCACATTTATATAAATATGAGTACTTATAAAATCATTAATTATAACCCAAATTTTTATATAATAGAAACAAATTTAGAGATGTAGATAAATAATGTTTTTAGTTATCTATTTTTCAACACTGATAGAAATTTAGAGGGCCACTACTAGTCACTGTGGAGGTCATTGGATAATAATACTATTGGGAACCTCTTCTTATTCATATATGAACCTCATTCCACTTCTTTTTCCTCAAATAGGTAAAAATATAACTACCACCAGGAATGGGTGGAATCCTAACCAATACTGACTTTCTTGCCTAACCAATTTCTTCTATCAGTGCCGTATCCAAAACCTCTACATAGTTAGAAAGATTTAGCATGAACAATTGAGATCGTAAATCTACTAATAGGACCATATTACACCTTTACTCCCTTAGATTATAATTTTATACTACCTTAGGTTATAAAGGGAAAATTTCAGAAAAACGGTTAACATACCCCATTATAATCTAGTCCCATTTTAAAAGGGTGAGGCACTCCATGTACATATCCAAAACCATCATTGTTTTGTAAAACTATGATTAAATATGGATTTATATTTCTTCTACTATAAACCCACTTGATTAATTATTATAACCAATAAATTCCAAAACTTTAAAATATGGACTTTAATATTAAAGACAACACACTTGGCTATAGTAGAAAATAGAGTCTCCAATAAGTCAAAGATCCTTTCAATTTTCCCAAACCAATCATCTACTTCCTATAGATCATTCACCCCCTTGAAAGATGGTGGTTTCTATTATAGAAAATATTTTCCTTCATATCTATCTCTACCCTTCCTTACTTTCACTTCTCTTGATTGAGTAGGGACGAGAGCTGCATCTTGGTCCATAGTGTAGACCACACACAATAAATCCTTGATAATATTATAATAGACCATAGTATTTTCCCATAAAAAGTTATTTATAATACATGACTGAGTATTTATTAGAAGTATTATAAGGGTCATGGCATTAAAAATAGAGGAATATAAATTCATCATATGTGGGAAAAACATTAATCCAAATTTTTGAAAAATCATAAATCATAATGATTTCTGAAATAAGACTCAAACATAAGTCAAATATATAAATTTGATGATATCCCCTGGTAACATAAGCATAATTATGATGAGAGATGGCCAGTAACTCACTTGTAACCTACCCCATAAGTCTCGATAGTCCAAACATAATTCTATCATGATTTTTTAAATCACATTAACTAAAATCCTCCTTCGATACAAATTTTCATGAACAAACACATGTCATCCCTGAAATAGAATACGAAGTTATTATATGGAATTACTCAATGGTCATTCCTAATTTCTATGAGATGGATATAATTGCATAAGCATCCAAAACTACTATTGGGAACAATTTCTCAAAAAAAATACATCAATACTAGGATTTATATAGAACAAGATAATAAAAAAAATTACAATAAATAGAAAAAATAAATGAAAACTCTAAAAAATTTTGAAACAAGAAAAGAAACTCTAGATAAAAAATATAGAATGATATTAGTGTTTCTATGGTAAAATAAGTACTACTATAGGGGGAAAACAAAACTAAACCAAAATTTGCAACATGTATTCATGTAAACTATGTGTCAAAATCCGACCATGCCACCACCATGATTCATACCCATCTAAAAGAGAACCCACTGCCTCTAAGCAGTTTCTTTCCCTTCCCTGTATCAAACATAACAAAATCTATAGATAACCATTGTATTCATGTAGGGTGTGAGAGAAAAAATCCCAATAAGATACCACCAAGTGTTTCATAATAATATTTTATTAAAAAACCAATTATTCTCAATTTAAAGGAATAAAATATATTAAAATAATATTTTAATAATTTTACATAATATAGAGAGAATAACCTCCATGAAACATTTTAGTGGAATGGAACAAATAAATAACCAATTTAGAAATAAATAAATCTTGAGCCATGGTAAAGATTCCAATGGTAAATTAGGTTAGGGATAATTAATATCCTCATATATGAAATACCAAGGAAAAAATAACCATGTGAAAACTCACATCCCAAGAACTCATGCATGGGGGTCAAATATCTCCAACATGTGTCTCCCTACCATACCAATGTTTTAGTTAAATTTGTGTCATATATCAAATTCTATACTGGATAAACATACATAGAATTTATTACCCTATATCACCCACCTAATACCAAAGCTTTGATGGGTTATAGCTCTATCAAGGAGGCACCAACATCAAAATTTAAAAACTATTTCAATAGTCATTACATCCATCATAATAGAGATTTATCAACTGGGAATAAACATTCCTTTATAATAAAGTGAATAATTAATTCATTTTCAACATTTAGAATAGTTTTCAATGAATCAGAATAGATCATTTATAAATTTTAAAACCCATTTTAAACATGTGAGAGAAACCATGGTTCATATGAAATGAATTTCATATGAATCCACTTGCAAAAAACACTTGAAATAATCCAAAATCAGATGGGTTTCACAGGTTAAAGAGATAATAAACTCCTAAAAGGAAAGTGAAAACCCAAAACTATAAACCCTCAGTGTGAAATTCAGATATAAAACCCCCTAGGATACCATAGCCTTTAATTATAAGAAAAACACTAGAGAGATGGAGGAGAGACTAATGGAAGATGAGTAAAACCACATAAAAATAAGTTCCTTGGAGATCTAGGTTGATTTACCACGAAAATTGAACTAATAAAAAAGAATGTAAGGAGTCTATATGAGAGAAAAATAATTGGGTTTGAGGCTAAAAAAGTAGATGTGATAATAGGGTTAAATCGAGCTAAGGTCAAACAGGTAAAACAAAAAAACAATTAAGATTATATGGTGGGTTCATGACATTTGAAATGATTCATGATAGGAATATATTTTACTAATATGGTTCACTACATTTATAGGTGGTTGATTTTATGAACTAACATTTATAGAAATTGGGATATTTAATACAATACATTCTTAATATGAATAATTTGTTAACTCCATGAACCACATGAAGTGGTGTTACAACTCCTTCAAAAGGTTTAAACATCTAAAATATGTATAAGATTTTGAAGAGATATAAAATAAATAAAAACAACCATAATTTACCTAAAATAAATATCATGATGTGAAAATATCAATCCCTAGATAAACTTCATAATATTCTCATATCATAAAAAATGATAAATTAAACATATTTTAGGAAGAAGGTAAAAGATGAGATAAAGTTTGAATCCATTAAAAAATGTAATATAATAATTGAGGAAGTTTTAGAATCAAGTAATTCTGATGATGAGGATGATATAAAGACTATAATAATATTATTTCTCTTCTTTATAAGTGATTTAGAAAATTAAAGTTTAAAGGTAAAAAATTAAATAAAATACCACAGTTTTTCAATTGGTATAGAACTAGACACTTTTCCATAGATTTCAAAAGGAATAATGATAAAGATACCAAATTATATGAGGTTGGGAAGTCTCAAAATTAGAAAAATTATAAAATCATGAAAAATTCAAACAATAAGAAAATAATTTTAATAATAAATAAATAAAAAATGTAACTCATTATCCAATAAAATATAATGATACTAATTTCATTACTCATGTTCAAAAGGGTTTTAATTCATCATGTGGTGGTGATAGTGGGATACAAAGGATAGATCATTAATTAAAACTAAAATGTGAGATGAAATATTTTCATGATAAAATTATAAATATCATGAATTAAAATAGAGATTTTTTAAAAGAAAATAGAATTACTGATACTAAAAAAGAGTATTATGATAGAAAAAACATATCTTATTAATGAAATTAATAAGAGTATATTGAATATGGATAATCTTAATAAGATGTTAAGTGTTTCTTGAGGAGAAACCAGCTCAAAATTTGGAAAATATTTTCAATACACACACTAAATCTATATAAGCTAAAAATGAGGTATTTATGAGTAAATAAGACTTCAATAGGTCTGATAAAGTTTAAGGTTAATATTCTCAGTCTTAGGATAAAAACCCTCAAATATATAAGGAAAATTAGTTCTTAATTTAGTTGAGGTATTAAAAATGAACATGAATCTATTTTTAGTAATACAAAAGTTGATATTAAATCTTACACATCAAAGGTAGGTAAAATCATGCCATGGACACCACTACATCCTAGGAAAAATAAGGATCAAACTGAAGGGAGACCACCTAAACAAAATTATAGAAAATTTCGTTATTATGGTGACATATCACAATTTAATGGTTATTACTAGTTTTCTGGAAGGTATTGACACAAATACTATTATTCCTTGTAAAATATATCATTTATAAGGATTCATGAACTAAGGGGTTATTTATTGTGAAAATGAGGAAAAAAATATTAGGGAAGGAAATACATGTCCATGAATGCATAAAATAAGACCATCCAAAATATATTTGTATGTTTAAGAGAAATTTTGGGAATATTAATACAACAAGGTCATCAGGATTAGATATTCATGACTTGACTACCAATAGAAGTTCCCTACACATAAAAATAGAATGATGTTCATAATTACAAATGTTTAATGTTAAATTTTAAAAATTCTATAAATAAGACTTGTGAAAAAATGAATTATTTTGATAATTTCAAATAAATATTCATAACTGTATGTATTGATTCTTTTTCATTATAAAGAAAAATGGAGAGAGTAGATACATGTAAAACTGGTGGAAGAAAAAATGTTATTTTATAAGAAGAGTCCAAAAATTATTAGATTTCATCAACAAGAAATTTGAAGATTTAGGTGAACTAATGTGAGAGATGTGGACTAGTGGGAATTGATATGAAAATATGTATGCCTATACTACTCATCCAAGAAGAATGATGAAAATTATTAATCAAGGAAATGGAAATTTAGTTTCCTTAAAATATGATGTTATTAAATTTATATAACACAAGGAATAAGATAAAGATAATACGATGAGTATGAATCTCATTAAGGATACTAATAATAGAATATTTGTTCTGTATAGAAGAAAGCAGAAGCCTATGTTGGGAGGAAACTCTCACTCTTATTGTTACTTCTAAGGAAAAAAATAGGTACATCCTTATTCCCTTAAACATTTTTTTACTTTTACAAATATGCAAGGATCTGAAGGATAAAATATTACATTGTAAAAACAATAAAGTAAAGGATTGATTCATTATTAAATTAATATAACCACCATAAAGAGGTGGATTTTATTCAATCCATTAAGGGGGAGTAAAAATGAGATAAATTTCTCATGCAGTTAATTTTGAAATTCTAGACAATAATAAAAAATGAGAGAAAGAGGTTTAACAATCACACTTACTACCCTTATTTTTTATTTTGTCAAATAATTTTATTAAGGGGGTGTTTATTGGTAAAAAGATGAGAAAATAGGGGAGTTATATTTATTTCACTTAAAATATTTGATGGGTTCGTTTATATATGTGTAGGTTACATATGTTCCATGATAAAAATATTTTCTCCAACCCATGAGATGATTTATTTGAGTTAATCTTTGTTGATATCACTTTATGGACATTTTCTGTCAACCCTAATGTCAGGGTGAAATTTCTCTTACTTTATAAATTAGGTTTATCTGCTAAGATTTGGTATATTATCTAAAAACTCATGGCTAAGTATGTGTGTGGCATTATCCCTCTCTTAAAAAATATATAAATTCAAATTACTTAGATTTAAAGAGGGGGTATAAGTTAATTAAAAACCATATAATAATTCTTGATTCATCCTCAATATTCCATTTGTATGAATTGTGAATATAAGGGGGGAATAAAATGGATATTGAAAAAAATTGAATATGAATTTTGGAAGGTGTTTTGTAATGATACTAAAGGGATATGTTGTTATTCCCACTATGATTAAAGTTATATTTATTTTAAATGAGGTTTTGAAGTTGTGAAGAAGTTTATTAAATGTTGGTTTCATGAGGTTGAGTGATATGTTTCCTTGGTAAATAGAAAAGAGAATGTGAGATGTTATACTTCCTTATAGAACATGGCTAAAATGATTCAATTTATACCCATACATTTGATGATTATAGAACTAACCTTCAAGGAGATATTATATGTTATTATGGAGTTTAGAACACTATAAAAAATAAGTTTGGATAATTTTTTACTATTTTATATATCTTTTATAATATATTATTAATGTGTTTTTCATGATGGATGAATAAAAAAATGAAGAGATGGTGTAACATCCCAGGTAAATAAATAAAATGATATTTGCATACTTATTAATATTTTTGAATTAAATATTAATTTTACTTTGAATAGGATGCTATGTTCGATGGCGTACCTGATATGCAACAACGGGTTTCTTTGAAATCTTACGTTGCATAAAATGTTGGGCCATACTAAAAAATAATAATATAAAATTATATTAAATGGTAGTTAAAGCCTAGTTATTTTATTGGTGGTAATGAAAAGAACTAACTAAAATATGATTATACATGTTTGTTAAATGTTTTTATATTTATCCAATAAAATTTAGAGGCTTAAAATGTGAATGAATCTAATTTTATGCATAAATAATCTAATATTCTTTGAAAGGTCAATTTATAGCCTTTTGATGGTGAACCCACTTTAAATCTAGTTTTGGTCACTTTAATATATTCTATTTGACAAAATAAATTTCTTCTTTAGAATAGGTACATGAAAATTTACTTTGGGTAAATTTTTGGTTTTTTCTGATAAAATTCATTTTTAATGAATAGTGAAAAATACAGTATTTTAATTCCAAACTACCTTTTCATATAATTTATTTATGTGGTTATATTATATTTTTAATTTGTTTTAAAGTTAATTTATATTATTTTTTTATCATTTAATATAATTTTATTCATTGGAAGTAATTTCACTTTGATATTGAACATAAACAAGTGTCAATCTTTTGATAGTTATTATTTCTTAAAAACATGCTTTTTGTTTTGACAATAAGAATTAATTTTAAATTAATTTCTTTAAATTCTTTGCTTGGAATTTGTAAAAATGGATTCAATATTTTTAATTAGTAGGTATAGATTGTGTGAATATCTAACTTTCATTTTTAGACATTATGAATATTTACTTTGGTAAATATTTTATTTACCACGATAAAAGGGTAAATCTAGTAAATAAGGGTAAACAATTAGTATTATAATAATATTAAATTACCCTAAAATTTGTTAGAATATTATTGGTTGACACATTTCCAACCATGGTCATCCTTGGGTCTATTTGGGGACCCCATGGATCCACTTAAGAGTTATAATGACACTTTATATAATTAATTTAAACTAATGACAAAAATGACATAAACATATATCTTTTAGTAAATAAATTCTTACATGGGTTTATATAAGTTATATCTTAAACTATAAATATTAATTTTAAAGATAAATATATTTCCTAAATCATGGTAGTTTTTTATAATTTCTATACATCAAATAAATAAAAATATTTATAACACAATAATGATAAAGTGTTTACCTCATTAATGAATGATGTCAATAAATAAGATTATAAAAACTAAAAAAATAACCACAACATGTCCAATTCTTATTTTATAATTTTATTTCTAACAATAGTCATATTATCTTTGAATTTAATTAGTTTCGTACCTTTAGAAACTGAAAATAATTATATAATAAAATAATATTTTAAAACTTTCCTAAAGAGCCCATCCTCCCCCTTATAAAAATGCATCACCTCTAACACATTACTCACACCTCTCAAGCCCCTTGGAACATTCAAAAAATTCCAAATAAATATCCCTACATCCCTATATTCCTCTTATAAGACTTACCTTTTGTATAAGACACTTCAAGAAATCATTTTTGTTCAAACAAGGGAGTTACCCGATTTAAAGGTAAAGTCTTCTCTTAAGTTATTTTATTTTATTTTACTTATCAAACCCCCTACACTATTTTTATTAATTTTTTATAACAAAACCAGTATCTTAATTATAATATTTTGTTTTATGATAATTATTCTAACTACACTTACACACATCTCCATCTAATTAGAAAAAAACATACTCTTTCGGTGGACGACGAACTACTGCCCCACAAAATAATGATTGTTCAAACTTATCCTACCACCTATTATAGTGGCCATTATGATGGGACTGTATTTATATTTGATATATATTATATTTATATTGTCTTTATGCTTTTTTATTTTTCATTTAAATAATACCTTTATGGTTTCTATAATGGGTAAATGCGATAATTTCATTTGAGGAAGTGCGGACTACCACCCCCTCAAAGTGATATGACTCATTCATGCCATAAATGAGATGTATAAAGGATGGAGTTAATGAAATTATATATGATATTATACTATAATTATAATATATATGTATATAATTATGTTTTCATTACATTAAAATATGAAATTAGCATTCATGTGTATGTACGGATTACTGTCTCCATGAATGGTGCATTTCATTTCTTGTCTCCAAATGTTATATACTATTATAAATGCATATATATACTAGATATATATGATATATATGATATCTAAATCATTAATATCATTCTCTAGATAATGAACTTTTGACAATATGAACAACCTGTAATTATAAGAAGTTCATTTTTGACTCAAGTACCAAATATCGAAAAAACAACCATTATTAACTTAAATGATTACATAATGTTTATAACATGGTAATAAGTGATATAAAAGGAATAATAAACTTTAAAAAGGTTCTTAAGAAAGTATAAATTAACTTTAGTTTATTATTCAGGTGATTAAATAAAGAATGAGTAAAGTCAGACATGAGGTAAGGGACTTCGTCTCAATCTCCTTTTATTGAGGCATATTTTGTTTTATACATGACTTTATTTTATATGGTGTATAAACACCTTTAACTTTTCATTTCATTCAAAGATAATATTTTTCTATGAGGTTGTTTATTAAACAAAAAAAGGAATGTTTCTTTTTAACATATGTGGGTACAATGACCTTTCCGCCGTTGTGAGCATTATTTGATATTTGGATTCTTTATCAAGCTAGAATATTTTTAAAAATAAAATAAATACAATATAATCTTTTTACATATTTTGGTATTGAAAATGGTTTTAATAATGGAATTTATTGTATCAATATATTGAATATTATATTGTGATTTCAATGTGTAAATTTTATTTTTCCTTTATTCCTGTTCATGTGTTATGATTATGTTATGGTTATTTGGAATTGTTTACGTATACAGTTGGTTTCGTGATAAAACTAGGGTGGGTGAGCCTAAGATAGCTATACAGTTCATTGGGTAACGTGATGGTGGTAAATGTGAATGTTTATCCTAATATATTTTTGGGAATATACGATGATGGGTATTCTAAATGTATCTCCCTACGTAGCTGTGAAAGATACAAACTAAGTATGTTATGGATGCCACAAGTTACCGTTGTGATTTGTGATTACTATGTGTTATTCCGAAATCTTATGATTTCATGATGTGTGTTAAAAATATTATGTTTTTATGGGATAATGTTTTATTTCTTTATTTTATAACCCTTACTGACCTTTTTATGCTCATCCCATGTCTTGAAATATTTTTCACAGGACATAAAGATGAATAGGGTCAAGGATGGGATCATGAAAAATTCATGTCGTCTAAAAAATGGAACTAGACATGACTCTTTTTTTCAAGAGTTTTTATTTTATAAAAAAATGGAAACTGAGTAAAAGTGTCTAAATTAAAATTTTCGATATGTAATGTAATATTTATAGCCTAATTCTCTAAAACTCTAAACCAGAAAAGATATTCAATGTGAATTATCCATTTAATTCAATGTTATGTAATGTTTTAAAGCCAGGTCATTATAGTTGGTATCAAAGGTTAATTTAGAAAACTTTATGATTTAGAATATTGTTAAATTAATGTCCATAAATTAATTTACGGTAAGATTGAAATGATATATCATTTACAGATTACCATGTTGCTTCACCTAAGATATTTCTATGTTCAGAATGGTTTTCTGTAGAAGAAATAGGGAAGCTATGATGGGACGACATCAGGAGGAAGACAACCTTCCAAATCAGCAACCTGAGATGGTCAGAATCAAAATTGAACAGTTTTTTATAGTGATGGAAAAGTTGACTCAAGATATAAATGGTGGCGGTATCTATGCATGAGATCATCCAGATCAACCACATAAGAACATATCAGTAGTGGAGCATTTCATGAGGTAATAGCCACCACCATTCAGAGGATCATCTAACCCTATTCTTGCAGAAGGGTGGATTAAAGCACTAGAGAAGATTTATGATATCGTGGGGTGTTCAAAACATCAAAATTTTAGTATTTCTGTTTACCGTTTTTAAGGTGAAGCTGATTAGTGGTGGTCGATGGGGAAAATATCTGGGGTAGTGAGGAGATTGATGCCCTTTATTGGAGTGAATTCAAAGGTATGTTTCTTTAGAAATATTTTCCTATGGTGGTTAGTTTTTTTATGGAAAGAAATTCCTAGAATTGAGGCAGGAGGATGACTCAATGGCTTCTTATGAAGAAAAATTCACTCGACTGGAAAGGTATGGTCCAAATTTCATATGAGATCTTGATAGTAAAATCAACCATTTTAACTCAGGATTATAGACAAAGTATCGAAGTACATTAGATTCTCATGGGTTCAAAAGATATGAAAAACTGTTTCTCTATATAGAGAAGGTGGAAATGGAGTTTTCTGATGATCAAGTGTTCTTTGAAAAATAATAGAATAAGAGGTCGAGGTGGTAGACGAAAGAGAAGAACTCCTCAAAAAATTCTGATGGTAAGAAACTTAAGATTACAGTTTGTGAAAATTGTGGTAAAAAGAATGTTGGGGAATGTATTTTGAATTATAGTAAGTGATACCAATGCGATAAAATGGGACATAAGACTCATAATTGCACTGAAAAAGATCAGGTTAATGGTAAAACATAATATGATTTATTGTCAGTAAAATATTTTAAGTTCAATAAAATGGGTCATTTTTCAAATGAGTGTCCAATGAAGAACTCAACTGAGGGAAAGCGTCGAGAATACAAGCAGAAAGGAGTGATGAAATCCTTTTCATCTACTTCAGTAAATGTTGGACCATCAAATGTAGTTGTGTCAGGTGCACTATTTTTTGTTTGTTCATTTTATTTCAATGTGTTGTTTGATTCAGGGTCTACTCATTTGTTCATTTGTGAGAAGTTTTCTAGTAAATTGGGAATTATATCTCAATATTTTAATCCTGAACTTATAGTAAAAACACCAGGGGGAATGTTGAGATAAAAAGAAATTATAAGAACCTTACTGTTCTTTTGTGTGGAAATAATATACCTAAAAATATTATTGTTTTTCTTCTAGTAGAGTTTGATGTTATTTGGGTATGGATTTTATTTCTTTTTATCATGCTAAGATTGACTGTAGATCTAAAGAGGTTTATTTTCATAAATATTTTCATTTTTTGTACAAGAATGAACCTTTACTTTTGATAACATATCAGGAAGCTGAGAAACTTTTAAAATATAGAAATGAATGTTACCTTGCACATATTGTTGAAAACAAAGGAACTATTCATATTAATGATGTGCTAGTGGTAAATGAGTACATTGATGTTTTCTTAATGAGTTTCCTGGTATTATACCTAATCGAGCAGTTGAATTTATTATTGAATTTGTTCCAGATGCTAAGACAATTTCAAAACCCCCTTATTGAATGGCTCAAATTTAACTTTTAGAGTTAAATAAGCAATTGCAAGAGTTCTTAGATAAAGGTTTTATTCGACATAGTACATCACCAGGGGGTGCTCCTATCTTGTTTGTTAAAAAGAAAGATAGTTCAATGAGACTTTTCATTTATTATAGAGAATTGAATAACATCTATTTTAAGAACTAGTATCATTTCCTCATATCGATAATTTTTTTGATCATCTTCAGGGAGCTCAGTATTTTTAGAAGATTGATTTTAGGTCGGGTGCCATCAATTGAAGGTAAAGGAATTAGAAATTCCAAAGACCACATTTTTTACTATATATAGCCATTACAAATTTGTACTTATGCCTTTTGGTTTAACCAATGCATCTGATATATTCACGGATCTTATGAACAGAGTTTTCTGTGAGTTCTTGGATAAGATTGTGGTTGTGTTCATTAATGATATTTTGGTTTATTCCAAAATTAAAGAGGAACATGAAAGTCATTTAAGGGTTGTCTTGAAAACCATAAAATAAAAGAAACTATATGAGAAATTCATCAAGTCTGTGTTTTGGTTGTGAAAAATTTCATTCCTTGGTCACATTGTTTCAAAAGAATGGCATAACTGTTGATCCTTCTAAAACAAAATTTGTTAAAGAATGTCCAAGACCCATAAATATAACCAAGATCGGTAGTTTTCTTGGTTTGGTGGGTTATTACCAGAGGTTTGTTGAAAGTTTTGCAGGGTTATCTAGCCCACTGACTGTGTTAACTAGAAAAGGTGTTACTTTCATTTAGAAAAAATAATGTAATGATTATTTTCTGGAATTGAAAAGAATATTGGTGAATTCTCCAGTTTTGGCACTGCCTTCTAGAAATGATGAGTTTGTTATCTATAGTGATGACTTGTTGAAAGGACTTGGTTTTTTCATAAGGATGATTGATCAGGTAATTTCTTATGCTTCATATTTGTTGAAACATCATAAGTTAAATTACCTTACATATGATTTGGAATTAGATATTGTTGTTTTTTATTTAAAAATTTAGAGGCATAATTTATATGGATTAAAATTTGAAATATATACTAACCAAAAAAGTTTAAAGTATATATTCACTCAAAAAGAATTGAACATGAGATAGAGGAGATGTTAGGAATTAATCAAGTATTATGATTACATGATTCATTACCATCCATGAAAGGAAGAAAAAGAGGCTGATACTTTGAGTCAAAAAAGTAATGCTACATTAATCATTTTTCATTTGAAAAAAGATCCTTTGATTAAAGATTTGATGAACTTTTTCAAAGAAGTTGTTTGTGTAGGAAATTCCTCTGTTTTTTTGTGTTAGTGAAATCATCTCTATCAGACAGAATTAAAAAAGCGCAGAAGGAAGATAATGATTTGTAGAAAAATGTATGGTTGATTTATAAGGGTAAGTTTCCTGATTTTAACATTCATAATGGTTGTTTTTTGAGATTTGGAAAGAGATTATGTGTGCCTTGTGATTCATTGTTGAAGAAAGAGTTATTATGTGAAGCTCATAGTTCTCCATTTTCAGTTCATCCTCGCAGTACTAAGATGTACAAAGATCATTGGGAGTATTACTGGTGGGATGGAATGAAAATAGATATTTCTTATTTTATTGTGAAGTTTTTGACTTATCAATAGGTTAAAGTAGAGGGGCAGTTACCTAAAGGGATTCTTTAGTCTTTATCGGTGCCAAAGTGGAAATGGGAAAATATATCCATAGACTTCATTGTGGGATTACCAAAGACATCTTGAGGTAACAATGAAATTTGAGTTATTGTTAATAGATTGACCAAATCTACACATTTACTTCTTATTCGAGATACTCTATCTGTATATCAACTTTCTCAGTTGTATTTTAAAGATATAATCAGGTTTCATGGAGTTACTCTCTCCATTGTATCAGATCGTGATCCCATGTTCACTTTTAACTTTTGGAAAGGCCTTAAAAAGTCTTTAGGTATTGAATTAAATTTTAGTACAGCTGTTCATCTTCAATCAGATGGGAAGTCAAAACAAAAAATTCAGATCATAGAGGATATGCGATATGCTTGCTCACTAGATTACCAGGGAAGTTGGGACCAACATATTTCTTTGGTTGAATTTTTTTATAATAACAGTTTTCATCCCAGTATACAGATGGCTACATTTGAGGAATTATATGGGAAGCGATATCGAACTTCATCATTTTGGGATGAAGTAGCTGAAAAAAGGTTTATGGGACCAGAATTGGTTGATGAGATGGAAGAAAAGGTTTAGTTGATTAAAAATCTCATGAGAAATTCTCGCTCAGAGTAGGCATAAAAGTTATGCGGATAACCAGAGGAAGGATATTTCTTTCGAGGTAGGTGATCATGTCTTTCTCAAAGTTTCTCCATGGAAAATTGTGATGTGTTTTGGTGAGAAGGGAAACCTGAGTCTGAGGTTAATTGGACCTTATGAAATCTAGGAGAAAGTTAGATCAGTTTCATACAGAGTGGTTTTACCTCCATGTTTATCTCAGGTGCACAATGTTTCTCATGTTTCAATGTGGAGAAAGTATATGCTAGATCCATCTCATGTTTTGATCCCAGAGGTAGTTTAGTTGGAAGAGAATATCTCTTATGATGAAAAAACAGTCCCAATTCTTGATTGAAGAGAGAATTTTTTTGTTGAATAAGGTCTTCTAATAGCCCGAAGGCCTTCATTTTTATTGATTTCTTATAATCCACCTTTTAAAGAGGTGGAACCCTTACAAGGCCCATAGGCGTAAGTATTACATTTCTCATATGCCTTAGAGAAATTCATTGCCCATAGGCTTCAAATATACATACAACCCAGAATAACTATATAAAACTACTCCACCCCAGCATCATCATTGCGAAATCAGCACTCCACCTTCGCATGTCTGTTCAGCTTGGCTTTCCCATGATTGCACAGGCTTGTCTCGATGGTAGGTGTCACACCCTCTCATTTCTACAATCTGTTTATCATCTGAAATGGTGAATGCCCCTTTTTCATCCTTCTTATAGAACATGTTCCTTCTAGGTTGTCTATTTTTCATCTGTACTTAAGGTGGCTTGAAGGATTTAAGGTGGCCTGAAGGCCTTGAGGTGGCCCGAAGGCCTTATTGACCATAAGGCATGGGTGGCCTGAAGTCCATTAAGGACTTGGGGACCAAATCGGTGGCCCAAAGACCCAAACCGAAGAATATTCTCGGCTGCTACAATGAAAAACAGTACCTACTATAGTAACTACTACAGTGCTTCTAAAATAACCTATAAATTATGCCTCTTCTTGGATTTGGTTTCGGATCGCCAGGATGCACTTAAGGAGTCCTCACCAACCGCATTGAGGATCATGTGCATGTGTAATAAGTTAATTCATCTGGTAAAAGTTATGTGGAAAAACCACATGGTTGAAGTGGAAATGTGGGAATCTGAAAATTCTATGAGGGATAAATACCCCCACTTATTTGATAAATGAAAAGAACTGCGGGGATGCAATTCCCAAAAGGGGGAAAGGATATAACATCCTAGGTAAATAAAGAATATTATATTTTCATACTTATTAATATTTATGAATTAAATATTAATTTAACTTTAAATGGGATGCTATGTTCGATGGTGTACCCGATATGCAACAAAGGGTTTCATTGAAATCATACGTTACACACAACATTGGGTCATACTGAAAAATAATAATATAATATTATTTTAAATGGTAGTTAATGCCTAAATTTTTTATTGGTGAGAATGAACATAACTAACTAATATATGATTATAAATGTTTTTTTAGATGTTTTTACATTTATCCTATAAAATTTTGAGGCTTAAAATGTGAATGAATCTAATTTTAAGCATAAATACGTTAATATTTTTTAAAAGGTCGATTTACCACATTTTGATGGAGAACCCTATTTAAATATAGTTTTGTTAAATTTTATATGTTATATTTGAAAAAATTAAATTCTTCTTTAGAATCAGGTCATGGAAATTTACTTTGGGTTAATTTTTTGTTTTTCTGATAAAATTCATTTTTAATTAATAGTGAAAATAATGTATTTTAATTCATAACTGTCTTTTAATCTAATTTATTTATATGGTAAGATTATCTTTTTAATTGGTTCTAAAGTGTAATTAGATTATTTTTTACCATTTAATTCAATTTTTGTCATTGGAAGCAATTTTACTTTGATATTGGACATAAACAAGTGTCAATCTTTTGATAGTTATTATTTCTTAAAATCACGCTTTTTATTTTAACAATGGGAATTAATTTTACATTAATTTCTTCCACTTATTTTTTTTTTGAATTTGGAAAAATGTATTCCATATTTTGGAATCTATAGGTCCATATTTTTTAAATAGGTAACTTTCATTTTTAGACATTATGAATATTTACTTTGGTAAATAATTTTTTTACCATGGTATAAGGGTAAATCTTATAAATAAGGTTAAAAAAGAATATTATAATAATATAAAATTACCATAACATGTGTCCTAATCCTATTTTTTGATACATTTTAAAACATGGTCATCTTTGGGTTGATTTTTGGACCCCATGGAGCCACTTAAAAGTGATCATGACACTTTATATTAATTAATTTAAAGTAATGACAAAAATGACATAAACCTATATCTTTTAGTAAATTAATTCTTACATGGAGTTATATAAGTTATCTCTTCGAATATAAATATTAATTTGAAATATAAAAATATTTCCTACATCATGGTATTTTTTTATAATTTTTATACATCAAATAAATAAAATTATGTATGACACAATAATGATGCAGTGTTTTCCACAATAATGAATGATTTAAATAAATAAGATTATAAAATTAAACAAAATATTCAAAACCTGTCCAATTATTATTGGATGAATTTATTTCGAACAATAGTCATCTTATCTTCGACTTTAATGAGTTTTGGACATTTATAAACTGAAAATACTTATATAATAAAATAATATTTTTAAACGTTCCTAAAGAGCCCCTCCTCCCCCTTATAAAAATCCATCAACTCTAACCCATTACTCACACATCTCAAGACCCTTGGCTCATCCAAACTCTACCAAATTAATCTCCCTACATCCCTATCTTCATTTTAGAAGCTTTACCTTAAGCAGAATACACTTAAAGAAATCATTTTGGTTCAAACCAAAGGGAGTTACCCAATTTAAAGGTAACGTCTTTTCTTAAGTTATTTTCTTTTATTTTACTTCTTGAACTCTTTTTATTATATTTCTTTATAAAACACCAGTATCCTCAATATAATAGGTTTTTCTTATGAGAATTATTAGAACTAAACTTACACACACCACCATCTAATGGGTAAATAACATACTATTTCTGTGGACGGTGAACTACTGCCTCACAAAACAATGATTGTTCAAACTTCTCCTACCACCTATTATTGAGGGCATTATGATGAAAATATATTTATATGTGATATTTATTATATTTATATTGTCTATATTCTTCTTTATTTTTCATTCAAATCATTCCATTATGGTTTCCATAATGGGTAAACGCGATAATTTCATTTGAGGAAGTGCCGACTACCGCCCCCTCAAAGTGATATGACTCGTTCATGCCATACGTGGGAAGAATAAACGATGGAGTTAATGAAATTATATATGATATTATACTTCAATTATAATATATATATGTATCATTATGTTTTCATAAAATTTAAATACAAAATATAAATGAAAGTAGCCTTCATGCGTACGTATGACTTACTATCACCATGAACGGTGCATTTCATTTCTTATCTCCAAATGTTATGTACTATTATAAATAAATATATATACTGGATATATATGATATATATGATATCTAAATTATGAATATAATACTGTATATAGTGGAATTTTGACCACATGAACAACTTGTAATTATAATAAGTTCATTTTTGACTCAAGTACCAAATATCGACAAAATGACCATTATTAACTTAAATGATTACATAATGTTTATAACATGGTAATAATTGATATAAAAGGAATAATAAACTTGAAAAATTTTCTTAAGAAAGTATAAATTAACATTAGTTTATTATTCAAGATATTAAAAAACCAATCGGTCAAGTCAGACATGAGGTAAGGGACTTCGTCTCAATATCCTTTCATTGAGGCATATTTTGATTTATACACAACTCTCATTTATATGGTGTATAAACACCATTGAATTTTCATTTCATTCAAAGGGGATCTTTTTCAATGAGTCAATTTACAAAATGACAAAAGTAATGTTTCTTTTTAATGTACGTGGTGACAATGACCTTTCTACTGCCGTGAGCATTATTTGATATTTAGCTTCCTTAATAAGCTGAAATGTTTTTAAAAGGAAAATAAATACCATATACTCTTTTTAAGTATTTTGTTATTGAAAATGGTTTTAATAATGGATTTATTGTGTCAATATATTGAATTTTATATAGTAATTTCAATGTGAAAATCTTATTTTTACTTTATGCCTATTCATGTGTTATGATTATGTTAGGGAACTGGTTACGTATACGGGTGGTTATATGATAAATCTAGTGTGGGTGAGCCCTAGATAGATCTCTATTGTATTGGGTAGTGTGATGGAATTAAACATTAATGTTTCTCCTAAGATATTTTAGGTAATATACTGTGATGGTTATTCTAAATGTAACTCCCTACGTAGATGTGAAAGATACAACGTAAGTATGTTATAGATGCCACAAGATACCTTTGTGATTTGTGATTACTATGTGTTATTCATAAATATTATGATTTCATGAGGTATGTTAAAAATATTATGTTTTGATGGACTAATGTTTTATTTATTTATTTCATAACCCTTACTGAGCTTTTTATGATCCTCCCATGTTTTGAATTGTTTTATACAAGACTTTAAGATGAATACGGATAAGGATGGGATCAAGGAAAAGTCATGCTGTCTAAAACATGAAACTAGAAATGACTCTTTTTTCAAAAGTTTTTATTTTATGAAAAAAAATGTAAACTGATTAAAAGTTTCTACTTTAAAATTTTTGAGATGTAATTTAATAGTGATTGCCTAATTATCTAAAACTCTAAACCTAAAAGATCCTCATTATTAATTATCGATTTAATTCAAGATTATGTAACCTTTTGAAGATACATCCTTATATATGAAGGACTAGGGAAACTATCATTGGATATTTTAGTTTACTAAAATTAGTGTTCATGTAATTTGAATTAAGTTTTGAGGAGTGTTGAGAAGTCTTAGTGTTTTTTGGAGTATTTTTTAATGTTATATGAAGAAGTTTATATCTATAGAGTTGTTATCAAATCATATGTAATCATATGGATATCATAGGATATTGGTATGATCATATGAATTTAGGTAATTTTGTATTAATTTGTTTAAATATAATTATTAAACATATGTATTTCACTTTTTCATAAGTATGTGTGCATTTTTAAAGACTTTAGATATAGAGAATATGAAATTAATTCATTTCATATGTTTTTAAGTCAGATCATGTGACTTAAGTGCCATACATTGAGAATGTGTGTTATACATCAGTTTTAGAAATTGATAAAAATGAGTGAGAATATAATTTTAGAACATATGATTCTAACATAAGATATTGAGTTCAAGAGACATACTTTTAGGCTGAGTGATATACTTTTAGAAAATTCTCTATAAATTTTAGTGGTCATTTCATTTGGGTGTTATAATTTAATTTCATGTGATTTGAAGTCTTATAAAATGTTTATAATATAAAATTTGAGCCACATGATACTTTCAAACATTATAAATTTGATAAAGTCATAAGAAATGGATCTCATATGAATTTGAAGGGTTATATGGATTTAATTCTATATAAGATTATGAAAATTTCTAGAATCCTAATTGTGAATCAAATAATGTTTCATATTTAATAGAGAATAAAAGGAAGTATATACATGAATCATTAAGTGATTAAAAATAGGAAACTTGACCAAGATTTATATAATATTGAATCCTAAATAAAATCAGATTCTATTGACTAATTAAAAATGTATATCACTACTAAATATAATGATAAATGAGTTTATAAAATTACATTCTATAAAGAAATATTATTCACAATATTATTTTAGGTGTATATAAATATATAATAATTAGATAAATATAGTTAAAAATATTTTGGATTCTAAAATTTTAATTGTAATAGAATTCATATCATCATGATACTATATTATATCAGAGAGAGAAAAGATAATCAAACCCTAGATTCATCCCAAAGTAAGAAAACTTTTTTTTGATTAAGAATTCATGAAGAATATAAGGAAACGATATTGAATAATGATATATGGGAGATAAACACGCTAGGTTTTCATGTTTTAAAGAATACCTGGATGTGAAAACTTAAAGTTTTACATGAATAAAATAGATTTAGTTATCACATGGATGAATATCATATCAATTTTTTCATATGTATCCTAGAGTGTGAAAGAGGTCATTCTGATTGTGGATTAAAACTAATTTTTGTGATTGGGGTGTATAACCAATCATGATCAGGAGGGACTATGGTCTAGGTTATAAAAAACACATGGAGAAGAAATAAAGTGGGGATATGTGTTGATATAACTAGAGTTTTCCATTATGTAATCTATTACGCATATAGTTATCATTCTGTGATTGGGGTATCTAACCAATATCAAAAAGGAGTAGTTCTTTAAGGAAAAACCTTATAAATTCTTATGTGAATTTTTTATATGATTTCATCTCGATGCATACAATTAAGGTTGAGATAATTATTTTATCATTTATTGAGACCTTAACCATTCAACTAATCTAAATTTAAAATTTTAATTTCTGAAAAAACTTTCATTTGAAATTGAGATCCCAAAAAAGATTACATGAAAGGAAAAGTTTCAAAATAAATAGGAAATTAACAATCTATTCCATAAAATTTTAAAAAAAAAATTGAATTAATCACCTTTTGTAAGCTTTAAGAGATAGTGGTTCCCTTTGTGTCATGATTATCTTTGATGAGATCCTCGAAGTGGTAGTCCAACCTATCTTAAGTCTAAATGTATTCATCTAGATTTATTTCTCCTTTATTGATTCATCAAACCAATATCTAATCTAGTTTATTGATCCAAGAAATTATGTCATCATTAAGACCAACTTGAATATTTCTATCATATATTATATCTGTATCTGCCTTTGAAATGTTGATATCAAAATATTCCCTTGATATCTCTTCCTTAGAATGTAGGTGAAGCTTCAATTTAACAATATCATTCCTTTACCCCTTCTATAAATCATCATATGCCTCTATTTCCAATAACTAAATTGTATCATCAAACCTATCAATTTTTTCACCTCAACCTTATATCAAGCTACCTTCACCTCATCACAAGGAGATGTTAATGCCCTATATTTATGCATTCATGAACCTCTATTGGATCTGTTCTTTCCCCTTATTTAATTTTATTAGGTTTACTAGCTGATATAGTGTCCATGGGATTCAGAATAAAGGATAAATATTTACATTGTTAAGGTTTTTTCTTTTGGTTAACTGGGAAATTTCCAAAAATATAATTGTCTTGATTCCCATTCCTCAATCCAGACCCAACATTCATAATTGGGTGATGATATTTATTAAACTCTGAATATTATTGGGAGCCAAGATATATTCCACTCTCATGACCATTATGGTCAACATCCTTTTAGTCCTTCCCACTCTAGTCTAAACTTGTTGCATCCAAACCTTGAAACTAATTACTTAGATTAAGAGTCTAAGTGGTCCTTCTACGACTCAACTTATTCACTACATTCACTTGATTCCAAAGTAACTTTATTAGATCATACATGTGCCATAAAGTCTATTGGAACTTTTTCATCGGCACTCACAAATGCTCTGAACCCAAAACCATTTATTGGATATAGATATCTCAAGCACCCATTTTGTATATCACTAATAATAGAGGATATTCTTATACATGAAACATTAACTACTAGAGAACCTCGGTAAATCACTGCATCAAGTGAATGCACCACATTTTCCACCTTTCTGAGTGAATAATTATTAACTCCCCCTCCCCATAGATAGGTATCATTAGTATAGTTTCAACATCTACTGGCTTCATACAAACCCATCATTTCTCACAAAGGTAAGGAGGCCACAACTGTACAAGACCTCATCGGTTCAAGACCCACATGATCAAAATCTAGAAATGAGGAAATAGAACTATAAAAAGACTAGATGGACCATTCCTAAAGACTTATTAGAGATAAACCAGATGAAAGTAAGAGGAAGAAAATTTTATCTACAGTTCAAACCACAACACTATTTTAATCTGGTATTATTTTTTATCTAAATCCTCACAGACTCAACCGGAGGCCTATACACATAAATTTGAACATAGATATAGGTATAAATATGATTATAAAGGGAAAAAGATATACTATTAGAGGAAAAATATTCTGACTATGTTTCCAAGAATCGTGAGAATGGTTGGCTTTTGAAATGGCAGCAAAATACTAGGAAATCTTACCCAGATATGAGCTATCAGAGGACCTCAAAGTAAATGGAAGTTTAAATACCATCAAAATTAAAATAATCAAATGCCATTGATGGAATTACTGCCACTGGTCTAGGTGGAGATAATATCATCCAATTTCATGAATTGAATGAGAAAACAAAGAGGGTCCAAAATCCCTACAATTGCTCATTGTTGCAGATACCATGAATCCAAGATCAATTTGTCAAAGGAGTCAACAGAGAGTCAATTCCAACCAAAAAAATCCATTAGGGAGAGACTATATTGGTATGATGCATCAGTAAACTCCCATAAAGAGATTTGAAGCTTGGGGAATCCCTTATTTAAAGAAGGGATGTTGGAATCTTGCTTTATGGTAGGTAATGAATGAATTTTAGATGGATTTATGATAGGAAATAATGGAAGAGGATAATGAGAGCTATAATAAACCCTCCCCCTCATGGTAAGTGGAGGGCCGACATCATCAAGTATGGATGACTGGCCATGGGAACTTTAGATAGTAGTGTTAGGTCTCGTCTCCCATTCTTCTATAGATTTCATAGAGTAACTTATAAAAAATATATCACTAATTCAACATCTCCTCTTCTCCATGATACAATGGGATGTAAGAACTTCAATATCTCTGGGAGAGAGTTAAATGAATTGGACTAAAATATGGTATATCACATACCACTTCTATAATATCAATTTCATTTATGTTATTAAATTTCTTCATTAAAAATCATTAGAAGAGGTCAAATATGGTTATAATATAGAATAATTAATGTATAATTATAAAACATTTATGGTTGGTTTTATTTAAGTAAAAATATATTTTTTATTGGTGTTCGCATGATTATAGTGTTTTTAAAAGGCCTAGGTTTAACTCAATCATTATAGTGTTTGATAAAGTCTAACTAAATACAAACAATACTGAGGAAACACAAGAATTTCATACATAAATATTGTATAATTTTATATTAATATTCACAAAATATTACAATAATTCATGTCCTATAACCAGTAAGGTTTAGTGTATTTGGAGACGAGACACATAATCAACTTTTTTAACAAAAGATCTTCAATATATCCTCAAAATTTATTCTCACATAGTTCCCTTCTTATGAATACCCAACTTAATAACTTTCATCATAGCCTAGTGAAAATAAAACTTAAGAAAGGGTGATCTAAAATGCTCAGTAAGGGTAAAGAGGGGAGATATCAATCAAAAATCATAAGTGAGAATAAAATAATCATAATGGTATGAGAACATGATCATAAGTTATAAAAACAAATAAAACATTTCATAGACCATAAATCATGATTTACGGAATAAGTATTTATTAAAACTAAATATCTGAGTTATAAGAGTGTGAAATCATCGATAATCAATCATAAGTCATGAGATCAAATCAAAAGCATAGACATAAGTTTTTGGTATATACATAAGAAAAGAAAATTATTTCCAAATTCAAGGATCTTTTCTAAGACTATCATAGTAGACAAATCCCAAAATTGGATTGGGTTCACTCCCATTTCCCATCATTTACAATGTTAAATCTCACTATCAAGTTTATAATAATAGAAAATGCCACTTACTATATTATATTCACCCCCAATTATGATAAAAATTATATCATGAGATATACAACATTACCTAATGTATTAAAGTTCTATATTAATTTTCACCCACACATCAGATAATGAAAACCATATATAATTGTGCCACATGATCATAAAAACATTTATCATTTCATCATAACTTAATTAACCTATAGGAATGAAACTAGTTTCATGAAATCATATTTAAAAAATAATCATAATAAGAAATATATAAAAATTAAGTGGATAGAATCATAATATCATATCCGTAGTGAATCATTAAAATAATTAAAGTATGTTGAAATGGATGAATATCTATTTTATAGAATATTTTAAATTGCGCATTGAAAATAAATAAAAACATAACTTATCTTTTATTAACTTTTAAAAACTAAAATTCTCATAAGAAATGAGAATTTTATTTTCTTTATAAAACATTAGAAACATATAAAGTAAGCTTCATGAAAAAGGAAATCCATGACAGTGGAAAAATACATTCATTCCATATATATTAGAAGAGAAAATTCATTTCACACTTTTTTAAAAAAGGTAAAAAATAACTTCTTCAAAAAACATTAAAAAATATACATTTTAACCCATTGTAAATAAATTAAATGGTAGTGAAAATAAATTTTTTTAAACATTTCATATATAGGTAATAGAATCAATAAAATAATTCGAATAAAATTGATATGGAAGACAAAGATTCCTGATCAAAAGTTTATAAATAAGGTTATATTTCATTAAAAACCCTTTAAGTCATTTTTCAGTAACAAATAAAGAAAAATGGTACCAATAATTGAAAAAAACTATAAATAAACATTATATATGGTAATATATAGTTTTTAAAATATTGGGAACATATAATTTCTCTCATTGGAAATGTAATAAAGAAAATTCTGAAAGTAAACACAAACCCATAACTCAAGTCCTAGGTTTCATCATATGTTCTCCTAACCTCCAGTGTAAAAAAATGTAGATTTAATATAAATATATAATATATAAATATCATCATTTATTTAAAATATATAAGTCCCATATAATTTCCAATTACCCATTTATAAATAATTTTTCACTAAAATCAACATTTGGGTGATGATTATTTCGTTTCCCATGCATGTCTAGGTTTGAATGATCTATTAATTTCACCTTGATCATGGTTTAATCATCTCTAAAATCTTAATCATGTAATAAGTATAATATTTATTTATTATTACACTTTTATAACCATTAATAGAAATCATTGATAAAAAATGAATTAAAAAACTTTGTGGAGATGGTAGTCTATGTGTACGCATGAATGATGTTTTCATTTTCTAGTAAATTAATGTTAAATAATAATATTTCATTATATACTCCTAATAGTATCCTAAATATAATAAATATTCATTAAATTTATCCTTATGACCAGCTATGTTAAGAAAAAATGGAAAAAAATTACATTGTCTCATGGAGGTGGTAGTCCACATGCACTGACAAGCGGTGTTATCATTTTCTAACATAGTTGAAGGAAAGAAGGTAGATAATGTTTTATCTTTAATGAATAATAATTTTTTTGTAAAAAACATATATATTAATTCAATTAAACTATATCACCATATATTGGAGATGATGAAGAAAATGAAACAAATCATTTCGTGGACGTGGTAGTACAAAATAATGTTAAAGAGTTATTTTCATTTCCCATAAGATGGAAAAGGAGATGAAAATGAATTTAACATAAACATAATAACATTTAAGTATATTTTATAAATATATTTTATTAAAAAAATGTGGTTATTATTGGTTTTTAGTATTCGGTGGAAGAAATAAACATGAAATAACTTAGTTAATATTTATACCACTTCGTTGGAAAACCTCTTTTGGATTACATGTTATTTATTTTAGGTTGGACATTTTCTGATTTTGGGACATATAAAACTTGTTAAGGAAGGTTTGTAGTGGTTTTTCAAAGATCATGGTCGATCTAACGTGCTCATGTAGTGTGGATAAGTGACAAAAGGATGTCCCATTTTAAACATGAGTAGAGTGGAACACCTATAATTATTCTTAACTTTTAAATTTTATAAGCCACTTAATTAGGGTCAAGTGGAACAAAAAAACTAAATTTCAAAGATAAAGTAATAAAGTAATAAATAATTTCATCCAATCAGAATTAAGATGATATTTTTTATTTTATCACCAATTTTAAACTTTAGTTAACATGATTAAACTTTTACTAGGGTGGAAATTTTTTTCCCAAGGTTACTATTCATAATGACCAAAAATAAAATTTACTGCATTACTAAATTTGAACCTCATGATTCCAAATAAGAAATACAATTTTCTAGATTCAATATCTGATTGTAGCATAAATTAATTTCAAAATCTACACGCAAAGTTTAATAGAAATCATTTTTGAAGAAAATGGATTTTTAAAGCATAAAATGACTTTATTCTAATTCCTTGACTAATAACATCAATTAAATGATTATTAATTAATTTATTGGATATAAAATATAATAATTTCATTATAATCAATTGTAAATAGTGATTAATTTGATCTATTAATGTAAAAATAAATTACACACATAAAAATAGATTAAAGAAAAATATCTCTTCTACCTTAAAAATGTTTTATCTTTATTTATAACCAATTAATAATAAATGTATATTAGATTATTCAATTTATTAAGTAAAATAATTCAATATATATCTCAATAGTATAATTTGGTTCTTTGTTGCTGAATTTTTCATGTAAATAAATCCATAAAATATTAATTTAATAAATAGAAATTATATATTATAAAATATTTAGGTTTTTCATTCTATCTGCCTCACGAGAAATTTTCCTTCAAAATTTTATTATTCATGTATAAAAAATAATGAGAGTTTTAACTAATAATATCCTTTGGTTCCCACATATCTTCCTCAAACATAATATTTCTCCCTAAAACTTTGAGCAGATGGGTGGTCCATTTTCACATCACATTATCTCTTCGATCCAGAACATCCACTATTGGTTTCCTATAAGAAATATCATTCCCTTTTGGTATAATATATAAGTTTATTACATGTAAAAGATCAAGTTTTTTACTTCCCCAAAAAAATACTCATTGAACGCATCACAAACTTGGTAGCGATTTGGTTGAAGCTCCATATTATAAGATATCACTATGACATGATCGGGGATCTTGAAGAGACCAATATATCTAGGTATTACATTATCCTTATTTCTAAATATCATTAAATTATTAAAAATAATAAATTCAAATGAATACCTTTTCACCTTCTACAAACTCTATATCTTACTAGAAATTGTCAGCATAAATTTTTTATCGAATCTAAGGTTACCTAATGTGTTTCTAAATTTCTCTAACCTTCTATTTTATTTCCTCATATATCTCAAGACCCAATAGCTTCAGTTTCCTAACTTTATCCCAAATTTTTGGAGTACTGTACTTCATTCCATAGAGGTCTTCATAAGGATCCATATGATCTCATGAGTGAAATAAATTTTTCTAATAATATTTGACCAGAGTAAGGTGTTGATCCAATTAAATTTTAAAATAAATAGAGAAAACTATTAGTAAATATTATAGTTTTTAATGGTCCTATTATACTAATCATCTATCTGAGGATCATTGGAAGTACTAATGATGATCATCATATTTAATGTTTTCTAGAGAATCTCTATAACATTGAGGTAATCCAAAGATCTAGATAAGAATAATATAATGTGGTAATCCATAGAAACATATGACTTTCATAATGTATATCTATGAAATCTATTCAAGAGATAAATCTGATCTGATTGAGATATTATGATCTCAATTCTTAAGGTGGTCAACTATATTAAAAATGAAATTATAACCTTTAGATATATTGGGGATTCCTATGAATAAATCAATGGTTATTTTTTCCTAATTACATTATGGTATGGGTAATAATTGTAACATTCCTTTATACTTATGAGATTTATAATTAAAATTATTATATACTAGGAATCAAGATACATACTCTTCAATATCCCTTTTTAGGTTGTCCCACTAGAAATATACTTTATGTTCTATATACATATTCATTATTAAAATATTAATAGATAATGATGTGACTAGTGCTTCATCCCATACCTAATTCTTTAATTCTAGTATCATTGGGAAATTTACCCTCCTAAACCTTATCATCCCATCAATATCATATTTGAAATCATGATCATTACATGCTTTTTTTATAGCTCTACGTCCTCCTTCTATGCCTCTTTATTTTTCACATAAATGGTTGGTTAAATATTAATCAAAGAAAGGTATTCTCTTTTTTCTATCCTAATGATTTCAAGGTCCATACTATACAAATCCTTAATTACTAGATCTCTTTCAATCCTTATTGTAGAAAAACAAGCTTTCTCCTTCCAACTCAAAGCATCAGTAGCCTTGTTTTCTTTCTCATGGTGATAATATATTGAGTAGCCATCATCAATAATCAAATTTAACTATCTCAGATGTCACATATTCAATGCTCTATATATGAATATATTCTTAAAAATTTATTATCTTTAAACATATCACACCTTTCACTAAATATATAATGCCTCTTTATTTTCAATAAAAATTTATTATTTCCATTTCCAAATCATGATTTGGATAATTTTTCTCATGAACCTTTAATATCCAAGATGAATATTATACTGTAATTTAATTTTGAAAAATAATGCATCCAAGTCCATTATTTTATGCATCATTATAAATTAGAAACCCTTCAACACTATAGGGTAGTGTAACCACAGGTACATTGACTAACCTTCTCTTTAGTTCCTTGAAATTTTCTTCAAATTCCTATATCCAAAGGAACTCATATCCCTTACACATATAATTGGATATTTAATTTTATTTACCCTAGATAAATTTTTCACAAAGTGTTGCTAGTATCCATCTAATCTATGAAAAATATAGATTCCAGGCATAGTGGTTGGTTTAAACTATTATTCAATAAATTTTTCTTAAAAGGATCCACCAATATACCCTCTCTTGTGATCATATAACCCAAGAATGATACTTTTTATTTCCAATATTCAAAATTGATACATTTAGCACATAGTTTCACCTTCCTCATGTTGTTCAACATATCCCTATAATGAACTTCATACTCTTCCTCACTTCTCTAATATATAAGAATATCATTTATATAGACTACCTAAAACTAGTCAAAGTAGTTTCTAAAGAATCTATTTATTATATACATGAAGATAGTGGGGTATTTTTAAGTCCAAATGGAATAATTATAAATGTATAATGACTCTACATCATACAAAATACTATATTGGGTTTATCATCCTTTTTGGACCTTAATTAATTATATCTAAAACAAAGGTAAATCATTGAAAAGTATTGAGCTTTTTGTAGTTGAATATATAAGTGATAAATACTGGGTGGAGGATACTTTTTCTTGAGAGTGATGTAGTTATTTATAAGATAATAAACAAACTCATTGACCCATATTTTTATTAAAAAAATAACAGTGCACCCCATGGTGATTCACATGGGTATATGAATCTCTTTTTCATGTTTTATTATAGTTTCTTCTTCAATTCATGCATCTTAATTGGATCCATTCTATAATTATTCATTTAAATTCATATAGTACCAATTTTGAGTTCTATTAAAAACTAAAATTCAAAATTTGAGGGAATACTATGAAGCTCTTGAGAAAATACATTTATATATTCTCAAACTATAGAAATATCATCAATGTTAAATTTATCTCTAACAATTTTAAATATGTACCATTCATTAATAAGTATAAAGACCCATATAATGGTTGTAATTTCTATTGTATGTTCGTTTTCATCTCTACACCAATATAAAATCATATGTTGATTTTGAAAATCAAATGTTAATTTCATTACCCAAAAATTTATATGGTCTCCATATATATAGATCCACTCTATGCCCAAAATCACATAAAATTAAACTAAAGATAGAATAATAATATTCATAGGATTCACATTCTAACAAACAAATATCAAATGTGAGCTATAATATTGAGATTTTATCTTTGTACCATTAAGATTTTTCATCTATAATTAAACATCCAATCATTAAGGTGATGTTTTATTACACATTGATAATTCTTTAGATAAAAAATATTGGGTAGAAATGGAGTCAAATTAGACATTTATTGTTTTAAATTGGATGATAATTATACCTTTCAACACATCATTATTATGACATACTTTAGAAGTTGTGATCACATATGCTTTCCCTTTTTCTCTTTTCTTAAGAGGTTACTAGTACTAATTATCTTCATTAATCCTTGGATTTGAGAACTAGTTGGCATAATTTCCAAAATATATAAAATTATAGATACAGAGTGTGGTTTTTACATTTAGTTGACATATATATATATATACATATTAATTTTATTTATTGAACTCTTCAAATCCCTTTTTCATTCAGTTGCACGTTATCCTTTTTTTAATAATTAGAGAATTAATCAGTACCCTTAAAACAATTTCACCCATTATTTCCTCTACACTTTCAATATAAAATAAGATTAATTTTCTTTCCTATAAGGGTTTTATTATTTTAATCTTCTAAAATATCCAGATTTTTCCTATTTCCACCAAAACTATGAGAATAATGAGAGTATCTACTCTCATTTTTTACATTGAAAGAACATCGATCAAGTTCATCATAGATACTAAAGTTCCTTATAAATAATAACATTTTGTTACTATTCTTTAAGAAACTAATGAATTGACTAAATTTCTTTTTAGGTAAAATGATAAAACTAGAAGTGAACTTTTCATGTCTGGTGAAATGTTTCTCAAAAGTACTAAAGGATTCAATATCTTTATGCTTTAGTTACAATAATTCCATTTTCATTCTTATGTGGAGAGTTTCGGTAAAGTACTTATTGAAAAATATTCTCTTATACTCTTTCCATATATTGGATTAAATATATTCTCCTTGAATCATATTCTTAATAAGTGACCACCATTGATTTTATTCACCTTCCAATCGATAAATAACTGAGATAACTTTTTACTACTTCAATCACTGGAAAATAAAAAATACCTTTTCAGGGGTACTTATCCATTGATCAACAATTATTAGTTTATATTACACAATTATGGAAGGTGTTTTTTCCTCATTAAAGACTCAATGGTGAATTTATCCTTCCTTTGGTCATTTGGATGATCAATAAGATTCATATCCTAAGAGAGTTACATGATCATAGCCACAAGATTTTAAATTCCAAATCTCATTCCATTCATTTTCTCATGATGATAGTCATTGAATTGGCCTCTCAATTCATTGTTAACATGATTCCTCCTAGTTCAATCCATTGGATAAAACCAAAAACAATAGAATAATAATCATGATTTATTAATCATAGTGATCAAATATATAGTTATAAAAATCATTCCAAATATGTCATAAATTATGACACTTCCTTATCAAGCTATAACACTTTAGGTTCATCAAATCTTACTTTAACTTGATCATAGGTTTTTTTAGGTTTTATCCTCATTTTATTCATATCCTTATATCCAAAAATAACTAAAAATTACTCTTATTCCAAATAAGGTTACCAAAGCATTACAATAAAAATTATTACATCATTTTAGGTGAATATTAAATACATATTAAAATAATACACACCCTAGAACCATAAAGGTTTATTTTATTTGGACACTAGAAACATAATCAACTTCATTAATGAAATATCTTAAACATATCCATGAAATTTCTTCTCAAATAGTACAATTCTTAGACTTAACCTACTTAATACCTTTCCTTATAACCTAAGGAAAAGGAAATAGAATAAATTGTGAGATGAGATGATCAATAAGGGTAAACATGGGTGATATCAATAAATAATCAAAAGTGAGAATAAAATAATCATAAGTGAATGATAACATGATGATAAATTATGAAAACTTATGAATATTAAATAGTCCATAAATCACAATTCATGGTGTAATTCCTTTTCATAATAAACTACATGAGTCAAAAGATTTTATAATCATCAATAATCAATCATGAATCATGAGATCATATCATAATCATAATACATGAATTTGTGTAATACACATAAGAATAGAAAATCATTTCATTTTTCATGGAACATTTCCAAGACTTTTATAGCATAAAAATCCCCATTGTGGATTATGTTCACTCCCCATTCTCATTATTTACTTTATCAAAGATCACTGCTAAAAATATAATAGTGGACTGATCCACGGACTATATTAGATTCACTCGCCATTCTATTTCATATTATCTCATGATATATCCAAATTTACCTAATTCATTGGAGGGCTATAAAATTCCTTGCCAACCCATCACATAATGGAAACCATATATAAGTGTTCCATATAATCCTAAAAACAATCATCATTCTATCATAACTTAATTAACTAAGGGAAAAGAATCAGGTTTCATGACATGATTTATAAAAAATCAACATCATAATCCATCTAGAAAAATAAATTTACTGGTATCATATGATTATATACCTAGTGAATCATAATAATCTTTAAATTATATTGACATAGAATAAAAATATCTTTTATAAAATCATTAAAATAATGCTTTGAAAATCAAGATAAAACATCACTTCTATTTTAAAAAAATTTAAAAACATGAATTCCAAAAAATAGTAAATATGGTATTTTTTGTAAAAAAAATTGAGACCTATAAAGTATAATTCATGAATACGGAAAGACAGGATGGAATGAAAAACCATTCATGCCATATATGATCGAAACAATTATACTTTTGTAAAATATTCCAAAACCACTTATCCGGAAAACATTTAAAAATATTACTTTTAAGTCGTTATAAAAAAAGATAAATGTGGTGATAATGAAAATTTTAAAACATTTCATATATAATTAGAAATTTCTATCAAAAAAATTAAAGAACATGTATTTGGAAAAAATGATTCTTGACCAAAAGAAGAGAAATAAGGTCATATTTTCATAAAAACATCCTTTAATTCCTTTTTGAGTTCCGAAGAGGTGAAAATGGTACCAAATATTAAAAAAAATTACCCAGAGTTAAAAAAATTATTTGGTTTCAAAGATAAGAATCATATAATTTCCCTCATTTGAAATTTTACATAGAAAATCATAAAATGAAATGATATTGTAATATAAACTCTAACCACATATCCTAAATTTCTCTGTATGTAATCTTAACCTCCTATATAAAAAATATATTTTTTTATGAATATATACAAAAACAATATCATAATTATCTTGCAATATCTCATTTCAATATAATTTTCAATTATCTATTTATTAAAAATTCTTCATTAAAATCAATATTTGGTTTTTGGAATTTCATTTCCCATGCATGTTCTAGTTTGGTGGTTCTTGTACTTGCACCTTGGTCATGGTTTCACTATCACTATAATATTAATTATTCCATAAGTTTAATATTCAATCATTATATTAAAATTTTAAAAAATCAAATTAAGTGGTAAATAAAATTTATTTACATCACTTTATGAAGATGGTAGTACATACATATGCACTAGTGATGTTTTGATATTCCAATGAATGGAATAAGATAAAGGTAAATAATATTCAATATATAATGGCCCTTACATTAAATATATATAATACTTCAATATTGAAAAATATTTATAACATAACATAATAAAAAATACACTAGCATTATAGGTATAGTGTCTTTCAAAACTCGAAAACATAAATAACTAGTTCATAAAACATCTACATTGTCTCCCACTTATTTATTCAAAACTAGACTCACTTTTGAAATATCTTACTTAATACCCTTCTTCATGAACTAGGGAAAATAAAAGTATCAAAGGGTGAGCTCAAATTCTCAATAAGGGTAAATAAGGGAAATATCAATCACATCATAATCATAAGAACATATCATTTGAAAATCTTTTCCGGCATATAAAAGATCAGAATATCATTTCATGGGATAAATAATAAAATTGAAATGTAATCCCAATAGTTATAACAAAAGACATTAAATTTTGTGTCATATACACATAATCATATAATATCATTTCATATTAGTCAAGGCTCATTTCCAAGACCATCATACCAGACAAATCCCATTACTAACCCGAGTTTACTCCTCATAGCAGCCCAGAATTACTGAACGAAATTTACATCCAGTTCTAGTAATGTCTATCTTATGAGATATAAATCTTTAACAAATTCATTGGAGGGATATATAGGTCCCACCGATCTCATAATTAAACCATTCTTACATGTTCCACAAAAACATAAAAAAATTCATCATAACATAACCCATGAAATAAAATGGGTTTCTTAAACATCATTCCATCATAAAATAATCCATATAAAATATAATTCCAACATTAAAATGATCAAATAATAGTAATAATAGTGATAGAAACATAAACCTATTCAAAGATAATCATCTTATATGGAAAATAATTTTGATAAAACACTTGAAATAAATTCTTGAGGAAAATATTCTTTCTTTTTCAAAAAAATTTCTTTTCTCAAAATATCGTGCAATTTTAAAATATAGGAGTTCAGTTGAAAATAATATAAAAATCATGTAGAGTAATATTCATAGAAATAAGGTTTCATGAAACCGTAAATATCCATTCATGTTGTAAAAGTAAAAAAAACATTCTCCTTGTACTTTTTCCCGAAAAGTCAAAAAGTACCTCAAATTGAATAACGACAAAAGATTCCATTCATACCATTTTATAAAAATTCACAAAAGGGTAAAATTAACTTTAAAAAATTTTATAATAATAGAAATAATATTACATATTTAGGAAACATTGATGTGGATGATAAATATACCATAGTAAATACTAACGTATAAACAATCTTAGATAAAAATAAGATTGTAAAATTATCCCTTGCCTTAAGTCTCATATACTTCATATATATCTGAAAATATTGTATAATGATTTAAATAATGTTATTTACTTATTCCAAAATTATAATAATTTTTATGATATCATATATGACTATATTATCATCTCTTTGTTTGTAACATTTCATTGTCACTCGTTATTCGGATATTAACTGCTTTGTGTTCTTATGCAAGATTTGTCAGATAACTTCATTTTACACATCCTAGGTTATAGTTAAATAATTTACAAAATTATATTTGTATAATATATATCATATTTATTCATTAAATTCATGTATATAATCATTATTTATTGAAGATCATGTAGATTAAATTGTATTGCATCAGGGAGGTGGTAGGTCATACGTACGCGCAAGCGATGATATCATTCCCAAAATTATGTTTTTGAAGTGGATGGTGTATAATATTTCAGAATTATTAAAATATTATAATTATCATATATAGTTATTATTTACATAATTATACCCATCCAAGTAAGGTGGTGGTGAAAAAACAGATTACACGACGACGTGTAGACGGTAAGCCGTATGTACGCATGTGCGGTGATTTCATTTTTCATAAGATTGATAGAAAATGAAATATGGTTGTTTCATATATATAATGACATATTAGTATATTATTGATAATTATGTTATTATATTATAATTAAACAACTAATGGAGAGGAATTATAAGAAGAAAGAAGTTTGAAGGAATCGGTAGAAGTGATTACCTCTTCGTCGACGTGCTTCCTCTAAATCTCTTCTTAGAGCACTAGAGATGGCCTTTTAAGATGACCAGATCCTCTATAATGAAACTATGAAAGTTGAGAAAAAAACTTTATGGGTTTGGCTATTATTTAAGGTTCAAATAAAGTGAAAATATGAGGGAGAAGGTTCCCTTTTATAATTGTGCTGAGTGGCACTTTTGGAAACATCATAAATAATAATTTATAATAAAATAAAACCCTACCAAAAAACATCCAAAATTTCCCAATTTCTATTATTAGGTGAGATAGGGTTTTAATTTCATAATAAAATAAGTTTTGGATAAGTTAATTTATTATTTTACGCCATATATGTTTAATTGATACATAGTTATTCTATTTCATTTTAATTGTGGTAATAACATTTTAAATATTTAATGGTTATAAATATTTAATTATGTGGTGTTAACTGACCATAAATGGATATTTTATGACATTTTAGATCATATAATTTTCATTTTTTAATTTTTAAATATTTTTATTATTTTTAAATAATTTAACAAAATGATATTTTCATAAAATATCAATAGTGTCCATTTTGGAACTACTCATTTATTAGACTTTAAATATAATCCATAAATAAGATAAATTAGAAAAATATATATATTTAATACACTCCTTACATTTCATATTCACTTATAAAATTCATGGATCACATTAATTATTTTATATTATATTTATTTTAATATTTTTCAAATCATTTTTCTATATTTTCATTAATAAAATAATTTCTAAATCACTATTGTTTCATCGTTAATGGTAATTATTTAATATTTAACAATTATAAATAAATTTCTATCATATAGGTAATTCTTTTATATTTCTAGATACTATCAATATTAGATATTTTCTCTTAGGTATCCATATATCAATGTTAATATACTTATATAAAATGAGACTGTGACATTTTCTCATATTCATTAGTTTTTATTATATTCATTTAATATTCATAGGTAAGTGGTCTTTAAGTGATTTAATTTAAAAAAATAGATGATAATGGTCAAATTTTGTCATCCAATAGTATTTATACAGGTTTTAAGTTAATTTTATAGTATTATTTTTACCCTTAATTACCCAATTTACCTTTATCCATGGTAATAAAAACAATTACCAAAGTTACTATTCATAATGCCCAAAAAAAAAGTATCCTATTAACATAATTTGGACCTTTTGATTCCAAATAAGGAATCCATTTTTTATAATTCAAAATGCAGAAGTTTCAGTAATTAACTTACAATTAATCATGTTGATGAAATGATAAGACAGGTTTTAAAAGTTATAATATGGAAAAATATTGAACTGTTTTTACATCTGAGTTTAATTTGAAATTAATTCCAATAAACAAAATTATATTAAATGGTAAAAATATATTCTATTTTTTACTTTGAAACCATTCAATTATATAAATTAACTATATAATTTAATTCTATGAAAAAGTTATTTTAAATTAAAATTTAGCATATTTTTACTATTCATCAAAACATGAAAGTTATCATAAAAATATCAAAATTTCATACAAAGTAAATTTTTATATCCCTCTTCTAAATAAAATTTTTTGTTTTCATAAAAAACTTATTAATATGTCAAAATATTAATTTAAAAGGGGTTCTTCATACAATGGTGAAAATTTAAACTTTTTAAAAAAAATTTGTATACATCAAATAGGGTTTTATTCATAGCTCGTGGCTAAAATATCATTTGGATGTATATAAAAAATATTTTATTATGTATATGACACATATATATCACATTAATTTCATTACGCAAATTAAATCACTCAAAAATAAAAATATCTAATTGATTTATATTTTTCATAAATAATTGATAGCCAAAGAATTCTCAATGAAGTTTCATAAATTAGTTATAATTATTCCTACTAACCAAAAAGCTAGGATATAATGGTAATTTTATACTAAGGGTGTCTCACGGTTCATTTAAACTCACAATTGCATGTAATTCAAGCAACTGAAGAATAATAATTATTTAAATAAAATATTTTATAAAAAACATCAGGGTGTTACATTCTACTCCCCCTTAAACTAAATTTCTCCCTTGAAATTCATCATTAAGAAACAAACAGATGAGGATACATATCCCTCATCATATCCTAAAGTTCCCATGTAGCTTCGTCAAATTGTTGGTTCCTTCATAAAACTTTAACCAAGTGGGTAGTCTTATTTTGTATAACTTTTTCTCTAATATTTAGAATCTCTATTGGTTGTTCTTCATAAGAAAGATCTTTCTCCAGTGGTATAACTTTTAATCTTAGTACATATAAAAGATCTGGTATGTACTTTCTCAAGAGAAATACACGGAACACATCATCAACTTAAGAGATATTCAGGGAAAGTTCCAATCGGTAAGCTACCTTCCCAACATGATCCATAATTTATAAAGAACTGATATAACTAGGGCTCTGCTTTCCCTTCTTTCAAAATATCATTTCTCTCTTCTAGAGAGATATTCCTAAGAACACATTATAACTCACTTGAAACTCTAGTTCTTTTCTTTGGTTGTCACCATAACGTTTTTGTTAACTCTGAGCTAATCTTATGTTTTGTTGAATAGATCTGACCTTTTCTTCCATTTCATCAACAAGATCGGGTCCTAATAGCTTTCTTTACCCAACATCAACCTAGCAAGTTGGAGTTCTGCCCTTCTTTCTATAGAGGGCTTCATAAGGATCCATATGAATATTGGAGTGAAAGATATTATTTTAAGAAAATTACACCAATGGTAGGTGTTTATCTCAACCACCTTTGAAATACAAAAAGAAAGCCCTCAACATGTCTTCCAGTGTTTCAATTGTCCTCTCAGACTAACCGTCTATCTGAGGATTATAAGAAATGCTGAGACTTAACTCTGTATCCATAGTATTCTGAAGAATTTTCCATAACATTAAGGTAAACCTCAGATCCTGATTAAATATAATGTAAAGTGGAACTACATGCAATATTATAACTTCTTTTAAATATATCATGGCAAGCTAATCAAGAGATAAATCCTCTCTAATATTAATGAAGTGTGCCAACTTCATATGGTGATCAACTATAACCCATATATCATTATGGAATTTAGATGTTTTGGGAATTTTGACAGAAAAGTTCATAGTGATGTTTTTTCATTTCCATTCTAGTATGGTTAATGGTTATAACAAACCCTTAGAATTATATCTCTCAACCTTAACTTGCTAATAAACCAAGCACCGAGAGACATATTCAGCAACATCTATTTTCATTCTATCCCACCATAAGTACTCTTTCAGGTCCCTATACATCTTTGTGCTTCTAGTGTGAAAAGATAATGAAGAACTATGATCCTCATCTAATATCTCCTTATTTAATTCTGGTATAGGAGGAATACACACCCTTTTCCTAAACCTTATTATTCCCTCATAATCCAGGTTAAATTCAAGAACATTTCTCACCTACTTTTGTAGCTCAACATCTTCCTTATGAGCCTCCTTAATCTTCACTTGTATAGATGGTTGAAAATGAATTTGAGAAAGATAATATTTTTTCCCTTCCATTAAAATTTTAAGATCTATCCTTTGAAAATCCATGAATATTGGATCTTTCACGATCCTCATCATGGATAAGCTAGCATGGTCTTTTCAACTCAAATCAATTGCCACCTGGTTCGCTTTCCCAAGGTGGTAATGTATTTAACAGTGGTAATATTTAATCAACTCCAACCATATTCTTTGGAGCATATTCATATCCTTTTGTGTAAAAATATACTTTAAACATTTATGATCATTATAAATATCACACCTTTAATCATAATGATAATACATCCATATCTTTAATGCAAAGATTACCACATCTAACTCCAAATCATGAGTTGGGTAATTTTGCTCATGGATTTTCAACTGTTTTAAATCATAAGATATCACCATATCATTTTTAATGATAACACATTCCATCCCCTTCTTGGATTCATCATTGTATATCATAAACATTTCTCTGCTACAAGGCAGTGTGAGCACAGGTTCACTATCTAATATTCTTTTTAGCACTTTGAAATTATATTCACATTCCTTCTTCCAAATAAAATTGACTCATTTCCAATTCAATTGGATGAGTGTATTAGATAATTGTGAAATATAATTCAAAAAATATCGATAATATCTAGGTAAACCAAGAAAACTTCAGATCTCAGTTACCATTGTTGGACTCGACCATCATTTAATAAACTATGTTTTTACTAGATTAGTAGATATCCCCTATCTTGAGATTATGTGACCCAAAAATAAAAATTTCTTGACGCCAAAATTTACACTTGGTAAATTTGGCATAATGATTCTCTTTTCTTGGGGTATTCAATAAAATTATCAAGTGATCTTTCTGTTCTTCCTTTATCATTTAATAGACAATAATATCATCTATAAAGACTACCACAAACTAATCAAGATATCCTCTAAAGAATCTATTAATTAGATCCATGAAGATAGTGGGGGCATTAATAAGACCAAAAGAAATCACTATAAATTCATAGTGCCCATACCTTGTATGGAATGAAATCTTTGGTATATCCTCCTTTTTGACCCTTCATTAATGATATCCTGAATGAAGATCAATCTTGAAAAAGTATTTTTATCCTTGTAGTTTGTCTAATAAGTCATCAATGTGGGGAAGAAGATATTTTCTCTTGATAGTGATCTTGTTAAGTTCTCGATAATCAATGAAAACTCTCATTGATCCATATTTATTCTTAACAAAAGGAATAGGTTCTACCCAAGGTGACTCACTAGGGAGTATGAATCGCTTATCAATATTTTCTTGGAGTTTCTTCTTCAATTCTTTCAAGTCAATTAGGTCTATTTTATAAGGTAACTTTGAAATAGGCACAACACTCGGTATGAGTTCTATTGAAAACTCAACTTCATGATTTGGTGGAAGACCTAGAAATTCCTCTAGAAATACATCATCAAATTATTGTACAATGGGATTATTCTTAATAATGAGTATCTCCCCAATCATTCGAGAAAAATAAACTTTATTTATAGGAATCAAGACCCATAATAAGGAATAAATTTCTACAGGAAGTTTATATTCATCTTTGTATAAATAGATGATCATAGATTGATCTGGAATATAAAATGTAACTTTACTTACTTATAAATTGATATGATCTCCATATAAGGAAATCCAATCCATTCCAAGAATTACATCAAATTCTACCATAGGAAGGATCACAAGATTTGCAGGAATCACTTTCCCACAAACTTCAATCGGAGAAGAATTATAAAATTTTGATGTGACTTTTGTGCCATTATATGTTGTCATAGCTAACTCAACATCTAATTGTTGAGGTAATATGGAAATACCCTTAAAAATCTTTATAAATAAAAGAGTGTGTGGATCCACAGTGAAATAAAATATTTTCTACTTAGATTGGATGGTAAGTCTACCTTTCACCACTTCATTATCATACTCCTCATCACCAATAATGATTGTATGTGACTTTACTTTGTCTTTGGACTTAAAAGTTTGTTGAGATAGATCATCACAAATAACCCTTAAATAAGGGAATTTATTGTCATAATGCCCCATTTCCTTGAACTTGTAGCATTGAAGTGTAGGAGGTTCATTCTATGTATCCTTTTCTTTGTTCATGTCATTAGAAATCTTCTTCCCATAACTTTGGGATTCAACTGCCCAATGACCATCTTTTATACAATTAAAACATTTAATATTCCCTTTAAGAAAATTCCATCCATGTTTCTTTCCACACTTTGAGCATAAGGGAAAACTTTTTTTTTAGTGTGTTCTTTAGATTTTCCTTTGAATTCCATTTTTCTCTTCTTATCAAATCCATATGACTAATGGGTTACTTCAATATCCATATCAACCTTGAGAGAACATCGAACAATTTACTCATAGCTATTTATGTCCTTTATGGATAATTATCTTCAAATACATGGTTTAATCCACTAAAGAATCGATCAATTTTACTCTCAAGTTGGATAATAATTCCAATAGCATGCCATTCAAGTCTTGTAAACAAATTCATAGGTACCAACGAATTCATCATACTTTTTCTTAAGTTCAAGGAACTCCTTCTCCATATTTTTTCAAGGAATATAAGGAAAGTACTTATTCAAAAATAAGTTCTTAAACTCATCCCATTCCATGGACTCAATTTCATCTCTTTGCCTCATATTCTTGATAAGATTCCACCATTTATCAGCTTCATCGTCCAAATGATATAATACTAATATGACTTTATAATGTTCAGAACATTGTAGAATTGGAAATATATTTTTAGTGGTACTTATCATTTTTCCATCCACTAGTGTATCATAAGACCCACTGAATGAAGGTGGATGCTACCTCATGAAGGATTCAATGGAATGTTGCTCCCTCCTTTGGTCGTTTGGAAGTCTGACGTGATTCATAGCTTGATAAAGTTGTGTGATCACGGATACAAGATTTTTCATTCCAACTACCATTACATTTTGTTGATCAAGGGGGAAATCATTACATTTCTCATTTCATTCATCATTAACAAGGATCCTTCAGGTTCCAACCATTGACAAAAACAAAGAAGCATAGTGTGAGAAACACTCTTCATAATGGAAAAAACACATAATTACATAATAAAATTTAAATTTACGACACTTTGGGTTTTATCCTAGTTTATTCATGAACATCTCTAAAACACTAGGATAGTATTGTAACATAAACTTAGACATATCTTTAGGGTTATTACTAAGGTTCTCTCATCCAAGTTTCCAAAGGTTAACTTTACCTTTTCTTTGATACCAACTATAATGGTTCATAATTTACATATAGATAATAATTCAACATTGAAAAATATTTATTACATAACATAACAAAAACCACGCTAGGACCATATAGGTATAGTGTCTTTCCAAACTGGGAAACATAAACAAATGGTTCCTAAAACATATATATTATCCCCCCACTTATTTCTTCAAAACTATACTCCTTTTTGGAATATCTTACTTAATACCCTTCTTCATGACCTGGGGAAAAGAAACATATGAAATGGTGATCTCAAATTCTCAGTAAGGGTAAACAAGATAAATATCAATTATATCATAATCATAAAATCATAACTTTTTAAAATCTTATCCTGCATATAAAAGATTGGAATATCATGTCATGGGATAAATCATAAAAGTGAAATTTAATACCAATAGTCATAACATAAGACATGAAATTTCATTTCATACACATATAATAATATAAAATCATTTTATATTAGTCAAGGGTCATTTCCAAGACCATCATAGTAGACAAATCCCATTACTGAACTGAGTTTACTCCTTATTCCAACACTATATTACTGAACCAGATTCACTTTCTGTTTCATTAATGTCTATCTCATAAGATATAAATCTTTACCCAATGAATTTTAGGGAGATATAGGTCTCACCCATCTCATAATGAAACACTTCTTATTTGTGTCGCAAAAAACATAAAAACATTCATCATAGCATAACCATGAAATGAAATGGGTTTCTTAAACATTATTCCATTATAATATATACCATATAAAATATCATTTCATAATTTACACGATAAAATCATAGTAATAATAGGGATAAAAAATAACCCTATTCAAATATCATCATCATAGATGGAAAATAATTTCTATAAAACACTTGAAATTAATTCTTGAGGAAAATATCATTTCTTCTTCAAAAACATTTTCTTTTCACAAAATGCCATGAAATTTTAAAAGATAATGATTTAGTTGAAAATAATACTTAAATAATATAGATTAAGCTTCATTTAAATAACGTTTTGTGAAACCATAAATTTCCATTCTTTCCATAAAATTTAAAAAATCATTCTCCTCGCACTTTTTCCAAAAAAAGTAAAAAAGTACCTTGAATCGAATAGCGAGAAAAGATTCATTTCATATCATTTTATAAAAATTCACCAAAGGGTAAAATTAACTTTAAAATTTTTTATAATAATATAAATAATATTACATAGTTATGAAACCTGGATGTGGAAGATAAATATAACCTAGTAAATACTTACGTATAAAAAATCTCGGATAAAAATGAGATTGTAAAATTATCCCTTACCTTAGGTCTGATATCTATCGTATATATATGAATATCCTATATAATGATATAAATATTTTTATTGAATTAATCCATAATCATAATCATTTTTATGATATCATATATTATTATTTTATCATCCGTTTGTTAATAACATTTAATTGTTATTTATTATTCGGATATTAACCACTTTCTGTTCTAATGCTAGATATTTCAGATAAGTTCATGTTCCAATTATTAGGTTGTAGTTAAATAATTATAGAATTGTACTTGTATAATATATATCATATTTATTTATTGAATTCATGTATATAATCATGCTTTAATGAATATCATATAGAATGAATCGCATCGCATCGTGGAGACGGTAGGTCATAAATTCGGACGAGCGATGATATCATTCCAAATATTATTGAATGGTATTGAAGTGGATGGTTTATAATATTTAATAAATAGTAACATATTATAATAATCATATATAGTTATTATTTCCATCATTATATCCATCCGAGTAAGGTAGTGGTGAAAAATAGATTACACCACCGTGTAGAGATGGTAAGTTGTACGTAGACACGCACGACGATTTAATTTTTCATAGGATGGATAGAAGGTGAAATATGGTTGTTTCATATATAAAATAACATATAATTATATGAGTGATACTGATTTTATAACTTTATATTAAAAAAACTAATAAATATTAAGTATAATAAGAAAGAAGTTTTAAAGAATTGGTAGGAGTGATTGCCTCTTCCTCGACATGCTTCCTCTAAATCTCTTCTTAGAGTACTAGAGTTAGCCTTTGAAGATGAACAGAACATCTAGAATGAAAATAGAGAAGTTGATAAGTAAATGTTTCAGGTTATGGCTAAGTTTTAAGGCTCAAAAGGAAGTTAATAGGTGAGGGAGAAGGTTCCCTTTTATAATTGAGGTGTGGGGCACTATTGGAAACTTCATAAATAATAAATTATAATGAAATAAAACCCTGCCTGAAAACCTCAAAATGTCCCAGTTTAGAAGATGAGATGAGGTCCGGTTGTAATATAATCAACCAATAAATTTTGGATAATTTATTTTTTAACTTAAACCATATCTTTTTTATTGATACTTAGTTATTCTATTTAATTTTAATTGTGGTAATAACATTATAAATATTTAATGTTTATAAAAATTTACTTATATGGTGTTAATTGACCATAAATGGATATTTTATGACATTTTTTATCTTATAATTATCAATTTTTTATTTTTAAATATTTTTATTATTTTTAAATAATTTAATAAAATTTCATTTTCATAAAATATAAATAGTTTCAATTTTGACACTATTCAATTATTAGACTTTAAATAAAATCCATACATAAGATAAATTTGAACCAAAATAATTAATACACTCTTAAAATGTCATAGTCACCTATAAAATTTGTCGATAACATTAATTATTTCATATTATATTTATTTTAATATTTTTAAAACCATTTTATTTATATTTCTGTTAATAAAATAATTACTACATCACTATTGTGTCATCATTGATGGTAATTATTTAATCTTTGAAAATTATAAATAAATTTATATTATGTAGGTAATTATTTTAAATTTCCAGAGACAATATATATTTGATATTATCTTCTGGTTATCCATATATTAAAATTAATATAGTTATATAAAATGATATTGTGACATTTTTTCACATTCATTAGTTTTTATTATATCCATTCCATTTTCCTAGGTAAGTGGTGGTTAAGTGATTCGATTTAAAAAAATAGATGATAAGGTTCAAATTTAGTCATCAAATAATATTTTTATAGGTGTTAAGGTAATTTTATAATATTATGTTTACTCTTAAATACCTGATTTACGTTTAACCATGGTAATAAAAATAATTACCAAAGTTACTATTCATAATGCCTAAAAATAAAAGTACTCTATTAACATAATTTGGACCTACTGATTCCAAATATGGAATTAATTTTTAAAAATTAAAAACATATAATTTACAATAATTAATTTAAAATTAATCATATTTTTGAAATGAGAAAACGGATTTTAAAAGTTAAAATATTGAAAAAGATTAAAATGTTTTTACATCTGAATTTAATGTAAAATTAATTCCAATTACCTACATTATATTAATTGGTAAAAATATATTCTATTTATAATTTTAAATAATTAAATAATATATATTAATCATATAAATTATTTCAATGAAAAAAGTTATCTTCAATTAAAATTTATCATATCTTTATTATTCATCAAAACATGAAAGTTATAAGAGAAATATCATAAATTCATCAAAATTAAATTTTTATATACCACTTTAAAATATAATGTTTATGTTCTCATATAAAACTTATTAATGTGTAAAAAAACTTAATTTAAAAGGGTTTCTCCATCTAAAGGTGAAAATTTAAACTTTTTTAAAAAAAATAGGTTTTTATACATCAAATAGTGTTTTATTCATAGCATATGACTAAAATATACTTTTGAAGAATATAAAAAAATATTTTATTAAGTATATAACACATATATATCACATTTATTTCATTACCAAAATCAATTCACACAAAAATACAAATATCTAATAGATTTATGTTATTAATAAATAATTATTTTCCAAAAAAATCTCAATGAGTTTTTGTAAGTTAGTTATAATAATTAAAAATAACCTAATGGCTATACTATAATTGTAATTTTATACTAAGTATGTCTCAAAGTTATTTTAAACTCATGATTGCGTGAAATGCAAGCTACTGAAGAATAAAAAATATTTGAAGAAAATATTTCATAAAAAACGTATAGGTGTTACACAATATTAATATAATAGTAATAATATCATGAATATCATACATATTCTTTAATTTTATCCTGATGACTAACCATGTTAATTGGAAATGAATAATTAATCACATCACTTAATAGAGGTGGTAGTTGACACGTACACATGGGAAATGTTATCATTTTATAATGGATTGGAATGTAAGAAGTTAGATAATATATTATCATTATAGAATCGTAATTATATTATAAACATAATACATATCCATTAAATTCATATATAAATAAATATATGAGGGATGGTGATTAATATCGAAACACATCACTTCATGGAGGTGGAAGTCCACATGTACACACGAGCAATGTTTTCATTTCCCCTAGGATGGAAAAGGAGATGAAAAAGGTTATACCATAAACATAATAACATTTTTGTATATGGGATTTCATTATGTTATTATAAAACCATGGTTATTATAGGTTTATTAGAATTTATGAGAATAAATAATTATGAACGAACTCGGTATAGAGTTATATACCTTCTTTGGAAAACCACCTTTAGCTTACACATTAAGACATCTATGTGAAGACCCTGAACCTAATAACCCTTGTCTGGTGGATAATTTATTATATTAAAATAATATACAAGAAATTTTATACCAAAGTATTTAATATTTTAGTAGTCTTGGTAAACTTGATACATACTTGAGTCTTTCATAACATTTGAAAACATAAATTAGAAAAAAGTGAAAGTAAATATTTTTCATTCTTGAACTCATTTAAAGATTATTTCTTTATATATTTGTGTAAGGAAACAAAATAATATGATCTATAATTCTTTGTAAGGGTTTTTTACTATGTAAACTATCATAAATAAAAAATTCATAATCACTATGGTATGATCAATAACTAAAACACGTGTCATTTAATCGATAACTTGAGAATAAAAAATAATATGGAAGGAATAAAAGACAACAAAATAATAACATATAAATAATGATATTATCTCTAATATAATCTATAGATAATATAATTCATTAATATTTTGAATAATAATAATAATATAATTATAAATTTAATAAATGCTTAATATTGGATATCATGATCTCATATATCATCATATGTATACTGTCAAGACCTTTCTTCATGAAAGTTTAAAACTATGGGTAAAGACCCATTCAATTCCTCCTTACTAATTTGTCTCATGATACCTATTGATTCATTAAGGGGATATATAATTTTGGACCCCATCCATAATTCTAAGTCCAATGCATTCTGTATATATTAAATGATCAATTTAATTCATGAACAATATTAATTATCAACAATTTTTTGTATTGAGTAAAGAATGTGGATTGTAAATAATTCTACAGTAAATCAAATAACATTCAAATTAAAGAAAAATATGTATAAATGATTAAAACAATTAAGAAATAATCATATCCATAATCAATAATATGGATATTTAAGATAAATTTTATTTTTAATGATTTTTAAAAAGTTAATGTTTCAAGGCAAAGTTGATGACTATAAAAATTAATCAAAAAAGTAAATGTCAATACTTTACCTAGTCAAAATGATCAAAAAACATATTTATAAATAATAAATAAAGCATAATTCAAACATATCCCCAGTATATTATAAGAAAAAAAAATTCTTTTTTATGAATAGAAATAACATAAAATGAATATTAATTTTTTTTAGGAAAATACCCCTTTCAAGTTGAAAATAACTTCTAAAAACGGATCATTTATAAAATACTAGGAAAAAATATTTACTTGAAATTATTCATTAAAATTTTTGATTAATCTTCAAATAAATAAGTGTTGATGATGTTAGTAAAGTTTCGTTCATGCCAAGTATGTTAAAATAAATATTTATTTCACATTTTTATAAGAAAAGTCTAAATTTCCTTCTTTGGGAATGATAATAATATTCACTTTAAAAAAATAAAAAAAACCAATCATGGGTAAAAATGAATTGAAAAAATAATATTATAACCTTAAAAATTTTCTTGAAATCATTTTTTGAAAATAGGTATTTGGGAGAAAAATAATTTTTGACCAAAGAGATAACTAAAGTCGGATTTTCATGAAAATGTTTTCTCAGTAATTTTAATAAAAAAGGGAGGAAAAAATTACAATTACTTGAAAACTTCATGAATAAAAAGATGATAATAAATTTAAAATTTTTATTATAAAATGAATAAATAATTTTCTTTAATGGAAATTCAAGAATAAACATTTCTGATTAAAATGATATTAAAGCATAAAACCTTACCACTTTGGTAACTTTTAAGTCACCAAACTCCTGATAAAAAATAAATTCAAATGAAACATTAAATACCATAAATATAAATGTATTCATGATATAAAATATTAAAGGGAAATTATATGAACCTCTTATAATTAAATAAGTTCATAATACCAAATATGTCTGAATGGAGTGAAAATTCAGATGAAATCTCTTACAATGATCATATTGTTGAAGTGAGAAATAATCAATGAATTTATTAGGTGTATCAAATTTAAAAAAAACATAAAAAAGAATAAATAAATCATAAAATAATAAAAATTCATTACACCCTTAATCTTATAAAATCAAATACATTGAAAAAGTAATATAACCCAGTGAAAATAAATTGTGTTATGAAATTCCTTAACCCTTGGTAACTTTAAATTCAAACCCCCATGTGTGAAATAATTCAAATTGAAACTTAAAATACCATTAATTATGAATTATTCATGATATAATATATAAAAAAGTCCTTATATAATCTATATGAAATAAATTATGTGCAAAATAATAAAATATACCTCAATGAAGGAAAATTTTGACGAAGTCCCATACCCCATGTTTCCCTTTAGTTGAATGTCATTAAACATCTTTAATAATGGTTTTAAACAAGTTATTAATTTATCATATAAGAATTTCCATATTTATAATATCATATATGATATTATTATTACATATGATTACCCATTCATTAATAATATTTCATTATTATTATTGTTTCTGGTGTTATCTGCTTTATTTTCTCATACATGATTTACTATGAAAATTATGGTTGTTTGAATATAATATAGTTCCATAATATAAATAATTATATTAATGTTATAAATATAATATTTATTTATTATATACCTTTTCATAACCATTGTTGATTTTTTTACATGGAAAATGAATCACATCACTTTGTGGAGACGGTAGGTCGTATGTACGCACAAGCGATGATATCATTCCCTTAATGGATGAAAGGGTAAGGAAGTGGGTGATATATTAATTTAATAGAATTAATATCATGTAATATGTATCATAAATATTTATTATTTCCATAATTATTACTATCCATGTGATTCATTAATAGAAAAATATTGCATTGGTTCGTGAGGTTGTATTCCACCGTACATACAAGTGATGACTTTGTTTCCCATATGATGGATAAGTAGATGGATAAATATTATACCATAAATATAATAACATCCCAATATATGAGAGATAATGTTTTATTATATTTTAATTGTTAATACATAATTTAATGTGGTAATAGAATAAGTAAAACGAAATATCTTAGTGAAGAGAATTACCTTCTCTTAAAATAACCACCTTTGGTACTCTTATTAAGGACCATGGGGTTGGTCTTTTGGGAAGACCAGAACCTCTTGAATGTGGAAAATAATTTTTGGGAGATATTTTGGTAGGTTTTTTATTACCTATATTTCATTATAGATGTGGATATGTGTGGGGATGATGTTCCCTTTTATATGTGGGGGAGGGGACCTTCTTAGAAACCTCATGGTGATTTTCCAAAATAATACAAAATGATAAAGTAATTCCAATGAAAAATGCTTCCAAATGACATAATATGATAATTTGAACAGTATAAGTTTTAAATATTTCCATAAAATGGGATTTTTATAACATTAATTGTAAAAATTACCCTTATATTTTGGTTTAACCCCCCCCCCAATAAACCCATTTCAACTTTTACCATGACAATTAATTTTTTACTCTTTTCACTATTCATTATGAAAAAAAATTATGTTGGAATTTTTAACTAATATTAACTATGATGATTACTAATATATAATCCATTTTACTAAATTAAATCTATATAAGTGGATACTTTTTAATTTCAGGATAAACCCACAAATCATGTCAAAAAAAATTGTTTTTAAGAAATGCATATTTCAAGAATTAGATAATCTTATTTTAACTATATGACTAGTATTGATAATTTTATGAATTTAAATTAATAAATTTAGATATATAATATATAAATTTAATTTTAATCATTCATCATTAAAGATTATTTTAATAAATTAAAATGGATAAACATTATGCACTTAAAAAAATTCAGAAGAATGTATTTTTAAGACTAAAAATACACTTATATCAAAATATAATATAAATATTATTCTATTGTAATTAATTAGATTAAATATGACAAAATAATACTTATCTAAATTGAAAATAAAATTAAAATTAAAACGGGACTTTTAAATTACTTAATTTTTTTTTCAAATAAATTATAGTTTTACAAAAAGTGGTATTTTCTATTATTTACTAAAAAATAACTCTTTTTTAAGAAAAATCAAAAAATATCACCAAAATAGAACATTTAAATTAAAATTTCAAAAATTAATTTAATTCGACCAAATAAATTTTCTAAACTTTTAAAAAATTAATTACATTATTTTCTCATAAAGAGTAGAAAAATTATTTTTTGATGAAAATGTATTTCTTGAAGAATAAAATGACTTTACTAAAAAAATTAGTTATTTTTTATCAATAAACTTATATTTATTAGAAAATTTATATATATTTCATAATTCTTTTATTCCAGTTCTTACCTTATAATATTTATGATTAGATCAAAATGATCATGTTTAAATAGTATCTCATGGATCATTTAGACTTATTGTTGCATTTGATATACACTATTGAACAAAGTCTTTTTTTTAAAAAAATTAGAGTGTTGCATTTTATCATCCATCAATAAATAAAATCCTCACAATTTGAACTTGTTATTTGAAAATAAAAGGGTATTATATTTGAAAATTTCTTTATTGAAAACCCACATCATAAAAAACTATAACAAACTTCCTCTTGATAATAGATAAAGGTAAGTATCAAGGTCAACTAGAATAACACATAACTAGTTTTGAAAGTTGAAAATACATTACTGTGAAGTGATAATATGAACATATAATAAAAGATTAAATTATTATATATAATTATATAGATCATTGATCAAAAGAAAGTGAGTGATCAAGAGAAATTTAATAGCCACATATCCCTAAACTGGTGAGTTGTAACAATGAAAATTGATTCACCATAAAGTAAGGTAATATGATAAAAATTTTGTTTCAAGATCCTTTTCCTAGGGTTAAATAATTACTTTACCGTCTATATTAAGAACATAATGAAATTTACTTACTTGATATTTCTTTATTTTATAAGAACAATTTCATCATTTTATTGTCATTTGATCAATTCCAACTTCAAATATTACTCTATGAAATGAATATCCAAGGTGAATTTTTTATGACTGAAGTACTAAAATTAAAACTTAATGGAGAAAAATATCTATAAAAGAAGAATAAGTTATTCCTCCTATATTTTAATATTTAATGAAATTGAAATTGTTACCAAAAGGTAAGATAATAAAAAAAATTATACACCATCATATGATGAAATAGTGCAATTTACTTCAAAATTTCCACCAAAGGATAAAATTATATTATTCCCAAAATAAATAACCATATATCCCAATTAAGATCAATATTATCAATATTAAATAATTTTTTCACCTCAAAGGTGATCTTATACCTTCTAAATTACATCTACAAAAAATTAATTGAATTATTCCCAAATAATCTATTACAATAAACCTAATGGTTATACATATACCTTGAACTACGAAAAAATCTCCCAAAATATCATTATTTACCTAAAATTCATAAAAATAATAAAAATATTTGATCCCAAAATATGTTTCCCAACCATAAAATCTTTTAATTAAAAATAATTTCAAACAAACTAAGACATATCATGGGATAGTGGTAGGATTTTTATCCTTATCACCCTTCAGTTACGGGTTCAAGCCCTGTGGTCTTACCAGATGTGATGGGTTGTCACCTGGAATGTGGGTAATCCTTTTTCAAAAAAATAACTAATATATTTTCTATAAAATTATAAAATTATAATAAACCATAATTAACTCAACATCAAAGATAAGATAAACCATAAAGGTTACCAATACCTTAAAAATTAGTCCAAAAATGTAAGTCATTCTTCCTTAAATAATTTTTCACTAAAATATAAACTAAACTAGTAGTTTTTATTTCCTTAAATTAATCCCCAAATATCACAAATCTAGATAAAATCTCATCATATTCACCATTAAAATAATTCCTCCTAGTTCTATCCATTGACTAAAATTAAAAATTATGGTGTGAGAAATAATAATAATGATTATGAAAAATAATTTATTGGTTGTCTAAATCATGAAACTTTATTTTCAATCAATGAAACCTTAGGTTCAACCTAGTTAATTTATTTATAACATATATTTTAATCCTTTATGATGGTATTTTAAGTAAATGTGAATTATTTTGAGCATATCACTCAAGGAGTATCAAATATGGTGCACAGTAAAGCCCATTGTTGTGCATCAAGTGATGATCGAATCAAAAACCAATCCACGGTTCTTATAGTTATTACCCCTAGGTATAATTGTTCCAAAACCAAAAGCTCTTTTGGTATCTAGATAACAATTAATTTCTAGGAAAACCCATATAAACTATTCCATAAATTGTTTTAGAAATTCTTCTATACTTACCCTAAAATTATACCAAATGGTTATTTTCCCTAATCTATGTTTTCTTAACTCTATGTTTCTACTAAACATGATGTGATAACAACTGTAAAGACCCAAACCCAAGGAACCTAGATCTAGTTCTTAAATTATTACATTTTTAAAAGATACAAGCAATTGTATCCCAAATAAGAAAATATTTTAATAATCTTTGGTAAAATAGAAACATACTTCAGTCTTGAGTTACATTTGAAAACATAAATTACAATAAAATGAAAGTAAATATTCTTTATCTTTGAACTCATTTAAATATTATTTCTTCATATCTTTAAGAATGTAAAAAAATACGGGTGATCTAAAAATTTTGGAGTATGTTATTTACAGTAGAATTTATCATGAATTAATATGGAAAGGTAAATAATTGAAACAGATAACATTTAAATAATAAATTGTGAAAAAATAATAATATGAAATTAATAAATGATAAAAAAATAATTCCATATGAATAATAATGTGATCTTGAAGCTAATCCATGGATAATATCAATGTATTAATCTCATGGATAATAATAACTAAATTCTCAATGCAAGAAATGATTAATATTTAATGTTATGATATTGGACATCATGATATCTATATCATCAAGAACATTATACAAGATAGTTTAAAACTATGGGTAAAGACCCATTTAATGCTAGTATATTAATTTGTCTTAGGAGACCTGTTAATGCATCAAGGGGCTATATACTTCAAGGACCCACTCAGTAAAACATGTCTAATGTATTCCTCATATATAAAATAACAGATTTAATTCATTAACAAAATTTGTCTCATAAAAAATCATATTGTGTAAAGAATATGGATTATCAATAATTCCCCAGATAATAAAACTAAAATTATTCATAAATAAACATATGTATAAATTATATATGGTTTAAGAAATAAGAATATACATGATTAAAATCATTGATATTTGAGGGTAATTTATTTTCCAACGATCACATGAAATTTAATGTTCAAGGGAAAGTTAATGACTACAAAAATTTATCAAGAAACTGAATTTCAATACATTACCAGATCAAAATGGTCATAAAACATCTATATAAAGAATTAATATTGCAACATTATAACATATTCCAAGTGTAGTATAGGTAAAATTAAAGGTTGTTGTTGATAAATATAAATACCATAAAAAGATGAGTATAAACATTCTTAAATAAAATACACTTTTCACAATGAAAATTACTTTTAAAACTAATAATTTCCATATTATTAGTAAAAACTTTTTAATTTATAATAATCATTTAAAATTTTAAAAAAATATTCAAAGAAATTATTGGTAATTTTGATGGTAATTTTTTCATGCTGAGTATTTTAAAACAAATATTCCATTAAGGTTTTCATAAAAAAGTTTTAAAAGTAACTTGTTTGGAAATAATAGGAATATTTCATTTAAAAATTTTGTTAAATTAAAATAATGGGTAAAAATCAATTAAAACCCATATGATAATATTAAAATAATTATTTAAAATATTTTTATAAAACATGTATTTGGAATAAAAAATGTTTTCAACCAAAGATATAAATAAAGTAAGATTTTATTGAAAAACAAAATCATTTTAAATACTAAATAGTGGGAAATGATAATATTACTTAAAAACATCATGAATAACTATATTATAATAAAATTAAATGGTTTTATTAAACAATTATCAAATAATTCCCATCAATGTAAATTCAAGGATAAATAATCCACATTAAAATGAGATTGAGGCATAAACCCTTACCACATTGGTAATTTTTGAGTCAAAACCCCCATGAAAGAAATTACATAAAATAAAACATTAAATTCCATAAATATAAATACATTCAGGATATAACATATAAAATGGTTTTATATACACCATAAATAAATAAATAGGTTCATAATACCAAATATGTCTCATTGGAGTGGAAATCAAGATGAAATCTTTTATAATGATCATATCGTTCAAGTGGGAATTAATTAATGAATTTATTATGTAAATAATATATAAACAAATACAAAAATATTAAATACAAAATAAAATAATAAAAATTAATTACACACAAAATCTTATAATATCAAAGAAAATTAATAGGTAATATAACCCAATGAAAATAAATTGAGTTATGGAATTCTTTAACACTTGGTAACTTTCAAGTAAATTCCCATTGGAATAAATAATTTGAATTTAAACTTAAAATACCATGAATTGTGTATTATTCATGATCTAATATGTAAAATTTGTAGTATATATACCATATAAAAAAATTAGGTGTATAACAATAAAATATTCCTTAATGAAGGAAATTTGAGACAAAGTCTATTACCTCATGTTTCCCTTTAGTTGGACATAATTTAATATTATATATAATGATATTAAAGATGTTATTAATTTATATAACAAACATAATAATATTTATAATATTATATATGATCTTATTATTACATATTATAAGTTTTTCATTAATAATATTTCATTATTATTGTTGTTTGGTGTGTTAACTACTTTGTTTCCTCATGCATGTTTTATCGCAGAAGTTCTGGTTCATTGGAATATGATATGATTCCATCATATCCAAAATTTTATTATTGTTATAAATTTAATATTTATTCATTAACTACATTTTTATAAACATTACTGAAGTATTTACATGTAAAATGATTCTCATCACTTCGTGGTGATAGTAGGTCGTATATACGCTTGAGTGATGATATCATTTGCTTAATGAGTGAAATTGTAAGTAAATGGATGATATATTCATTTTATAGAATTAATATAATGTAATATATATAATATATATTCATTATTTACATTATAATTGTTATCCATATGATTCAGTGATGCAAAAATATTACATCGGTTCTCAAGGAGGTAGTTCTCCGTACACATGATCGATGGATTTGTATCCCATGTGATGGAGAAAAAGATGGATAAATATTAATGCATAAATATAATAACATAATAGTATATTTTATATATATTTGTTATTATATTTTAATTTTTAAGTCCTAATTTAATGTGGTAAAATATGAAGTAAAATGAAAGAGTTCATTGAAGATAATTACCTTCTCTTAGATGTTCCTCCTTTAGATCGCTTATTAAGGACTCCATGGTTGGTCTTTTGAGAATACAAGAACCTCTAGAATGTTAATGATGATATTAAGTATACATTTTTTCAGGGTTTTTTTATATATATGTCTTAATAGTCATGAATAATTTATTGGAGGAGCTTCCCTTTTATAAGTGGGTGAGGGGAACTTCTTGGAAACCACTTAGAAATTTCCCAAAAGAATACAGGATGATAAAGTCATTCCCAAGCCAAATTCTTCCAAATGAAATTATATTTGATTTATAGATATTATAATTTTTAAAAATTTCCATATAATAATATTTTAAAAAGTTTAATTATAAAACTTACCCCTATATTCAGGTTTAACCCCCCTGATAAACCTGTTTTAACGTTAACCACAACAAATAGTTTTTACAGTTTTTATTGTTCACCATGAAAAAAAATTAATTTGACATTATTGAATAAAATTAATTATTATGATTAAAAATATGGAATCAATTTTACCAAATTCAATTCACATAATTGGAAAATTTTAATTTAATGATGAACCCATAAATCTTGTCAAAAAATGGTTTTTCCATAAATACATTTTCCAAGCATAAGATGATATTATATTAACTATGAATTGTAATTTACATTATATGAATTTAAATTAATATATTTATATATATAATATATAATTTTAATTTTAATAAATCATAATTAAATATAATTTTGATTAATTAAAATGGAGAAACATTATGAACTTAAAAACAGTTCTTAGATAAAAGCATTTTTAAGCCTAAAAATAAATTTATACAAAAATAAGATTTAAATATGATTAAAATGTAATTATCTAGATTAAATATAACTAAATAATTATTATTTCACATTAAAATAAAATTAAAATCGTAATGTTACTTTTAAATTACAAAATTTATTGAAAGGAAATGATAGTTTTACAAAAAAAAGTTTTCACTATTCACTAAAAAATCACTATTTTCAGAGAAATATCAAAATTTCACCCTGAGATAAGTTTGATATTATAATTTTAAAAAATATTTTCATTTTATCAAATATATATTCTATATTTTTCAAAAAAAATTAAATTATTTTTTCACAGAGATCAGTAAATATTATTTTTGACGGAAACGTACTTTTTGAAGAATAAATTGACTTTACTAAAAATTGTGGGATTTTTTATTAATAATATTTTATTTATTATGAACTTTATATATATATAATAATTTGGTTATTCATATTCATGATCTCCAATTTTAATAGTTAGGACATAATGGTCACATTTAAATAGTATCTCACAGTTAGTTTAGGATCGATGTTGCATGTCGTATATGATATCAAACATAGTCTTCATTTTAAAAATGCGGGGTGTTACATTCTAGGTTGTGATTTTTATAAATAAATAGGATTATAATAAAAATTCATTAATTCTGTTTTTATGAATGTTCATAAAATTACACAAACACACTCCTGAGGACCGTAATAGTTTAGTGCCTTTGGAAAAATGGAAACATAAACAAGTGGTTCATAGGTCAGATACATCATCTCCCACTAAGATCTTCATATATTAAACCCTTCTTAGAAAACTAAGTAATAATAAATATCTTCATAACCTCATGAAAAGAAACATAATAAATGGTGGTCTTTGATTCTAGGTAAGGGTAAACAAGGGAGATATATAAGTATAACATGATTAAGAGGGTTTGAGAACTTGAGAATTGCACTTGAAATCCATACCTTGCATATCAAAGATCATGATCTTGAGCCATGTAATAAATATTAAAACTTCATAAGATATTAATCATAAATAAAATAAAATAACCTGATCCATGAGGGCATAATATTGGCATAAGACAAATATTTTAGGCATACACATACACATAGAAAATCTTATATCAAGGATACCCACTAATACATTCATAACGAGTTAGGCTTGGGATTAACACCTTTGTACCTACATAAGGCTTGATATTACCTCATGTCTACCCTATTTCAGTATTTGGATAACCACCCATATACCCTCTTTAGAGTTTGGGCTAACCACCCTTGTACCCTCCTTTTCAGGCTTGGGCAGACCACCCATGTACCCTCAGAGCTCATAGAACATTTACCATTACCCAATGCATTAGAGGGAGATATAGGCCCCACCCATCACATAATCAAAATCATAAATATGTTTTCTATAAAAACATAAAATATCAATCAAATAATAAACCATTAAAAGAAATTGTTTTTGTAAACATTCATCATATCATAAACTATGCAAAAGAAACGGGTTTTATAATCATCATAGCATAGCCCCGGGAAAAAATAAATGGGTTTCATTATAATCTTATCATGGTATAACATGTGGAAGAGAAATTAATCTCATAAACATCATTCCATCACAAAAATAAACCATTCATGTTACAACCCAAAGTTTCATTAATGGAAATCCTTCTTGATCAAATTAAAGGTCACTTTATGTTTATATAAAATGTCAGCTTCTTTGGTTTTATGTTAAAAATTTTGACCATTGCTAATATAGTCGTTGAACAGTGATCACATGATTAGTATAAATATAGGGCTTTAACAAATCCAATTTACTCAGACAAAGGAAGCGATGGCCTCATCCAGTAGAATTACCCCATACGAAGCCCATTTGTCGGAGCTCGGAAAACAGGTGCATCCTTGGGCTTCTCTCTTGAACAAGCCCAGGCTGAGCTTCATCATGTCAAGCTCGAATGGGACCATCTATGGGAGAAGTGAAAGTTGATAGAAATTACCACTCGAGCGATGTTATCCGAGCCACCCCAAGAGTCTGTCACCATCGCACACCTTACCCTTAGGTCTTATACGGCTGTTTTAAGGGGTTATGTAACAAATATATAGTACTACGTTCATGTACATTATTTTTTGTATATAATAATGAATATACATTCTTGTCATTATTGATACATTGTAAATAGTTTTAAAAGTAAAAATAAAGTTTTTAGTTATTATTTAAATAAGAGTTATATTTTATAAAATTAATGGATTTCTGAATTAAATAATATTTTAATAAAATATTATTATTATTAAGTTAATTTTTATTAAATATAAATGATCTTATAATTTTATGAATTCAATTATAATTTTTATTAAAGCTTGAAAGCCATTTTTGTCAAAACCAGTGAATTTTTGATAAATGTGGGTTTTTATTTTAAACGTGAAAATTAACATATTTAGAAAATTATTTAGATAAAATAAATGTTATTTTTGGAATCAGGATGTTGAAATTATCCAATGGTGAATTTTTCATAATTTTCTGAGATAGTCAAATTTTTGGGTAAAAATTAAATACCGTTTAAATATATAATGTGTTATATGACATCATAATGACCTAATAGTGATGCAATAAAATACTATAATCTTTATTTTAGGCCAATATATGTTTTACCATTAAAATAATGTGATTTTTGGTTTGTTTTACTTACTTTTCAAAGCATTAATAGACCCCTCAAGACTTATTAAACACCTTGTCTTTATAAATTTATTTCCATGGGAGTGTGACTCACCTCCACATAAGCAACCCAAATATTTTAAGAAGTTCGGACTTTGTCCTTATAAAATATAGTTTTCCTCTTCCCTTTTACAAAAACCATGGGCAAAAACGATGGGATGGTTTGTGGTTTGGATTAATTTAATGTAAGGGGACCCAAACATAAATAATAAATAATTCCCTCACCTTTCCTATATAAATCCACCCAAGCTCCCACTTCCTCCTCACCCAAAGCCTTTGAAGTTCATCCAAACTCTTCCCTACTCTCTCTAGAATCCTTCCAAGGTGCCTCAATCTCCCAAGAAGCCTCTCTCTAGCCTTTGGAATCACACTTCTAAGTAAGGGTTTTTTCTTCCTTTCTCATTTTTGTCAGTTTTCTTTAAGTTGTATTGCCCTTTTAATTTCAATTATGAATGTTGGGGAATGGTTTCTCACCTCCCCCATACTGTCCTATTATTTTTTTAATGATGGGAGACCCTTTTCTCTCTCATTAAATGCCTCCCATGTACACCCGTTACTATGCCAAAATTCTGAAAGGAACTTCTCTCTCTTATTTTACATTCAATCAATAATTTTGTATCATGAATCTAAATTCCATTACAATTGTTGGGACATGTATCTATATGACCTATTTACTGTCCATTACATGTAAATGTTATTAGGAACCCCTTTCTCTCTCATCAACCTTTTTTTATGAATTCTTACGTCATGTCGTTACGCTGCTGAAATCGCACCGATTTTCTAAGTCAATGCCATTGTGTAGTGAATACCATGCCCATTTCTCCATCAAGGGTATTCACCTTTATGCACATTTACTTATTTATTATAAAGTTTCATGTATTAATTCCACATTCCTTTATTGTGGAATAAATGATTATGTTTAATGAATCCATGTTTTATGATCCATGTGGCACACTTATGCATGAAATTAAATGTTTAAGAAGGGTGCGCCCTTATAGCGCTCTAATGCATTAGGTAAAGTATGGTATCATGACACTTCATGTGCAATGAGTTTTGACTCATGCTAATTCAAGTGAAACTAGGTTTTACTCGTGCTATATGTGCAATGAGGATTTACTCATGCTCCATGTGCAATGATCCTTGGCTCATGCTAATTCCATGTTAAGTGTTGTTGCCACATTTCCATGTTATGATTATCATGCTTTATCATGCCTTTATGTTCAAGTTTCTCTTGTGCTCTATTGATATGCATAATTTCTAACATGTATTGTACTCCTCATGTTATTCCAGGTGTATTCCCTTACTGGGATTTATAGCTCACCCTTTTCTTATGCATGCCCTCAGGTTATCCCATGCAATGCTAAGTACGAGGGAATGTAGTGGTCATGTAAAGAAAGTTTTCAATAAAGATGTTTTATTTCATGTTTCAAGTTTTTATGTAATGATCCTAAGCCCCAAATACATTAAACCTCTCGATCTTCTTTGTTGAATCAAGTGATGTTTTATGTAATAAATCATGATTAAGATTGTAATAAAAGCAGGGTTGTCATATTTGGTATCAAAGGATAGGTTTAGTTATTTTTGGGATTAGGATTAGAAAACCCTAGTAAAGCCTTAGACACAAGACTAAGTATAATAAAAACATCCCTATGTTTTGGTATGTACAGAGTAATTGGTTTATCAATAAACTACATCCCTGTCTAGATACGAGCAGCTAGAGGCGGCTCTGGCACAGATGTATCCTAGGGGTAAAACCCGAAAACACCGCTTTGAGCTATACTCGAACGGGAACTGGTGCACGACAACATGCCTTGCTGCACTCTTGGTTATGACACTCATGGGGGATATGTTTTGAAAAATTTACAAGCTTAGTATGAACCCTTATTAAGGGAATTAAAAAAATGCCCCTAAGAATATATGTTAGAAAGTAGATCGTGAAAATCCTAGATTGAAGCCTATAGACTCATGAGTTAAGGAAATAAAAGTCTATTTATAAGTCATCAACTTTTGTCTTTGGATTACCCTTTATGTGTTACCCCTAACTTTCCTTTTATTCCAGCCAATGGTCGGTAATAGGAGGAACCAGGCTAACAACTGTTGTGAAGATCAGTGTGATGACTGTACTAATGAGATGTCCAATCCAATGGGAGCGAGAATCGTGAACTTTATCATGCTTCTCTCTTAGCTAACTCATGTTTTGAATAGAAACACGGGTCAAGAGGAACGTTCAACCCCCCCCCCCCCCAATAAAGAACAATTCTTTATCGAGAGCTTCATGAGACAAAGGCATCCTATTTTTAGTGGATCATCCGATCCCACGATCGTTGAACAATGGATCAACTCCATTGAAAAGATCTTCTCCATCCTTCAATGTTCTGAACAAGATAAGGTTCTCCCGGTGGCTTATCGTATGGAGGGTGAAGCTGATCAATAGTGGACATTGATAAAAAATACAAAGCTTGAGGAGGAGATCAAGGAATTGGAATGGAAGGATTTCTGGAAGATGTTTTTCGATAAATATTTTCCGCGCACCCTCCGGCTTAAGATGGAAAGGGACTTCCTTTCCCTCAAGAAAAAAGATAAAGAATCGGTTGGAGCGTATGGGGAAAACTTCACAAGTCTTGCATGATACGCTTCCGGCTTTGTCGTTTCCCCTAAATGTAAAGTTGACCGCTTCTTTGGTGGCCTGAAGCCTAGCTTGCCGAAAGCATTGGCGATCCGTGACTTTGAAACCTATGAGGAAATTGCCTGATGTGCCCTCAAGGTCGAAATGGAGATCGGGGAATCACAGGGGTATCATGGGGAAAAGAAGCGTAATGTGGACTTCAATGTTGGCGGTCTGATGGATAAATCCAACGGTGCTAAGAAGATCCAGCACCCCACTTTCCAAAATTGTGGAAATAAGCACTCGGGAAATTGCCTTAAGGGGACAAGGAAATGCTTCAGGTGTGGAAGAGAAGGGAACCTAGATGTTAACTGTCGGTAAGAAAGACCCGCGGCTGCGATAGAGGAGAGGAACACTCCGTTCAAACATCAACGCGTTGTTCAATGGTAAAAATGCAAAGAACCGGGTCATTTTGCAAATCTGTGCCCTAATCTAAGGGTTTTTGGAGGAAACCAACAACCTCCAAGGCAGTGAGGAAGAGATGTTTCCATCACTTCTGCCGAAGTGAACCCCGACAATGAAGTAGTGATAGGTACACTAGTTATTCATTCAGGAATAGAGAATGTACTTTTTGATTCAGGTTCTACACATTCTTTTATATCTCAAAAGTTTAGTTGAACAATCACAGCACCACCACAAATCATGGAAGTGAAGATGTCGGTGAGTACAAAAAATGGGGCAATCATTGCATCCCATGAATATAAGTCCTCCCCTGTTATAATCTGTGGATTGAATTTCTCGGAGAACCTCATCATACTCCCTCTGGTGGAATTTTATGCAATTCTTGGCATGGATTGGCTTTCCTTATATAGAGCCATCATAAATTTTCGGGAGAGTGAAATCACACTCCATATGGAGAATGGACCCCTGATTATTTACAAGTGTAAGGAGGAAGATGAATCTCCTTTAGCTCCATCATCTCAAGCATGGATATTACTACCCTATGAGCATGCGTATATGGCTCAGATGATTGAGTCCAAGGAAGAAACCATCCTTGAAGAAATTCCTATTGTGAGGGAATTTGCTGAAGTTTTTCCCGAGGAACTGCCTGGTCTTCCTCCTAGAAGAGATGTTGAGTTCTCAATTGAACTTATACCTGGGGCTTTACCAATATCCAAGACTCTATATAGAATGGTTTTTGTTGAGCTTGAAGAGCTAAAGAAACAACTACAGGAGAATCTGGATAAAGGGTTTATACGCCCTAGTGCTTCACCATGGGGTGCACCAGTCCTCTTCGTCAAGAAGAAGGATGGGTCAATGCGGCTTTGCATCGATTATCGCGAACTTAACAAAATCACGATAAAGAACAAGTATCCTCTGCCACGAATTGATGACTTGTTTGATCAGCTGCGTGGAGCACAATACTTCTCCAAGGTGGACTTGCGGTCGGGATATTATCAAGTAAGGGTGAAGAAGGAAGATATCCCCAAGACTGCTTTTCGTACAAGATACGGGCACTATGAATTCATAGTAATGCCTTTCAGACTCACCAATGCTCCAGAAATCTTCATGGAATTGATGAATATAGTCTTTAGAGATTACCTCAACAAATGTGTTGTAGTCTTTATAGATGACATTCTAATATACTCTAAAACCAAGGAGGATCATGAGGAGTGTTTAAGAACTGTACTAGAGACTTTGCGCAAGGAGAAGCTCTATGCAAAGTACATCAAGTTTGAGTTCTGGTTTAAGGAGGTCTCATTCTTGGGCCATATCATCACAAGCAATGGGATATCTATGGATCCCTCCAAAACAGATGCAATTGAGGGATGGTCGAGGCCAACGTCGGTAACAGATATCCGTAGCTTCTTGGGGTTAGCTGGATATTATCGACGATTTGTGAGAAATTTCTCACGATTTTCCAACCCTCTTACCAAGCTAACTTGGAAGGTAGTAAAGTTTTCTTGGTGTGATGAATGCAAAGAAAGCTTCAAGGAGATGAAAAGGAGGCTTATCACTATGCTTGTGCTCACTTTACCCACAAGTGGATAACTTTTTGTGGTATTCAGTGATGCTTCAAAGAAGGGCTTAGGCTGTGTGCTGATGCAAAATGATAAATTGATATCCTATGCCTCAAGGCAGTTGAAAATCCATGAGTGAAACTATCCAACGCATGATCTGGAGTTGGCAGTGGTGATCTTTGCCTTGATAATCTAGCGGCATTATCTCTATGGGGAGAAATTTGAGATATATACTGACCACAAGAGTCTTAAATATATGTTCACACAGAAAGAGCTTAATATGTGCCAGAGAAGATGGATAGATCTCATCAAGGATTATGACTATTCAATACATTACCACCATGGGAAAGTGAACAAGGTGGCAGATGCCCTAAGTAGAAAGGACCCAGCGATTCTATCAATGATGACAATTGATAAGGATCCAATCTTCTTAGACTTGATGAAGATGGACATGGGAATCATAAAGAAGGTAACATCATCAATCCTTTCACAAATGATTGCTCAACTGTCTCTTTTGGAAAGGTTAAAGGATGATCAAAAGGATGATCAAAAGGATGATGTGGGAATTCAAGAAAAAAGTGGAAGCTATCGAAAAAGGGAAATCCTTGGAGTTTAATGTTCATGAAGAAGGAATTGTGTGATTTGGGAAAAGACTATGTGTTCTATCAAGTCCGGAGCTGAAGAAGGAACTTTTGGATGATGCACATAGTTAAAATTTCTCTATTCACCCAGGGAGCACAAAGATGTATCAAGATCTCCAAGAAAAATTTTGGTGGGATAATATGAAAAAGGAGATCGCTGAATATACATCAAAGTGCCTAGTGTTCCAGAAAGTGAATGTAGAGAGGCAGAAGTCTAAGGGGATGATGCAACCATTGCCTATACCAGAATGGAAATGAAAGAACATTACCATGGACTTTGTCACCGGACATCCGAGGACATCCAAAGGCAACAATGCAATATGGGTTGTTGTGGATCGTCTTAGAAAGACTGCACACTTCATTGCTATTCAGGAGGATTTCTCATTGGATTAACTGGCACAGATATATATCAGGGAAGTGGTAAGGTTGTATGGAGTACCACTATCTATTGCTTCTGATCGAGATCCAAGATTCACCTCTATGTTTTAGAAGAGTCTTCAACATGCTCTGAATACTGAACTGAACTTCAGTGAGGCTTATCATCCTCAAATTGATGGCCAATCCAAGCAGATTATCCAAACACTTGAGTACATGTTGAGAGAATTATCAATGGACTTTAAAGGAGGATGGGATCAACATCTTCCTCTAGTTGAGTTCTCTTATAATAACAATTTCCACTCAAGCATCCAAATGGCTCCATATGAAGCCCTATATGGGAAAATGAACAGAACACTGGCATGTTGGGATGAGGTCGGTGAACATAAGCTGCTTGGACCAAAAATGGTCGAGGAAATGGTGGAGAAGGTGAAAACCATTCAGCAGCATATTAAGACAGCTAAGAGTTGACAGAAGAGTTATACAGATAACTATCGATGAGACCTTGAGTTTAAAGTTGGAGACATGGTTTTTCTATGCATACCTCCATGGAATAAGGTCATGAGGATTGGAAATAAAGGGAAGTTAAGTCCAAGGTACATCGGCCCCTTCGAGATTCTTGATCGTGCCGGGGATGTGTCCTATCGACTAGCACTTCCACCTGCCATGGCTAAAGTACATGATGTCTTTCATGTATCCCTCTTAAGGAAGTACATACCGGACCCTTCACTTGTACTCTCTTCTGAGGTGGTACAATTGGAAGATGATCTTTATTATGAGGAGCAACCAGTTAAGATATTAGATCGTAGAGAAAAATTTCTACGAAATAAGACAATGCCCCTCATCAAGGTGTTGTGTAGAAACCATGAGTTTGAAGAAGCAACATGGGAATCAGAGGAAATGATGAACTTAGTTACCCACATCTGTTTTACTATGTGAAAAGGAAAATTTTAGAGGGTGAAATTTCTTAAGGGGGAATATTGTAATGACCCAAAGATTCATTAATGGAAGTCCCTCTTGATCTAATTAAATGTCTCTTTATCTTTATATAAGATGTCAACTTCTTTGGTTTTATGTTAAGAATTTTGACCGTTCCTAATATAGTCGTTGAACAGTGATCACATGATTAGTATAAATATAGGGCTTTAACAAATCCAATTTACTCAGACAAAGGAAGTGATGGCCTCATCCAGTAGAATTTCCCCATACGAAGCCCATTTGTTGGAGCTCGGAAGAGAGGTGGCATCCTTGGGCTTCGCTCTTGACCAAGCCCAAGCTGAGATTCATCATGTCAAGCTCGAATGGGACTGTCTACGGGATAAGTGGAAGTTGATAGAAATTACCACTTGAGCGATGTTATCCGAGCCACCCCAAGAGTTTGTCACCATCGCACACCATACCCTTAGGTCTTATGTGGATGTTTTGAGGGGTTATGTAACAAATCTATAGTACTACGTTCATGTACATTATTTTTTGTATATAATAATGAATATACTTTCTTTTCATTATTGATACATTGTAAATAGTTTTTAAAGTACAAATAATTTTTTTAGTTATTATTTAATTAAGAATTCTATTTTATTAAATTAAGGGATTTATGAATTAAATAATATTTTAATAAAATATTATTATTATTATTAAATTAATTTTTATTAAATATAAATGATCTTATAATTTTATGAATGCAATTATAATTTTTATTAAGGCTTGAAATCCATTTCTGTCAAAACCAATGAATTTTTTATAAATGTCAGTTTTTATTTTAAAAGTGAAAATTAACATATTTAGAAAATTATTTAGATAAAATAAATTTTATTTCTGGAATCAGGATGTCGAAATTATCCAACGGTGAATTTTTCATAATTTTCTGAGACAGTCAAATTTGTGAATAAAAATTAAATACCGTTTAAATATATAATGTGTTTTATGACATCATAATGACCCAATAGTGATTTCATAAAATACTATAATCTTTATGTTCGGACAATATATGTTTTAACATTAAAATAATGTGTTTTTTGGTTTTTTTGACTTACTTTTCAAAGCATTAATGGACCCCTCAAGACATATTTAACACCTTGTCTTTTTAAATTAATTTTCATGGGAGTGTGACTCACCTCCACATAAGAAACCCTGGTATTTTAAGAATTTAGGACTTTTGAATTATAAAATATTGTTTTCCTATTCCCTTTTCCAAAAACCATGGGCAAAAACTATGGGATGTTTTTTGGTTTGGATTAATTTATTGTAAGGGGACCCAAACCTAAATAATAAATAATTCCCTCAACTTTCTTATATAAACCCACCCAAGCTCCCACTTCCTCCTAACCAAAAGCCTTTTAAGTTCATCCAACATCTTCCCTAATCTCTCTAGAATCCTCCCAAGGTTCTCCAAGCTCCAAATAAGCCACTCACAATCCTCTCTCTTTCCTTTGAAAGCACACTTCTAAGTAAGGGTTTTTTCTTCCTTTATCATTTTTTTCAATTTTCTTTAAGTTGTATTACCCTTTTAATTTCAATTATGAATGTTGGGGTATGGTTTCTCACCTCCCCCATTCTTCCATATTATTTTTTGAATGATGGGATACCCCTTTCTCTCTCATTAAATGCCTCCCATTTACACCTGTTACTATGCTGAAATTCCGAAAGGAACGTCTCTCTCTTCTTTTACATTCAAGCAATAATTGTGTATCATGAATCTAAATTCCATTACAATTGTTGGTACATGTATCTATATGACCTCATTACTGTCCATTACATGTAAATATGATGACTAACCCCTTTTTCTCTCATCAACCTTTTTTTATAAATTATTATGTCACACCGTTATGCTGCCGAAATCGCACCGATTTTCTAAGCCAATGCCATTGTGTAGTGAATACCATCCACATTTCTCCATCAAGGGTATTCAACTTTATGCACATTTACTTATTGATTATAAAGTTTCATGTATGAATTCCACATTCCTTTATCGTCGAATAAATGATTATGTTTAATTAATCCATGTTTTATGATCCATGTGGCACACTTATGCATGAAATGAAATGTTTAAGAAGGGTGCGCCCTTATAGCGCTCAAATGCATTGGGTAAAGTATAGTATCATGATATGTAATGTGCAATGAGTGTTGAATCATGATAATTTAATTTCAATGAGGGTTTAATCACGCTATATGTGTGATGAGGATTTACTCATGCTCCATGTGCAATGAGCCTTGGCTCATGCTAATTCCATGTTAAGTGTTGTTGCCACATTTCCATGTTATGATTATCATGCTTTATCATGAATTTATGTTCATGTTTCTCTTGTGCTATATTGATATCCCTAATGTCTAACATGTATTTTACTCCTCATGTTATTCCATGTGTATTCCCTTACTGGTCTTTATATCTCACCCTTTTCTTATCCATGTCCTCAGGTTATCCCATGCAATGCTAAGTATGAGGGAATGTAGTGGTCATGTAAAGGATGTCTTCAATAAAGATATTGTATTTCATGTTTCATGTTTTTATGTAATGATCCTAATACCCAAAGACACTAAACCTCCTGATCTTCTTTGTTGTATCAAGTGATGTTTTATGTAATAAATTATGTTTAAGTTTGTAATAAAAGAAGGGTTGTCATAGTTCATAGAAATAATAATAATTTTATCTGTGGAAAAAATCCCCAATAAGGAATGTGTAACATCAATAAATGTAATCTTAGATGGAAAATGATTTTAATCGGTCATTTAAAACAATTTTTGAGTAAAATATCATTTCTTATTTTGAAAATTACTTTTTAAAACATAAAAAAGTAAAATATTTTTCTTTGAAAATAAAATTGAAAAATTATTAAGTAATCTTAAAATAAAATAATGTTCTTGACTATAGTAAGTTTCATTCATGTCATACATGTTAAAACAACGATTCCTTTCACATTTTCGGTAAAAGACAAATGAGAATTGTTCATAAAAAACATGAATATTACTTTAAAAGTATTTTTTCAATAAATAATGGGTAAAAATTTATTTTAAAAATAATATCATAATAATAAAACATTTTAGAAATCATTTTTAGAAAAACGAAATTGGAATAAAATGGATTTCTGACTAAAGAGAAAATAAAGTTGGATTATATGAAAAAAAAATTTATCAATTATTTTAAGTAACAAATAGTGGGGAAATGGTAATATTACATGAAATTATATTGAATAAAGATATTATAATAAAATACATGGGTTTCTTAAGAGCTGGATCATAATAATTTATGATCAGAAACATTTATCATAAATAATCTTGATAAAAGATGAGGTTGTAACATAAAATCATTACCACTTTGGTATCATTGAATCATAAGACCTAAGAAGGAATAATAAAAATAGAACTTAAAATACCATTAGGATAAATAAATTCATTATAGTATATGTAAAATGGGTTATATATACACCGCATTAAATAATATATTTATATAACATAATGTATGTCTCAAAGAAGGAAAATTGAGAAAAAAATCACTTACCCTAAGTATTAACTTCCATCGTACACATTCAAACCTCATGTATAATTAATATAAGTTTATTATAAAGATATTTCATAAAATATTTATATATATCATACCATATATGATTTTTACGACCTTTTATTACCCATTTATTAACAATTCTATGTTAATGTTATATTTCGGGTAATAACTGCTTTATTTTTCACATATGTTTTGATTTGTTTTTTTTTCACTCATGTTGATAATGGTTTAATAATAAACAAAATTTTAACCACTATATAAATATAATAAATATTTTTTTTATATTTTTTATATTAATCCATAAAATTTAGTGATAGAAAGTGAAATACACCATTCATGGAGATGGTAGGTTGTACGTACACATGAATGTTGTTTCCATTTTCTTGTTGGATTGAAATAAAGAAATTTCAATGAGATATTATCATTCAAAATTAATTTTTATTTTATATATATCATATATTTTTATTAAATACATCTTAATTACCTTCTATGTAAAGCATAAATGAATCGCATCACTTCATGAGTCGGTAGTTCGTTATACACATAAGCGATGTTATCATATTCCAATAAAATTGAGAGTATGAAGGTATGTGTGATACAATATTTCCAAAGGTATAATAATATAATAAATAATGTATATAAATATTTAATCCATCATTATAACCAACTATTAGAGGTCTTAATGGAAAAACAGATGACATTGGTTCACGAGGTGACATTTCATCATACACACTAATAATGATTTTGTAACCCATTTAATGGAAGAGGAGATAGTTATAGGTCATTAAGTTAAAATAAAAAATATATAGTTATATTCAAGATAATTAGGTTATTTTATCATCATGGTATAATGATAATTTAAGTATATAGAGGAAATAATTAAAAAAACACTCGTCGATAAACTCTACCTCTTCTACGTGTATCTTTTTTAGGTTTACACCAAAAGTTTAACTTGGTTGGATTTATGTCAAAAATATGTCTTGTAATATGAGATGAGATAATTTTGAATGTTATTTGGGTAGTTAGTGGCCCAAAAAAAGGATTTGAATTTGTTAATAGGACAGGAGAAGTTGTAACCTTTTACAAGATAGGTGAGTGGGAAACTTATAATTTCTTAAAAGAATTAATTCCACCCATTGTTTTCATATCACAAGGCTCCAAAATAAATTATTCTAGAGAACATAATAGATAAGGTAGAAATATGTTCATAAAATTCTTTTTTTATAAGTTTTGGGTTATTTTTATCCCTTATCAGTTTCTACTATTAGTTTAGATAAAAAACAAATTTGAACTTATTTGGTGATATAAATTATTCATATTCCAAATATGGAATCCATTTATAAAATTCCCATTCACAAAAGTGTAAATTTTAATTTAAAAATACTCTAGCATGTCTAATGAGAAAGTGGATTTTTTTAGGGAAAATGTCCAAAATTTTGAAATGTTTTATATCAAAATTCAATATGAAATTTATTAAAATGAAATAAAATATATTAATGGATTTATAATTGAACTAATTCTACAATAAAACCAATTTAAAAAATTATTCCATTTTATAAATAAATTAAAATAAAATGAAGTTTTCAATTAAAATTCAATATTTTTTATTATTCATAAAAAACGAAGAATTTTATAAAACCCATAAAATTCACCCTAAGATAATTTTAACATGTTGATTTCAAAAATGAATTTTATTTTATCAATTTAATTTTTTAAAATTTTAAAATGTAAATTTTATTATTGTTCACAAAAAAGAAAAAATAAACATTTTTTTTGAGAAAATAGTATTTTTGAAACATATAAAGATTTTACCATAAATTCATTAATTTTTTGAATATGTTTCCTTGATATAACTCCATTATAATTAATATTTAAAAATTATTTATTACTATTAATTTATCTAAGTTTAATTTCAATGTTATAATGGCATCATTTAATAATAATATTAATAATATATCATGGTTTTGTTAAAAGTTAGTGTCATGTGTAATGTAAGTTGACCAAGTGTTTCATGTATCGCAAGATTAACTTGTTGATGTATTTAATAAAATATTAACTATGTGTTTTTTGTCACATAAGTTATCCAATAAATTTAATTTATTTGAAAAAATGATAATTCATAAAAACTTAAGGTGTTACATTCTACCCTCTTATAATGAATTTCTCCCCTGAAATTCATCACTCTCATACCAAAAAAATAAGGATACTTCTACCTCATTATTTCCTCAGGTTCTCATGTAGCTTCTTAAAATTATTAGTTTCACCTTAAAACATTTAATAGGTGAGTGTTAATTTTTATTATAACTTTATGTTTATGATCCAAAATCTTCACTAGTAGTTCCACATAGGAAAGATCTTGATTCATTTGTATAGCCTTTGATTTTAATAAATGTGAAGGGTCTGGTGTGTACTTCCTCAAGAGAGATACATAGAACACATCATGGACTTCAGAGAGGTATGGTGGAAGTTCCAAGTGATAGTCTATGGCCTCGATATGATCAATAATTTCAATGATACCGATATACCGTGGGATCAATTTTACTTTATTCATGAATCTCATAAACTTATTCCATAGAGAAATTCTTAGAAACACCTTATCACCAACTTCAAATTAATGATCACTTTAGTGATTATTAGCATAACATTAATACTCACATTGAGCTGACATGATGTAATGATAAATGGTTCTAACCTTCTCAACCGTTTATTTAGCTATTTGAGGTCCCAATATATTTCTTTATTTATCTTAATTCTAGCATGTTAGAGCTCAAATTTTCATTCAATAGAGGGGTTCTTAAGGATCCATCTAAATGTTTGAGTAAAATATATTGTTGTAATATATCTCAACTAGATGAATGTGTTAATCCCAACCACCTTTTAAATACAAATAAAAAGATCTCAAAATATCCATTATGGTTTTAATAGTTCTATTATACTAGAGAACTATTTAAGGATTATGTGTAGTATTGAAACTCAACTATATATCAGGAGCTTGCTGAAGACTTCACTAGAACATTAAGGAAAACCTCATATTATGATCAAACATAGTGTAATGTGATAATCCATGTAACCTTACCACTTCCTTAATTTATATCTAGGAAAGATAATCCAAAGAGAATTCTTCTCTAATAGCGATGAAGTGTGCTAAATTAGTAAGGCAATCAACTAAAACCCATATAGCATTATTCCATTTAGACATTTTGGGGAGTCTAGTGACAAAATACATGGTTATGTTTTCCCATTTCCATTTTGGTATGGGTAATGGATGTAACATCCCCTTATACTTTTTCATTTTATCTTTAACTTGGTGACATACCTAACACCGATATAAAATCTCTATGATATCTCTACTCTTTCCGTCCCACCAAAAATACTCTTTAAAATATCTATAAATCACCATACTTCTAAGATGAATAGAGAATCAAGACTATGAGATTCCTCTAATAAAACCTACTTCAAATATGGTATGTATGGAATGCATACACGGTTCTGGAACCTTATCATTCCATTATAATCAATGTTAAATTTAGGAACATTTCTAACCATTATTTGTAGCTCTATATCTTCCTTCTGTGCCTCTTTAATTTTCACTTGGATAGACGATTGAACATCCAATTGAGAAAGATAGGGTTTTTATCCTTCCTATAGTATATCCATATCCATAGTTTTTAAATCCATAAACATTATATCATTTGTAATCCTCTTCATGGATAATCTATAATTATCCTTTTGACTCAAATCATCAGCCACCTTGTCCTCTTTCAAAGGGTGGTATTATATTGTAAAACTGTAATATTTAGTCAGTTATAATAATTTTATTTGGAAACTATTCAACTCCTTCTATATTAATATATAATTCAATATTTTATTATTGGTATATATATCAAATTGTATCCATTAATATAATATCTCTATATCTTTAATGCAAAAAATTCCACAGCTAACTCCAAATCATGGGTTGGGTAATTTTTCTCATGAATATTCAATTGTAATGAAGAATAATTTATAAACATGTAATTTAATATAATAACACATCCCAATATATTATTTTATACATAACTATAGATTACAAACCCTTCTCCACTACATGGTAATCTAAATGTAGGTGTGTTGATTAATCTTCTCTTCAGTTAGTTGAAATCATTCTAACATTCATCTTTCTAGAGGAACTTGGTTACCTTCTGAGTCAACTTGGTCTATGGATTATATTTTCATGAAAAATTCCCCAAAAAAACATCGATAATATCCATCTAAAGTAAGAAAACTATGGATATTAGTCATCGTGGTTGGTCTGGGCCAAAATTCAATAGCCTCCGTCTTTGAGGGGTCTACTGATATACCCTCTCTTGAGATTATATAACCAAAAAATTAATCCTTTTATATCCAAAATTATAAATTTATAAATTTTTCATATATTTTCTCCGTCCTCAAGGTCTAAAGTACAATTATCAAGTGATATTCATTCTCTTACTTTCTCTTGGAATATATAAGAATGTCATCTATAAAGAATACCAAAAACTGGTCAAGGTAATCTATAAGACTATATTTATTAAATCCATGAAGATGGTGGGGGAATTAATAATAACGAATGAAATAACAATATAATCATAGTGTATATTACTTATACAGAATTTTCTATTGGTTATAACCTCATTTTTTACCGTCAATTGATGATATCTGGAATGATGGTCAATCTTGTAAAAGTACTGAGATCTATATAGTTGATCAAAAAAGTCATAAATACAGGTAATAGGATACTTGTAATTAATTGTGACATTGTTTAGTTCCTAATAATCAATAAATATTCAAAATGGATCCATGTTTATTTTTTAAAAAAATAACAGGTTCCCCCCTAGGTGACACACTTGGTTGAATGGATCACTTTTCAAGGTTTTCCTGGAATTTTTTATTTAATTCCCACAACTTTATGGGGGTCATTCTATAGAGAGTCTCTAAAATTGGGGTGGAACTAGGTATGGTTTATATAGAGTACTCAACTTCAAATTTTGGAAGAAATCTAGTAAAATATTCTAAAAATACATAAATAAATTCCCACATAATAGGAATATCATCAATGTCAAGATTCTCCCCAACCATCTGTGACAAACACCCCCTCTAAATAAGAATTAAGACCCATATAATAGATGTGATCTATATAGGAAGTTTGTACTAATCATAAAATTTATATAAGATCATAGGTTAGTTTAGAATCTAAAATTTGACTTCTTTTCCTCGATAATTGTTGTGGGATTTATGCATAGAAAGATAATCCACACTTAAGATAACAACAAATTCAAGTAGAGAAAGAATGACAAGATTTACAGGAAGCATATTCCCACCAATGTTAATTGGATAGGAATCATATACTTGAGATGTAATCATTATACAATTAGGGTTTTTCACTAAAAATTCTATATCTAATCATTTGGGGGTTATCTTGATACCTTTATAAAAAAAATTAAATTTGAAATAATGTGTAGATCATAGTCAAATAAAATGTTAAAAGTTATTGAGTGGATGGTAAGTGTAAATTTCACCATTTTTTTATTGTGCCCCTCGTAATAAATACTAATCACGTGATTTTTCCCTCTTTCCCTTAGCATAAGAGGTTTGTAGCATCGATCGCTTCCATTAACCATCATATTTGGGAACTTGTTAACATAATTCCCAATCTCATTTCATTTGAAACACTGGAGTGTGGGTGATTAATTCTATACACCTTTATCTCAATTATCATCATTAGATAACTTCTTCTCATCACCTATAAAATCAATTTATAGATAAACTTCCCTTCCATGTTTAAAACATTTTTTATCCCCTTAAGATAATTTCCTCTATACTTCTTCCCAAACTTTTAGTATAAAGGAAATGTCATCTTCTTCTCTCCATGGTTCTTATATTTTCCTTTGAATTCCATTTTTATCTTCTTATAAAAACCATGAGATTGATACATAACTCCAACCTCCATTACCACCTTGATAATACATAATAAATATTTTCATAAATACAAAAGTCTATTATGGATAACACCCTTTGGAGAAATGGTTTTAATACAATAAATAAAAAATCAAATTTACTTTCTGGTTGGATGATAATATCAAAATCTTACCTTGAAATTCTTGTAAAATTTTCCTCATAATAACCAATAGATTCATCACACTTTCAATTTAGATCAAGGAACTCTTTATCCATCTTTATATGTAGAAAAGAAGGAAATTACTTATTTAAACATAAGTTGTTGAAATCATCCAAATATATGGATTCAGTTTCATCATATTTCCTCTTATTCTTGATAAGTTTCCACCATTGATCTACTTCACCTTCTATATGGTAGATCTCCAAAAAGGTTTTTTCATGTTAAGAATACTAGATAATGGAAAATATCATTTCAGTGGTACTTTTCCATTATTCAGCAACTAGTGGATAAAAAGATCTACTGAAAGAAGGTGTACATTTCCTTATGAAGGACTCAAAAAAAATGTTGTTACCTTCTTTGTTTTTTTGGAAGTCCAGCTTGATTTGTATCTTGAGAAATTTGTGGGAGTATAGAAATAATATTTTTCATCCCATCTCCCATTATATTTAGATTCTTTGTAGGAAAATCATTTCATTATCTATCACAATCATCATTAACACGATTCCTTTAGGTTTTACCCATTTACTAAAAATAAAAAAATAGTGTAAGAAACAATAATCATTATGGGGAACTAAAAAATCATGAAAAATCAATTATGGGATTTCTAAATAATGTTACCTTTTTTAATATATGACACCTTATATTTGTCTTAGGTTATTCGTAGTCATCATATATTTAAATCCTTCATAATGGATTTTAAATATTGTGAATTTTCAAATAATATCCCATGGGAGTGTCAAACTATGTGTGTAGTAAGGCCCATTATTATGAACCAGGTGAAGATCGAGTCCTACTAAATGTTCAATTTTGGTGTTATTACCCCTATGTACCTCTATACCAGATCCACATTCACTTATAGTATCCAGAAAAGGAAGTAATTTCTTAGAAACCACTTGCTATATCCTTTACCAATTTTATAGGAAATTTTCCTACACTTTAACTCATCTTTAGTCTTATCCTTAGATGTATCCCTAGAAATATCCTTAGAAATATACCTAAGGATATCACTAAAGTTTTCACATTCTAGTTTCTAAATATTCACTAAATATTTCCTATGATACCAACTATAATGATCTAGGATTATCATACATAGATATTACATAATTTTTTATAAATATTCATAAGATTATACAAACACATGCTTAAGGACTGTAATAGTTTAGTGCCTTAAGAAACATGGAAACTTATATAACTGGTTTATGGGTGAGTTATATCATCTCCAACTAATATCTTAATATCTATCACCCTTCTTAAAAAATCATAAATAATAAATATCTTCATAACCTAGGGAAAAACTTAAGAAATGGTGATATTAGATTCTCAATAAGGGTAAATAAGGGTGGTATATAAGTATAACATGAGCATGAGGGTATCAGAACATGAGCATAACATTTGAAAATCATACCTAACATATCAAAGATCAAAATCATGAGTCCTGGAATAAATATTTTGAGTTTATAATAAATTAATCATAAGGAAATAAAATAACATGATCCATGAGTACATAACATTGGAATGAGACATAGATTTCTGGAATACAGAGAAGCATAGAAAATATTACGTCAAGGATACCAACTAATATATTCATAATAAGTTAGGATTGGCTAACCAACCATGTACTAGCTTTAGGCTTGGGATGAACTCTAGTGTACATTCTTTCAAGAATGGGATAACCACCCATGTACCCTATTTTGGGCTTGAGATAACCACTTCTATACCCTACTTTTTAGGACTGGGTTAACCACTTGTGTACCCTATAAGATCATATGACATTTATCATTACCCAATCCATTACCCATCACATAATAAGAAACATAAATATGTGTTCTAAAAGATCATAAATCATTCATCACAACATAACCCTTGAAAATAAATGTGTTTCATAAACATTTTATCATATCATAACCTATTTAATAGAAAAAAGTTTCAAAATCATCAAAGAATAACCTGTCGAAATGGGTTTTATAAGAATCTTATCATGGTATAACATGTAGAAGAGAAATGGTTTTCATAAACATCATTACATCGTAAAAATGAACCATTTAGATAAATAATAATAATGGTATACAAGTATCAAATCACTAGTAAGTCATAGGTAACATCAAAGGATTTATCCTTTTATAGAAAAATAATTTTGATCGATCATTTAAAAATTCAAATTGGAAAATATCTTTTCCACTATAAAAAATATTTTTAAAATATAAAAAAAATTAAAATACTTTTCTTTGAAAATAACCTTGAAAAAATATAAAGGAATATTCAAAGAAACTAATGGTCATGATAATGAGATGTTTTTTCATGTCTTATATGCTAAAAATGGTTACTTTCATATAGTTCTGTAAAATCCAAGAAATAATTGGTTAGAAAATGACATAAATATTCATTTAAAAACAATTTGTGAAAAATTAAAACATTCAAGAAAATTACTTTTAAAATCATAGGATAATAATAAAATATTTTTGAAAACATTTTTAGAAAACATGGTTTTGGAATAAAATGAATTTTTGATCGAAGAGAGAAATAAAGTCAGATTTTTTTAGAAACATTTTCTCAGTTATTTTAAGTACTAAAGAGTGGAATATGGTATTTTTGATATAAAATATCATTAATAACTAGAGAATAATAAAATTAATGAGTTTATTGAGATATGTATCATAATATTTTATCATCAGAAACAAGATCATAAATAATCTTGATAAACCATGAGATTATGACATAAAATAATTACCACTTTGGTGTCTTTGAATCATAATCCCTAAGAAGGTATAAGATAAAATGGAGATTAAAATATAATGAGGACAAATAAACTCATGATATTACTTTTAAATGGGGTTTTATATACAACTCATGTAAGAATATAGGTTTATAACATAATTTTCACTTCAAAGAAGGAAAATTGAGACAAAAATACCTTACATTAAGTCTTGAATTCCATCATACACATTCAAACGTACTATATAATAAATATAATTTTATTATATGTATATTAATGAAAAATATATATATATATAATACCATATATTATTTTATTATGACCTTTTATTAATTCTTTATTAACAATTCAATGTAAAAGTTACGTTTTAAGTAATAACTACTTTGTTTTTCATGTATTTTTTATTTTTTATTTTTTTAATCCTATCACTTTTATCATGATTTCATAATCTATATAATGTTAAAAATGATATAAATATAATATATATTCAATAAATATGTTTTTATAGTAATCTATAAAATTTAGTGATATAATGTGAAATACACCATTCATGGAGATCGTAGACCATATGTATGCATGGACATTGTTTCCATTTTCTTATTGGATTGAAAAAAAAAGAAATTTAAATGATATATTACCATTAAATAATAATTTTTATTTCATATATATATCACATATGTTTATTATAACCATTCTTATTACCTTACAAGTAAATCGTTAATGAATCACATTACTTCCCAAGGCAGTAGTCCGCCGTACCCGTGAGCGACGTTATCGTAGTCCCAAAAAATGGACAGTATGAATATATGTGTAAAATAATAATAAAATACATATAATATTATCATAAATGTCATATATTAATATTTAATCCATCATTATATGAAATTTTTAGTGGTGTAAATGTAAAAAATGAATGACATCAGTTTGTGAGGCGATAGTATGCCATACACACGAATGATGATTTTGTAATCGATTTGATGGAAAAGGAGATAGTAATAAGTCATTAACATAACATAAAAATATATTAGTATATATAAGATACTTATTTTATTATATCATCATGTTATAATAATAATTTAATGATTCGGGGAGGAAATAAAACAAAAATTCTTGTTGATGATTGTTATCACTTCTTCGAGTTTCTTCCTTGGTTTTGCACCAAAATCCTTACCAGGTAGGATTTATATCTAAAAAAAGGATTATATGATGATATTAAAGAATTTTTATGTTATTTTGGTATTTATTTGATGAACAAAAAGGGTTTGAAGGTGTGAATATGAGAGGAGAAGGGGTGTCCTTTTATAAGTGAGGTGAGTGGCACACCTATAATTATTTGAAAAAAAGAATTACACTCATGTTTTATTCATGTAATAGGGATAAAAAATGTATTATTATCAATAATATAAGATATAAGGTAAAACTATTTCCATACAATGGATTTTATACATGTTTCTGGTCATTTTTAACCCTTATCTTTTTAGTTTAACCCCCCTCCCTCCATTAGCCCATTTTACCTTAACTGTGGTAAATATTTTTTTTCTACTTTTACTATTCATTTTTGGTAAAAAATTAATTGAACCATAGTAGATAAAAAACATTATTCAAATTCAAAATATTTAATCCTTTTTTAAAAACTTCATTCATATGAGTGGTCAATTTTAATTTAAAAATAATCTTGCAGACGAGATGAGAAAGTAGGTTTTTTAAGGGAAAATATTAAAAAGTTTGAAATGTTTTTATATAAAAATTCAATTGCAAATTGATCCCAATGACCAATATTGGATTAATATATGTATAATTGAAATAATTTTACTTTAAAACTAATTTAAAATATAATTTACATTTAAAAAAATAAAATAAAATATTGTTTTCAATTAAAATTCAGTAATTTTCATTATTTATTAAAAATGAAACATTTCAAAAAAATCCCAAAAATTTACCCTATTATAATTTTATAATTATGATTTAAATAATTAAGTTTATTTTATAAAATTAATTTTCTAATACTGTGCAAATTTAATTTTATTAATGTTCACAAGAAAACTAAAAACCGTTTTTTTGAGAAAATAGTATTTTTGAAACATATAAAGACTACCAAAAGGTAATTAATTTTTAAAATATGATAAATTTATATAAAACATATTTATTAATATTCATATTTATAAGTTTAATGGATAGTTTATAATGGTCATTTTCAAATAATGATATTAATAGTGTATTATGGTTTTGTTAAAACTCAGTGTTGTGTGTAACGTAAGCTAACCTAGTATATATAGTGCAAGCTTAACTTAGTGTTTTTTGTAATTAAATATTAACTTGGTGTTCCTTGTAAATAAAGTTATAAAATAAATTCAATTTATTCAATATAATAATAATTCACAAAAACTAAGGGTGTTACACTTTTAGTGGGACAGGAACCTATAAGACATGGGGAGGAATGTTGGGGAGGGATTTGATTAGATCTTGGTTGATTTAAGGTTCTTAATTCATATAGAGAAGTAAAGAGAAGATATTCCCATTTATAAGTTATGGGTGTGGCACACTATTAATTATTCATAACTTTTAAATATTATAAGTGTCTTACTCATAGTCACATGGAACTAAATTGATTAAATTTTGAATATAAGGTTCAAATGGTTGAAATGCAAACATAAATTAAGAATTAAATGAGATTTTCAACATTATCAAAATGTTTAAACTTTAATTAACCCATTTTAACCTTTTACTATGTTGAAAACATTTTTACCAAGGTAACTATTCCTAATGACCAAAGATGAAACTAATAATAAATAAATTTGAACATCATGATTCTAAATATGAAATAATTTTTTAATATTTAATATTTAGACATGATTGAAATTAATTTTTCTATAAGTGCACAAAATTTAATGAAAATGATTTTTCTGATAAACGCGTTTTTAAGGATAAACATGAAATTATACCAAAATAAATTATAATTCTAATTAAAATGGAATAAATTAATTTTTTTTAATAAAATTGATCTTATTTTTTAAAACCAAATCCAAAATAGAATTGTACTTTAAAATTAATTTATTTAAATAATAAATAAAACTTTTTCAAAAAAAATTATTTCCACTCTTCACTCAAAAATCAGTATTTTCATAAAAGTATCAAAACATATCTCTAAGATGATTTTGACATGATTATTTCCAATATTATTTCCATTTAATAAGATAAAATTTCAAAAATTGGTAAAAATAAATTACAATATCCATGCACAATGTTCAATACAACCCATTTATGAAAAAAAATGAATTATTAAAGCATAAAATATATTTATTCTCATTAAATTAATAATAACCATAATTAAATAAATATTTATAAATTTTATTGGATATATAATTTACTTATTTTGTTATAAACATTTATCAATAGTGTTTTATTTAATTTGTTAACTAAAAAATACATTGTGCACATAAAAACAGTTTTATGAAAAATATCTCTATTACCTTCAAAAGGTTTTATCTTCATTTATAATCAATTGATACTAAATTTAAGATTTATTATTAATTTAAATAATTATAAAATTTCTACATATATTTCTATAGAATAATTTGATTCATCTAATCTCTATGTTTCATGTAAATAAAGAAGACATACAATTAATATTTAATAAAGATAAATTATATATTATAAAATCTTGGGGTGTCACAAAACCAATAATATAGGATAACTAATACTTATTATACTTATACTAAAAATTATAGATTTATCTTCCTTTATTTCTTTAATGTAATACCATGGTAATTGACATGAAACTATCATAGGGTGTGACAAAAACAAATATTACCTAAATTAAAATATAGTAAAGTGGGTAACCTAGGTTATCTCTAGAGAGGAGTGCATAATAATTATGTTTGTCACTTAAATTAAATAAAGAGGAAGTGGTTGTTTTTTGAAATTTTTTGAGTTGAAAAATAAAGAAAGAAATTAAAAATAAATGTTGAACCATAATAGATGAAAAGAGTAATGGGGTCAAGGTAGGATCACCTTTTGTAATGTCATCATAGCCACAAATATCATATTCCCTCTCTTCCTATCGAATGGAAAATGAATAACTCCTCGATCGAGTTATGAATCACCCTTAGTTGAAGAAAGAAATGGAACTCACTCTTATGTGAATGGAAGTTCATAAATAATTCCTAAACAACTAAGGCAAGTCCCAATTGGGAATTGTTGCTCCTTAGAAATCCATAAAAAGTTCACTAGTTCCACACATGTGCCAATGATCGCTGGACACTCACCACCTAACACAATCTGCTCGATCGAGACAAATAGCACTATGCAGAGGGATATCAAAAGTATTCAACCAAAGCTATATACAATGACTACAACAAAACCCAAAACATGACTACATTAAGAGAATTTTGAAACACTGAAAATATAAATCATTCAAAAGAAAATAAGGGTTTTACATTTAAGCACAAGACTCTGACATTTAAAAAGTGAAACTCCCCCTTCCCCAATCACTCAAAGGTTTTACCCCTCCATGTCAAGGATAATAGAGTTTAAAGGGTAAGAATATAGAAGAATAAAACAAAGAAAAAATAAAAGAGAAAATAAAAAGAACTTTCAGAAATCAATTCTCTAGCATAGCCTCTCTTTCACCTTCTTCAACCCCTTTGAATGGAAGTAGACACTCATATAAATAGGGTTGAGAGGTAGAAAAATTTCCATCTAGAATCATTCCCCTTAGAGTTTGAATATTTTTTTCATAATAAATGGATAGATATTGGGAACTTTTCTTCATGAAATTTTTTCCCCTCTCTCATTTTCATGCGGCCAAAAAATATCATAGGATTGAGACATGTTTCTGAAAAGTTGTGCTCAAATAAATGATGAAGACTTTTCCTGCCCAAGAAGACTCTTCAACTTCCTCATTTTTGAAACATTGAAATGAATCATTAATGACCAAATTTCTTCATGAAATTTAATGTGGAAATTAGTCGCAGAGTATTCTTTCTATTCTAAATGGAATAACTTCATTTGGAGTTATATAAGCCAAGATATCCTTCAATCACTAAGGTGGGGTCCATTCCATAGGCTAGAAAATGTTTTACACTTGATTAATTTTTTTATCCCATTGTTCATATAATTGGGACATGGTCTAAAAGTAAAATGTGTATCCCACAAATAAATAATAAAAAATAATAATCACTCAATTTGGATCAAAATTGTAATAGTTATTCTCGAAAAACAAAATCTCCAAAAAATTATCAATTCTCCAGAATTAACCATTTTTCACAATTAAGCCCATAATTCACCAAAAACACTAAAATGATACAAATAAGCTCAAATTGATTAATTATCAGGGGTTAAATCATTGGGAAAAACATGAAAAATAATGAAAATATTATCTATATCAGTACTATAACACCATATTTTTTAGATATGTCATTCTGATGAGTTTAAAGATTCTTCACCAATAGGATAACTTTACTGATAAAAGTTATTGGAAACTTATTATATATGAACATAAATTGTATTATAGAAGAAAAATAAACTAAAATTTAATTTAATTTTTTCATTTAAAAAATTCTTCTTCTAAATTTCTCAGGGATAATCTTTTGATGTGGATTTTGAATGATTTTTTGTTATGTTTGAGTGTGTTTGATGTACCTAAAACCCAAAAATTCATATATTATTATTGTTCATGATGTAGAGAATAAATAATCTTATTAATAATTATATAATAAAGTTTTTGATCTATTAAATTTATAGCATCATTTTTTTAGTTTTATTCCAACCATTATATGATTCAAGAGTAGTTTTATATCTTGAATTCGAAAATTATTTCATAAATTAATTAGCATGTTTTTTAGGAGAGATAAACATATACTCATTTCATTGATTTAGATGAAGTATATGAGTTCCCTAATCATAAAGATCTGAACATAAAATATTAAAAGGTTTATAAAGCTCTCAATGTATTTTTTCATCTAATAAATTTTATATTTTTGATATATATAATTATAAAAAATGATCCTCTCATAAACTGTTTATATATAAATTGTGGTTTATACCACATTTGTTGAATTTAAATTTCATAATGTATCATTCTAGTTAAGTGTACCAAGTGTAATTTAATTTTTTTAATTCATATAATACTTTCTCAAATAGATATACATTTTTTCATCATCAAGTTAAAAAAATATCTATTTATTCAATACAAACCCCATCCTTGATTAATCCTTTCAATAATATAATATTAATATCTAATTTCTATATTTTAAATCTTTTCAAGAATCCAACTAAAAAAATATCATCATTAAGTATTTCCAATAGTGTGAATATTTCTTTCACATAAGTACCTTTAATAATATTATATCATTTAGATACAATCAATGAATTATTTCTTACCATAATTCTTTGACCATCATGTTTGTTAATGAAAACCCAGTATGTTCATATGAAATTTTATTGACATATAAATTTTAAAAGAAACCATTTCATATTAATTTATATTTGATCAAGTAATTCATTAATGTATTTGTACCATGAATAATATTTTTCCCCTCTTAAAAGGATATAGGCTAAACTTGAGAAAATAATGACACCCTATCAATATTTGTTATTTTTTTGGTCTTATTTAATCAACTAAAACATTTGAATCATCCATTTATCTAATTTATTTGACCTTTAAAATTCAATTTGGCCATAACCAACTTCATATTTATCGTAAAATTCAACTACAAAGTATTCTTCAATAGAAATATAGTGAGGTTTCTCATATTTTGATTTATGGTATTCCATACTATCACAATATCATTAATCTATGAGTTACTTAAACCAATTCCAAAATTTTCTTCAAATAAATTTACAACAATACTCACGATAATTTTTAAAATCTATTTTTGAATCACATTAAAGACTTACTTTTGGAATAATAACTAGGAAATATACCATTAATCACAATATCATCATACTATATTTGAGTTCCTGACTTATTTTAAATAAAAATACTTTCTTACAAATCCATTAAAATGATTTATAGTTGGTTTTATTTTATTGTACATATCTTATTGTAGAATCCTGTGTTTTTGAACCGGGTTAAAATTATGAATGTTTTTGAATTTATTTTTCGGTTTATCAATGGTTTGTTCTTTTTAAAACAAGCTCTGGAATTTTATTCCAAGTGTTGGAACACCTAAAGATGTCATTTTTTCGAACTTTTATATAATTTTTGAGTTAAAGGGGAAGTTGCACAGGCGGCGCACGATTTGTCCAACTGTGTTGCCAAACCGTGCATAGTTGGAGTTTTGAGGTAGTCGCTAATGCATGGTTAGCACACTATTTTTCTAACTGTGTAGAATAACCATGCGAGGGATGTTTTTCGAGACAGTAGCTAACATATAGTTAGTGCATGGTTTTTCTAACTGTGCGAGCAAACCATGCGAGCACTTAAATGAGATCCTAAAATTGTGGATCTCACTCGTTTTTTTCTTTTAGATGGCTCATTTTTCCTCCTAAGTGGTCATAACTCGGGATCACGCTCCCTTGAAGGTAAGAGAACCTCTCCCAAGAATTTTGGAGGCGATCCAAAGGCTTATCTTGGTGAATCGAATCTGGATTCTTGAGGTAGGTAGACGTTTTTATTCATTCTTGTTTGGTTTCTTAGATCTACTTATATTTGCATCTCCTATTCTCTTGGTTTCCTAGATATATTCCCGTTATGTGTAAATATAAGTGTGTGTATGACATGTATGATGAGATTTGTCCTTGGTCTTTCTAGGAGAAGTGATCTAAGGCAGGTTCTTGAAGAATCAAACTGTTTCTCTTGAGGGTTCTTCATTTGTTGTGGTTTCCGTCAAAACACTGAGGTAGGGTCCCAAATCTTTATTACTTTATTTAAGAATTTTAGTTTATTTAAATAAATTAGGAATTTTAGTTTCCTTCATTATGATATGCCAATGAATAACACTTTTAATGTTATTAAATAATTCCACCCTCATGAGATAGATGAGGACATGAACTTGTGTTGAGTTTAAGCATGTTTGGCTAATTTGGTTAAAGTGATATGATTAAACCGTTAAATTATTTGAATGGGAGGTATGAGTAATAGGGTAATTAATGGTAGTATTAATTATCAAGTCATGATTTGGAATAATATTGTGGCTTTTACTGATTATTTGGAATAAGGAATATTTGACATGTTTGAAAGATAGTGTGGAAACTGGTAATAATTAATGGATGAATTAATTATTACATGTTAAATGGTAAATGGTTAACTAATTGATTATTGGTTAAAGATATAAGGTTTAATTAATTAATTGTTGAATTAATTAATTTTCATTCATTAAATTAAGATTGTGAATTGATAGTTTGTTATGATTGTTGGCCAGGAGTACCTTTTGATGCGTATTAGTTTTCCATGCATTAAGTTGTCTTAGATGGAGTTGTTTAGAGATATTATATGTTTTGTGAGATGGTCACTAAATATCTTGTCTTTGTTCATCATTTTTTGAGATGATTATGGTGCGCTTTTAGATTATTAATGTCCTCGACGAACCATTGTTTGAGTGGACGGGTTCAGACTTGTTAAAGAATTTTGTTAATTAAATGTTGAGTTAATTATTCAGTTAGCCTACTAAGAATAACTAATTGTTAATTAATTATTAATTAATGATATGTTTAATGGATAATTAAGTTTTGACTTTTCAGATGAGTGATTTGTGTTGTTAATTAATTGTTGAATTAATTAATGGATTGGTATTGTGGCGTTAGACATGGTATTCTACACCAATGATAAATATTTATGTATGATTGATGAATGGGTTGTGAGACAAGGACTGAGGATCCAAATACTCATAGGGTGTTAGACATGGAGTTCTACACTAATGAACGATGTATATGTATGATTGATAGATGGGTTGTGAGACAGGAATGATGCTCCAAATACTCACGGGGTTCTTAACATGGCATTCTACACCCATCTTGCAAGCGAATATTATTTTATGGGATAGGGACTGATGCTCCAAATACCCATGGGTTGTGAGACAAGGACCGATGCTCAAAATACTCATGAGGGTTCTAGACATGATGTTCTACACCCATTATTAAACATTAGACTGTGGGTCCAATTGTTCATGCATGAAATGAGTTTAATGGTTAATGAAGGCTGTTGTGACATGATGATTTGTAAATTGATTATGAGAAATGGTTCAGACTTATTTATGAATTGGGTGAACCACTTTTAGTGTATGGTCTTAGACTTATTATATGAAAGATTAAATTAAATAACTTATGATGTGTTATCCAAGACAAAGAACAAGCTTGGATTCGGTCTTTACTTGATTACTTAGATGGTCTTTAGAGACATCCGTGGTGAGTGACTTATATGGGAGATGTCAGGTATAAGCCGAATCTCAAGACTTTCATAATTTATTAAGATTGGAATAATTGATAAATGATAAATGATTATGTAATTATTGTTGAGTATTCATGAATAATGAATAGTGCAGGTTCAGACACCAGTTGAGGGCTGAAGTAGGTACATGAGTTTATAGTTACTTTGTACTGGTTACTTTATTTTATGCATGCCTTCACATGTTATAATTTATTTATTAAATGTCCTGATTTTCAGTAGACAATGGTGGTCCCAGCCTACTGATATTTATATCTCACACCCTACTCAGGTCGCCATTAGGCTGGGTACCTGAGTATATTCTATTTGTTTGCAGGACTATGTTGTTTGCATTTACTTGGGAGTTAGGAGAAGAGGACCAAGAGGATGCTCAGGATGCTCGAGGATATCTCCCTTGGGGATTTGAGTCATCATTTGTTTATTTCTATATTGGAATGTAAAGCATGCTATTTTTTTCATTGTTTTCTATTTTTTATCATTAGCATGTCATGCATGCATCTGATGTATAATTTGGCATTGACCATTTATTTTGTACAAGATTTATAAAAACTGGTTTCTGCTACTTTATCATTTATTATATTGTTTCCACTATTTATTGCCTTTGTCTATTTTTGAATAGTAAAATTAGGGTATAGTCTCCCCACTGACTATCCTTACACCCTCACTGCTAGTCGGCAGCCTCTGGTGAATAGGGAGATGTGCTTGATGTCATGTGGTGACTGGTCGGCCAATAGTTTAGTGGTGAGTCGGGTCGGGACGTTACACTTATGGTGTCACCATATCTCTTAAAAATAATAAATATTGATTTTTAAAAAAATATAATATTTTATCTACTTCATTCCAATAATATTTTATAAGATAATATTTAATAAGAAACATATCCACCATGTCATTCATTATTTAATTTCATTTTTAAATAACTCTGAATTTTATAAGGTTCTCACTAATGATAATAAATTATTTATTCTTTGTTTTTAAAAAATAATTATCTATTTAATTGGAAGTATATTTCTTTCCATTATTTAATCAAGATCATTTGATTTCTTTTTTTTCACTCATGTTTTCCATGTATTAGGTAAATCTCAAGGCAATCCATTTTATATTTTATAAAATGAATTAACATGATAAATTTCATAAAAATATAATAATAAATTATTAAAATATTATATCTTTTATATCTAGCTCAATTTTATATTATAGGACCACAAACATTCATATAAAGTAATTCAAATAATATTATGTCTTTTTCATATTTAGTTTGTAAAGATTACAAACTATACTCTCCATTAATGGAAACAAGAAAAAAATTCCATCATGAAAATTAAAAAAATAATTATTTTTTGTATTATTTAATCGTAGAGATATTATTCATGATTTCATAATTAATATGGCTAATTCAATGATGCTATAAGATATTTTTATCTTTTATTGAGAATTATCACACAATTTTTTAATTACCACTTAATAGAGGTTACCAAATTTTTTTATATCTTTAATTAAATCATCTCTATTAATTCCCATTATAGTTTATCCCCTTATATTGAATGACATGTCATGTATGGAGACACATAATTGACTCACAAAAAAAAAGATTATGAGAAATTCTCTATATAAAGGAAAAATTTATATTTTTAAATTATTATATGTATATATTATTACTAAAACAGCCATTTACCTTTATATTTATATAATTTCTAAATAGAATTAATCCCCTAACATGATTCTTAAAATTTTAAAGAAAACATAAATATCACATCATGTAAGATGAACACCCACTACCAGGGATAAATGTACTATTATATTTGATTATCTTGAAAGAAAATCAACCAATTTTCATGATTGTATTAGCTTTATGACTCCATGAAATGTGTTGGGGGCTTGATATATTATTTTCCTTACTATTTTGTTCATAGAAAGCATAACTAATTTTCTTCAAGTATAAAAACATATTTTTAAAGTATTCACATTCAAGGAATCTACTTCAATATTCCATGATATTAAATATGATTTTGGTTATGATTATTTATACCCTTGATGAAATGTTATATGTCCATATTTATTAAAACAAAAACAATATCCATCAATGTTATTTATCCTTCATTGTGTAGAATATATTTTTATCCTTTTTTTTTATTTTTCTAGAAACTTCACATCTTAGCTTATTTTTTATAATAATTCAAAAATAGTCATATAATTAACACATCATTAATGAAAACAATATTATTATATATTTTCTCAACTTTAGCTATATAGTTTTTAAAGATTTGAGATATTCATAATTTTTTATTTGATAATTTTTTTAAATTGTTTATATTATTTCTTTATTATACATGGTAGTTTAGTATTTATAGTGATTGTTCTTAAATAATAATATTTATATCCAATTTTAATAAAACCTAAGGGAAATTTAAATTATTAACTTAAACATTATACATGAATTTTTATATATTTTTTACATTTTTCTTCTTCCAAATCACAATAAATACCTTCAATATTTTTGTCCTTTTATAAATCTTTATATTTCAATTCCATGGTAAAATTTGTCATCATTACTAAATCTTGGAAATTAAGGGTTTGAATCATGTTAAATTTTTCATTAATACAAGAATTAAGATCTTCAATTATCTTTCCCCATTCATCTATCTTCAAATAAACTCAATCAGTTCTTTAGAATTTATTTGAGCACTAAAATAATTTATATTGATTATCATAAGTCTAATTATCTCACTTTTAAGATCATATACATATTAATAGGATTAATTTAACAATAAATTTACATTATACTTTATCTTTAATTGTATATATATTTCATCAATAATATAATAATGCTCTGAATTTAAATGAACAATAATATGATTTTTTTTCTTTATTTTTAAATTATGCATTATATACCATATTAGTAACAAAATATTCCAAATCATATTGAAATTAAATTTTCCATTGTTCATAAAATTACTATTATCACTAACCACTTCTATGAAGTATATTTTTTTCTAAAATATTGTCCTTATAGTTTTCATAAAAAATATATTACTATAATTCTTCATGGAAGGAAAATTGTTTTACCCTCTACTTGGAAAATAGACCTCTCAATCAACCTCTCATTTTCCACTTATAAATATTATAATAATATGAAACAATATTCTATATTAAAACATTATAGAGAAATATTTCCTTGAAACATACCTTTTCTTCACATTAGATAGTTTTACATAAGTGATATAAGATCATCACTCACATATCCATCATAATATTGTAAATGATTTAAATTCAGATCCCCTAATTCCATGAAATTCATCTATAAAATGGAATTATGATAAACTCTTTATATCTTGAAGATAATTTTATATGTAACTTATATACTTTTCACATTTTTATGATTTAGTAAACATTTATCACAATATTTCATTGTGAAAACATAATCATTGTAAAAATATCTAAATCTTATTAGGATTATTTTTACTATTACAACACCATAGATGTTATAGTTTATTTTTTGATTTTTACTATTATTATACTTAATTATATCATTAATAAATACTTTAATTTTGGTTTGTATTAAATCCCATATATTTGTTTCGTAAAACTTGGTTCTTATCCCCTTTATCATTTGAATCCCCGTAATATATGTTTAAAAATTTTCTAAAATATCCTTTTAAGTAGTGTAATTAAAACACTTCATTTAGATTATTTTGGAATGGGTTATCGATAATGAATTTTTCTTATTTTATTATATATTTTTTAATGTACTATCTATATTTGTTAAAGAGGTCCTTAAGATCGTATTTTTTTAATTCAATATACTACTATGTTGAATAAAACTATATGAGTATATTGTATATGTGATCTCATTCAATACTTTAGTATTTTATATTTCATCTTGTCAATGATTGGTACTCTATTTTTATTAACATTGTTCTCTATATCAAAAAAATTAGATATATATATTATTCAAATAATATATATTCCATAACTGAACCCTACGACTATGATACCACTTGTTTTTACCAATGTCCCAAACCCCCTATGAGGGGGAGAGAGGATCAAGTTTTGCACTTTCTCTCATAAAAATTCTTTTCGATCATTCTACCTTATTCTAAGAAATAAAATATTTGTTACATAAATTTTAAATAATTAGAAACCAAAAATAAATAAATAAAAATTATATGGGTTCAAATATTTTACTTTTTTCTTAATGTTATTTCTCTAAAGAAAATACACATGATGGTTTAATAAAATCACTAAAATATTTTTATTAATAAAATTTATCGGTTTGGTTCACCACCAAATCCAAGGGAAACCCCCTCTTCCTAACTATATACAAAACAATTTATAAAAAATATATAATAATAGAATATTTAATAGTCATATTTAATTAAATAAAACACTAAAGTATTAGTGGTGAGTCGAGTCAGTTTTGAATCTCTATGAAAAATTTGTTTAATGTCCTAAGTATTTAAATCATTATAATAGTATTTGAAATAAATGATCCTCATTTTCTCACAAATTAAAACTATTTTATTCTACATAATTTAATTGTATATCCCCCACTCTTTATATATATATATGTATCAATTTTTTTAATTCGTATCATTTTTTTATCTAGGTCTCCTTATATGACAACTCTTGTCATTATTACACATTAATTCATGATTTATTACATAAGAATATACATAATAAAAAAAGATTGAGAATACTATTTTTTGGGGTGATTATTTACATTGCATAAAAACTTAAAATAGGATTGAATTTGAATTATTTAAAAATCACTTAACATGCTCGTAATTTTCCATCATTTTTAAAACTGCATGGGATAACCTGGGAATATACATAAGAAATGGGTGTGCTATAAATCTTGGTAAAGGAATAAATAAATAATAACTTGAATAAAATATTTAATTTTAGAAAATAATAATTTTAAAGGGACATAAAAGGGGTGAGAATCATAAATTTGAAAAATAAATCATGATATATCATGATAAAAAAAGGCAACATGGGAATGTGGAAACAACATTAAACATGACATCCTAAACATTGGTCAATGATAACCACCAAGACATCATAAAATGGTGTAAAAATCCACATAATGTATTAAGTTCACTCCCTAATCCAATACATGATGTCTTATGAGACAAAAAAATTACCCCATTCATTGGACTATATATAATTTTGGGAACACATGTCACTTTTATATTATGTACATGCATAACTGTGCCACATAGATCATATGAAATAAGAATATATATCGATAAATTTAACCTATTGATCAAGTATTGTGGGTAAAATTCATGTAAGTACCAAATAAATGAAGTATGGTTATATATTGGTGAATTCCCTTGAGTGTAAATGGGGTGGATATTCACTATGAAATCATTTGGCGTAAAAATCACAGTGAAATTTTAGTAACATAAAAGTAGTACATGAAGGATTATAAAATAGTTAAATGGGTGATAAAGGGGTATAAAATCACATATAATTAAAAAATTAAATTATTAGGGATATTTAATAACATAATCCAACATGAAAATTATGGAATTAATATGCATAAGACAATAAGGGTGCTTAAATAAAAACTCTGGTATGGAAAAAATGTGGGATAATTTCAATAGCATAACAAGGGTACATAATGAATCATGGTAGGTATTAATGAGAGTGAAAGGGTTCACTCCTAACTTATAAATAAAAAGTTTAGTAATAGGTATGTGGAAGATAATATACCATCAATAGTAATTGCAATGCAAAGTGCATTACATAAATAAGGTTCCTGAATACAGAGAAGAAAGATAGGATATCTTACCTTGAGAGGGTGATTAAAAAATATTAGGAGGATATTATTGATAGATTGGAGGAACCTTGTGAGGACTATAGAGAAATAAGTGAAATTTAAGTATGTGATTAAAGGTTTTTGAGTGAATAGTAAGGGGATATTGGGTGGTTTATATAGGAAAAGGGAGGGAGTTCTTTATTATTTTCTGAATATAGGTCTTGGACTCTATATATTAAAGTAATCAAAACCACAAGCCTTACCTTTATTTTATAACATGGTTTATAAAAAAGTTGAGTGGTTTTATTTATTTTATAATTCTAAGGGAAGAAATCAATAAAATATAGTCCTTAGTGATGTGGAAGTGAGTCATGTTTCTAATGATTTTTTTTAAAACCTTAAAATATAATATAGGTTTCATAGGATTAATAAAGGCTTTATAAAATTAATCAAATGAACTAAAAACACATTATTTTTAAGGGAAAAATATATTTATTCTTGGATACCCTTAATATCATTTATTACATTACTTTTGGGTCATTATGATGTTATAATACACACCATATATTAATACCATATTTATTTTTTACTAGATAATTTAACTGACATGTAAAATTTTTTAAAATTAACTATTGAATAATTTTGATGAACTAATTCAAAAAATAATATTTATTTTATCAAATTAATTTTCTAAATATGTGAATCTATACTTTAGAACATTAATCGACATTTATGAAGAAATTATGGTTTTTATGATAATAGTTTTTTAACCCTTATAACAATTACATTTGACTTCATAAAACTTATATTATAATTTATATATAATAAATATTATTTAATTTTATTATTTTATTAATATATAATTTATTTTTAGAATTCTTGAATTCATAAAAAAAGAATATATTAATTGAAATTGCATATTACACAAAAATATAATTTGTGTTTTATCATATCAAAATTAAAATCATTCATAAAGTAAGAACAATAAGAAGTAAATATATTCATTATTATATAAAATAAAAATATTCATATTATTAGGGTCTTGATACATAATATTTTATTAAAACAGAAAATTATCTAAGGTTAAGGTGTGTGATAGTGATATTTTCATTGGGCGGTTCGGCATACATGGTTTGGGTCGTGATCTCAATGAGCTTGAGATTTTCTTGTAAATAGTTTCAATAATAATTTAGTTATTGGATCTCATATCGGTATTCGTAAAGGTTAAAACCCAGTAATTCAATCTCTCTCATAATATTTTAAAAATGGGCTTCATAGGGGATGATCCTACTGGTCAAGGATTTCACTTCCTTTGTCTGTTTCAATTGGATTTATCAAAACCCTATATTTTATACTAATAAAATGATCATTTTTCGATGTCTATATTATCAACAATTAGGATTCATAATATAATTTTAAATTTGATACGATATAATATTCCAAAAAAATAAATAATTTCATAGGTTTTCTATAACCATAATATAAAATAAGGTATTTAAATCAATCAAAAATGGAATTTTATTTATAAAAGTTTGGGTTGTTTCAGAATTTTTCCTTTGAAATTTTCATTTAATACACTAAATTAGATAAGTTTAATTTTATTTCATCACCTATTATGGATCCCACATCACTTCTTCAAACTTTTGGTTTCTTTATAGTACTTCGATCAGGTGCATTGTCTTATTTTATAGAACTTTTTATATATGATCAAAGATCTCCACTTGTTTCTCCTAATATGAAGGATCATTATCCAACGGTACCAAATATATATTTAGAACATGTGAGGGTTCTGTTATGTACTTCCTTAATATGGATACATAGAACACATCTTGTACTTGAGATAGGTTAGTTCAGAGTGTTATTCAATAGGTTACTGCTCTAATGTGATCAAGGATCTTAAAGGGATGGTTGTATCTTGGAAAAAGATTTCATTTTTCCCAAATCTCATGAATTTTTTCCATTGATATATGTGGATTAATAACTTATTTCCAATATAAAACTTTATATCACATTGGTGATTTTTATAATATCTCTTTCGTTGTCTCTAAGAATCCCTAATTTGTTGTTGGATGGTTTTGACCTTTTCCACCATTTCTTCAACCATTTCAGAACCCAGAAGTTTGCGTTCACATATTCATCCCAATATATAGGTGTTATGAATATCTTACCATAAATGGATTCATATAGATCCATTTGGATTTTTGAGCATAAAATTTTATTTTATAAAAAATCGACCAGAGGAAGAGGTTGATTTCATCCTCATTTAAACTCCATTGAGCATGCTCTCAACATATCCTCGAGTGTCTAGATAGTCTTCAAAGAATGGATATCAGTTTCATTGAGAAGTTGTGATAAAGATTAAATCATTATTTATAGAATGTTGGATACTCTTCCAGAACTTGGAGTTAAATCTTGGATCTCATTCAGACACAATCGATAGTGGTGTTCCATGCTGCCTCTCCACTTCTCTAATGTATATCATTGCAAGTTGATCAAGTGATAAGTCCTCTTACATTTCAATAAAGTGAGTGGTCTTTGAAATATGATCTACCATAACCCATAAAGAATTATTTCCTCCTAATTTCATCAAAAGTCCAATGAAAAAGTCCTTGGTTATGTTTTCCGATTTCCATATTGGTATGGGTAATGGTTGCATCATCCCCTTAGATTCTTTATCCTTTAATCCTTCACCTAATAAAATAAAATACACCTTGATGTATATTCTAAGATCTAAATATCTATATTTTCCCAATAATAGTTCTCTCATAGATCACAATACATATTTTTTCTCCCTGAATGGATGGAGAAGGTCGACCTATGTGTATAATCTAACAGCTCTTTCTTTAACCAAGGGTTTGATGGTACCCATAGTTGTGACACAAATGTTACAACTCCTTCTTCATTAATTTTGAACATCAGGGATTTCCCTTTTCATATAGCTAATACCTTATTTTTAATTTCCATATGGTTTCTTTTAGAATACATTATCATCTCTAAAAGGGATAGTTTAGAAATCATTTGTGAAAGGATTGAGGATATTCCTTTCTTTCTGATTCCCATGTCTATCATTTTTAAGTCTAATAAGATAGAATCCTTATCAATTATTATAAATGATAAAATTGTCAGATCCTTTCTACTTAAATAATATAACACTTTATTTTCTTTCCTAGGATGGTAGTTGATTGAGTAGTCATAGTCCTTAATTATCTCTAACCATCTTCACCACCGCATATTCAGCTTTTTCTATGATAATATATACTTGAGGATCTTATAATTCATATATATTTAAAAAAATCTACCCAAAGAGATAATGATGCAAGATTTTCAATGTGATGATTACTGTATCAAACTCCATATCATGTGTTGGGTAGTTCTTTTAATAAAATTTCAATTTCATTGAGGTATAGTTTATCAATTTTTAATTATTCATTAGTACACATCCCAAGAACTTCATCAAAGCATTTCTATATACCATTAAAAGTTCCCAACTTGTGGGTATCATAAGTACTAGTGTGGTGATAATCCTCTTTTTCAACTCCTTAAATCTCTCTTCACATTCATTATTCTGAATAAACTTGAATCTCTTTTGATTTATCTTGGTTAGAGTGTTTTATAATCATGATAAATTTCATAAAATCGTCGATAATACCTATAAATTTCAAGGAAATTATGGATATCTATCATGAATATTTTCATCATCCATCCTTTAATTGATTTTATCTTTTATGGGTCCTTATATATCCCATTTCTTGTGATAATATTTTCCAAGAATGGTATTTCCTTTAACTATAACTCAAGTTTTCTATAATTTTCATAAATCATCTCCTATCATAAGGTCATTAGCATAGTGCTCAGATGATTCTCATGATCCACCATTCTTTTGGTGTATATTAGAATATTATCTATATAGAGTACCAAAAACATTTGAGGTAATCTCTAAATACTAAATTAATAAATTCCATTAATATTATTGGGGAATTGGTGAGTCTAAATAACATTACTATGAACTCATAGTTCCCATAACTAGTATCGAAAGTAGTCTTGGGGATATCCTCCTTCTTCACCCTTACTTGATAATATCCTGATTGAAGATCCACCTTGGATAAGTATTGGGATCCACATAGATGATCAAAAAAGACATAAATCCATGGAATAAGATAATTATTCATTATATTGATCTCTTTGATCTTATGAAAATAAATGAAAATTCACATTAACCCATCCTTCCTTATGATTTAGAGGACTGATGTATCTAAAGGTAAAGCACTTGGGTATATAAACCCTTTATGCATATTCTCCTATAGATTCTTCTTTAGATCCTCCAATTCCACAATAACCATTCTATATAGAGTCTTAGATATTATAAAATCCATATTTATTAGATCAATTGATAATTCAAACACTCAGAAAGGGGGAATACCATTCCATTCATTTGGAAGCACATTAGTATATTCCATCACAATGGGAATGTCTTCAAGGATGATATTTTCCTTATAATCAATCATTTGATCTAGATGCACTTTCTTTTAGGAAAATAATATCCATTCTTGAGATATTGGTGTTTAGTAATATTCATAATAATCCTTTAACTTGTACATAATCATAGGGATATTCTTGATACAAAGAGTAATTTTCTTCTCATGAAAATTTATGTCACATCTATTTAAGGAAATACAAACATACCCAAATTTACATCAAATTCGACTAAAGGGAGTATCATAAGGTTTTCTGGGAAGTTCCCCCCAAAAATTTTATAGGGGATGAGTTATATATTTAGGATGTAATAATTTCCCCATTTTTTATTTTCACCAATAAATCTACATACATTATTTCTGGTGGTTTTTGAATAGTTCTAATAAATTTTTGTAATATGAAAGAGTGTATAGAAACAAAATCAAAAAGTATGTTTGATATTCTTGAATAAATAACTTGTATACCTTTCACCACTTAGTTGTCTAGATCCACCTCAGTGGTTGTGATGGAATATGCTCTCCCTTTCTACCTTAGAGTTTGTTGGTGTTGATTGTCTCTAACAACCCCTATTTGTGAATTGGTTTTCAAAGTTACCTGATTCATTATAGTTGAGACAATGAACGATGCACTAAGGATTGACTGGAGTATTCCATTGCTCCATCACATTAGTGGGTTTCTCCTATCATTAATCACTAGTTAGGTTCCCATACTTCTTGCATGAAAATAATTTCCCCACTCCCTTTAAGAAATTTATGGGGTGATTCTTTATAAACTTTTAACAAGGGGATGTCGAAAATTCTTACCACTATTATATTTATCCATAATACCATCACAGTTGAACTCCACTTTCCGCTTCTTATCTTCATAATAACCTTGATATTCACTAATATCCATTTATTCTTTGAGGGTACATCATAAAATTTCCTTATAGCTATCAAAGAACTAAATCTATATGGATTTTCTTGCCCTTGGTTTTATCTCACCAAACAAGCGGTCAACTTTTAATTTGGGGGTAATGAAAAAGATAGAGGCATATTGTGCAAGTATTGTGAATTTTTCCTCATACCCCCCAATGGATTCACCATAGTTTTTATTTATGGAAATAAAATACCATTATATTTTATGTCAGAGAGTTTGAGGAACATATTTTTTAAAAAATCAATAATTCCTTCTACCCCATCACTTTGATCTCTTCCTCAGGGTTTGTATTCTTGATCAATTTCCAACACTAATCAGCTTCTACCTCAATATGAAAAATATCTATTATGACCTTGTATATCTTGTAACACTGAATTATGGAGAAGATCTTCCTAATGGAGTTTAGTCATTGTTCTTTGATCAAGGTATTGGATGATCCATTGAAATTTAGTGGCCTTTATCACATAAAGGTCAAAATTGAAACTTGTTATTTCTTAGGGTGATTTGGGAATTCCTAATGATTTGGGTTTTTATTGATTACCTGATACAAATTAGAGAGTATCATCACAAATTTTATGACTCTTTCTTCCATTAGGTTGGATATCCCATTTGAGTTGTCATTATGTTTTACCTAACATTATTTGTTTACTCATTTCCTTATATTTTAGGTCATTAGCAAGAATAATGTAAAACTAGGGATGAGTGATTTTAAACTATTAAACACACAAATAATAATCCTATAACATTAATAGGATAATTTATAAATGAAATTTTACTCTAGTGGCCCGAAGGCCTTCATTTTTTTTATTGATTTTGATAATCCACCTTTAAAGGGGTGAGGTGGAACCCTTAAAAGGCCCGTAGGCGTAAGTATTACAAGGCCCATAGGACTTTAGAGGAATTCAATGCCCGTAGGCTTCAAACATTACATACAACTCAGACTAACTACCTGGAAATTCTCCTCCCTAGCATCTTCATCATGAAATCAACTCTCCACCTTCGCATGGTTGTTCGGCTAGGCTTTCCCATGCATTCACAGGCATGTCCCAATGGCAGGTATCATACCCTCTCAATCTTGCAATCCGTTTAGCTTTTTCTATGGTGAAAGATCCTTTATCCTCCTTTTTTAAAGTTTGTTCCTTATAGGTTGTCTAGTTTTCATATGCACTTAAGGTGGCCCAAAGGCCTTGAGGTGGCCTGAAAGCCTTACTGACCTGAAGGCCTAGGTGGCCCGAAGGCCTTAAAGGACTTGGTGACCAAATCGGTGGCCCAAAGGTCCAAACGGGGGAATATTCCCAACTACTACAGTGCCAATCAGTGCCTTCTACAGTACCTACTATAGTACTGCTACCATACCTGCTACAGTATTGCTACAGTGACCTGAAAATTAGCCTCTGCCTGGATTTTATCCTAGGTCTCGTGGATGCACTTTAGGAGTCCTCACAAACTGTTCTGAGGATCATTTGCTTTATAAATGACATTTAATCTTTAACGTATGACTTTCTAGGCTTCAATCTAAGTTATCCATGATTTATTTTCTAACAGAGACACTTATGGGAATTTTATCCCCATAATAATGGTTTATAATGATCTTGTAAATTTACCAAAGCTTATCCCCTAGGAGTATAAAACCAGGTGAATATAAAGGCCCATATTCATGCTCTAAGTGATGATCTAGTCCATCTCAAAATACCCTTTTGGGATTATTACACTTGGCTACCTCTATTCTAGAGCCACGTCCAGTTATAGTATCTAGATAGGGGTGTATTTTCTTGGAAACCACTTACTCTATACATTACCAAAACATAGGGATTTATTCTAATATAAATTTTTATCCTTAATTATTTTACTAGATTTTTTTAATCCTAATACCTAAAATAACTAAAATTACCTCTGATACCAACTATAACAAACCCTTTCTTTATTACACATTAATTTTTGATTTATTTCATAAGAATCCACATAATAAAACACATAAGATAAATAATACTATTGTATTTAGGTAATTAGGTACATTAACTAATAACTTAAAATATTTTGGCACATTGAAATTATTGGAAACTTCTTTAATATGCTCATAATTTTCCATCATTCTTAAAATAGCATGGAATAACCTGGGGAAATGCATAAGAACGGGGTGGGTTGTAAATCCCATTAAGGTAAGAAACAAATAATAACCAAAAGAAATTGTTACATGTTAGAAAAAATAAATTTATATGGGATATATAAGGGGTGATAATCATAAATATTAACAATGAGGCATGATATATCATGATAACATAAAAGTAACACGAGAATGTGGAAACAAAATTAAACATGACATCATAATCATAGGTAAAGGACAACCACTAAGAAATCATAACATGGTGGGAAAGGTAACATAATGGATTAGGTTCACTCTATAATCCCATAAATTATGTCTCAAGATACTAAAAAATTTCCCAATTCATTGGAACACTATATAATTTTGGGCGCACCCATCGCTACTATATCATGTACATGCATAAGTGTACCACATAGATCATACAGCATACGGAAGTATCTAATCAATTTTATCTTTAATATCAAGGATTATGGGTTGAATTAATTTAATTATACAATAAATTAATTATTATTACATCTAGGTGAAGACCCTTGAGTTTAAATGGGGTTGGATGTTAATGATGCAGTCGTTTGGCATGAAAAATCAAACTAAAATTTTGCAAGAATAATAGCAGTACATAAAGATTCAAAAATTGGTTAAATGGGAGATAAATGGGTATATAATAATTTTTAATTAAAAATTAAATTACTAGTGATATATAATAACATAATACATCCTGATAATTTTGTAATTAATTATAATAATACAACGAGGGTGCTTAAATAAAAACTTGACATGGAAAATCACCAAATAATTTTGGCAGCGTAATAGGGGTACATAATGAATAATGGGGGAGATTAATGAGATTAAAAAGGGGAAATAATCACATTTAAATCATAAATTTTGTAACAGGTATTTTTAATATCATATATCATTAATATTAATTGGAATATAGAGTACATTACAAAAATAAGGTGCTTGAATAAAGAGGGTAAAGAGAGTATCTCTCACTTTGAGAGGATGATTCCAAAATATTGGGAGGATATTATTGAAATATTGGGGAACCTAGGGAGGAATATAGATAGGGGGTGGAATATTAAGGATGTGAACTAATTTTTTTATTGAATAATAATGTTATATTGGGTGGGTTTATATAAGAAAATAGAGGGTTGTTCTTCATTATTTCCCAAACTTTGGTTTTAGAATCTATATAAAAAATTAATCAAAACCACAAACCTTATCCTTGTTTTTTCCCATGGTTTATTAAATATTGAATTTTATTTATTTATTTTATATTTCCAAGGTCTTAACCCAATAAAAATTACCCTTTTGGATGTATAAGAAAGTCATGTTTATAAATAATTGATTTCAAAACCTTAAAACATTATATAGATTTTGTAGGATTCATAAAAAATTTATAAAATTAATAAAATAACATAATAAAACATAATTATAAATTTTAAACATATATTTTGTCATTTATACCATTTATACTATTTATTACATCACTTTTGGGTCATTATTATGGCATAATACACACCATATATTTGTACTCTATTTAATTGTTACCCAAAAATTCGATTATCTCAAAAAATCATGAAAAATCAATTTTAGATAATTTTTATGTGATCATTCCAAAAATAAAATTTATTTTATCAAAATAATTTTCTATATATTTGAATTTTTATTTTTTAAACAATAATCGACATTTATTGAGAAAAAATGGGTTTTCGACAATAAGAGTTTTCAAACCCCTATAACAATTACATTTGACTTCATAAAAATTATATTATCATTTTTATTTAATAAATACTATTTAATTATATTATTTTATTAATATATTATTTATTTTTAAAATTCATTAATTCATAAAAAATGAACATCTTAATTGAAATTTCATATTACCCAAAAATACAATCTATGTTTTATTGTATCAAAATAAAAATCATTCACAAATTAATGATAATAAGAAGTAAAAATATTAATTATTCTATAAAATATAAATATTATTATTATAATGGTATTGATACATATCCCTTTATTACACCAAAAAACTCCATAAGGGTTAGGTGTCGATGGTGATATTTTAATGGGGTGTTTCGGTGTACATGGTTTGGGTAGTGATCTCGATGATCTTGAACTTTTCCTGTAAATGGTTTCACTCATGATTTACTTGTTGGATCTTGGATTTTAATGGTAAAGGTAAAATTACAATTATTATATCTCCCTTATAATCTTTGATAAATGGGATTCATAGGGTATGATCCTACTAGTTGATTCCATCACTTCCTTTTTCTATGTCAATTTGATTTATCAGAACCTTAATTTATACCAATAAAATGACCACATTTCAATTTATATATTATCAAAGGTTATTATTCTTAATGGTATTTTAAATTAAATTTCATATAATATTCCAAAAACTAAGTGAATGTGTTTTTTATCACTATAATACATAATAGAGAATTCAAATTAATCACAAAGGGAATGTTTTTATAAAAGTTCAGGTCATTGAACATTACTTAGTTTTAAGGCTTGAAACCCCTCATGATTGTACTCTTCATTCCACAATCAAGGGTTTTAATTTTTTCCATATTCTCTTATAAAAAATATAATAAATTTTAAAACTTATTGGAACTAAGAACTAAAAGATAAATATATTATTATTAATTTACCATTTTTTCCATCAAAAATACTTTTATATCTTCCTTAAAATATTCATGAAGAAACAAATTTAAAATATCAAATGAGTTTTCACTTTTTAAAAATTTTAAATTATCATGATGAAGAAAAATAATCTCTATCTCATTAAAATATTAATTCTCATGTTTATATCTAATGAACATCTAAAAATTACCTCATATAGATATAAAATTTATATCATAAAACATCATTTACTAAATATTACACAACATTATTTACTCATGAAACTTATCTCATGTAATACATTTTATCCTGAATAATCTATTTTATGTAGCATTATTCATCCTCATAATCAATAATATGAATATAATTATGTTTCTTAAAGACATTATAGATTCTTCATGAGTTCCATTGTTCACCTACAATATTTTTTTAATACAACTTGTTTCATTGAGTATAAGTCACTTGATTATCTCAAGTGTCTCCCTGACTTTGAAAAAAAAATCTCTTATAATAATCTTTTAATAAATCCAAATATTCTCTATAAATTATTCAATTATGTATGTTTTACTACCATATAATCATATACTTACATTTATTAGATTTATCAAGCTACCCAGATTTAAAAAATAAAAAAACTAAAATATGTAATGTCTAACTGTAAATATATAACTACATAAAAACTATATAATATAAAATTTCAATAATATAATTAACATGAATAGATAATTTTATAGATAGGTTCAATAAACCTACCTTGGGGACTCCACTATCAATTCCTATATTAATCAGGATTTTATGCTACCTCTAAAAACTTATTTAGGGCCTATAATGGGAGTGGAAATTCTTCATTTACTAAGAAAGAAATCCACTATGATATCCATAAATCAAAAATTCCAAACCTCACTACTAAAATAAACAATTTAGACTAAGTAATTATATTCTAGTGAAATATTATTTTATTTTCAAATAAATATAATGTTCTTATTTTTCCACTGAGACCCCTTATTCATGAAAAATATTATTACCTTAAAATTAAATTATTCTATTTTATAAATTCAAAAATAACACTCAAAGACATTAAAATGATATCAATGGGAACCCTTATTATTACTGAAAAAAATTATGAGTTTAAATAAATTATTATTATATAATTAACTAAAAATATTGGATCAATATACTGGGGATATAGAATAGTATCTAAGACAATAATCACACATAATGGGAGAAATTTTCTATACCTTATTAATAATTATAATAAACATATATTGTGATAAAATAAATGTATAAAAAAATAAATAATAAAAAATTTCTTGATCAATATTAAATATAATATAAAAATAACATAATTTACGTGAAAAATAATCCCATCATAAAACTAATTCCATGGGCCAATATAAAAAATAAATGATGTAAGACCTATAATGAAATACTATATAGTATAACACCTTGATTATTTTACAAAATTTTACATCATTAGAATACAATCATACCCCTATATTTTTAATCAGTAATAATTCTTCAAGAAAATGAATATTTTCACATGAATGTAACCATATGGTATCTTATATAGGGGATAAAAAATATCCCTTATTATTATCCAATGTAAAATAACTATAGTAATCATATATCATGTTATATAAGTGAATAAAGTCATAGAAATACATGATAACTCATCATTGTTAGATGTTTATACCTTCATAGTTAGGGTGGTAACCAATTTTTTAACATGACTTGTAATCCTATATGAAACTCGAGGTCAAATGTAGGTGGGGTGGTAACCGAGTGGTTAACACACCTCATAATTAACGAAGGGTCAATGGTTCACCAAGATAGGGACTCCAAGTAGTATATTGGACCTTAGGGACCATAAATAGTGGGATATAACTTTGTTATAGATCATTTCATAACCTGTGGAGAAGAAGAAGGGAAAATGGGGACCTAATGATCATTTGAATGTAGAGGTTCCATCATGGAGTAGCTAGTATGAACCAATTAAATGCCCAAGGTAAAAGAGGAATTGATTACTTACCATAGAAATTAAGTGAATACTAAAAACTAGACCCAAGAGTGTAGAATAAAAGGAAAAGGTTATTCTTCATTTTGAGGTCTTAGTCTTCATCCTTCTGGTCATGTGATGGCATTTTTTCATTGGAAAAATTGACTATATAATGGCCCCTTTCCATTGAGCTTTTGGGTCATGTAAGGTTTCCATATCAACCTAGTTAAAAATAGTATTATCAATAAATAATAATAAAATTATAGTCCATTAGAAATATATTTATATATCTACCTAATATATTCTTACATTTCACTATATGAAAAAACAACTCCCCAAAAAACTTGTATAATACTAGTATAACATCCGAACATTAAAATAAATGAAAAAATACACCACCCCAATCAAGTATTATGTGATTTGATTCAAAGAAAGTAAATCAAGATCACATGTAGAATACTTTGATTTGAATGTACTAATGATTTGTGTAATTACTAAAAGGTTTCAATACACATTGAGATCCAATCTAGCTGCATTAAATACCCCATAGAATAATCATTGAATTCAATCAAATATATTACTTTTTCATATTGTAAATTTCAATAAAGAATATAATGAAATGTTTTATAGATCCTATAAACACATTTGTAGGATTTTGTAATCTCATATTAGTGCTTTCAAGAATATATATTAGTTATACATGGAATTTGTAACATCATATATATTCTTATATAGTCTTTATATTATTCTAATATGAACTTATAATATTACGTCGCCAAAGAAAACCATATGTTATCTTGAGAAACATATATTTAATCATACACCACCAGTTTAATATTCTAATTAATCTTATATATCTAGTTTAACATTGGTGTCTTATGTATTATTCCACCTTAAATTTCTCTATCCTTCTTAAAACATCTAAAACCATCTTTATTCACATTTAAATAATATCTCAAATGATATTGATAATAATTACAACCAATATTTAATAATTATGATGGTTTTATAATCTATCCCTTGGATTTGTATTCAACTCTAATAAATCCTATCAATTCAAATCCTTTTCTAGAATATAAAAATTTTAAAACCATATTTCTAGATAAATCAATATTTTGAGGTAATTCTGCCACTTGGTAATAAGTAATTTATAGAATATAAATATTATTTTCTCCCATAAATTTATTTAACAAAATGAAAAACTTTAGTGAATAAATATAGATTTTAATTACACAAAATACTTGTCACATGAGTAATGGATCTTTCTAAAATTATGTAAAAAAAGATAATTAATTAGGTGGTAAAGTCCAATATTCTTTAAGCGATAGAGAAAGATTGAAACCAAATTTTAGTACTTAGCTCCCCAAATATATCCATTAGAAAATATTTTATAAATATTTATATAATCATATTTATGTTTAATATATTTAATAGCTTACAATTCTATTTCCATCATTCTATTCCATAAAATTATATTTATTATGATTATGTGTTGATATTTAGTATGTACTAGTTTTTTATATAACTTGTTTTCACATTCATTATAAAAAAAAAATTCAAAATTAAGTTTCAAATATTCTAGATTCTCTTTCATGAAAATCATCTTTATACAACCATATATATATTTAAAATAATAATCCTTTTATGTAATGAAACTCACAAATTTTTTATTATTATAGTTCTAATTCACATATTTCTTTCCAAAAACAATGTTCCTCATTTTTTGTTGATTTTCTTTCATCGTTATCTATCCTAATCAGCATTAGTGTAGCAAAGAAAATTTAATTTCTAGATAATTTTATATATAATTCCTTGATTCATAGACCCTTTTATGTATTTGATTATTATTTTAGTATACTTTATATGTGATTATTTTAGATCACTTTGAAATATTGTATATAAATTCACTATATAGACAATGTCATTTATAAATATTGAAACATTTGGGAAGATTCTAATAAAATTTCTTAATTATTTTTTATACACATACTATCATGTAACATCATTTATCACCTTCACTCCAAATGTCATAGATATAAAAAAATTTATAACAAACTAACCTAGATCAGTCATCTAGGTCACCCGAGCTAACTCACTACAAGTCCCAATGTGTGTTCTAGATCACTATAGAGTAGTAAAAAATCCAATAGGGTATCATAAAATACTAATTGGGAACTATTTAACACTCCCAAACCACTAAAAAATATAAAAAAAATCATATTATGGATCCCACGTGAGTTATTAATACATTGAATAGTCATAATAAATCAATAAGTAGTTTCAATATAAAAATCATTGAACCATTATATAAGAAATAAAGGATAAAATTAAAATCCAATATTCCTTTTCAAAAATAAATATATATAGTGATAAAAATATATATGATAAAATAGAGATTAAAAATAAGAATAATGGATTAAGTGGAATGAACATGTACATCCCATGAAAATAAAAAAGTTCCAAAATGCCACATGAAACATCCCCTTATGACCTGTAGTAATAACTAAATAATTAATTAATTAAAAGGTGAATAAGGTGTCTATATAACTCTATTAAAGGAATGAATTCAATTTAATGTACCTATATTTGACATCGGCAAATCATTATTCATGTGAATGTATTTTTGTAGGGAGTGAGCTAATTCTGAGTTAGATGCCACCAATAATCAATGTAAATACTTTTATAATTTATAACTAAAATAATAGTTTGAACTATAATTAGTATTTATAATATTATACATTTTTTCAAAAGAAAACCAAAAAAATCAAAACACTTTTATAAAACCATTCCATTTTCAAAAATCATACAATAAAATGTAGTAATTGAGATTCGATAAGAACCATGTGTTATAATACATATTGGAAATCATTGTGTGAAAAAAATCATAGACTAAAATTGAAATAACATGGGATGTCAACTTCAATCCCATTAAGGAAAACATATAACCACATTCATGGATTAACTATCAACCTATGTTGGAATCCTGATAGAATCAAACCTCGACTATCCCCCCTGAACTTCCCAAGTATAATTTTTTAGCTAGAGAGAAATCATGACTAAGGGAAACAAACCAAATGGAAATCATAGTTAATTTAGATCTCATCCTTGATCTCCAATATAGTAAGAAAATATACAATATAAAAAACATTTTCAATTAAAATAAATAATGTAAAAAAACACAATAATTTACATTCCATAATATCCCCATTCACATTCCATGAAAAAATGAACTCACATGAGAATTTCAAATTCTGTATAAAAAAAATAAGGGGAATATATGAGAAATTAGTATCAATAAACAAAAAAATAATTATAATATTAAACATAATTTTTTATGTTATAATACAATATATAATCCTGATACCACCTTTATATAAAATAAAACATCTATAAAATTATTATTTTAAGCCCATTTTGACAAAAACATTCAATAGAAACAATTTATTAAACACTTATAGTGCATTACAATTTATAATAAAATGATCATATTTGGAAACCAAGGAAAATACCTTCATATATAGTTTAAAATATATAAAAACTCTATATAATATTTTTAAATTTATTATAAAATATATAATGGTGTCATATGTTACAAGGAAATCATTTATTGAAACTGAAAGCATTAAAGGTTTATCAAATAAAAAATATTAAATTGAGACACATACCACAGTTTAAGTATATCTGTTAACCTTCTTCAAAAGATAAAATTCCAAGAAGGGAGACAACTATTATTAATAATAAAAACCAAAAACATTAAATTTAGATAATTCCTAAGTCTTGGGTTGGCCATTATGACCGATGATGGAATGAAAATGGAAATGTAGTGTCGAAGGAGAATATAGTAAGAAGAACATCAGAGATATGTGGGGATTTTCTATGGTGAAAAAACATTAATAGATAGAAGGTATCTATAAAGGAAATAAGGAATATGAGTAATCAGTTACATGAGATATCACTTGAATGGTATGGAAAAATAGAGTGAAATTAGAGTACCACTTATTTAGAAAAATGGAATAGAATTTTAAAAATACAAATATCTATACAGACTATAAGATTTGGAAGCATAGTTTGATAAACCTTTCATGAAAAACATAAAACATATTGGAATTTTGGATCCCCCATGCATGGTTAGGATACATTATCAGTAGTAACCATGATTATAAATATTTACTTTCCCCACCAAATTTTTATGTATTTAATTTTTTTTTCAATTTCATTAAGAATAAAATAAATAATAAAATAATGATATACTCATGACATCATGTTGTTATCCTACTATGACACTTTTTTCATTGAGAAATTTTTCAGCACCTTTGATGGGAAAAAAGGTGAGGTGATTTTTCTATCATAAAAGTCTCATACTCCCACATCTTTTATCAATCCTGTCCATAATTTTATATTATGTAGAATAAATAGATTAATTTTCCTCACAATTTTTTTATATAGTTATCATGAATATGAATTGAATGATCCATTACACTGTTATAGTGTTCCAAATCCAGATCCTTCTACCCAATAAAATGTAAGGGATCATGATGGTTTTTCTCGAGGATATATAGAATACACCATTAATATATAAGAAATGGGGTATTAAATAAAATTGATATTAAACCTTTCTAAGAAGTTACACTATTTTAAATACGGACACATACCATGGTAGGAAGATCAAGTAAGAAATTGTTCAGCCTCGGAGTGGTGGCATCTCCACTCCCCTCCTAATCTAGGTTTTTCCCTCATGCTTTTATCCATACCTCCTCTAGCGCATTGACCAGCATTGATAGTCTCATTTCCATCACTGCTCCTAGTTTGGTGTAGATCTTGGCATGACGGTGGATTCTCAACCTCAGATCAGCTATAGATCCGGTGTGATTTTGGATTAGTGGAGGACTCCAGCATAGATCATAGGCTCGGTATTGGATGTCTCATCCCTAGCTAGTTTTAGATCTGGAATGATCTTTTCTTGGCACCAGGTCCGGCATGCTACAAGCTCAGCAGTGAATCCTGCAATGACTTGCGTGGAAATGGATTTAGAGTAACTCTTAGTTTCTGGCATTATCTCTAGTTCTGGATTTGGACTTCAGAGCTGGAGTGGACTAATGATGGATCCAATGAGGATCATCTTCCTAAGATTGCGTGATGTTGGCTTTGAAAAATCTTAGAGGGGGTAGGACCTGAATCTTTTTTTTCTTTGGTTTTTTTAGATTGAGGGATTATGCAGTTTACTGGAGTTTATGGTTGTTTTATGTGCTGATAGGTTCTTGCGACATCATTTTCACCAAATTAATCATTCTCATCAGTCCCTCTATTTCTCATGGTTTGGCCAATCCAGAATCTGGTGAGGGTTCATATGTAGTTTGATCTAAATCGCTTCATGCCCAGAGAGGTGTTGTTTGTTCAGATCAACTTGGATCCCCTCAATAGAGATGCTCTATAGATATGCTTTTGGGCCTTCTAGTCCTGGGTGACGAAGAATTATATTCATGTTCCTTTGTTTTTCCTCCTCTTAGTGTTTTTGCGTGTGGTGTCAGAGGTGTCTTGTATGGAAAGGCTTCTGTGTCTTTGACCTCAATATTTTGTTCCTCACTTTCAATTTGATAATGATGTGTAGAATATAGGTTTCTCTTTATGGACTAGAGGTTTGAAGATATGGTTGGAATTGACCACTATGACAGGCCCCAATGGAGTATTCAGAGTATGTGGTTCACCTATGTAGGCTTTACATACTTGGATGATTGAGAGGGTATGGTGAAAACCATCGGATCGGGCTTGTTCTTAGATATAGGACACTTGCTAGTTGTATAGTTCGGCATACGTGGAGAGCTTTGTCACGTTCCAAATACTAGGGAGGGGTTACTTCAATTTTCTTGATTGGGTTTATTTTCTCATATTTAGGTCAAGTATGTTTTATGTTCATGAATTCTATCTGGGTTCCCCTTTTTCCTTTAAAAGGGGGTTTATTTACGATAAAAATCTAAGGCTCTCAGGCTATTGGAGGACACATACCATGGTAGAAAATTTTCTTTCTTTTATAATCATGATGTGTCAGTCAATGAGATACTTCATGAAATAGGTGACCATATATTTAATATTATAAAATATAATATCTATAATTTTAATATGATTTTTGATAACTCTAAAATATCAAAAATATTTTAAAAATCAAGTGTAGTATAAACATTGTGTCCTAAATATGGATTAGCCCAAAAAAGATCACTTACCCAACTCAACCCTAAAAAGTGGGGACCAACATGGAAAATAATAAAGAGTCTCAAATTGATCAATAATTATCAAGAAATGATAACTATTGTAATATGATAACAAAATAAATGATATGTTTCCTTTCCATGGGTCCCTAAATACAAGTATGTGGGCATGGAGTATGTCTTCAAGTGTTTGAATAGCCTGGTCAGTATGACCATCCATTTATGGTTGATACATCATGATTAATTTTAATTGATAACCCATTTCATTATAGAGGCCCTTCCAGAATTGGTATGTAAATCATGGGTCCCGTGCAGATACAATAGTTGTTAACACTCCTTGAAACCTCACGATCGTATATACATTCAAATATACACTCTCTTCTACCTTGGTAATTTCCATTATTAGAAGAGAGTTAGCTTACTTTGTTAAATAATCTATAAAAACCCATATATCATGCTTTCACAAAAAATGTAACTTCTATTTTTTTTGGAAAAAATTTGGAATAAATTTAATTTATTCTATAGTTTGTGTTGCATGCAACACCAAGTTTTAATGAAACACGACATACTATAAAAATGTTATTATTTTATATGATAGTTATCATCTATCCATTACAATGGTGGGTATGAATAGTATTAAATAAATTATGAAAATATATGGTTTATACATATATATAAAACTAATTCATTGGTGACCAATTAATTAGAAATGAAAAATAAAAACATTTTAAAATAAAAGAAATCTTTTTCTGAAAAACAATTATTTTATACAAAAACGCATTTTACCTCAACAAATTAAAACAATAACATTATTTAAATTCCTTTAATGAAATTAATATATTAAATAAAATGTATAACATTTATATTATGTGTTTTCTAAACATGATATAAGAATAAATCCAATTTTATGCTTAAAATGATATTTTTCTAAAAAACTGTTTTGTCACATTTTGTGCACTTATTTTAAAATTAATTTTTTAAAATTTTAGAAAGTATATTTGAAAAAATAATATTATTTTTTTAAATAATAATTTTAAAATTACCTTTTATTTAATTTTTGATAAATTTCTAAAAATATTATTTTTTCAATGAATAGTGAAAAATACTAATTTTTATCAAAACTTCATTTTCCTTGAAAGTATTTACGAAATAAAATTTATTTTAATATGGTTTTAAAAGTAAAATTAGTAAAATTATATATTTATTAATCCTATTTAGTTTGTTTTAGTCAATTTAATATTCAATTTTCATATAAATACTTTTTAAACTTTTGAAAATATTCTCTTTGGAAAATCGTTTTTCGTCGCATCTGCAGGTTTAATTTTTAATTAAATTATATCACTTTTGTGAATGGAATTTAAAAAATAATATTTCATATTTATAATAATCATAATTTATATTATATAATTAGTTTAACATATTTTTTTCAAAATTAATATTAAAAACACTAAAAATTAATTACCACGGTTAAGGTTAAAACAAGATTACAATGGGTTAAACTGAAAACATAAGGGGTAAATGACATAGAAACTTGTACAAAACCAATTTCATAGAAATAGTTTCACCGTATAACATCTAAGGTTCTATAAGGACCCATTTTTTATCATTTTTTCATGTTATAAAAAGTGGGTACACTTTATTCTTTTCAAAAATTCCATGTGTGTCCTCTCCCTTACTTATAAAAGGTTATTCCTCCTCTCCTATCCATACTTCAAAAACCATTTAGTTTGGAAAATACCTAACCAATTAAATTACTTAATTACCTGATATCATAATAGAGGCCTTATTTTTATTATTAAAATAACCTAATAAGGCTTTAAGTATAAACCTAAAGAGGCACTTAGAAGAAGAGGTAAAATTCATAAACATGTGTTTTTGTTTTATTTATTCATAAAACACCTTAAAATATTATTAAAAAGGTAATATAATAACCTAAGTATATTAAATATAATTATATTTTATTATGTTAATTTCATGATTTACATATTTCTCATGTTCCCTCAAATGGGAAATGAAATTATCGATCATGTGTATGGCAGACTACCATCTCACAAACGGTTGTTATTCATTTCCCATCACAATATCTCTGATATGGATATAATTATGGATTTATTATTTATATATTATATTTATTATTATTATATTATTATTATTATTGAATCATGATATCATATATTCTTTCTTTCCATTTTTTGTGGATACATTAACATCGCTTATGTGTGCGGTGGACTACCACCTCATGAAGTAATGTGATTTTTTTTCATTAACACCTTACATGGAAGGTAATAAGAATAAAGTTAATAAATATATGAGATATAAATAAAATATTAATTAATTTTTAAAGTTTATATATTATTTACCTTTGTTTCTTTCAATCCATTAATAAAATGGAAATAGTATTCATGTATACATACGGCTTACCATCTCCATGAACGGTGTAAATCATTTTCTATATCTAACATTGATGGATTACTATAATTACATATAAAATGAATATATATAATATTTATATCATTTATAAAATTATAGATATTATGGAACCATTATCAAAGTAAAATCACCAAAAATACCAAACCAAAACATATATGAAGTACGAGCCAGTTATTACACAAAATGTGATTTTAACAATGAATTATTGATAAACAGGTAATAAAAATTCATAAGTAAATCATAAATTTTATGATAAATATAATTTTTTTATATAATATATTTATAATAAACTTATATTTATTATATTTTATGTCCAAACATGTACTAAAGAAGTCAATACTTAAGCTAAGGTATTTTTGTCTCAATTTATCTTCTTTGAGGCATATGTAATGTTATGCACCTATCTTCTTTTATGAGGTGTATATAAAGCCCATTTGACATGTAATATCATGAATTTATTTATTATAATGATATTTTAATCTTATTTTAATTTTATTTTTTCATGGGGTTTATGATTAAAAGTTTTCAAAGTGGTAAGGGCCTTATGTTACAATCTCATCATTTATCAGGATTGTTTATGATTATACTTCCAATGATTAAATATTTTGATATATCTCTTATAAAACTCATGTATTTAATTACCATATAGTTATTTATGTATAATACAGGTTTTAATTTCAATTTCATCTCTTTAAGGATTAAATATACCAAAAGATTATTTTTAATATAAATCATTTTTATTTCTCGCTAAGGTCGAAAACCCTTTTTCTTCCATATCCATGTTTTCTAAAAATGTTTTCAAAAATGTTTTAACATTCTCGAAATTATTTATTATATAAATTTTTATATAAGATACACTTATTACAAATTTTTTTTTAAATGAATCTTCATTTCATTTTTAAAACAATGCATGTTGGGATTTTACTAAAAATGTTAAAGGAATCTTTGTTTTAACTTGTACAAAATGAACAGAATTTCTAGTTATAATCAACAACCAATTTTTTAATGAATATTTTATATGTTTCAAATGTTATATTTAAATAAAATTATTCTGAAATTTTTTTATATTTTAAAAAAATGTTTTCCAAGTGGAAAGTATATTTTCTTCAAGAAATATTTTAAATGATCTTTAAGGATATCTTTATGCGTTTCTAATGTTATTTTCCAAAAAAATATTTTGAAAATGTTTATGTTTTTAAAAGTGTTTTTTGAAGTTAAAATACTATTTTCCATAATAAATTTTCTAAGTAATATTACAAAAATAGTTTCCATCTAATATGACATCATTTTATGTATCTTACACTTTTCTGGGGATATGATCCAATGATATCATCTTTATTCTTTATCTGAAAAGTTTATATTTATGATGAAAAAAACTTTATAAACCTTGTTTATTTTCTATGGGATATATAATGATGATATGTTTCATGAAACCTATTTTTTACTTGGGTTCAGGTATGATGAATATTTTATGAAGTCCATTTCTTTTTATCAATTCTGATGTGATGAAAGTTTAATTATCTTGTAGAACACATATGTATGATTTTCATTATTTTAATATTAAGACCTATATATCACTAAAATATATTAGGTAATGATTGATATATCATGAGATAAAAAGGACTGGAATAGGGATTGAATCTAGTTTAGTAAGATACTTTTTTCACTATGATAGTTTTGGGAGTGAACCATAACTACTATAATAGTTTGGCCATTAAACCTATTCCACTATAGTAGTCTTGGAAATGAGCCTTGACTGGTATGTAAATGAGTTTCATTTTCTATGTGTATGCCAAAATTTTACATCTCATTCTAATGTTATGCTCTCATGTCTCATTTTCTTTGATTTCTATATGATTCATGTCTTATGAACTACCAAGATTTATTCCATGAATCAAGATTTTGATCATTGCTATATAGGGTATGGTTTTCATATATTATGATCATGTTATCATACCCTTATAATCATTTTATGTTTATATATTTCCCTTGTTTACCCTTACTAAAAATCTGATCACACCCTTTATTATGTTTATTTTCTTTAGGTTATGACAATAGGTATTATGTGTGATATGTATAAGAAGGATGATAGTTATGAGGAACTAAGTGGGAGATGATGTAGAACACATATGAACTAGTTGTTTATATTTCCATGTTTACAAAGGAAATATACCTTTATGATCCTTAGACATGTGTTTGTGTGATGTAATGAATATTCATATATTATGATGTAATATCTATGTATGAAAATACTAGATTTTTATTGTTAGTATCAAAATAAAGGTTTAGTTAACCTTTGGAAACTAGGATGACAAAGCCTTAGTGTGATCCATATGGGTATGTATAAGGATAATACTAATGATAATTATATATATAAGAAAATATCCTATAATGTTATTAAAGGATAAAGATATTAGTTTTCTATAAATATATCCATGTATGGATACTATAAGTGGATGTGGTTCTAGAACAGATGTACCTAGGGTAAATAACACTAAAATGCATATTGGACTTGGCTTGAGTGTTACCTAGTATACAATAATGAGCCTTACTGCACACCTAATTTTACTATAAGAACCCGGATCTTCTTTCAGGTACGTTTTTCTTTTTTCCTGGTGTTTTTAAGAAAAATGAATTTATTGGAAATTTTCAAAGTACACACCGTGTACTTTCTAGGTACACGCCATGTACTATGTTCTAGCTCGAAGTCGTGTAATGGATGTGTCTAGGCCACACACACAGTGTGTAAGGATGAGGTGGAGGCCGGTTAATTCAGAGTACGAAAAATCGAAGTACATGCCATGTACTCAAGAAGTACACGTCGTGTACTTTCTTTTTTTCATTAAACAAATAGGGGTTGCTCCTAACCCCCAATTTAAACTTCTTCTCTAGTTTTCATCCATCTGAGAGCGATCGTACGGACAGATCTTCGACGAGCTCCTGCCTCACCGTCCGTTCTCTGATTCAAGCACAATTGGTTGCATTGGAATCGCAGAGGTGAGTTCTTCCTTCTCCTTTAGCCTTGTTTCTTGATTCCTCCTTGTTTCCAAGTTATCATGGGATGAACTTTTTGTGCCTTTTCTCATATCTACATTGTTTTAATAGGAATCTGTCATCTTGGTTCACGTATATCTATCTCCTCGGATCGAGGTAGGTGGTTTGTGCCTTTCTGTAGAAAGTTGATGAATATTATGTGCAAATTCCATCAATACCCATGAATGGGGTATTGCGTGTTTCCTTTTTTCCCTTATTTTTTGCCTGATTTGCTTGATTGCTTTAGTAGAGGTTATTTCTTGTGAGTAGAGTAATTTATTTTATGCTCAGGTTGCTTTGCCATGCTTGTTTTGCCTGTTGGGCGTTTTTCCAGTTGCCATGCCTATTTGTAGGATAGCGGAACTGTTATTTTGTTATTGTTGTTGAGCCGTAGAATTATAGCCAAGTAGTTATTGACGTTTACTTGGAAGATATACGCGCACTGAGCATGTTTAGTTATACTCAGGACTGTGAGAACCTAGAGTATTAGACCAAAGGTAGAATTGACGGAAGGGCTTCTCCAGAGTGTCTTTTAATCACGATGTGAGACCAGGGGGAGAATTGATGGAAGGGATTCTCCAGAGTGTCTTTTAATTATGATGTGGGATATAGGGGGAATTGACATTGAGTACTTCTCCAGAGATCCTTTAGCACGATACGAGACTATAGGGGGAATTGACGGTGAGTGCTTCCCCAGAAAGTCTTCTTAATTACGTAGCTGAACCAGAGGGGTGAGACTGTGTGTGCCTTTCAGAGGGGTGCTAGTACTTGTGGGTTGAACCATAGGGGTTAGGCTGTGAGAGCTACCCAGAGGGTTACCTGTTTCTTCTTTTGTTGCTGGCTACTTACTTGTGTACTTTACTTGTTAGAACTGTGGATTGTAGCTGCTCGTGCTTGCCTGTTTACTACTTATTGTTTATTTATTGTCATGTATTCATTGACTGTAAGGCACAAATCTTTGGGTGATTGCCTTCTGAGATTGTATCTCACACCCTGTTTGGGCCATGCTTTTGGGCCCAAGCAGATTATGTTTCTGTAGGTATAGATAAGGTTAAGAGCCCTTCGACTTCTGGTACGTGATTTCTTGGAGCTGGAGAGCATGGGACTGAGTCGTGGCTCACGATACTGAGGAGTTTATTTTGTTTTCCTTGCACTTTGTTTTCAGTTGTACTTCAGCACGTTGGTTTGTTTGCTGCCTTCCATAGGCATATGTACCATATTGAATCATTATTATTTATCCATTGTTTCCGCTGTTCAGTTCAGTTGTTGTATGCTGTTTATTGATTCTGCTATTGTGATTGGTTGTTTTCTATAGTATACTTTATCGAATGAGGGCATAGTTTCCCCGCCGACTCACCAAGGTCCTCGCTACTAGTCGGCATCCTCTGGCGTTTGTGGAAATGCGCTTAAGGTCATGTAGCGAACCGGGTATGGTGAACCAAGGGAGGGGCTACGGACTCAGGTTGTTACAAAGTGGTATCAGAGGGGTTCTTTTCTCTTGCCTTACTATTTGGAGACTTTATCCAGTGATAGGATGGATTCGGTACTTAGTATTAAGTTGTTCTCAGGATTAGCTAACCCGTGTACAGGTAAAATACATACTACCTCATTAATTGCAAATTTTTTAGTTTAGAGATCTTATGGTTGACCTGATTTCACCTAGAGTGATTCACATGACTTGTGCTATTATTGTTTTGATATTTCGGTTTTATTTCTATCGAAACCCGATGAGATGAGGTTATCCCATCTCATTCATCGTATTTGTACTTGTAGAAATCACATGTCATGCATTCTTGTCATTCCATCTAGGGTGCATTAGCGATTGCATGCTGTTGTGATAGACACTGTGTAGATTATGCATGCTGTTGTGATAGATGCTTGATAGATTCTCTACTGTCATGTTAGAAAAGTGTTGTTTTATTCCTTGCTTAAAATGAATGCCAAATTTTGGTTCTTGAGGTGTTATGGCCCCTCCCAGATCAGAATTTGGCATCTTTTCCCTTGTTTTTAGTGTTTCTGGAATTCTACGCAGTTTCTGAGCTACTGCCCATAAAAACCTAGAATACACGGCGTGTACTTTTTTACTACACGCCGTGTAGTTTTCAGGACATGTCACTGACCGTGTGAGCAGAACACGGTGTCGTGGGGGTAATGTCGGTAACACACCGTGTACCATTGGTACACGCCGTGTGAGTTCGGAGCCATGTACTCGTCCATATCACTAACAACACGGGCCGGGGAAGCCCGGGTGGCACATGCCATGTCCTTAGGGAAAACGTCGTGTAGTCCTTTCCAGGTACCCGGCCGTGTCACAAACAACACGGACCGATGTTACCTTCCTTTCCACATGCCGTGTTTGTTCGGAACACACCATCTAGTCTTTCCCAGGTACCTGGTCGTGTCACAAACAACACGGGACGGTGTCGCCTTCGCCTATACACTCCATGTTTGTTTGGAGCACGTCGTGTAAGGTTCATCCGTGTACATGGCCATGTACTTAACAACACGGACCACCGAAGCCCTGTCTAGTGCACGCCGTGTTTATTTCGAACACGCTGTGTAGTCTCGGGTTATGTCAGACCGTGTGGGTTAGCCGTTTAAGGGACTCGAGCAGGGAAATAGTTACGAATACACGCCGTGTGTTGGGGTAAACACGCCGGGTAGTTTGAAGTGTACACGACTTGTAGGGAAGGATTACACCCCCGTGTCAGTGGCTTAAAAAGACACGCCGTGTAGTTTTTATACACGTCGTGTAGTCGTGTTTTGCAATATTTTATGTTTTTCTTCCCCTGTTCCCGTTTTGTACCCTTGTGTTCTTTGTCCTTGTTTTCCTGATCTAAGTGTGCTTTTGATCTTTCATAGCTATGCCTCTGAGACGTCCTTCGGTTGTACTTCTGTCGTCAGGCAGTGATCAGACGCTAGACATGGCTGAACAGGAACTTCCTGTCGATCCCCCAGTCGAGCCAGTCTTGGCACCGATTGTTGTACCAGTCGTGGGCGCTGATTCGCAGTTCAGGGAAGGTTTCATGAGGATAATGCAGGCCTTCCAGGGAGCACCGCCTCCTGCCTTGTCTATGGATGACTTGACGCGGGTCTTTCAGCAGCAGCATCCTCCCACGTTCTCGGGGGAGGGAGGACCTCAGGCTGCAGATTCATGGCTGGAAGCCATGCTGACTATATTCGAGCATCTGGAGATGCCTCTAGAGAGGCAGGTCAAGCTCGCCACCTACAGGCTCCAAGACTCTGCCAAGAGGTGGTGGGACGTGGTATCACAGGCGAGTCAATAGCAGGCTATGACTTGGGAGGAGTTCCAGCACATGTTCTATGACTACTTCTACCTAGAGACTCTAAGGGCTAATCGAGCCTGGGAGTTCATGAGCTTAGAGCAGGGTACTCTATCTATCATGGAGTATTCCTCTCGTTTCACTGAGCTGCAGCGTTTTACACCCCTTCGGGATGGGAGTGGGGTGTTCTTGGCAAGGAAGTTTGAGGATGGAATCAGGCGGGAGATTCGCTCGCAGGTGAACATCTTCCAGCTAACTTCCATTTCTTCCATCGTCAATCAGGCACTAATTGTGGAGTGAAACTTGAGAGACTATGGAGCTACGAGTCAGGGTGGTTCTGCTTCCAGAGCTATATTTCCTCAAGATGATAGCAAGAAACGTTGTAGGGAGCCTACCCGCAGTGATTTGAGGAAGTGAGACGCATCATCAGGCAGCCAGGTGACATGCTACCAGTGTGGTCGGGCAGGGCACACGAGCCCACAGTGCCAGAGAGACGCCGTGGAGTGCCGGTATTACAGAAAGATGGGTCACCTTCAGAGTTTCTGCCATGTTTTCTCACCAACAGCTGGTGACCGGGGTTCTTCCATGACTCCTCGTTCAGGAGCAGCCCCACCAGTTTCTCACCAGTTGGGAAACTGGAGTTCTTCAAGTTGTTTGGGCTGAGGTGTAGGTCAAGGCCATGGCGGTCAGCCACCAGTTCCTCAACACCAGCAGGGAGGTTCAGCTGAGAGTGGTCAACCAGGGGCGTAGGGCTGCAGTACAGGCCAGTCTTTCGCCGTGGAGCAGACTTATCATGAGCAGGATCCCGAACCTTCTACTGTTCGAGGTACAATTTTAGTATCCTCAGTTTTATCTTCATCCCTTTTCGATATTGGTGCCATGCATATCTTTATCCTGTTGCTGTTGTGGAGAGTCTTGGACTCTGCGTATTTTCTACTGCCAACTCGTTGACACTAGACACACCTTTGGGGACGAGGAAATCTAGTGTACGCCAGTGTAGAGAGTGCCCTCACGAGGTTGCAGGGTATCGCTTCTTATGGGATCTATATGTCCTAGAGATGACAGGCTATGATTTCATCCTTAGCATGGATTGGTCGATTCCCTTCCAGGCAGTCTTCAACTTCTATCACCACAGAGTCAGTTTCATCTCACCAAAGGGTTAATATTTTCAACTTAGAGGAGAATGGGATGTTCGGGCGAGTCGGGCAGGACTCGAGCATCTTGGGCTAGGAGGAGTGACAGCCCAGATTGCTAGCCTTTATCTAGATGATTACGGGACTCCACAGTTGGAATTTCCTCCAGTGGTGGATCGCTTCAAGGACGTCTTTACAGAAGACTTTTTAGGTTTACCTTCGGAGTGTGAGGTAGACTTTTCTATTGAGCTCATGCCAGGAGCGGCACCGGTATATATTCCTCCTTATTGGATGGCCACACCGGAGTTGTAGGAGCTCAAGAAGCAATTGGAGGAGTTGCAGGCTGAGGGTTTCATCCAACCCAGTACTTCTCCTTGGGGTTCGTCTGTCCTGTTTTCAAAGAAGGCAGACTGTACCCTTTGGCTTTGTGTGGATTATCAGAAGTTGAACCAGTTGACAGTCAAGAACCGATATCCTTTGCCGAGGATCAATGACATTTTTGATCATCTTCGAGAAGCCCGGGTGTTCTCGAAGATCGACTTGTGGTCTGGTTATCATCAGTTGCACGTTAGACCATCAGATATACCTCTGATAGCCTTCAGGAGCAGGTATGGTCTTTATGAGTATACAGTCATGCCTTTCGGACTCATGAACACACCTGCAGTTTTCATGGCACTGATGAAATGAATGTTCCATCCTTACGTGGATTACTTCTTCATGGTCTTTGTGGATAATATCTTGGTGTACTCTCACACTCGACACAACCATGCCACCCATCTTGAGATCGTTATGAGTACACTGAGAGGGAATATTCTTTATGCTAAACTCCCAAAGTGCCACTTCTGGATGGATCAGATTCACTTCTTGGGCCACGTCATCTCAAAGGAAAGAGTATCTATGGACCCAGAGAAAGTGAGAGCTGTAGTTTCATGGGAGCAGCCGAAGAACGTCTTTGAGGTACGGAGCTTCCTAGGCCTGGCTGGATACTACAGACGCTTCATTCAGGACTTTTCTTGTCTAGTAGCACCCTTGACAGGTCTGACCAAGAAGGGGGTGAATTTCTTATGGTCAGATTCTTGTGAGTCAACCATTCAAGAGCTAAAAGGGAGGTTGACGTCAGCACCGATACTAGTCTTGCCAGATCCAGGCAAGAGCTACACTGTTTACTGTGATGCTTCGGGTATCGGGCTAGGAGCTGTGCTTATGCAGGGAGATGGAGTCGTTGTGTACGGGTCTCGGCAGTTGAGGCCACATGAGAGGAACTACCCTACGCATGATCTGGAGTTCGCAGCTTTTGTTCATGCCTTGCACTGTTGAAGACACTATCTTCTAGGAGATCACTTTTTGGTCTTCACTGACCACAAGAGTCTCAAATATATCTTCACTCAGCGTGATCTGAATCTGAGGCAGTGCAGGTGGGTTGAGTATCTTCAGTATTTTGACTTTGAGCTTGCCTATATGCCGAAAAAGGGCAACATCGCGGAAGATGTGTTGAGCAGGAGAACTCAGATTTAGGCAGTTCAGGAGGCCAGTAGTGAGTGGTAGTTGATGGCTCTATTCTCTGAGATGCATCTAGAGGTGCACAACATATGGGGACAAACTTTTCTATTTTCTGTAGCTGTTACCTCCACGCTACTTGGTCGGGTACGGATGAGGCTTCTATCAGACTCAAAAGGATTAGTCTTGTGGGAGAGTGTTTCAGGAGAGTACCCTCTTCCTGGATGGACAATGGGCGAGGATAAGATCTTGCGTTTCCAAGGATGCGTATGGGTGCCTACAGACATATGCGAGGAGTTGATGCATTATTTCCATTCCTCTGTTTGGGCAGTTCATCCTGGCGTCACCAAGATGTATCAGGACCTTCATCGCCAGTACTGGTGGTTGGGTATGAAAAAGGATGTTGCTAGTTTTTTCATGAGATGTTCTACTTTTCAGTAGGTGAAAGAAGATCATTAGAAACCAGCGGGGATTTTACAGCATCTACCCATTCCATAGTGGAAGTGGAACGACGTCGCGATGGATTTCGTGACTGGGTTGCTGAGATCTCCCCGGGGAAACGATGTTGTTTGGGTTATCGTCGACAGGCTTATGAAGGTTGTGCACTTCTTGCTGATTAAGGAGACCTTTAGTGTTAATGATATGGGATGAATTTATATCAAAGAGATCATTCGTCTACATGAAGTTTTGTGCTCTATTGTTTCAGATATATATGCACGCTTTACCTCTCGGTTCTGGCAGGGATGTCAGAAGGCCTTGGGTACATAGGTACTTTTGAGTACAGCATACCATCCCTAGACTGATGGCCAGTCCAAGCGCACGATCCAGGTTCTTGTGGATATGCTCCGAGCTTGCATTCTAGACTTTGGCGGTTCTTGGGAGAAGCATATTCCCCTGGTGGAGTTTTTCTACAACAACAGTTTTCAGGAAACCATTCAGATGGCACCATACGAGGTTTTGTACGGTAGTCCATGCCGATCACCCTTATGATGGCTGGAGGTAGGAGAGGAGGCTTTGTTGGGACCTCATCTTTTTCAAGAGTCTTCAGAGTAGATAGAGCTAATTCGGAAGAGGATGGCTACAGAGCAGTCTCGACAGAAGTCTTATGCTGATCAGCGGAGACAACCTCTAGAGTTCAAAGTTGGTGATCATGTTTTCCTACATGTCACACTGAGGTTGGGACACAAGAGGATTTGGATATATGGTAATCTTTCACTGTGGTATGTCAGGCCATTTGAGGTCTTGGAGAGAGTTGGGCCGGTCACCTATCGGTTGCAGCTACCTCAGAGGTATCAGGCCATGCACGACGTCTTCCATGTCTCTCAACTCTGACATTAATTTTCAGACCTATCTCAGGTCTTTCAGCCCGAGGAAGTCTAGCTTTAAGCGGATGCATCATTTGAGGAGCATCCTATCCGGATTTTCGATCATAGTACGAAGGTTCTCCGTGGGCGGTCTGTTCCTCTGGTACGGGTGCTATGGCAGCACGGGTGAGTACAGGACAGGACTTGGGAGAGGGAGGCCGATGTATGATCGCAATGTCCGGAGTTGTTCGGGGTTTCTTCTTCTCCGCCTCATTAGGGAAATTCAGGGACGAATTTCTTTAAGGGGGGAAGTTTGTAAGAACCCGGATCTTCTTTCAGGTACGTTTTTCTTTTTTCCTGGAGTTTTTAAGAAAAATTAATTTTCTGGAAATTTTCAAAGTACATACCATGTACTTTATAGGTACACGCCGTGTACTCTATTTCGGCTTGAAGCCGTGTGTTGGCCATGTCTGGGCTACACACACGGTGTGTAAGGCTGAGGTGGAGGCCGGTTAATTCGGAGTACGAAAAATCGAAGTACACGCCGTGTACTCAATAAGTATACGCCGTGTACTTTCTTTTCTTTTCATTAAACGGACTGGGGTTGCGCCTAACCCCCAAATTAATCTTCTTCTCCAGTTTTCTTCTATCCGAGAGTGATCGTACGGCTGGATCTTCGACGAGCTCTCGCCTCGCCATCCGTTCTCCGATTCGAGAACGGTTGGTTGCGTTGGAATCGCAGCAGTGAGTTCTTCCTTCTTCTTTAGCCTTGTTTCTGGATTTCTCCTCATTTCCAAGTTATCGTGGGATTAAAATTTTTTGCATTTTCTTAGATCTACATTGTTCTAAGAGGAATCTGTCATCGTGGTTCACGTATATCGATCTCCTCATATCGAGGTAGGTGGTTTGTGCCTTTCCATAGAAAGTTGATGAATATTATGTGCAAATTCCACCAAAACCCATGAACGGGGTATTGCGTGTTTCCTGTTTTTTCCTTGTTGTTTTCTTTCTTTGCTTGATTGCTTTAGTAGAGGTTATTGCTTATAAGTAGAGTAATTTATTTTATGCTCAGGTTTCTTTTCCATGCATGTTTTGCTTGTTGGGCATTTTGCCAGTTGCCATGCCTAGTTGTAGGATAGCAAAACTGTAATTTTGTTATTGCTGTTGAGCCATAGAATGATATCCAAGTAGTTATTGAGGTTTACTTGGATGATATACGCATGCTGATCATGTTTAGTTATACTCAGGACTATGAGAACCTAGAGTAGTAGACCAAAGGGAGAATTGACGGAAGGGATTCTCTAGAGTGTCTTTTAATCACGATGCGAGACCAAGGGGAGAATTGATGGAAGGGCTTCTCCAGATTGTCTTTTAATTACGATGCGGGATATAGGGGGAATTGATGTTGAGTGCTTCCCCAGAGATCCTTTATCATGATACGAGACTATAGGGGGAATTGACGGTGAGTGCTTCCCCAGAGAGTCTGCTTAATTACGTAGCTGAACCAGAGGGGTGAGACTATGTGTTCCTCCTAGATGGTTGCTAGTACTTGTGGGTTGAACCGTAGGGGTTAGGCTGTGAGTTCTACCGAGAGGGTTACCTGTTTCTTATTTTTTTGTCGGCTGCTTACTTGTGTACTTTACTTGTTAGAATTGTGGATTGTAGCTGCTCATGCTTGCCTATTTACTGCTTATTTTTTATTTATTGAAATATATTCATTGACTGTAAGGCACAAATCTTTGGGTGATTTCCTACAGGGATTGTATCTCACACCCTGTTTGGGCCATGCTTTTAGGCCCAAGCAGATTATGTTACTGTAGGTATAGATAAGGTAAAGTTCCCTTCGACTTCCGGTACGAGATTGTTTGGAGGTGGAGAGCATGGGACCGAGCTGTGGCTCGCGATGCTGAGGATTTTATTTTGTTTTCCTTGATATTTGTTTTCAGTTGTACTTCATCATGTTGGTTTTTTTGCTGCTTTCCATAGGCATATGTACTATATTGCATCATTATTAGTTATCCATTGTTCCCGCTGTTCAGTTCAGTTGTTGTATGTTGTTTATTGATTCTCCTATTGTGATTGGTTGTTTTCCGTTATATACTTTACCGAATGAGGGCATAGTTTCCCCACCGACTCACCAAGGCCCTCGCTGCTAGTCGGAAACCTCTGGCGTTTAGGGAAACGCGCTTGAGGTCATGTGGCAAAACGGGTATGGGGAACCAATGGAGGGGCTCCGGACTCAGGTTGTTACATTTACACTCTTGGGGGATATTCTTTGTAAATTCAAAAACTATATAAAAACTAACATGATGAATTTAAATAATGACCATGAATGGATTAGGTTAATCCATAGGATCCATTTATTGTAAATAAGGTGTTATGATTTAGACATCCTATAAATGATTCTTCGTGATTATATAGTTTCCCATTATGGGTATTGTTAGTCACACAATGATATTATTTTTAATCAATGGTTGGAACCTAAAGTAATCATGTTAATTCTAAATGAAATGGAAAATTTATTGATTTTCCTCCTAAAAAACTGAATGTTATTAGAGCTATAATTCAAAATCACATTGCTTTGCTAACATAACTTTCTCAAACTATGAATCATCATGAAATTCCAAATGTACAAATGAGGGAACAGTATGATAGTTGGTCCTTCATGAGGAAATTCCCACCATCTTTTAGTGGTTTCTTTGAACTTCTAGTTGTTGAGTAATAGATTAGTACCTATGAGAAGATATTTTTCATTCTATAGTTTTTAGAACATAAAAAATTCATTTTGTTTTTCTATCATTTGTAAGGAAAATAAGATCAATGGTGGACTCTCATGAAGAATACAAAGAAACATTATGAAATTGACTTCATGGATTGGGATGAGTTGAAGAGCATATTTTTTAATAAGTACATCCCTCATATTCTATGCACAAAAATTGTGAAGGAATTCCTTGAGATAAACTAGAAGTATGAAGAATCTGTTGGCACCTATGAGAAATATTTTATAAGATTTGTGAGGTAAGATTCTAGAATTATTATCCATATTTAAAGTATGGTCGATTGATTCATCAGTGGATTAAAACCAAATACCTGAATATTTTTATCCATAATGGATTTTGATAGATATGAAAAACAATTTGGATTCTCTATCAATGTGGGAATCGTGATTGGATTTACCCATCAGTCACATGATTTTGATAATAAAAGAATGATAGAGTTTAAAAGAAACACTAAGAACCATGAAGAGAAGAAAATGTGATTTCCCTCATTCTTGAAGAGTGGTAGGGAACATTGAGGAAACTTTATTAAAGGGGATAGTAAATTTTTAAAGTGTGGATGGGAAGGTTATCAAGAAATCAAATACATATTTGATGGGAAGAAGTTAATTAATGATGAAATTATATAGAAATATCTACAAAATGAAACACCCACAATCTAGTGATTTAAGTTTATGTAGTTTGAGAATTATTAAAATCAATGCCTTAATCCAAGGGACAATGAGGATGATAAGTTGTAATAACATCTGAAGACAAATGAGAATGGGAAAGCTTATGAAATCACAACAAATTAATTTAATCATGATAATTAGGGGACACATATATTTCTCTCCTTAGATGGGAATTTAATGTTTGATTTTTTATGAATGATCCCTATGAAAATATTATTTTTCATCCTTTAGTGAAATTTGATGTGATTGTGAGCATTTATCATCTCCCGATACATGGATTATTTAATAGTGAAATCATATTTTATATTCTATTAGTGTAATGATGAAACCAAGATTCCAATGGAAATGTTTTTTATAATATAAGATCTTATTTAAGGAATAAAGGGTTGAATTATGTATGTATTTTTATTCCAGAATTATGTTTTAGAAGTATTTTACCAATGGTATTTTGGTTATAATAATCGTGAAACACCCAAGGATTGTGTTAATTTTGGAATCATATATGTCTCCATGTAAGATTAATATAAGATTTATGGATACTATAATGGGTTTAGGAGTTTAAGGTTGATCATAAGTTCAAAGTATTAGACACACATTTTTATGTTTTATGTGATGATTGTTTATCAATATTAAGGATGTGTTGGGGATATTTATGTAAATACAACCCTTTTGTTTTGTATATGTTTTAGTGAAATAAGTTATTTGAAAAAATAATTCCTTTACATTTTGGGAATAAGATCAAAGTTATTGGTAACCTTTTGGGTTTATCTTATCTTTGATTTTGAGGTAAATATCAGCTATTACACCTGAATAATTATATTAATATAGTTTTGGAAATGGGATAATATGCATGTAGGGTGACAACCTATCACATCTGATAAGGTTTCAAGGCTTAAACCCACAACTGTAGTAAAAATGGGGTATATCACCTACCAGTAGACTAAATAAAAGAGTGATTCTGGTAAGAAAATATAAAGAAAGATAATAAATAGTATTTATCTCAGTGTTTGGTATATCAAAAAGTTAATGTTAAAATAAAAATGTTTAAGAGGATGCTTCAACCATTATTCATACCCAAATGGAAATTAGAAAATATCACCATAAATTTTGTTCTCAAACGCCCCATAATGTATAAAGGAAACAATTCTATATGGGTTGTAGTCAATTTCCTTAAAAATTCATCACACTCAATCATTATCATATAATATTTCTCTATAAATCATCTTTCCAGGATATACATTAATGAAGCAGTAAGTTTTCATGGAGTACCACATTCCATTTTTTCTAATCGGAATCTGAGGTTTAGTATGAAGTTTTAGGAAATTCTTCAGAAAACTCTTAATACAGAGTCAAGATTCAGCATTTAATATCTTCCTAATATAGATGGTCAGTGTGAGAGAACAATTAAAACCCTTGATGATATGTTGAGATCTTGTTCTATGGATTTAAAAGGTGTTTGGGATCAACACCTTCATCCAGTTGAGTTTTCATACAACAATACCTTTCACATGATTATTCATATGGATCCTTATGAATATCTCTATGGATATAAGTGTAGATATCCAAAATGTTGGAATAAAGTTGGAGAAATAATACTATTAGGTCCTGAGATATATGATGAAATGAAAGAGATGTTTAGATCCATTCAGTAGCACATAAGGGTGACACTAATTTGACAGAGAAGTTATGTTGATAATATTTGATAAGATCTAGAATTTGAAGTCTGTTGAAAAGTGTTTCTATTAATTTTTCCATGGAATAAATAAGGGAAAACTAATCCCTAGGTATATTGGTCCCTTTAAAATTATTGAATGTTTCAGGATGGTAGCTTATCAGTTGGAGCTTCCACCATACCACTCTAAAGTCCACAATGTGTTCCATGTATCTCTCCTAAGAAAGTATATGGAAGACCCTTCACATGTACAAAATTCAGAGGTCATAATTCTAGAGTAAGATATTTTTTATGATGAACAAATAGTGGAGATTCAGGACCATAGAGATAAAGTACTATGACATAAGACCACTCACCTGATCCAAGTTTTGTGGTGAAACCACCAACTGGAGGAAGTTTCGTGGGAAGCTAAGAATGTAATGAGGAAAAAGTATCCTCATTTGTTTGTATCCTAATTAATAATTTTAATTATTGTATCATGTAACACCCCTAGTTTTTATAAAATATTTTTTTTGAATAAATTTAATTTCTTCAATAGCTTGTGCTACATGCAACATTGAGTTTTAACAAAACATAACCTACTATTAAAATATATTTTTTTAATATAATAGTTATCTCTTAGATATTGGGATTTTAGGTATTAATAATATTAACCAAATTATAAAAATATATGGTTTACACATTTATATAAAATAAATTCTAGGGTAACTAATTAATTAGAAATGAAAATAAAAACCTTTTCAAAATAAAAGAAAATATTTTTTTGAAAAATTATTTTTATGCACCCAAATGATTTTTAGCTAAATAAATTAAACAAATATATTTTATAAAATTTATTTAATTAAATTTATATAGTAAATAAAAAATTTAAAATTCATCTTATCTAATTTCTAAACATAAGATAAAAGATAATCCAATTTTATACTTAAAATTGTATTTTTCTAAAAAGAAGTTTTGTTGGATTTTTTGCACTTATATTAAAATTACTTTTTGAAAATTTTAAAAAATATATTTTATAAAATAAACTTAATTTTTTAAATAATAATTTTAAAATTATCTTGTAGTGAATTTTTGATAATTTTCTAAAAAGAAATTTGTTTTAGTTAATAGTCAAAATTACTAGTTTTTATTAAAAGTTGGCATTTTGTTCAAAGCATTTATAAGATAAATTATATTTTTATATGGTTTTAAAAGTAAAATTAGTTCAATTATATATTTATTAATTCTATTTATTCTATTTAAATCAATATGATATTAAATGTTTATATAAAAACATTTTAAACTTTTGAAACATTTCTCTTTGAAAAAACTATTTTTTCATCATGATTGCGGGTTCAATTTTAAATTAAATTATTCTAATTATAAAAATGGAATATCTAAAAAATGATTAAATATTTGGAAGAGTAATAATTTATATTATATAATAATTTCAATTTAATTATTTTTCAAAATGAATAATAAGAACATTTAAAATTAATTACTGAATTTAAGGTTGAAACGGGTTTACCTAGGGGTTAAACTAAAACTATGATGGGTAAAATGACCTATAAACATGTCCAAAACCCATTTATGGACATATTTTGACCTTATAACATATAAGGTTCAATAATTACCCATTTTTTATTCTATTTTCATGTTTAAAATATGGGTACACTTTATTCTTTTCAAAAATCCTGTGTGTGTCATCTCCCCCACTTATAAATACCCACCCCTTCTCCTCTACAATTCACACTTACAAACCCATTTGGTTGGAAAAATACCAAAAAAATTAAATTTCTTAATTTCCTCCTCTCATCATAGATGTATAATTTTTATTTTAAAACCATCCTAATAAGGATTTAGGTACAAACATAAAGTTTCTCTCTAAAGAAGAGGAAAAATTCATAAACTTATGTTTTTGGTTTTCTTTCTTTCTGTATATCCTTAAAATATTATTAAACCATCATAATATAATAAAATTATTATATTAAATATAATTATATATTATTATGTCAATTTAATTACCTGAATATTTCTCCTATTTCCTCAAATGGAAAACTAAATAGTCAATCGTTTGTAAATCGGATTACTTTCTCACGAACTGATGTTATTCCTTTTCAATTATCACCTATAATGGATAGATATAACAATATATTTTCTATTTATATACGATATCTATGATATTATTATGATCCTCAAATCATGATATCACATATTCCTTCTCACTTTCTATTCTATGGGGATTCGATAACATCACTCGTGTCTACGGTAGACTACTGCCTCATGAAGTGATGTGATTCGTTTTTCACTAATGATTTGCATGGATGGTCATAAGGATAAATTTAATAAATTTATGTTATATATATTAAATAATAATTAATTTTTAAAGGTGATATATTATTTGACTTTATTTATTTCAATCCATTAATAATATTGAAACAATATTCATGTGTACGTATGGATTTCCATCTCCATGAATGGTGTAACCCATTTTCTATATATAAATTAATAGATTACTCTAAATAAATATATAATGGATATATATTATATTTATATCATGTTTAACATTTTTTATATTATGTAACCATGATAAAATTAAAAGGACCAAAAATACCAAACCAAAACATACAAAAAAATGAAGTAGTTATTACGTGAAATGTGATTTTAACAAGGAATTATTGATAAATGGGTAATAAAAATTCATAATTAAATAATATTTGTTATGATAAATTTTATTTTTATTCTTTAATATATGTATAATAAACTTATATTTATTATACATGAGTTTCAAACATTTATGAATGAAGTCGATGCTTAAGGTAAGATATTTTTGTCTCAATTTGTCTTTTTTGGGACATAAAATATAGTATGCACCTATATTATTTTATGAGATTTATATATATACCCTTTGACTTGTAATATCATGAATTTATTTATTCTCATGAGACATAAGTTAAGTTATTTCTGTCTTAATTTTTCTTCATTGGGAAATATGTTATGTTATTCACCTATCTTCGTTTATGAGGTATATATATAGCCCCTTCGACATGTAATTTCATGAATTTATTTATTCTTGTGATATTTTAAGTTTTATTTAATGTTATGAACTCATGAGGATTACAACTCAAAGTTACCAAAGTGTAAAAAAATTTATCTTAAAATCTCATCCTTTATTAGGATTGTTTATGATTATACTTCCAGTGATTAAAAATTATGATCTATCTCTCAATAAACTCATGTATTTTATTCTCCTATAGTTATTTTTTAATAATACATGTTTTCCTTCCATTTTAATCTCTTGAAAGATTAAATATAAAAAAATTAAGAAAAATATTTTTTATTTCTCACTTTGTTCAAAAACCCCTTTTTTTACATTTCAATGTTTTATAAAAATATTTTAAAAAATAATTTAATGTTCTCTAAAGGATTAATTAAAGACATTTTTACCCAGGTTTTAATTTTTACAAAGTGTTTTAAAAGGTATCTTTATGTAATTTTTCAAAAAAAAATTTGAATTTTTCTAAAAATTTGAAAGGAATCTTTATTTTAACTTGTATGGTATGAATGGAATTTCTCGCCTTCTTGGTCGAATAAGTTTTAATGGTTATTTTCAAAGAAAATTTTTTTAAAAAAAAAATTGTTCAAAAAAATAAAAGAAGAAATGATATTTTTCTCAATAAATTTTTTAAATGATATTTAAATATTTATTTATAAGTTTTAAAGGTTATTTTTAAATAAAAGGATTTTAAAAATGGTTTATATTTTAAAAAGTGTTTTCAAAAGAGGAGATATAATTTTCCTCCAGAAATTTCCCAAGTGATCTTTTAAAATCATTTTCCATATAATATGACATCCTTTGATGTAACTAAATATTTTCTAGGGTATGATCCAATGATACCATATTTATTGTTTCTCTATATGGTTTATGTTTATAATGAAATTTTTTTTATGAAACTTCTTTCCTTTCCACGTGTTATTCTTGGATGAAATGTTTCATAAAACCAATTTTTATGGGTCATGATATGATGAATGTTTTATGAAGCCCATTTATTTTCATGGGTTTTGAAATGATAAACATTTCATTATCTTATGGAACACATATATATTATTTTCAATATATAGTGGTTCGAACATATATATTATTATAGTGCATTGGGTAAAGATTGATATCTTATGAAATAAATAGGACTGGAAAGGGGAGCGAACATAATTAAGTAAGGGAATTTTTCTACTATGATAGCCTTGGTAGTTAACCTTAACTACTATTATGTTTTGGGTAGTGAGCCCATTCAACTATGATAACCTTGGAAATGAACCTTGACTACTACATAAATGAATTTAAATTTTTATGTGTATTCCCCAATTATTTGTCTTATGTCAATGTTATACTCTTTTCATAGATCATGTCCTTTAAAAAATATGTATCATCAATTCCAATACTATCTATGAATCCTTTATATCCTGAGTATGAAATTTCACCCTCAAATAATTAGTGATAATTTTCCCTTTACTAAGGGAATATGCTATATAAAAATCAATTTTCTAGAGATACTCCACATAGTTCATATTCCTAAAATTTAAATCCATCTAGGAGAATATTTATTTCTGACTCATATGATCTTTACATATTTTAAACTTATCCCATTAGAGATAGTGGCATCAATTTTTCAATTTATGCATCACTACCACTAATTTTGGGTCATGGGTGGGCCATTACTTTCATAAGGATGAAATTAGAGAGAGTCATACACCACAACATGGTCATGTTGCATTAAAATAGGCCCCAAAACTATAGTCAAGGCATTATATAATATACATCCTTACCCAATCTTGATAAGAACAAAAATATAAGTATACATTATACTTTACTTTATTTTATTAAAGGAATTTTGGCACATAACACTTCATTAAAATTTTAATTCCTTTCAGGTTAAGGAAATCAAAAGAAATTCCATCTTTAAAAGGATAGGAATATACTATATATAATATCAAACTAGTCCCAAAAATATCTTAATTTAAAACAAATTATTATAATTCTCCCAATATTTCCATGTTAAAAATATTCTAGGTTTTCATAGGAATAAATTTTTTAAATATGAAATGTCCCATAAATTTTAATTATTGAATCCAAAATTAGCACATAGAAAATATATTATATAAGTGACTCTCCTTTGATGTAATCAATATAATATCTAAATATTCTTCATGATCCTCTTTAATAATAGAATAAACCAAGATATCATCAATAGACACAATGATTATGATTATTATTAATTATAGAAATAAAGAATGTATAAGTTTTCATAAGATTGGATGTTATCATTAGATACTCATAATGCCCATAATTTCTACTAAAATAATTCCTAAGGGTATTATAATCCACTACTCTAAGATTATTATTTATTATATAAGTACAATATTTAAAAATAATCATTCTCACCTTATTTGATCAAAGATATCATAAATCTGATCCAATGTGTATTTATTTTTAGTCAACACTTTCTTGAGATTTATGTAATCAATGAAAAGTATGAGACATTTATTAGCCTTCATTTTAAAAAGGATCATAGATTATTATTATTATAATATAGGTTTTATAAAACCCTTTCTCTCAAGATATTTTAACTAAACTTTCTATTATTTCATCTTAGTTTGATCTACTCAATGTGTTATTAAAAACATGGGACTTTTATGTATTAATATATCAATAAAAATTTCACACCTATCTATAGTGTAAACTATGATATTTTTTATGGAAAAATATAGGAAACTAGTATACAACCACTATAAGGTGATATCCAAATTTTCTTTTGATGACATCAATGAAAAAATCAAATATCTATCATAATTAACCCTAATATTTGGAATATTTATCCCTAATCTGTATGATCTTTGATTCTACTCACCCTAAAATATGTGAGCGTCCCCATCGGGAGATATAAATTGGAAAATTCCATGATAATAGTCAATTTGGGCCTTAATATTTTCATTTAGTCTATTCAAATGATAATATCAATGATATCATGCTTAAAAATAGGAAAATACCATTGGATATTAGCATCGACAATCCCCACGTGACATGATGGATAGTTAAACCATTCTCTTTTTTATTCCATTAAGGTATGGTGATTTCCATAAAAAGGCATAATATCATATTGAAATACCAATGAATGAAATAATTTAAAATGAATAATAGAATGTAAGGAATCTATATCAATAAATTCCATCATCATAGAAAAATAAATGAATAATATAACACTAACATTCACTAGCCCAACTTCCTATTTTTAAGGTGAATATTATATTACATATGAATAACTATATTTAGGATTACATTGATAAATCATATTATATGAGACTCATTATATTTATAGAAACATTATTCCTATCTTAGAGAATGTAATTCTATTTCCTTACATATATTACACTTATCATGGTTATATTAATAGTTTTTATGCTCCAACTTACCATAACATATCCTATTTTCTATTCTCAAAAAACCCAATTCTTGATTAAATAATGAGTTGACTTTGAGTGAGTGACTAGTAACTTATTTTATTTATTAAAAATATTCTCAAGGATATCATATATTGTTATTATCATTGTTAGTTTTTTTGGAAGATATTTTATGACTATAAATCCTTAAATAGAACTTAGAGTTACTCTTATGTAAGCATAAAATTTGATAATTTATTCTTACATAATAAAAATTTGGAAAAAGTAAAATTTATTATGAAAATAGAAGTCATTATTATCTATCTAATTATCTTAAAGAGTTATTAATATTTATGGAAAAGTTTTTTTTTATATAAGATAAGATATCTCTTTATTCATATGTACTCATTAATAAATTAATTTATTCTTATGTATCTAATTTTTTGATGCTATATTTTATTTAAAGATTAAAAATAAAATTATCTATTCATATTTAAAATTTACAAATATTTTCATGGATATTTTTAGCTTTTTATTTAAATGATAATTATCTACTCGTGTTTTAACTAGTTCATTATGAAAGTCTATATTTTGGTAAGGATTGATTTCATTTTATTTGGTTTATATTTATTGAATTGAAAATATATTTTTCCCATGGTTATGGGGTTAATTATTTTTAATTTAAATATTAATAAAAAGTTCTAATAAATTAAATTTGAATAAAATTTTATATATCATCATGATATATATAAAAAATACTCATAATCAGAGGCATGGTTGTTATTAAATACATGAACTATTGATATATTTATACTATTATTTATTAAATATATCTAGTAAGTATTATCATTTATTATCTATATGATGTATGACTGATGGGAAAATGGGATATGGTGACAAATAATGAATTATTGATATTTTTTTATTCTTAAAATAATTTAATACATCTATAGAATCACATTAGAACTACTATAAATTTCAGATATATGTTCATGAAGATTCAATTGTCTATCAATTGTGTTATCTAACAAAAATGTAAAATTATTTATCAAAAAAATCCTTATCATTCTATATTTTATCGAGTGGAATATTTTCATACTAAGTGGGGGTGTATGTCTAAGGATATTTCTTATTATAAAAGATATTGGTTAAAACCTATTGTATTTTGTAGTGACTATATTTTAGTTAATTATATTCAGTTGTGATTATCCTTAGGTAAAAGGATATGATTTAAATGACTAAATATGTAGTGGATGTTAGTAGAGTGGAGTGGGATATTTTCTTAGAAAACATAAACCTCTATAAAAAATTACATGTGTCTAATACTTTACATTTATTTATATATTTCTACAAATATTTTCTAATAAATCCATAAAATTATAAAGGTATATTAATGAGGGAAATTGAAATTCTTAATAAATATAATCCAATAAATCAATTTACCCCCTCTTGAGTCACTAAAATAAAAATAGATGGTATAATAATTAGTATCACAATAGATCTTAGAATTATCTATATTGGTGTATTGAAGTCTAAGTATTTATCAGTTGTTGGTACAATTTCTATTTTAAAAGAAGGAATGTATATGGTTATAACAGCTTACATAAATAGAGAAAATTACAGCAACTAGATAATTAGAATGTTTATATATCTTAAACTTTTGGGTTTTAATGTCTACATGAAAGTGTGGAAGGCTAAAACATTCCTACTAGTGAACCTAGGAAATGGAGTACTAGAATAGATACTAAATTTGATTTAAATTCAAGGGATATAAATGCTATTTTTTATAGACTTAGAACAAATGAGTTTAACATAGTGCCTTACTTTAAAACTATTTGTGTTCTGTGTGATACTATTTATATTTCTTATAAAGGTATACAAATGTGAGACAATGTAAGTATCATACTTATAAATTAAATTTTGATACATTTAGGATGTTTGATGGATAAAGAAAAACTCAAAAAAATAAAAGGCTTTCTAAAACTGTGAACAATGTTACTATATACATAGATATTATACAAGAATGGGATCAACAGTTAAATTTTCTGATAGTTTATCCTATTACATAGATTAAAATACCATCTAATATTAGACAATCTACACATAGAAAATATCTAAAAATAAATAATCTAATTGGTACTCTCATGATGTATGAAACTAAAATGAATACTAAAAAATGATTAAATATTAATTAAAGAGTATAGTATTATACATAAAATAATCTCTTTAGTTTATAATAAAAAATATAAAGAATGTTTCTCTGATTCGTTTGATAAAGATTATTTTTTAAGTTAAAATTTTTGTGATGATATTTCTCAATTATGTAGAGTATTCAACATGGTCTATAAAAGAAGAAAGTGTTTCATGATATAATTTAACAAGATAAAAAATAATAATGGATGTTTAATAATTTTTAAATTCTATGATCACAAAAAACATAGGAATATCAAGATTAATATACCCAAACTCAAAGATAAAAGTAAATTTGAAATAAAACTCATTAAATATTAGATTAAAAATATATTTTAAGGAAATAAATGAAAGTTTCCTAAAGAGATTCAAAAAAAATAGTGATGAATCAAATTATAACTCTAACATTTAGTGATAAAATAATAAATACAATAGGTGTTTTATGCCTCAGACTAAAGTGGTATATTTATTTTTCTCACCCATAACTGAATATGAAGATTACTATATTGGTGAGATTAATAAAAACTATTACATTCCAAATGATAAGTATGATTCTTTATAAAAAAGAGAATCAAAAAACTTAGTAAATCATATGAACATATTATTAGAAAAATTAATACTTTACCTAACTATATTTTAAATTTAAATCCTAAATTTAATAAAGATTAATGTTTCACTATTGATAATGATGATAGAATTAATGATTTGTTATTTTTTATTAAAAATTTACTGATATCAGCTAGTAATTTTACTTAGGGGGAAGAAAATATCAATAGGATCCTTACTAATAAAAAAATATGCTAAATGTTAACAAGGAATTAAAAGCAATGGATAAAATTAAATCCTTTATATGAACTATTTTTTATGGTTTTAATAGTAAAATAATTTTTTCATTAGTTTTTTTATTGTGTATTTTTTGGAAATTATGTTATTATTTATAGTTTAAGTTTTAATCAATTTTTTGGGTTTAATAATTCTTATATTTCTATAGATTTATCTACTATTAATGCTACTAATTATTCTCAATGAAAGTATATTTTGATTCTTAAATCTCTAATTTCTAACACAACTATGCCTAAATTTATATAGGTACTAAAACATAAACTTTCATGAAATTTTTATTTTCATAGATTCATAAAATAAGAAATGAAAATTTTTATATGGATAGTGGAAACTAAACTTATATGAGTGGTGATTTCTCTAATTTATACTCTATCAAGATCTTATTGTGGCTAAGTGACTTTTCAAGATAAAAAAGAGAAATAATTGGAGTTGGATTAATTAGAAATCTAGAATTAGTTATAATAAACAAGATTTTAAATATTGAAGGGCTAAATTATAATCTGGTAAGTATCATTGAACTCTATGATGAACGTTATTTTGTTAAATTTTTTAACAATTATTATCATGTTTATAAGTATAAATAAAATATATTTAAATCACCTATAACTAAAAGTTTATATACTTTGGATCTTGGTTCTTTGCATATTAAAATATAAATGATATTAATACTATAATTGTTGAGTTCTGTATTAAGAATTGAAAACTTGGATATCGTTATTTTTATTATTTCAGAATATTTTTTAGAAGAATTTAAAAATTTATGTTCCTAAACTAATATTTAATCCAAAGAGTTAATACTAATAATTCCAAGTTGATAAGAAAAAATCATGTTTTAAAAAAATTGATGGAGTGACTACTTATAGACCATTGGAACTTGTCCAAATGGATTTTTTTTCAGAAATCTAGAATATCATACCATAATATAAAGTCTTTGTTGTTTTGATTTTATTGAGTATTTTTCTACATTTATTGTAGTTTAATATTTTAGGCTTAAAATTTAATATTAACTTATCTTCCTGAATTTCAAAATACCTATCATAATGAAAAATATTCAAAATTATTTTCTTTATGAAGTGACCATAGAGGAGAATTTGAATGTTGTTAGTTTAACTCATTTTTTTCAAATCATGGAATTAAAAAATTACTGATGGAAAACCTTAATATAATTGTGTTATTAGAAGGATAAATAGTAATTGTCATGTAATTTCATGAACCATGTTATATGAATATAGCTTAACTACTCAATTCTTGGGTTGAATTTGTTAATATAACATTATATTTATTTAAAAAAATTCTAATATTACATATTTCAAAGAAAACATTTCATGAGATATATAATTAGATAAATACAAATTTTGGATAATATAATGTTTTTATATACAGATTTTATATCTTAAATACTATAGAAAATTTTGTTAAATATGATTCCAATGTTGATGAAGGGATATTTATTTGATATTATATTACTTTTAAAGATTATAGTATTTTCAATAAAAGTTCAAATATAGTTGAAGAATTAATTTTTGTGAATTATAATGAAAGTGAACCTTTTATTCATAAGAAAAAAATTATATTTAAACTTGAGGAATCTTTTAGCAATATTATATTGATACAACAGTCAACAAAAATGCTATAATTATTGGGAACATGTTCATAAAGAACTATGTTTGAAATAGATTAAAACTAATGTGCCTGATATTATAATACCTAGATAGCATGTAACCTTAAGATTTTAACATTGAGATTTAGTTATTGGTGGTCAATATAAAGGTGTTAGAACTACAGGAAGTGTTAATAATAAATAAAATTATTCTTTTAACATAATGATTGAATTTGAGACTATATAAAACATGTGTGAAGATTATTAGGTTTTAGATATATAATAAGAGTTAATCTAGTTTAAGAGAAATAATGATTGGGAATTAGTGAATATTCCCTCTAAATACCCAATTCTAGTAACAAAATGATTTTTTTTAAATAATAGTGATGATAATTTTGTAATAATTATGAATATGTACATGTTGTTAGATAAGGGTTATAATAAAAAGGAAGTAATATATTATGAAAAGACCATTGAAACTATTGATAGGTTATAATCCTAATTGCTAATTCATCATATATTAATTTCAATATTTTCAATCTAGATGAAAATATGTTCTCAAAAAAATCTTATGGAGAAATTTTGTGTTCATCATCCTCATTATTTTTGAATTCCTCATTCGTGAAATTATGTTTTTGAATATTAAAAATCATTATTATCTCAATAAATCCCATTAATCATGGAATGATCATATTGGTTCCTTCATTTTATCAAATGGTATTTCAATATTGATGGAAGACCCTATATTTTAAAAAAATAACTTCGTTTTTAGATATTTTCTAGTTCAAATATATATTAATGATGTTATTTTCAAACCAATATAACAAAAAATATTGAATAAATTTTTTAAACTTCTTAAAAATAGATTTAAATGAAAAAATATATTTTGGAGATTTTTTCATGGTTTTAAAATATTTTATAATGACATTAAGAATGTTTTAAATCAATTCATATACACACTAGACTTACTTGAAATGTTTTTAATTTAAATAATTAAATTATATAAAACTCATATGAGTTATTAATAATGATATAGATAAAGTTGGGAAATCAAATAGAGGAATATATATAATATTTTCATATATTACTTCCATTAGAGAAAAAATTAGGTTTTTTGTGAATATCTGTACAAGATTTCACGTTAATCCAATGGAATCTTACCCAATGGATTCTAATGTAATTTTAAAGTATCTTAGAGTTTCATTTTCTCTTATTTGGATGCTTCTTAAATCATATTGATTTGATTTAATTTCATATTAAAATGTTGACATTGGCGGTTTTAGACAATATAGGAAAATTATCTTAGTAACCTGTCGTTTCATAATAAAATAGTTGGTTTATTAGTCTAGTAGGAAACAATACATAATTTCATTATCTATATCTAATGTTTAATATATTTTGGTTGTTAGTTATTTTATTAATGTGTTATATATAATAAACACTTTGATGGTCTTTATATTTATTTTTTAAAATGTGGCTATCACAGGTGATATAACTAGTGTTATCAAAATTTATAAAAAGACATATAAACCCTTCAATAAAAAAATTTAATGAGATAGAGAATCAATTATTGAGATATAATACTCAAATCATTTATATTTCTCCTATGTTTATTGATATTTAACATCAATTATCAAATAAATTCATTGATCCCCTTAATTCTATTCATATTAGTTTTGTTAATTGAAAGTTGGGTTTTCTTGAATTTATGTGAATTTTTTCTTTTTATGTTGTGTTTTTAAATATTGTTTTAATTTTTATGCTTAAGAGTTTAATATTATGTATCATTTTTAATTTATGTTTCAATATTATGTTCTTCATTGTATTTTATCTATAATGTTTTTCAAAATTATTTTTAATTTTCAATTTTAAATATTATATAATTTTTTCTATATGTTTAACTTATATTCTATATAATATTAATAAGTTTTTATTTTATCAAAATAATACTAACTGGATTCATTTTATTATTAGGTAATTTTTATTTATACATGTTTTTTATTTGTCATTTTTGTATCATCGAGGTATCTACCTTTTCAATCGGTGATGATTAAAAATACTATCATTATTGAATCAATTTATCCATGGATAATAGAGTGTGTATAAATTCAAATCCATAATATCAACTCTTCAATCTTAAATTAGAACACTAATAAGGTTTCTGAGATTAATTTTCTAAAATAAGAAATGACAAGAGATAAAAATTAGAGGAATATTATGTTCTAAATAATGAAAAGAATGGTTTTATGATTGGGATTCCATATCTTGCATCACCTTATCTAGATTTAATTTACATCACCACACCATTTTAGTTCACCTCATCTCAAAAGATATTAAGCCTCATCTTCCTTTCAGATTTAAATTTTTTTGGGCTCTTTACCCAGAATGATGAAGGATTGTACATGGCATTTGGAACTCTATTGACTACATAAATGATTCCCTTGAATGTATCTTAAATTTTCGGCAACTAAATTAGAAGCTAAAGGAATGGATTATTATTTGATTTATTCTATCAGATAATGACACTGAATCTTTTCAGGACTGTCACGACCTGTCCACTAGGGCCCGGGTCGTGACTACCCCAAGCCCACCTTCCATAGGCCAGGGGTTGGAAACTTGCACGAGAAAGTCATATCCCTAAAACGGGAAGGAATTTCCTTTAAAACTTTACAAACTCAAAAGGTAGAATGCAATAAGAGGCAACCACACAGACTAGAATGCAACAAAATCAACTATGAAGTAAACTACAACAGTAAAGTGTGCTGGGAGTAAATAGGGACGAAATACAAGCCCAACTACAAAAGTAAAAGTACAACTGAAAAAGTAAAAAACAGCTAAAAAGTGAAACGCAACTTCTGGATCTTCCACCATGGATTCTACATAAAGGGTAGGTATAGCTCATGATCTGTATTCCCTACGTCACGTCGCACCAAATAGGTCCAGCTCCAAGCACCACCCAGTCCTAGCTCCCTCAGCCTCAATCAATGTTGTACGTCATCTGCACCAGACACAATAAGGTGCAGGTGAAGCCCATGTAGGGGTGAGTATAAAAATACTCTTTAGGGACCATGAGACCCCCATAGGTATCCTAGAGTTCCACAAATAAAAACCACAAAACATAAAGCAAAAGTACACAACACTAGTCATCTCACACCAAGTATCACTTTAGGTGAAGGGTATAAGGGTTACCACATCAATTAACTCATCGTATGCTAGATAAATCCTCCTATTTCGAGTACAGTGGGCCTTACAGGTCACTCTGATCCACTTCCCACTAACCTTGAACTGCTGAGGTACTCCTCCCCATCACGTACCATGGGTCTGTCGGGTCACACAGAGCCTCCCTCCCCCACCTTGGCATACTGAGGTACCTCTCCCCATCATGTAACGTGGATTCTCCTCACCGTGGCCTACTGATTTACTCCTCCCCATCATGTATCGTGGTTGTTGAGTCACTCTGAGTCGAAAAATTAGTAGTCATCAGGTCTCAGCCATTCGTAGGGTTCTGTAAATAGTGTTCTTGGGAGAAACTCTCCTCAATCCACTCTCCACATATTAATATCCATATAAGTCACCACAATGTATGCCAAAAGATCCATCTCCTCAAGAGGGTCCCAAAGCCACAAACATCTTGCCAATCAGATGCGCAGTCTGCAAGATACAGGCATGTTAGTACTGAGGACCCGGTTGATTTTGTAATCGATCTAACCCATACATACCCCATATTTCCCCAAAACACAAGTTGAGTATCGCAAAAGGACTACCTCGTCCTAAGGATCCCGACTCCATATACGGTTCATCAAATGGACATATGGTTTATAAGTTAGGGCATGTTTTGTGTAAAAAGTCAGTACTGGGTCCGGGTCCGGTCTGCCTCGATCAGACTGGCCCAACCCGATTCGGCATGGTCCGACCTGGATCGACCTGAGTCTACCCGGCCTGACTCAGGTCTGACCCTACCCGAGTCAACTTGGCCCACTGGGCCCATCTCGACATGGCTGGTCCGCGGGTCAGGCCGCTAGGCTGCGGGTCGGCCCACTGAGCGGCAGGTCAGTCCGCTGGGCCGACCTGGCAGTTCCACCCGCTTAGCGGCACGGGCTGCCAGGGATATCCAGACATGGCACGTTCAGGTAGGGATAACGTGGCATAGAGCCACGTCAGTGGGTCAACCTGCAAGTATTGACGCAACGCGGCGCCACGTGGCATCGCGGGTCCTCCGTGCCGCAACCGACGGGCCGCAGCATGGCCGTTGGGCGCGCTTCTGGCGCGCGCCCCATCCACCGGCCGCTAGTAGAACCGACAGGCTCTACTCCCAATATGGTCATCGTGGGTCGTAGCCCTGCTGCCTCGTGGGCGCACCGCCGGGGGCGCGCCCCTCCTCCGCTCTGTCACCGCCTGTGGTGGCGTTCGTTCTTCCTCCAGGCACGCGGCCGATGCTGCCGCGTGCCACTGTCGCGCTATTGTGCACCATCGCTGGTGACGGTGCCAGTGTTAGGGTGTTCACCAGGCCACCGGTCATGCACCGGTGGCCCTCTTTCCTATGTCATCTATGCCTACGACCTCTTGGGATCACATTATTCACTACAGTAAACCCTTCTTCGGTTTTTTTCCAACTTCAAAATGGGTGATCACAAACAACGTACGAACAGAGGGGCTCAAGAATTGTTCATGCCAGCCCACTCCCTCCACATGAGAGAAAATTATGAAGGAGTTTCAAGAAAAGTTTCATCTCGATTTTATGCCTTAATTCCAAATCCATTCCCAATAAAAAAGAAACACACCCTTCTGCATATAGATATCGGTTAACAGATAAACTTGTTAACGAGTTGATCTATTCTTTTCATTTTAGTTAGAAAATTTTGGGGAGAACTAAAATAAACAAAAACCCTTACCTTGAACATTGGAGAGAGCTCGCGGTTGAGTGAGTCTCATTTTTCGTCATCCCCACAACAAGATTCCCTCACCGCCGCTCGAACGTCAAACTTAGGTTCAGGGATTCGGTGTTGCATGTCACCTCTTGCTGGGATCGGCTCTGTCCTCTAAGGGCTCGGCGTTACAGATATCAAACAAAACTTTTCTTCTTGGTGGAGCTTGTCTGATACCCCTCCCCCATCTCTATATTTATAATAGAGGGGAGGGTAAGTAACGATGTGGGGAGTTAATGGGGGCTCATAAATTATGAAGCTTCCTAATTTCCTAACAGCATCGTTACTTAGTAATTTCCTAGTCAATTCATTCATTGGCCTAACTCACCATGGTTCCCACACTCCACTTGTCCATTGGTGGAAATTAAAGAAAATAAAATGATAAATTATTTTATTTTATTTCTTTTAAAAGACAAAAAAATTAAATTCTTCTTGGTACCTACCACGGTCAAAGTAAAGTCTCCCTTAAGAGAATCTCAGCGCTACAGATTCAACAATGTCGTCAGATTTTTAATCCAAGCACCAGATCAATAGATAGAAAAAGATGGTTACGTTTTTATTAAATATAACATAAAAAAAGTTCAGAAATTAATTTCGGGCACACATGACCTCAGATTTACACACCGTAAATTTTTTCAAAGTCGTAAAATTCCATATAATTAAAAAAAATACATGGAAAACCCATGTCATTACATTCTCCCCACCTTAGGGCTTTTCATCCCAGAAAGACACAACATAGACTAAGGAAACAAATGGGGGTACTGAGCATGAATCTGAGCCTCCCACTCCCAAGTTCTCTCCTGGAGGTTCTCATGCTGCCAAAAATGCATACCATAGGTATCAACCACCCATGAAGGACCTGCTCTTGTTGATCCTAAATCTCTACTGGAACCTCTGTAAATGTCTCCCCATCATCCAAGTATAGCTTTCCATGGTCGATGACGTCACATGGTTCATGCACGTATCTCCTCATCTAGGATATGTTGAATACATTTTACACCCTCTCCAACTATAGTAGAAGTTCCAAGTGGTAGGCGGCCTCGCCTATCCTCCAAAGTATCAGAACAGGTCTGATAAATCTCAGTGATAACTTGCCACCTCATCCAAATCTCTATATTCCTTGTCAGGGAGAGACTCTTAAGAATACATGGTCCCCCTCCTTGAACTCCAAAAGTCTCCACCTCCTATCAGTATATGACTTCTATCTTCTCTGTGCAGTCTTCATCCACTCCTGGATGATCTGTACCTTCTCTGTGGTAGCTCGTACCAAATCTGGGCCAATAAGTACTGACTCCCCTGGGTCTGTCCAGCATTGAGGTAATCTTCATGGTCATTAGTACAAGGCCTTAAATGGTTCCATACCTATGGTGGAGTGGTAACTGTTGTTGCAAGCGAACTCCTCCAAGGGAAAGTTATCCTCCCAACTATGGCCAAAATCTTGGACGCATGCATGAAGCATGTCCTCTAGTGTCTATATGGTCCACTCTATCTGACCATCCGTCTGAGTATGAAAGCCGGTGCTCAGATGTAGCTGAATCTCGAACGCCTCCTGTAAACCCTTACATAACCAAGATGTGAAACGTGCATCATGGTCAGAGATGATCATCGATGGCACCCCATGGAGTCCCACAATCTCTTATACATAGAGGCATCTCAGGATCTCTATTGATCCCTACTCTCTGATAGGTAGGAAGTGGGCCGACATGGTGAGTCGTTCAATGATCACCCAGATGGAATCATGTCCCCTGGACATACGTGGAAGCCCTGTCACAAAGTCCATGGATATCTCATCCCACTTCCACTTCGTCACCTCTAGTGGATGTGCTAAGCCTATTGGAACCTAATGCTCGGCCTTCACTTGCTGACAAGTGAGGCATCATGAAACAAACTCCTCTATATCCTTCTTAATCCCTAGCCACTAGTGATGAAGTCGGAGGTCCTGGTATATCTTCTCCACACTGGGATGTACTACCAGAGGGAACGTATGGAACTCCCTCAACACCTCCTCCCGCAGCGCCACTGATACCATGGTACATCCCCTAAAGAGGATGACATTATCTCCACCTTCAGAAAATCCATCAGGTGCTTGTCCTGATGATATCTGAGTATGTCAATCCTCACAGTAAATGTCCCCAAGTTGCACCTTCCTGACTCACTGAAGGAGTGGGGGAGTGATTTCCATAGACTAGAGGTATGCTGCTCCATCTCTATCCATGAAGGATATCTGCAACATGGCTAGCTGTTTTGTCACCTCACTCAGTAACTATATACCAGACCTCCTGTTGAGTGAATCTACCACTAAGTTCCCCTTCCCATGATTATAGACTATATCAAACTCATAGTCCTAGATGAACTCTGGCCAATGTTTCTATCTCAAGTTCAGTTCCTTCTGAGAGAAGATATACCTGAGACTCTTGTGATCAGAGTACACTATAAAACATTCGCCTGTCAGGTAGAGCCACCACATATTCTATGAAAAGACCACTACTGCTAACTCCAGGTCATGGGTAGTGTAGTTCTACTTTTCAGTCTCTGTCTCAACTCCTAAAAGATGTACTGACACTTCTCCACCCACAAGAAATGCTCCCCCTTCTTTATCAAAGCTGACAAGGGTTCCTCCACTCTGGTGAAGTTTGGTTCAAGACTCTAGTATTACCCAGCCAACCCCAAGAAACTATGCACCTCAGTCACACTCCTGGGTGGCTCCCAAGAAATTACAGCCTCTATCTTTGCTGGATCCACTGCAACTCCATCCTCTAAGATAACGTGTCCCAGAAAGTGGACCTCTTGTATCCATAACTGGCACTTTGAGAGATTACCATAAAGTTGGTGCTCTCAGAGACTATCTGGAGCTATCTATAGATGATAGTAATGCTTCTCCTCCATCAATGATTAAATCAAGATGTCATCGATTAACACCACCATGAAGCAATCAAGGTGTGGTTGAAATATCATGTTTGTGAGTCCCATGAACACTGTTGAGGAATTAGTCATGCCGAAAGGCATAACCAAGAACTCATAATGGCCATACCGACATCTAAAGGTCGTCTTCTACATATCCTCATCTCGTATCCTGAGATGATGATAGCCTGATCTTAGGTCTATCTTTGAAAACCAATCAGATCCCATCATCTGATCGAAAAGATCATTTGTCCTCAGAAGTGGATACTTGTTCTTAACGGTCACCTGGTTCAGGCATTGGTAGTCCACATAGAGTCTCAAAATCCCATATGCCTTCTTGGCGAACAGAATTGGGGCTGTCCATTGAGAAACATTGGGTCTTATGAACCCCTTTCCATATAAGTCCTCCTACTATACTCATAACTCATGAAGATCCGTGGGATCCATCTGATATACTGGTATAGATATTGGTGCCTTCTGGGAGTACAATTCGATGTAAAATTCTACCTCTCTGCATAGAGGTAGTCCCAGAACATCATCATGAAATACATCAGAATACTGGTCCACCACTATAAGATAGTTGGGACTCTTAGCATCAGCTACTCCAAGGGTAAGGCTATCCAACTAATGAGTAATCGGTTGTACCCTCTTTTGGGTAAGTCCATCCTTTAATGAAAAGGTTCCATTCTCACTAGTGAATGAAAACATGGTCCCATCTTTATAGAAACACTGCACTTTGCGCCTAATACAGTCAATTTGAGCATGGATTGTGGATAACCAGTCCATACCCAAGATGATATCGTAAGGCCTCGACGCCACTATTAGGATATCCCAACTGAAGCTCTCACCTCCTAGAGTAAGTTCACACTGTCGGAACCAGTGTTTAATAGTCAAATCTGCTCTTGTAGGAGTCTCTAGCTGTAAGGATCGAGCCAACGGCTCTGCCAGAATCTCTGAGCTCCGAATGAGGGTTGTGGAAATAAAATATTGACTGGAACCTATATCTATAAGTACTGAATCTAAGGTGGAGTAGACATATATCATACCGCTAATCATCTCCAGAGCACTGTGTTCATAGGCCTAAGATTCCTAGATCTGATCTCGTCCTTGTCCTCCTGCTCCCTATGGTTGGGGTGGACCACCTAGCAGTGGTGGTGGTAGAACCTCGAAACGCCACCCATTTCCTGCTGCACGGCCAACTCCTCTGCCACGTCCTCTACCCTACGGACCACCTTTCTTGAACCTCTACCTCTGCCTCAGAGGTCCCTTGACTATCTTCTGGTCATCCTTATGGTGGTTTGGGCAGTGGTGAGCCATATGACCCTGTCTTCCGCACGTGTAACACTACGTGTCCCTCACCTGTCTTTGTCTGCCTCGCGAAACTTGCACCTTTGACCCTACGTCCTGGGGTCATCCACCAGAAGGTCAGATTCTCTTGGACCTCTGTGCCATATGCCTACTGCCTACTACAGACAACTCTACTACCTGACGTCCGGTGGTGGCTCTCACTATGGGTGTCTGCTCAGCTAGGAATCTCTCCACCAATAGTGCTCGCTATAACACCCCATCCTGAGTCGATATGATGAGTGATAACATAGATTCTCTGATCACCCTTCGGAGACCCTACTCAAAGGTCTGGGCCCTGAAGAAGGGGTCATGTACCATGGTGGTGGAGTAGCGGGAGAGATCAGTGAACCTCGTCGAGTACTGGGCCACTGTCATGCTTCCCTGCTGTAAGTGTAGCGACTCCTGTATATGCATAGAGCGTAAGGTCGCTGGGAAAAACTCTACCCTGAAAAGGCCCTCAAATTTCACCCAGATGAGGGTCGCCTCATCGTGTATCTGGAGCATTAGGTTCCAACATCTCCTTTTTTCTTCCTAAAAAATGTTGGCCACTAGGATCACCAAAAAATTATTCGGTGTCCCAACTACGTGAAAAACTATGGCCACAGCCTCCAACCAGTCCTCAGTGACTCGAGGGTCTATATCACCCCTGAACCAAAGAGGTATCTACCTATGAAAATCATGAAGGGTGATAAGCCTAAAAATGTCATCTACCAGAACTACTGGTATCAGGGGCTGACCATCGGGTGGTGGTAGCACTTGGGCACCTCCCAGTGGGGCCATCTCAAACACTGGTCCCTGGACAGATGCCTCGTTGCTAAGAGGGATGTTCTCATGCATCTGGATCCCAGTTGGTCATCCTTGTGGAGGCATCCTAAGATAAATCAAGATGTTCCATAGTTAGAACATTATACCTAGTGAGCTGACATTTATTCGAAATCACAAAAACAAAAACGCAACCATTATTTTCGTGCATTGAACCGAAAACCAGGACTCAAGGTTCCAATTTATGCATACATCGGCCGCCGCACCAACCCTGGAATCACTGAACCTAAAGGTCGGAATTGCAACAAATAACACTATTTCTTTAAAACAAAAACATAGACTTGAGGTCTCTGAGGTAGAACCGACCACATCTGATACCACTTTGTCATGACCCATCCTTCGGGGCTCGTGTTGTGACTACCCCAAGCCTGCCTTCCATAGGCTAGGGGCTGGCGACTAGCACCAGAAAGGTGTATCCCTAAAAAGGGAAGGCATTAACTTTAAACCTTTAAAAACTCACAAAGTAGAATGAAACAAGAGGCAACCACACATACTAGAATGCAACAAAAGCACCTGTGTAGTAAACTGATGTAGTAAAAAGTGTTGAGAGTAAAGGGGGATAGAATACAAGCCCAACTAGAAAAATTACAAGTACAGCTAAAAAAGTACAAAATATCTAAAATGTGAGAGGAATATTATGAGTCACCCATTATGGATCCTACCTAAATGGTAGGTACATCTCACGATCTGTAGTCCCTGCGTCATGTCGTGCCAAAAATGTCCAGCTCCAAGCATCGCCCAGTCCTATCTCCCTTAGACTTGATCAGCGATGTACGTTATCTTGACTAGACACAATAATTTTCAGGAGAAGATCATTCAGGATTGAGTATAATGATAATCATTAGGGACCCTAAGACCCCTGTAGGTCTCCTAGAGTTCCACAAAGGAAACCACAAAGCATGAAGCAAAAGTACACAACACAAGTCAGCTCACACCAGGTATCACTTTTGGTAAATAGTAGAAGGTTTATCACATCAATGAACTCCTTGGATATTGGATAACTCCTCCTATATCGAGTACAGTGGGTCTGTCAGGTCACTCTGAGCCTCTTCCCACTAACCTTGAACTGCTAAGGTACTCCTCCTCATCGCGTACCATGGGTTAGCCAGGTCACACAGAGCCTCACTCCACTGCAGTGGCCTACTGAGGTACTCCTCCCCATCACATACCATGGTTTTTCCCCACTGTGTCCTGCTAAGGTACTCTTCCCCATTGCGTATCGTGGTTGTCAAGTCACTCCAAGTCGAAAAGTCAGCGGTCGTTAGGTCTCAGCCAGTCGTAGGGTTCCGTACGTAGTGCGCTTGGGAGAACCGCTCCTCAAGAAACTATCTTCATCTTGATATCAAAAGAAGTCACCATAAGGTATTTCAAAATATCTGTCTCCCCAAGAGGTTCCCAAATCGTCAAACAAATCGCCAATCAGATACGCGGTCTGCATGATACGGGCATTTTAATGCCGAGGGCCCGATTGGATTCATAATCGATCCAACCCTACCATACCCCAACTTTATCCAAAATTAATTGGATTATCTCAAAAGGATCACCTCATTCTAAGGATCTTGAAATCGTAGACATTTTGTTAAATGGACATCCGGTTTAGAAGTTAGGGATTGTTTTGTGTAACAAGTCGGTACTGGGTCTAGGTCTAGTCTGCCTCAGTCAGACCGGCCAGACCCGGTTCAGCATGGGCCGACCCGGATCAACCTGGGTCAACCCATCACAAATCGAGTCCGATCTGACTCGGGTAAACCTAGCCCACTGGGCCCAGCCCGACCTATCTGGGCCACGGGTCAAGTTGATGGGTCACGGGTCAGCACGCTAAGCGGCGAGTCAATTCGTTGGGCCGACCCGACGATGCCACCTGCCTGGCAGCACGGGACGCCAGGGATACCCAGACACGACATATCCAAGTAGGGTGGACTTGGCACAGAGCCATTTCAGCGGGTCAACCCACAGGGGGGTTGACCTAATGCAACACCACGTGGCGTCGCGGGTCCTTCATGTCATGGACAACAGGCTATAGCTTTTCCACCGAGCATGCTCTTGGTGCACGCCTCGTCCATCGACTGTCGGTCGAATCGGTGGCCTCTGCTCTCACCACGACCATCGCAGACCATGGATCTGCAACCATGTGGGCACGCCGCTGGGGGCACACCCCTCCGCTGCTCCACCACCGCCTGGGGTGGCGGCCAGTCTTCCACCGGACACGTGGTTGACACCACCATGTGTCGCTGCCATGCTGTTGTGCGCCGCAACCGGTGCCGGTGGAAGGGTTTTCGTCGGGCTATCAGTCACGCACCGGTGGACCACTTTCCTACATTGTCTGTGCATGTGGCCTCCTGGGATCGTATTCTTCACTACGGTGGGCACTGATTCGGTTTGTTTCCAAATTCAAAATGGGTGATCACAAACAATGCACAAACGGAGGGGCTTAGGCCATGTTCATGTCATCTCATGCCCTATGCATTAGTGATAATTCTGGGGGAGTTTCAGGAAAAGGTTCATCTGGATTTTATGCCTTAATTCCAAACCTGTTCCCAAAAAAAAAGAAACACACCCTCCCACATATGGATATCATTTAACGGATCAACTTGTTAATGAGTTGATCCGTTCTTGTCATTTTAGTAAGGAAATTTCAAAGAGAACCAAAATAAGCACAACCCCCTACCTTGAACATTGGAGAGCGCTCACGGTTTAGAGAGTCTTGTTGTTCGTTGTCCCTGAAACAATCCACCCTTGCCGCCACTCGAACGTCAAACTCCAGTTCAGGGTTTCTATCTCACATGTCACCTCCTGCTAGGATTTTCTCCATCCTCTAAGGGCTCGGCGTTAAGACACTCCAATAGAACATCATTGCTTTTCGAAGCTTTTCTAATACCCCTCCCCAAGAACTATATTTATAGGAGAGGGGGGTAAGTAACGACGTGGGGAGTTAATGGGGTCTCATAAATTAAAAATCTTCCTAATTCCCCAATGGCATCATTACTTAGGATTTGGAAAGTCAAGCCATTCATTGTCCTGACTCACCGCGAGTCCCACACTCCTCTTGTCCGTTGGTGGAAAAGAAACAAAATAAAATGATAAATTATTTTATTTCATTTCTTTCAAAAGTCACAAAACATAAATTCTTCTTAGGACCTACTACAGTCAAAGTAAAGTCTCCCTTAAGTGAATCTCAGCACTGAAGATTCAACATTTCCCTTGTATTTTTAATTCGATCACCGATTCAAAAGTTAAAAAAATCTGGTTACGTATTTACTGAACGTACCTTAAAAAGTCAGAAATTAATTACAGGCACACTGGACCTCAGATTCATGCGTCGTAAATTTTTTTGGACTCATAAAATTCCATATAATTAAAAAAATTACATGTAAAAACTGGGTCTTTACATGGAATCCATCAATTACATTCAATAAGAGACCACTAAAATTGATTTTTTTGGAGATTAAACATGAGGCTAAGATTCCCTCTACTTGATTACCTCATAAATATGAAAGAGAACCTAAAAATAGAATCCTTAAAGGACAGGTGTCTCTTAGATAGGGATGGGAACTCTGAGTTCTTTAAATCCCTCCAAAGATCTAGGAAATTCAATAGGCTACTATCTCTACTTAAAAGTGGTGAACCGATATTGTAAAATATGCAGGCTCTTTCAAATCATGTCATGTCATATTATAATAATCCATTTAATGGATCTCAAAGAAAAAAATGAATTTATATAAATAAGTATTCCAATGTTGGTCAATCAAGATAATAACATTAGACTCATTTCTACAGCTCTTGAATTAGAGATCAAAGAAGTGGTTTTTGCTATTAATTCTAGAAGTGCTCATGGCCAAGATGGTTTCACTTATTTCTTTTTTAAAACTTACTAGAAAATTATTCAAAAATATATTTTTAGGTTTTTCCTTAATTTCTTGAAATATGGATCCTTCCCCAAAGTAATTAGTGCTCAAATCTTTGATCTCATTCCAAATGTTTAGAATTATAATCAAATTCACCTCTTCAGGCCAGTTTCACTAGTTAATATTATTTACAAGATCATTAGAATGATACTTACAAACACAATGACAAATATTTGTAAAAATATTGTCTCTCCAAGTTAGTTTAGTTTCATTAAAAGAATATTTATTTAGGACTACCTTTTTATAACCTCTGAGTGTGACAATATTATCAATAAGGCCACTAGAGGAAGAAAAGTTTCCTAGAAACTTTATATTAAAAAATATTTTGACAAAATAGATTAGTAATTTATTGGTAATATGTTAATCATATTTGAATTCAATGGAACATTCATAAACTGGATGAGGAATATTATAAACTCGTAACATATATCAGTTCTCATTAATGGTTCTCATGAAAAGTACTCCCAATGCACAATGAGTGTTAGTAAAGTTCAACCTCTCTCTATTTTCATCTTCTCCATTGTTTATGAATATCTCTATAGGCTTCTCAATTTCATGGTTGAAAAAGTAAAACTGAAAGTATCAGGGTAGAAATGTGACTTCCAACCCATTATCATCTTTTATACACTGATGATATTATTCTTTTTATTTATGGAGATAAGAGGAATATCGGATTCCTTAAATAAACTCTGGTATTATGAAAGGTTCTAAGGTCATGATATCAAATTGAATAAATATTTTTTCTATTTTTAAGAGAATATTTCTGCATCTAGGAAAAGAAATATTATCATTGTACTAGACATTAAAGAAGGGATCCTTACATTCACTTATCTTAGTGTCCCTATTCTTTGAGGAAGGCCCAAAGCATGTCACTTATTTGGTATTGATTTCCAAATCAAGAAACAACTTGCCTCTTAGAAAGGTAAATCTTTGTCTATGTATAGAAGGGTTTGCCCAAAGAAATTTGTAATTATCTTAAATTTTTTTATTCATTTATATTATATAAATTTTCTACTTATTTAACCTATAAAATCATCCATTAAGATATTTTTCTATAGTGGAATCACTCTTGAAATAAGGTTAGTTATAGTATCATGAAAAAATCTGTTGCAAGCCCTATGATATTGGAGGTCTAGGAATAAAAAATCATTGCAATTTTAAATAATCACAATAGGAACATTTCTTGTAGAGTCTCATTAATGATAATTCTAAGTCTCTTGGATTCTTTTGAGGTATATGTATAATCAAGTATATGTTTCGATATTTTAACTATGTGGAATTCTATATCTAGATGGATTTTAAGGCCTTCTTTTCTAGTATTTATTCACAATCGATATGGATTTATAGTAGAGATTTCCCCCTTAAATTTTTTCTTAGTAACTAAAAAGGTAAACCTTTACTATATTCTCTTTATAATTCTATTTTAAATATCAAATTGAATATCTCAATCAGGGAATAGTTGGAGGATCCTCTGTGAAACATTCTTAATGAGATCAAGAATGTAGTATGTCATTTCAATTTAACACTAAACAAAAATATTTTGGTATGGGATCCTACAAATAATTTCATATTGACTGCCAAACTATTATATCATGACACCATAAGTTTTAACACTACTAATTCAAGATTTACAAGTAAACCTATTAATGAATGGATCAGACCATTCTATTTCATGTTGTTTTTGAGTTTTGTGCATGGGAAAGTCCCAAATAACACCATCTTGTAGTCTCTTGGTATTTATTTATTCCCTTGATGTGTTATTTTCCATCATTATAGGGAAGAAATGGATCACCTCTTTCTCAATTATTGAACTTCATCGGCCATGTGGAAACCTCTGTATGACATGTTTGAATGATAATATCCTCATGCTATAACTACACAAGAGATCCAAAAAAACTACACTTTACTTTCACTATCTCCCAAACTCCTCAATATTTTTCAAGTCTTTGCTACTGAAGTGATTTATGTTAATTGGAATTCCCAAAATACTATTATCCATGAAAATTTTTCTTTCAGTCTTCCGGTTTCCCGTGACCAAATATTGGCTACTTCAAGAGAAGTTAACTCTATCCAAGTGGGAACTATAATAACTCAATTCATGACTTTTAAGTATTGAAGTGTCTTGGTATTAATGGTAATTTTCCACCACCCTCTAGAATATTCAACGTTTTCTAGAAATATCCCCTTATGGGATGGAATAAATTCAACACTAATGGTGCATTGAGAGGGAACCCAGAGCCATCGGGTTATGGGTCTATTTCTAGATATCAGCATAGTGATGTTGGGGGTGCCTTTATATCTTGTGTGGTGTTTCCTCCTACCTTGAAGATGATATTCCTGACCTCATTAATGTAATGGAACTTTCATATCAAATTTCAAAGAATAATATTTGGTTAGCATGTGAGTCCACCAACATTTTCAAAGATATTAAAGTTGTCTTCTAGCACCTTTCTTAGAAGCTGACTACATGGGGGATCATTTGTTTATATCCTCTTTAATCAACTGAATTCAATATCACTCTTACATATTAGGTGGAAAATTATCTAGTGAATGGAATTTCCAAAATTTGTGTGATCTAAATTTATCTCACTAGGGTAGATGAATTACCAACTGATTTACATTTCCTCTTTCAAAGCGATCATTATAAAACTTCTTACTTCAAGATTTTGTAGCTTCGGTTTCTTTTTTTTCTAAATAGCCATTCATGCTCAAGAAAAGGTCTCACTTTCCCAAAAAATAATTCCTACTTTATCAGTGAATCTGAATTTGCATTGTTTTATTAGAATATTGTTTTTTTATAATCAAATACTATTTTAAATCATTTATTAATGGAATGGAATTTTCATTTACATAATTATAAATAGTAAAACATTTTCATTGTTAAAATGAATAAATATTCGTATATGATTAATCAATATGAGGTCATGGTGAAATAAAACTTGTTGATATTGTGTTATATATTTTTGAAACCATGAGGATAATGAAGAAAAAAATCAATATTTTATTTCATGAGTATAATTTCCAAATTTTTTATCTAGATTGAAATTCCTTAGAGGATAGTTAAGTTTGGAAAAATTTGTTTTCCAATACATGTACCTCATATACATGTTTTTTATGATAAGAAACTCAAATTTATATGACATTTAATGGGAGTGATAGATCAATTAATTTATCGAAAGATGGGACATACTTGTTATCCTTATGTTAGGACACTTAATTTACTATTTTAAAAGAAGGAATTCCCATTAAAAAAAATGAATGGATCTTAAATTTCATCACCACAATACATTTTCAAATGGTTTATTAAAGAAGATATTATTAATATAGTGTAAAACATAAAATTAATCTATTCCTCTTAATAAGGATAATGATATGGTGATTTTGATAAAGAAAAGGAGAAAACATATGAAACTAAGAGGGTTCTCCCAGAAAAAACAATATTGGTACAATGGATAATCCTATTGAGTCTTATGAAAATGGATAAGATTTATTTGGAACAAAATCTTCCAAGATTAAGGAGACTAAAAATCATGTTACTATACTTTAAAAAATATCTATTGAGACCAATCAATATGCTACAATTGTAATGGAAATATATGGTGATAACGAAAATTTAAATATGGATATAGTTACTTTGAATGTTGAAACTAAAATTTTCAATGACACTATAGATTTAATGGATGATTAGGACATATATTTTGAGACTAGGATGGATGTAACATTCTAAAATATAATGGTTAATTTTATTCTAGTTTGGGAATATCTTGAATGGTTTTATCCTTCTTTATAGTACTATTATAGGTTTTGAGGGCTTAGTATTGATATTCTAGAAATAATAAGTTTTCTAAATCTGTAGAAAACTCTTTTGGAGGGCTATTGGATAGCCAATACAACATCACCACCTAGATGGTGTCATTATAAAATCTCATTACTTGTTTTTATATTTTTTTGACCCATTGATTTGAGTACCTAATGTTTGGATCTCTTTGTGGGTTGTTTTTGGTATTTTACCTAATCCTTTTTGAAGGTTTATGGGCCTTTTCATGGTTTTCACATGGTTAAAAATGTGTGAAAATTTGTTTTCATGTTTTTCACATGATTTACACATGGTTAAACAAAGTGTTAAACATATTTCATGGTTTGAGAATGGTTTTTGTGTGGTTTAAAAAAATTGTGCAACCAATTTCATGGTTTATGTATGGTTTTTGTATATTTTAAACAAAGTTTTCAACCTATTTCATGGCTTGTACATGATTAAAATTAATCATGTGACTTTTCTCAAAAAAATCATAAAAATTATATTTAAAGATAAAAAAACTATAATTAAAATTCCAAAACCCCCCTAATTAACCGTAAACTCCTCCAAAAATATTATAATCAGATGCTTTCCAAAACATAATCTTGTGATAGATAGAAGCACCAATCAAAGCATAGATCTTTTCTTTTGGTGAGTTATTTTCATCTTAATCATGGATCTCTCTTCTCCCATTGATTCCTTCATCCTAAATGTTGTAAAATCCTTGAGTTTTACTAGAAATTGATTAATTGATGTATAATTGTAGATCTAGGATCTCCACTCTCTTCTTTCAAGATCTATCTTCTTAGATCTGTTGATCTCCATGGAAGGTGACACATCTCAAATTCATTATTGTTAGATTCATTTTTTAACAAGTACATGTTTCTATGAATTTATTTTATTTTGTGATTAATTATTTCTTGATAAATTTATGGATGTGTGTTTCTTGATTTCTAACACATGTTCTATGATTTTTTTTCTTTTAATACCTCATAAATTTTTCTTTGACCAATTTCTCTTTAAATTTAACATGGTATGGTTTAAATGGATTTGATCTTGATCTCTCTCAAAATTTTATAATTTTTTTAAATACCATGTTTGTTTGTTTTTTTTTCAAAGAACTTTTAAAATGTTATTTTGGTGAAATTGAGGAATTTGGCCCAATTTTTGATTTCTTAAATGGTCTTTGGCCTGGGTTTTGATTTATTAAATGAATTTCCGTGATTTTAATTAAATGAATTGAACTTTCTGATGTTTTATAAATATTTTAAAATGATTTCATTTATTAAATGACCAAGAACCCCATTTGAATGATTTTACCCTTGTTTTTGAATTGGTGATCTTGAGATATTTGAAATAATTGATTTTTCTTCAAGTAAGGAGTGTGTAATCCCATGTTTTGAAATTAATTCAATCCTATTAAAACTGTTATGCTTAATTAAAATCCTTTAGGGATTATTTAAAATAAATGATTATTTTAAAGGATTGTTTGTAATTTTTATAATGAATTGTGAAAGGAAGTAGTCATTATTACCCTTTTTAATATTGAATTGTATAAAAGTTTTTGAATTGAAATTGGATAGATTTTGAAATTTGATGGAATTTGTTTGAAATTAAATTATGGAATTTAATTTTTAAAAACTGATTTGATGAAATTTATTTCAAATTTTTATTTTATAAAAATGGATTAAATTAGTTTTACAGAAACCTTTGGGTTTTATCATGGAAAAAGGAATGTTTTGATTAAAAACCCATGTTATGGTTTTTAATTGGAAAATTATAATATTTTAAATAGATAATGGGGTGAATTGAATTTTTTAAAATGAATTTACCATAATTGATTTTGTACTAGAGCACATTTAATCCTTAGGTAGTTAGTGTGTTAATTATATATCACTCTAAAATTATACAACATTATAAAACAATAATGCAGCATGTCACATCCCTGATAGGATAATGATGAAGTTTCCTTTTTCTATAAAAAATGGATGCATGTATACACATATTTTCGTATCCCCTTGAGTGTGTGGAGTCCTTTAGACTGTAACTATCGTACCTTCTTAGGCATATGACCATGTAAATCACTTGTTTGTATTTGAAATATATTCCATTTTTTTAGAATATTTTTACATGCCTTTTCAATATATATAAATTACTTCTACCCAATACTTCCATATACTTGATCTCAATACATGATAGTGTTGGTTGTCACCATAGTTTCCTTGATTGATTCATTTATTATTATTATCCACCTTGAATCTATTTTATTGATTATTATTCATCTTTACATGTCATGTGCATATTATAAACTTTTCTTGATTATCTAAATTTAGATTGCGAAATGGTTTACAAATCTTTTCAAGAAAATTTTTAATTTTTAAAATGTGAAATGGAATATTTTATAGGTTTAGTTTAATAAATGTTTTTTAAAAGTTTAAAACTTTATTTTTAAACTAATAATAATACTCAATAATTTTACCTCTTATTTTAGAATATTTGAATTGACTTATGAATTAATTCAAAATAATCTTTTTTGGAATCCTACTGGTCCCTTTATCTCACACCCTGGTTATACCTTTTGGTGTTTTCAGTCTTTTATTATCTTATAGAAGGTGTTCGTGCTCTATACTTACTTTGTGGTTTTGTGCTTGGGTGACCAAGGGTGGGTGAATTGGAAAATGGTGGGTGGATGTGGACCACAAAAATATGGGTTTTTATTATTATTTTCCACTTTCAGTTTTCTTAGTGTCTCCTTGTACTTGATATTTATGTATTGATTAATATATATTTGTTCATGTTTCCTCATTTTACTCTGTTATTGTAATACTTAAAGGTGAAATCATTCCCCATAGTTATTTTTTTATGCTTATATTCTTGTATCTAGGCTGTGGAGATCATGAGTTCTCTTTATTTTAGTGGAGAATTAGCTCAGGTACCAGTTTAGATGTTATTCTAGGTTGGTTCATTACAAATGGTATCATGGATGAGGTTTTTCCTTAAAAATAATTACTTGAATTTGAAATAATTATGTTATTTGGGGTGATTCATGGTATAAATAAGATTAATAATGTTTCAAGACTCAAGAGGTAGTCTGTGAGTGGGTACTTTATCACCACACCTTCATGGTGAGACTTGAGTTACCAGGGATATTGGGACTTGAATCTTTATTTTGAGTTACTGGTTTTCTGATGATAATTTATATTTAGATTCCCAATGAGAATATATTTGATTTGGGGAATATCTTATGATTATTTTAACCATAATCAAAGGATGACCACAATGGATCCATTTTTTTATGATATGGTAAACTGTGAGGAATTGGTACAGCTGATTTAGAAATCCATCCATGAACAGTTTTGAGGTTAGTGTGTGGTTTACCAGACCATATGACCGAATATTTTATAGTTCTAACATGGTTATAAACTTTAAACCTTATCCATTTTCTTACAAGTGACTTCACTTATGTGAGGTTGGTTGTGTGGGTTATGGATGCGGGTGGTTTTATTCTTTTATTTTAGATGTTTCAAATTTAATCCCTTATTAATAATTTTAAATTACTTTTTAAAAATAAATTGTGACTTAAAATAGGTTTTTGTATGTTCATTGATAAATGTTTTCAATTACCAAAAAATTATCTTTATGAAATGTTTGTTTTGGAAAACTAATTATCAATTACTCTTATGTCATGTGATAAAACAATGTTTTAAGAAGAAGTTTTGGTCTGTAATAGATTTAAATGGAAATGGATTTGATAATTGGAAAATATGATTAATGATTTTCAAACCATAGAATAATTTACATGTGAAGGTAAAGATTTTTTGAAAGTAAAATTGATTTATAGAAAGATTTATCATTTTGAATGGAAAGATTAATGTTTTATAAATAGTGAGGTCTTTTGTGTTATTAAATCAAAAATGTTTTCATTAAAGTGGGTTTTGACTTTGAATAAAAACATTTGTGATATTTTTGAGTGTTATTTGATTCTTGAGTTTATATTTCTATGTTTTTTGGAGTTTATAAATGTATCCTAGAAATTCTTTTAAGAAATATAAAATATTGGTCTAATAGGTTGTTCCTGAGGGTAGTTCTTCACATTTTATAGAAGTATAATCCCTTTTCTATGACTCTACCCCAACTCAATATCGAGTGGTGGATCATGTTACCTTAAATCCTTTGAAACCCATCCTTGAATTATTGAATTTCATCCACCTAATTATATAGGAGAACAAGGTTCTATTAAGATAGTAAAGTGGATTGAATAATTTAATGATATTTTTGATTATCTCAAGACTCTTGATACTCTGAAGGTTAATTCTATCGAATATTTATTTGAGGGACATATCCAAGAGTTGTGGGAAGTTATGATTACCTATTCCATGCCTAAATAATGGTTGATCTCTTATCCAGAGATGTTATAAAGGGCTTTTTCAGATAAAGTGGAGCAAGAAAAACAATAGGAATGGATAAATTCAACATTCCCAATTAAAGAAGTTCAATATCCTTGGGAAAATAAGAAGATTACAGTGTGTTTTTAGTGTGGTGAACCTAGTCATTTTAAGAAGTTGTGTTCGAAATCTCTAAGGGTTTATAAATGGTGTGGCCATTTGGGTCAAGTTAAGAGGTTATGTAAGTTGTTAGGATTAAAAGGGATTTTTTGGTAAGGAATATCAACTCCTTACTATCAATAATAATATTATTCATGATAATAGAGATCCATCCATAGGATATTGAATAAATCTTTACATACAGTGGAGGAGATTCTGGTTTCCAACTTGTTGTTTTCGACATTAGAGTGGAAACTGTTTGAGTTTTCCTTCTTATAGCTTGTTTTTATTTGAGAAACCTTTGTTTTTGGGATATTTTTTATGATATATTATGAAACTTGGTTTGGATAATTTTGAAATTTTTTATGTAATAATGGTTTACTTATCCTGACACCTTGTTTATTGTTCCTTGGTGTTCCTCATGTTTTGACATGATGTTTAAAGCTCAATTTTGATGTGTTGGATGATCTCTTATGTGATAGTGTAGTACCCTATTAGTATTGTTCTTGATGTTTAAGCTCTTCCCATTTGTAATTGGATAGACCTTTAGAATGTACGTAGGCGAATACGATTATATGGATTTTGATAAACCAAGAACATAGTGGTGATGGAATTTAATTTGATGAGATCATCGAGGTCTGAGGCTTGGTTTGAAAAATACTAGGTTGTCATAGATTACTTACCCAGGGTAGAAATCATTGTCAGTTATTTACCTTGCTTGTGGATGTTTGATTTTTCATGTTTCTCCTTAGATAATAGTTTAATTATCTATTATTTCGGTCTAAGAAATGTTCTTTTCTTGTGTTGAACCACTTCAGTGAATCATTAAATGGTGGGGATATCAATGATATGTCTCTTGTATTTCTATAGTTTGGATATGGGTGATGATATTTGGGTTTTCATCTTGGATTTGTGTGTATTGTAAACCTTTGGGTGAGTCTCACTTTTGGACCATGGATCATTCACCTCAAAAGATAAGTGAGGGAGTTCTTGTTGTGTCATCATGTTCTATCTTTCATACTAGAAGATTTTTTGGGATAGAAACTCCTACAGTGGGGAGGTTATAACATCCCGTTACTTATTTTTATGTTTTTTTTCACCCATTTATTTGAGTACCCAATTTTTTTATATCCTTTTGGGTTGTTATTTGTATTTTACTGAAGCCTTTTTTAAGGTTTCTAGGCCTTGTCATGGTTTCTTCATGGTTAAGAAAAGTGTTCAACCTATTTTCCATGGTTTGCGTATGTTCATCACATGGTTAAAAAAGTCTACAACCTGTTTTATGGTTTGTGCATGGTTTTCACATGGTTTAAAAAAATTGCGAAATTATTTTCATAGTTTGTGAATAATTTTCACATGTTTTAAACAAAGTGTTCCATATATTGCAATATTTGCACAGGGTTAGTATTAACCGTGAGACTTTTCCTAGAAAACTGATAATGTGATATTTAAAGTTAATAAAATTGTAATTAAAATTCCAAAACCCCCTTTATTAACACGAAAATTCATCCACTTGATCATAATATGATCCTTAGGTTTTTATGGGCCTTTCCCAAAACATCATCTATTGATGGATTGAATCACCAATCAAAGTAGAGATCTTTTATTTAACTAATTTCTTTTCTTCTTAAAATTGGATATCCCTTGTCCTCTTGATTCCTTCTTCCTAAATGATATAATATCCTTGAGTTTTCTTGGATCATGATTGAATTATGTGTAATGTTAGATCTATTATCTCCTATCTCATTCAAGATCTATCTTCTTAGATCCAGTGATCTCCATCGAAGGAGACACATGTCAAATTTATTGTGGTTGGATTCCTTATTTTACAAGTATATTTTTCTATGTCTTTTATTTTTTTGTGATTCATTTTTTCTTGATAAATTCATAGATGTGTTTTTCTTGATTTTTACCACTTTTTCTATGATTTTATTCTATTTAATTTCCCATAAATTATTCTCTGACCAATTTCACTTTAAATTAAACATGGTATGATTTAAATAGATTTGATCTTGATTTCTCTAAATATTTTATAAATTTTTTAAATGCTATGTCTTCTTGGTTCTTTTTTCAAATAAATTTTAAAAGGATTTGTTTGTGAAATTGAGGGCTTTGGATTGGGTTTTGATTTATTAAGTGGGATATGGCCCAGATTTTGATTCATAAAATGAACTTCATTGATTTTAATTAAATGAATTAAAATGTTTGATGTTTTCTAAATAGTATAAAATGATTTCATTTATTAAATTAATAATAACCCCCTTTGAATGATTTTACCCTTGTTTTGGAATTTATGTTCTTGGGTTATTTAAAATAAATTATTTGTATTCATGGAAAGAGGTTGTAATCCCATGTTTTGAAATGTATTCAATCCTTTTAAAATTATAATACTTCCTTTAAATTATTTAGGGATGATTTAAAATAATTGATTGTTTTAAAGGATCATTTGGAATTTTTATGATGAATTGTGAAAGGAAGCAGGTATTATTACCCTTTTGAATATTTAATTTTATAAAAGGTTTTGAGTTTAAATTGAATGGATTGTGAAATTGGATGGAATTTGTTTGAAATTAAATTGTTTAATTTAATTTGTGTAAATTGATTTGATGAAATTTATTTCAAATTTGAATTTGATAAAAATGGAATAAATTAGTTTTTATATAAAAATTTGGGTTTTATCATGGAAAACGAATGTTTTGATTAAAAACTCATGCTATGGTTTTTAATTGGAAAATTGACATATTTTAAATAGTTAATGGGATAAATTTAATTTTAGTTTTATAATGAATTTTTCATCATTTATTTTGTACTGTAGAACTTGGAAGACTTAGGTAATTAGTTTTTTAATTGGACATCACTCTATAATTATACAATGTTCTAAAATAATAATGCAGTATGTCACATCCCTAATAGAATGGTGATGAAGTAGCCATTGGTCATACCAAAGGGACATGTGTATACACATATTACCATGTCACCTTGAGTGTGTGGAGTAATTTAGCTTGAAACTATAATACCTTATTAGGCATATGTTTATGTGGCTTGATTTTTTGTATTTTAAATATATTCCATTATTGTTGAGAACTATTTTGTATGCCTTTTCAATTTATATAAACTTCTTAAACCCATAATATCCATATACTTGATCTTGATACATGATAGCATTGGTTGTCACCATTTGGAACTATAGTTTCCTTAATTTCTTAATTTTTTTTATTATGCACCTTGACTCTATTGTATTGATTCTTATCCATCTTTACATATTATGCACATATTCTCAACTTTTCTTGATTGTTTGACTTTATCTTGTGGAATGGTTTTTAAATCATTTCAAGAAAATGTTTAGTTTTAAAAAGGTGAAATGGCATGTTATACAAGTTTATTTTAATAAATTATTTTTAAATGTTTAAAACTATATTTTTAAACTAATATTAATACTCCCTCATTTGTACTCCTCTTTTAGAATATTTTAATTTCCTTAAGAATTAATTCCATAAAATTTGTGGTGGAATCCTACTGGGCTCTTTAGCTCACACCCTACTTATACCTTTTGGTGTTTATAGACCATTATTATCTTATAGTAGGTGTTTGTGCTCTCTCCATACTTTGTGGTTTCATGCTTGGGTGACCAAGAGCGGGTGACATTGGACATGGTGGGTGGTTATGGACTACCAAGGGATATGTTTTAATTATTATGTTCCATTTTCAATTTTATTAGTGTCTCCTTGTACTTGATATGAATGTACTTATTGATTTATATTTTATGATGTTTTGGAATTTTACACTTTTATTGTAATAAATGAGGGAGAAATAATTCCCACCAATTATTTATTAATGCCTAGGTGGTTGTCACCTACCCATGGAGATCGAAAACCCTCTTCAGGTTAGTGGAGAATCATCTTGGGTGCCGGTTTAGATGGTATTCTAGGTTGGTTCCTTAAAAATAATATTAGAGGGGAGGTTTTTACTTAAAGTTAATTAATTGAATTTGAAATACTTATGTTATTTGGGGTGAGTCATTTTATAAAGGAGATTAATAATGTGTCAGGACTCAAGAGGTAGTCTGTGAGTGGGTACTTGATCACCACCCCTTCATGGTGAGACTTGAGTTGCCAAGGATGTTGGGAAGTGAGTATCTCTTTTGAGTTATTGGTTTTCTGATGATAAACTATATTTTGATTACCAATGAGACTATATTTTATTTGGGTAATATATTATGAGTTATTAAACCAAAATAGAAGGATGACTATAGTGGCACTATGTTTTTATGGTCTAGTAAAATGTGAGGAATCGGTGTGGCTGATTTGGAAATCCATCCATGAATAGTTTTGAGTTTGGTGAGTTGTTTATTAACCCATATTACCAAGAATTTTATAGTTCTAACTTGGTTCTAAACATGAAACCTTTTATATTTTCTTACAAGTGGCTTTACTTATGTAAGGTTGGTTATATGGGATGTGGTTGTGGTTGTTTCATTTTCTCATTTAGTTGTTTCAAATTTAATCCCTTTTTAATAATGTTTAATCCCTTTTGAAAACTAAATTGTGTCTTAAAACAAGTTTTGGTATGTTATTTGAGAAATATTTTCAATTACCAAAAATTTAATTTTATGAAATTTTTTGTTTGGAAACCCAATTATCAAATACTCTTATGTGATGTGGTAAAACAATGTTTTAAGAAGAAATTTTTGTTTGTAATGGATTTAAATGGAAATGGTTTTAATAATTGGAAAAAGGGATTAATTTTTTTTGAAACCTTTTAATAATTTAAATATTATGGTAATGTGTTTTTTAAATTGAAATTGATTTATATCAATATTTATCATTTTGAAAGGAAAGAGTTATGTATTATAAATGGGGAAATATTTTGTGTTATGAAATAAAATATTTTTTGATTAATGTGAGTTGTGACTTAGTTTAAAAATAGGTGTGTTATGTTTTAGTGTTCTTTGATGGTTGAGTTAATATTATTATGATTTTTTATGTTCAGAAATATCTCCTGTAAATTCCTTTAGTAAAGATATAATGTTAGTCCAATGGTCTGTTCCTTAGGGTAGTTCTTCAGGTTTTCCATAATTAGAATCCATTATCAATAACTCTACCTAGAATCCATATCGAGTGGGGGAGCCTGTTACCATCCATCATTTGAACCCCATAATTGACTTCTTGTATTTTTATCCACCTTCTTATAAAGGTTAAAATGGTTCTCTTGATTCAGCAAAGTGTCTTGAAGAAGTTGATATTTTTTATTATCTCATGTCTCTTGATAATCTAAAGGTTAAGTTTATAGACTATTTATTTGAGGGACTTATCCAAGATTTGTGGGAAGTTATAATTACCTCTAGTATTTATGAAATAATTTATTAGGAATTCTTCAATTCATTCTTTCTTCAATAGCAGTCTCTTATGGAATTGAAGAAAGAGAATGTTTTTGAGTTCTTTATTTTCAGTCAAGATGATCTATTTGTTTTAAAGTATGATAATAATTTCTCACATTCGGTATGTTTCATACCTATACTTGTTGGTAATGAATTCAATATGGATGTATCTTTTAGAATATATTTTCACCTTGAAATTTTAACTTGCATGCCTAAAGAATGGTTGATCTCGTATCTAGAGATGCTTGAAAGGGCCCTTTAAGCTAAAGTATAGCTAAAAAATATGAATGGCTAAATTCTACATTCCCAATTAAGGAAGTTTATTATACTTAATAAAATAATAGTAATTTCATTTGTTTTAAGTGTAGATAACCTAGTCATTCTAAGAAGTTGTGTTCGAAATCTCAGATATTTTGTAAATGGTTTGTCCACTTGGGTCACCTTAAGAGGTTCTATAAGTTGTTAAGCCAAAAAAGGATGTTTTTTAGGAATATTAGATCCTTAATGTGTTGAATTATATGATTCATGATAATATGGATCCTTATATAGGCCACTAAGTGAATCTTTTCACGTTGTGGAGGAGCTTCCAATTTCCAACTTCTTGTTTCTAATGTCAGAGTGGAAACTATTTGAGTTTTACTTCTTATGGATTGTATATTATTAGAAAACTTTTGTTTTTGGATATTTGTGATGATATCTTGTGAAAATTATTTTGAATAATTTTTTAATTGGTGATGTAATAGTGGTTTACTTCTCTTGACACCTTGTTTGTTGTTCTTTGGTGTTCCTCATGTTTTGACTTGATGGTTAGAGATCAATTTTGATGTGTTGGATGATCTCCCATGTGAAAGTGTATTTCCCAATTTTTCATAGGAATTTATGTTTAAAATATTTCTATTTAGACTTGGATAGACCTTTTTAATGTAAAAAAGGTGACTAGGGTGAGTTTATTTTGATATTCCAAGCCCATGGTGGTGCTGGAATTTAATTTCATGAGATCATCGAGGTATGAGTCTCAATTTGAAGAATCTAGGTTACCATGAAATAATTACCCAGGGTCGAAATAATTATAATTTATTTACCTTACTTTTGGATGTTTGATATTTCATATTTCTCCTTATATAATAGTTGAAGTATCTCTTCTTTGGGTCTAAGGAAAATTATTTTCTTCAGTTACACTATTTTGGTGAGTCTTTAAATAGTGGAGTGACCGATGCTAGGTCACCTATCTCTAGTTTGGAGATGGTTGATGATCTTGGTGCATTTATATTAGTGCTTTGCGTGTTGTTAACCTTTGGGTGAGTCTCACTTATGGACCAGGGATCATTTACTTCACAATATAAGTGAGGGAGTTCTTGTTGTGTCCTTATGTTCTATCTTTCATACTGGAAGCTTTCTAGAGACAGAAAGTCCTATGGTAGGGAGGTTATAAAATCACAGTACTTATTTTTATGTTTTCTTGACCCATTGATTTGATTACCCAATATTTATATCTCTTTTAGGGTTGTATTTTGTATTTTACCAAACCCTTTTGGAAGGATTATGGTCCTTTACGTGGTTTGTGCATGGTTAAACAACATGTATAACCTGGGTTGCATGCTTTGTGCAAAGTTTTCCCATATTCAAACAAATTTTACAAACTTTTTTCTGGTTTTTTCATGGTTTTTTTATGTTTTAAACAAATTTTTCAAGCTTTTTTGTGGTTTTCAAATGGTTTTTTCATGGTTTAAACAATATTTTCAACCTATTTCAAGGTTTGTGCATGGTCTATACTAACCATGTGACTTTTCCTAGAAAACCATGTATACGATATATAAAGTTAAAAAAATTGTAATTAAAATTCTCAAACCCCCTAATTAACCCTAAAATCCTACCACTCAATCATAATCTGATCCTTAGGGTTTTTTGAGCCCTATAGAGCTATTTTTTCTCCCAAAACATCATCTCTTGATGGATCTAAGCACTAATAGAAGCAGGGATATTTTCTTTTGGTGATTTCTTTTCTTCTTAATTATGTATCTCCCTTCTCCTCTTGATTCCTTTTTCCTAAAGGATGTAAAATCCTTGAGTTTTGTTTGATCTTGATTGATTCGTGTGTAATTTTAGATATATTATATCTTCTCTCTTATTTCAAGATCTATCTTCTTAGATATAGGGATTGTCATCGAAGGTGAAAAATTTTGGATTCATTGTGGTTGGATTCCTTATTTTCCAAGTAGGTGTTTCTATGCCTTTCCTTTTTTTTTGATTCATTGTTTCTTGATAAATTCATGGATGTGTTCTTATTTATTTCTAACATATGTTCTATGTTTTTTTCATTTAATTCCACATAAATTATTTTTTGACCAATTTCTCTTTTAATTGAACATGGTATGATTCAAGGGATTTGATCATGATCTCTCTCAGTATTTCATGAATTGTTTAAATTCCATTTTTTTTTTGCTTTTGTTTTAAAATAACTTTTAAAGTGTTTTTTTGTGAAATTGAGGGCTTTGGCCTGGGTTTTTATTTGTTAAATGGATGTTTCCCTAGTTTTTGATTTAATAAATTAACTTACTTGATTTTAATTAGATAAATTGAAGTATTTTATTTTTTCTAAAAGTTTAAAATAATTTAATTTATTAAATTACCAAGAACCCCCTTCCAATGTTTTTACCCTTGTTTTGGAATTGGTTTTCTTGGTTTATTTGAAATAAATGATTTGTCTTTATGGAAAGAGATTGTAATCCCATGTTTTGAAATGTATTAAATCCTTTTAAAATTGTAATAATTCCTTTAAATGATTTAGGTATTATTTTAAATAAATAATTTTTTTAAAGGCTTGTTTGGAATTTTTATGATGAATTGTTAAAGGAATTGGGTATTATTACCCTTTTTAATATTGAATTGTATAAAAGGTTTTGAATTAAAATTGGATAAATTGTTAAATTTTATGGAATTTATTTGAAATTAAATTATGGAATTTAATTTTTAGAAATTGATTTCAAAGTTTTATTTGATAAAAATTTATTAAATTAGTTTTGGAAGAAACATTTGGTTTTTATCTTGGAAAAAAGGAATGTTTTGATTTAAAAACAATGTTATAGTTTCTAATTGAAAATTTTTCATATTTGAAATGGTGGATGGGATGAATTGCATTTTGTTAAATTAATTTCCTATTATTGATTTTTTAATATAGCACGTAAAATCCTTAGGTATTTAGTGTGTTAATTAGAAATCACTCTATGATTCTACAACATTATAAAATAATAATACAGCATGTGACATCCCTGATAAGATGGTGATGAATTTGCATTTGGTCATACCAAAGGGACGTGTCTATAAATGTATTGCTGTGTCACCTTGAGTGTGTGGAGTTATTTATCCTGGAACTATCATACCTTCTTAGGCATATGACCATGTGGCTCACTTTTTTGTATTTGAAATATATTCCATTGTTGTTGAGAACTATTTTACTTTCCTTGTCAGTTTATATAAACTACTTCTAATCATGACATCCATATACTTGATCTCAATACATGAAAGCATTGGTTGTCACCATTTGGTACCAAAGTTTCCTTGCTTGATTTATTTATTGTTATTACGCTCCTTGACTATATTGTATTTATTCTTATTTATCTTTACATATCATGTGAACATTATAATCTCTTCTTGATTATCTAAATTTATCTTGTGAAATAGTTTCCAAATATTTTCAAGAAAATGTTTAGTTTTTAAAATGTGAAATGGAATATTTTATAGGTTTAGTTTAATAAATGATTTTTAAAAGTATAAAACTATATTTCTAAACTAATACTCATACTCTCTCATTTTTACCCCTATTTTAGCATATTTTAATTTCATTATAAATTAATTGCATAGAATATTTGGTGGAATCCTATTGGGCTCTTTAGATCACACCCTACTTGTACCTTTTAGCTTTTTCAGCCCTTTATTATCTTATAATAGTTGTTTGTTCTCTTTCCTTACTTTGTGGGTTCGTGCTTGGGTGACCAAGGGTGGGTGAGTTGGGACATGGTGGGTGGTAGTGGACCACCAGAAGATGGGTTTTGGTTATTATGTTCTATTTTAAGTTTTCTTAGAGTATCCTTGTACTTGATATATATGTATAGATTGATATATATCTATTAATGTTTCTGCTTTATACTATTATGTTGTAATAATTTAGGGATAAATCATTCCCAATGGTTATTTGTTGATGCCCAAGTGCTTATTGCCAGCTCGTAGAGATCAGGAACACTCTTTGGTTTAGTGGTGAATTAGCTTGGTTACCGGTTTAGATGTTATTCTGGGTTAGTTCGTTATAGGCACATCCAAAGGATTTGTATTTTTTAGGATCTCACTGGGAAGTTGGTGCAAAAGAAAATAGCCCAAGGCTCTACCTAGAAAACTATCCAGTTGGGGACCAACCACTGGTTGTTCGAAGGGGCCTAGATGTGGTTTTAAGTGTGTTTGACCCTATATTTTCACCCTAAAATCTTTATTTGATACCCCCATCACTTTTATCAACCCTAATTCAACCATAATTAACCAAAGGGATCCTCTAAGGTGGATTTGGATCTCTTCCTCACATCTCCTCAATGCTTTAAGATTGGATTAATTTTGAAACCCCCATTTGGTAATTTTTTTGAGTTCTATACTAAAACTTCTCCTTCTCTTTAGATAAATCCTAGATCTAGGTTGTTATAGATATATCTATAGATTCCTATGTGATCTAATGGTGAATTAATTTATCATTGAATGATCAAATCCTGAATCCATTTATAATCTTTCTCTCTCTTGATCAAATATATATGCTTTGGTGATGATATTTCTCATTGGGTAAGTCTAATATAATTCAATCTATATTCATATTCTTATTCTTGGATCATGATTATAGAATCCCTTATGAGATGAATCAAGATTGGGTATGATTAATTCCTTATGTAGGTTTGATCTGGGTGAAAATTCTTGGAATTTGACATGGAGACTCTTAAAGAGGGAATAACTTACCATTTAGGGACATTGTATGAAATTGTATGGTATAGTTAATATATAGGTTCATGTATAGCTTGTGAGAAACTTACTTAATATGATTCAGACACGGGTTTATGTGTATCCCGTGAGACCCTTTCATGATATATTCACAAGTGGGTGTGGGTTTCATTGTGAGGCTTTGATTGATATTATATTCTTATTACTTTTTTGTATTATAGATTAGGTAAATATTAATGTATGGTTCCTATATAACAGTTTTGAGGTACCCGGTTGGTTTTATTTGACTAGTTGGACTCATAGAGGGGGAGTGTCTTCATTGTGATTAGAAGGTTCTAGTTTCACCTTCAAAGATAACTCATGGTTGTTTGAATTTCCCTAGATCATGATATTGGGTCGACATATGTGAATGTGGATTTCCCCAAAGTAGGATACTGGGTCAAACTGTGCTTATGTATCTTTCCCTAGAGCTTTAAAATTGGGTTGATATATAGACACCATGGCTTGACCTTGAAGGAGGGTATGAAATTTTTTCTTAAAGTTGGAATGTGGATATTAGATAGTTGGATGAATTTTTCAAGCCAATATGAGGAAAACTAGGAATGATCTAGGTCATGCAGTGATTACTTCTAACATACCTTCTATCTTGGTTCCAAAATAGGTATATGAATGGTTATTAACATCCTAGTTAGGGAAAGGTGCATCATCAATTGATTTTTTATTTATGAATTTACTTTATTTTAATGAAATAAACTTTGATATATGTTTCTCCTATGTTAAGGACACATTTGTGGTGTCTAATTGGTTTTATACTCACACTCTATATGGTCATCTTGATGTGCATGAAAATTTCATGGTCAGGGATCCAGGTAAGGGAAAGGGCCTTGCGTTGAGTAGCTAAAATGGTGGAGATTGGGGTACAGGGATTATGTTGAGATGGACTATGGACTATTTCTATAATTTCATTGGTTATTTTATTTTTTCTTCATTATTTTGTTGAACTACCACTTTGGGGGGTCTTTTGGTTTGTGTTGTATAACATTTATACCATTTTTTATAGTATGGTTTATTCATAATGCTATTGTTATATTAATTTAATATTTATCTACCAATTCCTTGTGTTTATGTGTTATTTTATATCTATATTGAGGGAATAGTCTCCCCATGTTCCAATTTAGGACCTCTCCACAAGTTGGAAACCTCTTTTATACATTGATACATGAATTTTATCTTGTGATACTCCCAAATAAACACAGTGATTTAGGTTTGGGTGTTTCAAGGTAGCATTAAAGTAGGTTTTATTTTTTTCTCTTCTTTTCCTTTCCTTTTTTTAGTAATATTAAAAAAATAAGATAGGTTATATGGAACTCAAGTAGGTGAATAATATTTTTCCTAGATAAATCATATATAACATACCTCTAATTTATAGGGAATGGGACTATTTTTATCATTTGTGCTCTTATAGAATCACGTTGATTATGAGTATGATTATTACAATGATTTTATAGTTTATGGGGTTTGGTTGTGTTCATGAATCATGAGTATGAATATAGTTTCACATTTCATATGTCTCTTTACTTTCCTTAAATAACAGTTCAATTAATTAAATTTCATTAGTAATCTATTTTTTGTGATTTTGTGATATATTTATGGTGACATTTAAATTATTTGAACCTTAGAGCACTATGTTTTATTATATGTATATGACTTTAACTAATGTTTACATGTGGAAGAATTGTATTGGACCCAAGGTGGTTATAATGGGGTTATACCTTTTAGATTTGGGAAGCCTATTAGAATGAGTCTTCCCATACTGATCTTTTGAGTGTGCTTGTAAACTGCTTGAGTAGTTATCTTGGTAAGTTATTATTTCATTTTCTAAGAATTAATTATGGAATTATAGATAATTATACCACATAGAACTCTTATGGGACCACCTAGGGAAGTGGTTCATGATGCTCCTACCATGGGAAATGCTCTTGTAGCACTCTCAAATATTCAAAATAATGTAGTTGTGTATTCTCTCATGGTCACCCCAAAAGTCTAGGTAGTAGAACCGCTTCAACCTATAGTCTCTTAGAAAGTTCTAGTTTAGGGCATATGAGTTCATAAGATAATGGTCTATTATACTTGGGACTTCTAACATCATCACCTCCTAGTCTTCTAGGTCACTTAAGTCCCCCAAGATGATAAGTATTGTATTGAAATCATAGATGGAATCTTAGATCCGGTGAAGACACTAGACTAATGGCTGGTGAAATTAGCTACATATATGATCCGAGGAATGAATAGGATACTATGGAGTGTCATGAAATAGGCTAGGATTCATGATTGTATGACTTTTCATACCTTTAATAACCTCTTATTTAAGGATTTTACGATGATACACAAAATTTGGATTGCTTCCAAGAGTTTATAAAGGTTTAGTAGTAAATATAACACCCTAAGAATTTAAAAATAGATTTAATATTGAATGCATGAAACACTTCCACCTTGTTATAACATATCCAGTAAATATAATTTTACCACATCTGTGATTTGAATTTCGAAAAACTGACATACACGGTTGTGTTCAGTAAGATATTTAGAGTTTGATAAGACAAACATAATTTTTTATGAATAGTAACATTCCCTTATGAATAGTAACATACCTCTATGAATTTTAATGAATAATAAATTTTCCAAAAAAATAAACTTAACCCGTCAATGTATAAATACAATATAGACATATTAAAAGTGAAAAAACAATCATAGTATAAGTATTAATATTTTTGCATGTCATAAATATTTTAATTACAATTTTATGATTAATTTAATAATTTAAAATGGAAATTTATTTTCATAAATTTTATTCATAAATTTTTCCTTTATTTTCATATGGTTATAATATAATTATGAGACCTTGATTAATTTCGCAATGTGTTATAAAATGAGTTATAGTTTTAAAGTTGTTTTTTGGAATAAATTATGATTTTATTTAAAAATTTAATGAAAATTATTTTTGAAAATTATTTTCAAAAAAATGAATTCAATTTTTTATCTATACACATCAAAAAATGGTTAGGGTAAATTTTTGGGATTTTTCTAAAATACTTGAATTTCTCATGAATAATAAAAATATAGTTTTGAGTTTTCAGTATGTTTAATGACATCATAATGATTTAATAATTAATATAAAATTCTGGATGACTTGTGTAAAGTAAGTTATCATTTGAGGTGTCCCAAGTGGCTAATACTATGGCCAAGCTCATGGTTTTGAAAAAACCACTAATAAGGTGTCCCTTTAAATTAATAAAAAACTCTCTCTCATTTACTATAAATACCCACTCATTCCTTTGTTTTCATTCATTCCAAACTCATAATCCTCAAAGATCTGGTATTTTTACCTCAATATTATTCCTCCCAAGGTTTTCTCAATTCCTTAGGGTCCCAACCTTCAAGTCATAGGAGTTACTCTACATGGTAAGATAATTCTCAACTTCTCTTTTCCATCCAAGTTCTCTTTTATGTAGTATGTATTTCAAGTTTTCATACCATGTTCTTATTTCCATATTATTCTATAAATATACTATTTATGAGTGTTTTATGAATGTATTACCCCTTCCCCCTCTCTTTTAATTGTTTTCTAAAACCATGTTGCATAGTCGTTATGCTGCAGAATTTTCATCTCCAAATCTCTCTCTTTTTCAAGCACTCTTATTATATTATTAACTTTTAATTTAAATTGTTTTATGATGGGATATTTAATTACATATCCCTATTACTTTCCATATTATGTATTAATTATTATATAACCCTTTATCTCATCAAAAAAAATTTATTAAATGTTAAGCGATGTCGTTAGGCTGCCAAATTTTTGTGAAGGATTTCTCAACTTTTCTTTTATTTCGAGTTCCTTTATTTTCTTTTTTCATATCCCCTCATACAAATTATATTATAATTCCAGTAACTTACATGAAATTTAATTTTATTATGCTAATGGAATATTTCATCATCATCTCTCTTTTCCCCTCCTCTTATACAAAAAATTAAAACATCGTACGAGATGTGTTAATTTATCAGATTCAAGGATGGTCGGTTCTCAATTTCTATTACCATATTCAATTCTAGTCATGAAACCATTATTATGGTTGAAACAGACTATAATATTATGTATTATTTATCATATATTGTTCTGTAATCTTTTTGTACACATGGTTTTTATTTATAAAGAAAAATGAGTTCGTTGTGTTCAAAAATGGCCAATTAACCCAAACAATTTTCATTAAATAATTTATATAATGATTCATCTTCACTACTAGTAACGAAATTAAATATACAACCATGTAACCTTCTAGATGTTAAATAATAATATATAACTTCAATTCTATATAACCATCCTCATTTTACATGATTCTCCGTTCATGTATATAAGTATACTGATGGTGAAGAAAACGCTCCCAAACAATAAAATTGAACCTCTTAAACTCATTGAGAAGGCCAAAATTGAACTTAATAAGGATATAATAAATCAATTAAATAAATAAAAGGTTCTATAAATATTAATTAATTAATTTAATTTGGTTATCCATGACACTAAGATAAATTGAAGAACACCATCGGACTTAAGGTAAGGGGTTTCTTCATCTCACTCCCATTTTTGTGAGATATATTGTATTCACTACTACTACTTGTATATGGTGTATGTATATTTCCCATTGATGTTTTATATCATGAATCTCTTTATTTTAATTATAATAAATTTATCATTGATGATTATTAATTTTTTGGCATGCGATTAAATTGATTACAAAGTTTTAAGTATTTTTTACCCAAACCTCCATTTTCATTCGGGTTGCTCTTATTCTCTACTCACCTCAATGATATTATTATTTATTCTTATGTACTGATCATAAATTATGTGTGAATTTTATATATGTGTACCAACCATAATTCTAATTTAATTTATGGGAATTTATATGTTTTAAAAGGATCTTTCAAAAAATTATTCCTGAAACACAAGCTCTATTCAAGGAACTTCTTGAATTCTTACCTATTTTTGAAGTTCACTCTATAAACTGTTTTAAGACGTATTTATATTTCAAAAATAAAACATTTTAAATTGAAAAATATATTTTGGTTAATTTCTTTTTTAAGAAATCAAACATTCCTATTAACTTTAAAATCTATTTAAGAACTCCTTGAACCGCACTAAATTAATCTATATCTAAAGCTTCGTTAAAAACTATTTTTAAATGATTTCACCTCAATAAGATTTTATTTAAACCTAAATTATAATTTCAATTACCTTCAATTTTATTTTCTGGGATATAGATGTTTACAATCTGATTTTATGAAAATTACAAATGATTATCCAAAAGAACTCTTCTTTCCAAAGTAAAAAAGAGGATTTTTCTCATCTCATAACTTTTATGCGATATATGCCTTGTTAACCACTTATTTATTGCTTGTGGTGTATGTATAAACAATTGTTATATCATATAAATATTCTCCTTATTATCATGATATTCTATGGGATTATGATTTGAATGTTTCATGGTGGTATGGGACACTTTGGAATGTTTAAGGATTATGTCCTCAAGGATTTTTCAATGGTATCATTTAAAAGTATCTTCACCTAGGTCCACATCCTTTGTTGAATATTTTAATTCATTGATTTTTATCTCCTATGATATCATATACCATATTTAATTGAATTTTTTATGATTAGTTTGACTGTGGATGTACTATCTTAAAATCATTCACCAATTTACTCTAAATAGTTAGTGTTTATTCATAATGTTCAAGGAAAGTTATTTACATTTCATATTTTAGTCTTAATATGAAAGTGTATGTTATTTATGTTTATACCCATTCATATGATGAATTTATTGGACTTAGTAAGTGTTGGGTGGGGCCAGCTATATCCCCCCGGTGCATTAGTAGGTCTCATGAGACAAACTAAGTCATGGTACGAGGCCTTGACAAAATGGTTATTTATGGTCCTGGAATGAGGCCTTGACAATATGGTAATAATGTCTGACATATTTATTTCCCTCATTGTAAAAATAATATTAATGGTTCATGTGGTTGTTTGACTAGTAGAATACCCATGATTATGTTTTATTATGGTATTATTTATTCATCTCTTATTCCTGCCATAATGTGTTCAAGTTTATTTTTAAAGGCATGTGTTTTAGTTATTCGTCATGCCTAATGTTTATTTTTATGTTATTTCCCTCTGTATTACCTAACCCTTAATGAGAATTTTAGATCACCCCTTTTATTTGTTTTTCTTTCAACAGGTTATGAAGAATAGACCTTTTATTTAGTTTTCAAGGTTGCAGTTTATTTGCTTTTGTTATGTATCATATTTTATTTCCTTCCAAATGTAAAATGGGTTCCATGTATTTATCTATTTTCTTAAAAACTACTAAACTAATAAGTTATTCAGGATTTGATTCCTTGTAATCATGTCATTGTATTAAAATAATTAACCATCTTTAGGCTTCTGGGGTTGGGGTGTTATAGTTGGTATCAGAGGAAGTTTAGTAGAAACTTAGAAACTAGATATTGAAAACTTAGATTAGTGAATAAAACAATAATAGAGACATTGGGGATAAGAATAAAAGGAAATACTAGAATATTGGTAAGGAATGGATTATGTGTTATATCATGAAAATACATCTCTGTCTCGATACAAACAAGTAGATGTTGTTCTGGCACAGATGTACCTAGGAGTAATAACTTCGACAAGGAGTTTAGAGCTTGACCTGGGGTATCCTGGTGCATGACAATGGGCCTTACTACACACCTGGTTTGACACTCTTGGGGGATATGATTAATATAATTCACATTTTATTTACCCACCTTTATGAAGGATTTATTCCCCCAAAGTATCCAAATAAAATAGTTCTAGGATTTATGATGCATAAATTTATACTACGTGTTATACCATATTTAGAGTTATAGAGAGTTCATAATTTTTTTTAACTAATATATAATATGTAATTTATTAGAAATGGAACCTAGAAGAAGGAATGATAACTTAACCAATTCACATGATGTAAAGAGTAAGAATTGTCATATCTATAATGGTTTTAAGACATCTTTTCAAATGAATATTGTCTCCCAAGTATCCTCAACATATGAGGAAATAATATCATGTGTTAACAAGGTATGTAAAGACTTCTCTAAGTCCTATGTATTTTAAGGGAAGAAATAGAATAAAAGGGTGGAAGAGAAATATGGGGATAATGGAAAGAAGGGAAAGAAGGGTTTTCCCACATGTGATAATTGTGGAAGGAAACACCTTTGTATATGCTTGAGAGGAAAAGGAGTTTTCTTCAAGTGTGTAGAAAAAGGATACCATGATCATAATTGAAAGAAAATAAAATAATTTTCCTATATTCAATTATTCAACTACAAGGATATGGGACACTACATGGGTCAATGTCCCAAGCGTCAAAGGAATATACACGAAATGATGATTTTGGATAATGATCAAGTTATGATGCTACTACAGATGAAGTAGAATGATTAATATGACTAGTCAAGAATCATGTCATTTAAATATTTCTTCAGTAATGTAATGGCTGTAAGAATTATGAGATATATAAGGATTGTACTGAAGTACTATTCCATTAAGGATTTGAGGTTGTATAGTGAATGGTATAAAGGAAAAGTGATTTTGAAGAAAGTTAAAAATTTTAGAAAAATACATGATTGAGGGAAATATAACCCTTAATATATATCTGATGTTGAGATAATGATGAAGAAATGATTAATTCGGATAATTACTGAATACCTTAGAACTGATTATTGAATTTTCGATAAGTGGTCTATGTTATCATCAATAAAATTTATAGCACTTTTTGATTTGACGAATATATCCATTACTTAAGGAATATAGAAGAATGGAGGTTTCCAATATGGGTTTTATGGTAATTAAAGTTATTACCATATTTCAAGAGGATACATGATAAAGTTATTCACATGATTATATTGTGAATTTTAGATCTTATTCTTGTTGATTAAGGGTTAATGATAATTTCATCATTTAAATTTATAGACCTTCATTATAATGTGATGAATCATTATATTTTTCAATTTTTAACCATTTACAAAATGGTTTAAGTTGATCATTTTATGGGGCTTTTAGAGTTTAATGTCACTGTGTGATGGTTTAATTATTCTTCCATGACCATGTTATCCAATTAGAATGTATTATTTTGTATTAATCGATGCATTTTCCCTTCATCTTATTAAGAGGATATTTTAACCATATTCTTAATGTGGGTTTCCCACAAGGGAATTTTCAAGTATCAACCATTAACCTTAGAAGTTCAATTTCAAATTTCGAGGAAGAAATTTTTGTAAGGAGGGAATAATGTAACACTTGAATACTCTAAAAATAGATTTAATATTGAATACATGAAACATTGAGTCTCAAAAAAACACCACCTTGTTATAACCTATTCATTAAATATAATTTTGCCACTTCTGTAATTTGAATTTCGAAAAACCAACAAACACAGTTGCATTTAGTAAAATATTTAGAGTCTGATAAGACAAAATTAATTTTTAGTGAATAGTACCATAACCTTATGAATAGTAACATACCTTTATAAATAGTAATGAATATTAAATTGGACAAAAAAATATAAACTTCACCCATGAATGTATATATACAATATAGCCATCTTAAAAGTAAAAAAACAATTATAGTATAAGTATTGGTATTTTTGAATGTCATAAATATTTTAATTACAATTTTATGATTAATTTAATAATTTAAAATGGAAATTTATTTAAATAAAATGTATTTATAAATTTTTACTTTTTTTTATGGTTATAAGATAATTTTATGGGACCTTGATTAATCTTGCAATGTGTTATAAAATGAGTTATATTTTTAAACTTGTTTTTTTGGAATAAATGTTGACTTTATTTAAAAATTAAATTAAAAATATTTAGAAAACTATTTCCAAAAAATAGATTTCATTTTTTAATTCTACACATCGAAAAAAATTTATGGTGAATTTTTGGGATTTTTCTAAAATACTTGAATTTCTCATGAAAATTAAAAATACAGTTTGGAGTTTTCGATATGTTTAATGACATTATAATAATTTAATAATTAATATAAAATTATGGTATAATTTTTTACATTAAAATATGATGTGAGGTGTCCCAAGTGGATAATACTATGGGCAGGCCCATGGTTTTGCAAAAACCACTAATGAGGTGTCCCGTTAAATTAATAAAAAAAACTCCCTCTCATTTACTATAAATACCCAGTCATTCATTCATTTTATTTCATTTAAAACTCATAATACTTTAAGATATGGTATTTTTACCTCCCTATTAGTCATAAAAAGGTGTCCTCAATCCCCCAAGGTCCCAACCTTCAAGTCATGGGAGTTACTCTACAAGGTAAGAGAATTATCAACTTCTCTTTTCCATCCAAGCTCTCTTTTATGTGGTATGTATCTCAATTTTTCATACCATGTTCTTATTTCCATATTATTGTGTCCCTATACTATTTTATTAGTCTTTTATGAATTTATGACCCATGTCCCATTTTTTTAAGGTTTTCTAAAACCATGTTTCATTGCCGTTATATTGTAGAATTTTCATCTCAAAATCTCTCTCTTTTTCAAGCACTCTTATTATGTTATTATCATTTAATTTAAATTGGTTTATGTTGTGATATGTTATTACATATCCTAATTAATGTACATATTATTTATTAATCCTTATTTACTCCTTTTATCTCATCAAAATATTTTATTAAATATTAAGCGACGTCGTCAGGCTTCCGAATTTTTGTGAGGGATTTTTCAACTTTTCTTTTATTTCAAGTTCCTTTATTTTCTTTTTTCATATATCCTCATAAAAATTCTATGATAATTTCCATACCTTATATTAAATATAATTTTATTATTCTAATGGAATATTTCATCATCATCTCCCTTTTCTCCTCCTCTTATACTAAAAATGAAAACATTGTATGAGATGTGTTAATTTATCACATTCAAGGACGATGGGTTCTCAATTTCTATTAATGTAATTAATTCTATCAATGAAACAATTATTATGGTTTAACCATAATATAATATATGTATTATGTCTCATATATGGTTCTATAAACTTTTTGTACATATGGTTTTTATTTATAAAGCAAAATGAGTTCGTTGTGTTCAAAAACGACCAATTAACCCAAACAGTTTTCATTAAATAATTTATATAATGATTCATATTCACTAAAAGTAACCAAATTAAATTTCAAACCATTTAACCTTATATATGTTCACTAATAACATATAACTTCTATTCTGTATAACCATCTTCATTTTACATGATTCTCCATTCATTTATATTAGTATACCGATCATGAAGAAAATGCTCCCAAATAATAAAATTGAACCTCTTAAACCCATCAAGAAGTCCATGAATGAACTTAATAATGCTATAATAAATCAATTAAATAAGTAATAGGTTCTAGAAATATTAATTAGTGAATTTAATTTGGTAATACATGACACTAAGATCAAGTGAATAACACCATTGGACTTAAGGTAAGGGGTTTATTCATCTCACTTCCATTTTTGTGAGATATTCTATATTCACTACTACTACTTGTGTATGGTGTATGTATACTTCATATTAATGTTTCATATAATGAATCTCATTATTTTAATGATAATAAATTTATCATTTATGGTTATTGATTTTTTGGCATACAATTCAATCGATTTTAAAGTTTTAAGTATTTTCTACCTGAACCACCATTTTCATTTGGGTTGCTCTTATTCTCTACTCACCTCAATGATATTATTATTTATTATTATGTACTCATCATAAATTATGTTTGAATTTTATATATGTTTAAAAAAATTAATCCAAATTTCATTTATGGTAAGTTATATGTTTTAAAAGTATCTTTCAGAAAATCCTTCCTGAAACACAAGCTCAATTCAAGGAACTTCTCAAATTCTTACCTATTTTTGAAGTTCACTATATAATCTTTTTTAAGACGTATTTATCTTCCAAAAATAAAAAATTTTAAATTGAAAAATATATTTTGGTTAATTTATTTTTTAAGAAAGCAAATATTCCTTTTCACTTTAAAATTTCTTTAAGAACTTCTTAAACCGCACTAAATTGTTCTATATCTAAAGCTTTGTTAAAAACTCTTTTTAAATGATTTAAATTCAATAATATTTTATTTAAACCTAAAATATAATTTCAATGACCTTAAATTTTATTTTCTGGGATATACATGTTTACAATCTGATTTCATGAAAATTACAAATGATTATCCAAAAGAACTCTTCTTTCTAAAGTAAAAAAAGGATTTTTCTCATCTCATAACTTTTATGCGATATATGCCTTATTCACCACTTATTTTATTCTTGTGGTGTATATATTTAATTTTGGTATATCATATCAAGAGTCTCCTTATTCTCATGATATTATAAGGTATTATGATTTGAATGATTCAAGGTGGTGTGGGGTACTTTGGAATGTTTAATGATTATTTCCTCAAGGATTTTTCAATGGTCTAATTTAAAAGTATCTTCATCTATGCCAACGTCCTTTGTTGAATATTATAATTTATTGAGTTTTATCTACAATGATATCATATACCATATTTAATTGAATGGTTTATTATTATTTTGGTTGTGGATGTACTATCTTAAAACCATTCACCAATTTACTCTGAATGGTTAGTATTTATGCTTAATGTTCGGGGAAAGTTATTTACATTTCATATGTTAGTTTAAATATGAAAGTGTATTATGTTATGTTTATACTCATTTATATGAAGAATAAATTGGAATTATTAAGTGTCTTTGGGGGCCTACTATAACCCCTTGGTGCATCAGTTGGTCTCATGAGACAAACTAGGTCACGGCACGAGACCTTGAAAAAATGGTTATTTATGGTCTTGGCACAAGGCCTTGACAGTATGGTTATGATGTCCAGAATATTCATTTCCCTCATTATGAAAATATTATTGATGGTTCATGTGGTTATTCTACTAGTATAATACCCATGATTATGTTTTATTATGGCATTATTTATTCAACTCTTATTCCTATCATAATGTGTTCAAGTTTATTTTTAAAGGCATGTGTTTTAGTTATTCACCATGCCTAATGTTTATGTTTATGTTATTTTCTACTGTATTTTATAACCCTTACTGAGCATTTTATCTCACCCATTTCATTTATTTTTCCTTCCCCAGGTTATGAAGAAGATACCATTTATTAAGTTTTCAATGATGCATCTTATTAGCTTTTGTTATGTATCATATTTTCTTTCATTCCAAATGTAAAATAGGTTCCATGTATTTATCTAGTTTATTTAAGACTACTAAACCAATCAGACCTTTTTTATTTTATTCCATTCAATAATTCCAATTTATTAAAATAATGCACTGGATCTAGGCTTCTGGGGTTTGGGCGTTATAGTGAATGATGACAGTGACTATTTATTTTTCTCATTTTATATAGTTAATTTATTTTTCTCCCATTTTTTTTGGGAATGAGGCATATATGGCCCAGAATTTCTAGAATATCTTTTTACTAGAGATAAGGTTCTATGTTAGAAACTTTGATCTTACAACATATCTATAAGTTCTTCAAAAGGACCTTACTATTAAGAAGGGTTGGATGAGGATAAATCAAAAGGTTTTATTCTTGTCAATAATGAACTAATGAGTGGGATTACTAATATATTTATGGGGTTTTATTCTATTAATAGTGATATTAAGGAATAAGATATATTATAGAGTGTAATAAGGTATTCATATCATAACATAGGTGATTCACGCTCAAATTTACCCAAGTGATGAAGGTATAACGGTCCTTGTAGTTTAGCTTGGGTTATTGAATCCTCAGAGACCTAAGAAGAAACCTATAGACACGTATATTCTATGGACTATTTTTTGCTATGAAGTGGACAACTTGGGTTGATTTTATATGGGTTTAAAGGATAACTAAAATATTTAAGTGAATTCAATTTAAAAGAGTGAGTTGATCCTAGGTTATCACTTGGGGTGGATTGGACGTATTTCCTTTTCAAAGATTTCAATTTCTTATATTTGAGATGGGTTCATTTAAGAAGATAAAACATCATCATCACTTACTGGTTTAATTCCTACACCCTTTAAAACTAATCACCTATACACTTGAAGGATCAAGGTTGTTATCACTTCAAGGTAAAGGTCCATATTAGCACATGAAGTGTGTGGCCTTAAATTCAACAAGGACAATGGAGTTTAAAAATCATCAAAAAACATATCAATTAAAGAAGTGATTATACATTAATGGGGTGATAAATAACATCCAATCCAGCCCCTTTCTACTCCCTTGGATCAACCCATAAGTGGGTTATCCCTCCATTGATGCTATGGTTTCAATGGAAGCGGGAAGTAGACTCATGAGGGAGGAATTGAAGAAGTAAATAAAACAATAAAAGGAAAATGATCACTCCACCGTTGTGTGAATAATTTCACAAGGTTTAGTGTGAATAAATTCACACCTTGAACCAAAGGTATCAAATTGATATGAATAACAATATAATAATAGAAAAAGAATAGATTTTATTAAGAAAATAAAGTGAATTGAACAACTTACATGTGAAAGACAAACTTATGACAACAAAATCGCAGCATAACATTACAATTGAACAAAGCCCCAAAGATGAAAAACTCCTCCACCAAAACTGCCTTAAATAGGCATTTTGGGAGCCTTGGGTCGAGCCTACAACAGTATAAAGCATCCCACTTGATTATGGTAGGCCTAGGGTGGTGGAAAGCTTATAGAACTTGGACTTTTCCACATTTGACCCGAGGTGGCAGCTATCTTTCATCTACCGAATAGACGCGCATGGAAGACCTTATAGATGACCAAATCAGAGTGGTCCATATTATAAGAAAATTGATACCTATATTTCTCCTAACCTCCTGTAAAATTTGGTCCCATTTGGAGTTGTATATTATGATATATGATTAGATTAGTGGGCTGTTTTTCTGGGCCGCAGAATCTGGCCCAGAATTTTATCTCTAACGTGGGCTGCCTAAATGACCACAATGGAGGCCAAATTAGCACTAGATCATGAAGAATGATTTGTTCCTATATATATATTTTATATCCTTACACAAAAAATTTTCTTCATTGGGTTTGTAATGTAGGTCCCACATTCTCATCAGTGGGATGGTGTCCAATCTGACTTCTTCAGAATTGTTTCCTTTCATCACAAAATATCCCCATCTTATTCCATGAATTATCCATTGATCACTGAATCAAAAATGTTTATATTGTATTGTAGATAAATTTCCCAAAATATCAAAATAAAATATGTATAATTATATTCCTTAAAATCATATGAATAATTTGGTACTTTAAATGATGTTCAAAAATATACCACATAATAGTGCATTTTAAGTAAGAATTTCAATCATAATGTGAAATGATGTTCAAAGTGTAAAATGCACTAAAATGGTGATTATGAATAATAAATCACATGAATATTATATATATTAAAAATTAATATTATCCTCATTTAGTGGCTAATCACACCCCCCAACTTGAGTTTTGCTAGTCCCGAGCAAAATATATCTCAAAAATATGAAATTCGAATTCCCTTTTCCAAAAAACATTTTAATACAAAATGATCACCAAAACCCTTATACCAAAAAATCATGAAACCCATCAAAATATTTTAATACAAGATTTTTTCATAAGCAGATCCCAATCCCAAGCTCATTCCTTTGTTCAAATTCATTGTCATCTTTCATCCAATATCAATTAAGTATGAGGGTGTGTTGTGCATCACAATAGACATGGGGGTCCATATTTATTCAAGGGGGAAATGACAGAAGCTCTAGGTGGAATCACATTTCAATAATAAGATGATTATTCAATTTTTTTTATTGTATTGTTTTTTCAATTTTGTCATGGTAATTGAAATTGCACTCAAAAGAGTCAACCCGTGTAGCGAGACTTTGCCGATGACTCCCGGGCTCAAAGACTTTAGGGAACCAAGTGAATCCCACATAATCGGGAATCATCTCGAGTTAACTCAGTCAAAAACAAATTCAAATTACCAAAAATAGATATAAAATTACTAACTATGGTCCAGACAACTATGGAGTCACGATCCCCAAGTGTTGAAAGCCACGCATTAGGTCATTTCATTGCTCTACGCACAAATTTATTATTATTATTTTAATTTTTTTTATTGAATACTCATATTAAAAATAAAATTATCACTAAACCTATGCTATTTATTTTTGGGACCCCATGAACTCAAAATAATACCCCACTATCCAAAAGACGTTCATTATGATCTTTTTTTTATTTGGATGAAAATATAAATGATGAAATATCACATTGGATAGCCACACTTTCCAAAATCTATGCTCATGAAATTATACAAGGATTAAAATCATAATCAGGGAATGATAAAATATTTGATATTTAGTTTTAAAGTGTGCAATGTGTATTACCTTGTTCAAAGTTAAAGGAATTTTTCCTTCCATTTACACTTTTTTTTCAAATCATTCATTTTTTTTACACAAAAGCATTTTTTATTTTATCTCCCCCCAACTTAAAATAACAGTGTCCCCATTGTTTAAGGAAAAGAAAATTTAGAAGGGGGTAGAGGTAGAGAATGAAAGTTCAAAAAGGAAATTAAAAATGAGGATCATGGAATAAAGTCACCTGGTGGTTGAAGTTGAAATTCTTTTTTTTCCATTTTAATCCTTTGATATCCATGTCACTTACAGAGTTCCCTAGTAGAAAAAGGAAAAACAAAACAAAAAAAACAAAAAAAACAATATATATATATATATTTATATAATAAATAAAGTAAAATATAAGTATATATATAAAAATTATAGAATAATGAAGCACAAGAAATCATAGGTCAGTGGTAAGCACGCGCCCCTGTCTCCCTTTGGTCCCAGGTTCGAATCCCTACGGCTTCTCCGGTTGTGACGGGGTTTGACCCACGACCCACGACGTGTCCCTTTTTATTATTATTATTATATTTTTATTTATTAATTTTTTGTATTTTTATTTTAACCTAAAAACATTAAAATAAAACAAACTGATGATACGTTGTCTTCTTTTTAAATTTCTGGGTAAGGCATTACTCAAGGATCACACCACGTGACACAGATGAATATGGTGTTCCCCTTTCGTACTCATCCATACTCATAATAGAAGAACATGTCAACAATATATTTTTTTTAAATATAAAAATGATTAATTAAAATATAAATTTTATTAAAATAACAAAATGATAGGAAACTTGAAAACCATGGGTTTCCTCCCATGCAGAACTTTGTTTAATGTCGTTATCTTGACATGGATCCTAAATGTATCAATTTTTTTATGGTTCATAGATTGGATCAATTAACTCAATATATATTTTTGTTTTATTGAATGATTCAATGAATGGTTTTAACCTTTGACCATTGACCTTGAAAATGTAACCACTTCTGGGATCTTGAATCTCTACTGCCTCATGGGAGTACACATGATTCACTATGAAAGGACCTGACCATCTAGACCTTAACTTTCCCAGGTGTAAATGAAGTTTTGACCTATACAAGAGCACAGGTTTTCCCAGTTCAAAATGTTTGACCTTGGTATTTCTAGATTGGTAGGCTTGAACTCTAGATTTATTGATCCTTGAATTTTCATAAGCCTCCATCTTTAGTTCCTCCAGTTCATTGAGATCTAATTTCTTTTTCATTCTGGCCAATGAGAGGTCATAATCCATTTTCTTAATTGCCCAAAAGTCCTTATGCTCAATTTCAATAGGTAAATGACATGCTTTTCCATAAACCAACCTATATTGTGACATTCCTAGGATGGTTTTGAATGTTGTACGATATGCCCAAAGAGCATCCAAGAGTTTCTCGGACCAATCTTTCCTAAAGGGATTTAAAGTTTTCTCAAGAATTTGTTTGATTTCACGATTGGATAACTCAGCTTGACCATTGGTCTGTGGGTGGTAAGCAGTGGACACTTTATGAGAAATTTCATATTTTTCCATGAGTGATGAGAATGGATGATTGCAAAAATGAGTTCCATGATCACTAATGATAGCACTAGGAATTCCAAATCTAGAGAAGATGTTTTCCTTGAGAAATCTAATCACAGTTTGATGATCATTGGATTTTGTAGGAATGGACTCAACCCATTTAGAGACATAATCGATAGCTAAGAGAATGTAAATATATCCCCTAGAGTTTGGGAAGGTACCCATGAAATCAATTCCCCAACAGTCAAAGATTTCAACCACTAAGATGGGAGTGAGTGGCATTTGATTCCTTTTTGTGATGGACCCTACTTGTTGACACCTAGGACAGCTTTGACAAAATTTGTATGAGTCCCTTGAGAGGGTGGGCCAGAAGAGACCACATTGAAGAATCTTAGCATATTTTTTCTTAGAGGAAATGTGACCTCCACATGCCTCACTATGACAGAATTTAAGGATGGAATCTTGTTCAGATTCTTGAACACACCTCCTAATGACTTGGTCAGGGCAGAACTTATAGCGGTATGGATCATCAAACACATAGTTTCTAACATCAGAAAGTAATTTAGTTCAAGCCTGAGTCCCTAAGAATTTTAGAATGACTCCTGTAACTAAGAAATTGGCTATGTCGGCATACCAAGGGCAGTCACTCACAGAGTATAGGTGTTCATCAGGAAATGAATCAGACACAGAAAGGTGATTTAAGTTGTCTTTAAATTCCATCCTAGAGATGTGATCAGCTACAACATTTTCAACACCATTTTTATCCTTGATTTTGAGGTCAAATTCTTGTAAGAGGAGGACCCACCTAATCAGTCTAGCCTTAGCATCTTATTTTTGGAAGAGGTATTTTAGTGCAGAATGGTCAGTGAACACAGTGATGGGGGATCCTAAGATGTAGGACCTAAAATTATCTAAGGAAAACACAATAGAAAGTAACTCCTTTTCAGTGGTGGTGTAGTTGATTTGGGCATCATTTAAGGATTTGCTTTCATAAGCAATGACATAAAGAGTTTTATCACAATGTTGTCCTAACACAGCTCCTACAGAAAAGTCACTGGCATCGCACATAAGTTTGAAAGGAAGGCTCCAATTTGGAGATTTCATGATGGGGGAGAAAGTTGAGAGAGGATTTGAGGGTTGAGAAGGAACCCTCACATATTTCTATCCAAAAAAATGGAGCATCCTTTACTAGGAGAGCATAAAGGGGATGGGAGATTGAACTAAAGTCCTTGATGAATCTTCTATAGAAACCAGCATGTCCTAAGAAAGACCTCACTTCCTTGACAGTTTTGGGTGATGGAAGGTGACGAATGATGTCAACCTTGGATTTATCAACTTCAATACCCCTACCTGAGACCAGATGGCCTAGAACTAGTCCCTCTTTAACCATGAAGTGGAATTTTTCCTAGGTTAGGACCAGATTTTTTTCTCCACATCTTGACAAGACTCTCTCCACATTCTTCATACATCCCTCAAATGTATCCCCAAACATAGAGAATTCATCAATGAAGACCTCTGGAAAATCCCCTACCATGTCTGAGAATATTCCCATCATGCACCGCTGGAAGGTTCCAAGGGCATTGCATAAACCAAAGGGCATGGGTTTGAAGGAAAATGTGTTTAATGGACAGGTAAATGTAGTCTTCCCTTGATCCTCTAGGGAGACCTCAATTTGAGAAGGTTGGTTTATCCCGAGGGGATATTTTTGAGGTGGGGTGGTTTGATGAAAATGGATCGGTGGTTGTTGGTATTGGATAGGTTGGGTTTGGAACTGGTTATGGTTTTGGTAGTTCTGATGGGGTTAAGGATTTTGTCCCTATGGTTGGCTAGGTTGTTGGTTATCTTTCCATTGGAATCTTGGGTGGTAATTATACCTTGAGTTGAAGTTGTTTTGGTATTGAGGCTTTTGAAAGTTCAAATAGTTTACTTCCACTGAGGGTCCTCCTAAAAGAACATCCTTGATGGATGGAATGGTTGAGCAGTTGTCTATCTTATGGTCATGTTTGTCTCAAATTGTTCAAACAAGGTCTATAGTTTGGATTTCATGGACTTTCCTAAGGTCTATTTCTTCAACCTTCATAGAGAGTGTTGTGAGTTTTTCCCTAAGGCTTTCCTCTTCTCTAAGTGTATGAATTCCAGTAGTTCTTTGTGGATTTTCAGAATAAGGTGAATTACCCCATGTTTGGTTTTGTTTAGAAAGGCTTTCTAGATACTCGTAAGCATCATTTGGGGATTTGTTTTTAAAGGTTCCATTACACATCATGTCAATGAATTGTTTGTTCCTCGAACCCAACCCTTGATAGGAAATTATCACTTGTTCAGGAATAGAAAAACCATGGTGTGGAACCATGTTTAGAGTGTCTTTGAACCTCTCCCATGTTTCATAGAATGAATCTCCCTCTTTTTCAAAAAAAAATTGGATACTCTTTTTAAGTGCAATTGTTTTGTGGTGTGGAAAGTATTTTTTGTAGAATTGTATTTGTAGTTGGTCCCAAGAGTTGATGGATGATGGTCTCAAATTGTTTAGCCAATTTTTAGATTGATCCTTTAAATAAAAAGGAAATAGCCCCATCTTAGCTGATTCTAGTTGATGTGGGGGACACATGGTTTCTACAATGTCATTCAATTCCTTAATGTGAAGGTAGGGAATCTCGGACTCCATTACATGGAATGTGGGAAGGTGGTTTAGGACATGGGGTTTAAAGATGTAGTTGGAATCTCCTAGGTAATTGTGTCTAATGCATGAGGGGGCATTGGTCCATGAAGGTGTGAGTTAGTCATTCATGGTTTGATCAATTTCATTCCCCAATTTTGGGGCTGCCTCATTTGGGTTTCCATTTTGGTTCTCACACGGGTTTATGAGTTGGTTTATTTGAAGACCATCCATTGAAATGGGCTCAATTTTTGAATTGGGGGTGTTAGGAAGATTATGATCTAATGTAAAGAGTTCCCTTGGTGTACTTGACTCCCCAAACCCAGGACTATTCACCCTAACTAGATGGTTTGATTGATCGAGAGTGTAGGCGGACATGTGCCAAAATAAAAAAAATGAGAAAGGGAAAAGATAAGAGAATTTGGATGAGAAAAGAAGAAATGGGGGAGAATAGAATGGGTGTTTAGATGAATTACTTGGGTCCCCGTAACTGGTGCCAAAAGTTGATTCACGCTCAAATTTACCCAAGAGATGAAGGTAGAATGGTCCTTATAGTTTAGCTTGGGTTATCGAATCCTTAGAGACCTAAGAAGAAACCTATAGACACGTACATTCTATGGACTATTTTTGGATATGAAGTGGCCAACTTGGGTTGATTTTATATGGGTTTAAAATATAACTAAAAGATTTAAGTGAATTCAATTTAAAAGAGTGATTTGATCCTAGGTTATCACTTGGGGTGGATTGGACGTATTTCCTTTTCAAAGATTTCATTTTCTTATATTTGAGATGGGTTTATTTAAGAAGATAAAAAATCATCATCACTTACGGGTTTAATTCCTACACAATTTAAAACTAATCACCTATACACTTGAAGGATCAAATTTTTGAGCACTTCACGGTAAAGGTTTGTATTAGCACATGAAGTGTGTGGCCTTAAATTCAACAAGGACGATGGAGTTTAAAAATCATCAAATAAAAAACTCAATTAAAGAAGTGATTATACATTAATGGGGTGATAAATAATATCCAACCCATCCCCTTGATACTCCCTTGGATCAACCCATAAGTGGGTTATCCCTCTATTGATGCTATGGTTTCAAAGGAAGCGGGAAGTAGACTCATGAGGGAGGAATTGAAGAAGTAAAGAAAACAATAAAAAGAAAATAATCACTCCACTGTTGTGTGAATAATTTCACAAGGTTTAGTGTGAATAAATTCACACCTTGAACCAAAGGTATCAAAGTGATATTAAGAACAATAGAATAAGAGAAAAAGAAGATATTTTATTAAGAAACTAAAGTGAATTGAACAACTAACATGTGAAAGACAAACTTGGGACAACAAAATCATAGCATAACATTACAATTGAACAAAGAACCAAAGATGAAAAACTCCTCCACCACCACTACCTTAAATAAGAATTTTGGGAGCCTTGGTTCGATCCTCCAATATTACAAAGAATCCCACTTGATTATGGTAGGCCTAGGGTGGTGGAAAGCTTGTGTAACTTGGACTTTTCAACATTTGACCCGAGGTGGAATCCATCTTTCATATATCGAACAGACGCACTTGGAAGACCTTCTAGATGGCCGAATAAGAGTGGTCAATACTATAAGAAAATGGATCCTCGGATGTCTCCTAACCTCCGGTAAAATGTGGGCCCATTTGGAGTTGTATATTCTGAGATATGATTAGATTAGTGGGCTGTTTTTCTAGCCCGCAGAATCTGGCCCAGAATTTTATCTCTAACTTGGGCCGCCTAAATGACCATAATGGAGGCCGAATTAGCACTGGATCTTGAAGAATTATTCGTTTCTCTATATCTTTTATAGACTTCCACCAAATTTGGTATTCATTGGGTTTGTAATGTGGGTCCCCCATTCTCATCAGTGGGTTGGTGTCCAATCTGACTTCTTCAGAATTGTTTCCTTTCATCACAAAATATCCCCATCTTCTTCCATGAATTCTCCATTGATCCCTGAATCAAAAATGTTCATATAGAAGTGTAGATCAATTTCCAAAAATATAAAATTAAAATATTTATAATTATATTCCTTAAAATCATATGAATCATTGGGTACTTTAAATGATGTTCAAAAATGTACCATATAATAGTGCATTTTAAGTAAGAATCACAATCATAATGTGAAATGATGTTCAAAGTGTAAAATGCACTAAAATGGTGATTATGAATAATAAATCACATGAATATTATATATATTAACAATGAATATTATCCTCATTTATTGGATAATCAATAGGTTCCTTAGCTCCCTCTGTGGATTAGGATTCTATCAGTTGTTATAAGTTTAAATAAAAATGGAATAATCTCAATTTTTGTTCCAATACTCTTTTAAATTTCCATAAATTAAGCAATATGGACCACATATATCACTTATTTTAAATGTAATTATGGTTTTGATCCAAAATTTTAGGCCATCTAGTAAACAAAGGGCCTCATATATAAGTGTAGACTCCATAGAATTCAGTGACTCGTGAGAGTTGTGGGCCTATAGGAAAAGTTTGTGGATATTTTGAAGAAAAGGTTTATACAATGGAATATCTATATAATCAAGGGGAGTGATCTTATATTATTTGAGTTATATTTTTAATTGAATCTATACTTTATTCTACATTATTTAATATAGGATATTCACATTCCTTCATTTTTTCCCAAGTTATTTTTGGGTTAAAATTTCAAATTAAGGTCTCTTTAGGGTTTTTATATCTTGAAACATACCTAGGAAATAAGGTTGTTCATATATAAAATTTCCAAATTATCCCTTCTTAGCTAATAGCTGTGAAAATCTAAGGAATTTTATTGTTCTAGAAATGACTAGTTTTAATGTGATTTTTTTTATGGACTAATTGACTAGTCTCTAAGATCACATTGATTAGTATCGAAGATGGGTGACCTTCACCACTCATAAGGGAGAAAAGCGTGTCTTGATTAGATAATGGGATTTGGAAGGAAGTTGAGTAGAACCAGAGATTAGAAAACTTAGATTCATTATAGTGTAGATAGTGAGTATAGTTCTTATAAAAGATTAAAAAATAGTTGCATCCTTTTTCCTCATGTAGTGGATATTTATCCTGATGTATTTCTAGATAATTTATTAATTATTTCTCATGATAGGTGGATCAAAATTTATATTAAACTCATTCTAGGTGAATATTATATATTGATTCCTCTTGAACATGTGGAACTGATTCTAATAAAATAACTAAAGCTAATTCTTAATGATTTATAAGTGAAAGGATTTATTTGACCAATCATTACTCATTGGGGTGATCTGGTTTTCCACAAATAAGGTAGGGTTTACCCTGTAGTTGTGTGTGGATTATAGGAAGAGGAATTAGGTAAAAGTAAATAATATGTATCTATTTCTAAGGATAAATTATTTTTTTGATTAGTTTAGGGGGTCCCAATGGTTCTCTAATATTGAAATGTGCTCTGGAACCCACCAACTTCAGTTCAGAGAAGGTGAAATTCCAAAGATAGTGTTTTGGAGAATATATGGTTTGTATAAGTATTTCATGATGAATTTTGGGTTGATTAATTCTCTAGTGGTGTTTAGGGATCTCATGGATATGATATTTTACTCATACCTAGACTCCTTTGTCATTGTATTTGTGGATAATGTTCTAATATATTTTTTGACCTTCAAATTTCATAGTATATATTTAGAGATAATATTGAGTAAAATTTGAGTGCATCCCTTTATGATATAATTTCAAAGTGTCGCTTTTGGATCCAAGATATTTTCTTCCTAGAGCATGTTATTTCTGATATGGGTATTTCTATTGATATGGATAAGGTGGAGGTGGTTACATCATAGGAAGAACCTAGGAATGTTTTTAAGATTTATATTTTCCTTCATTTATTTAGGAATTACAGGTGGATCATCCATGAATTCTCATATTTAGTATCACCTGTAGTAGGAATTTCCATGAAATGAGTAAATTTTTAGTTGACCAAAAAGTGTGTGGGTCATTTTAGACCAGAAGAGAAGGTTTAAATCTCCTATGATTCTAATTCTACCAAAACATAGGATTAGATATTCAATTTACTTTGATACTTTATGTGTTTTCTTGGGAACTGTTTTGATAAATATATATCATGTAGTTTATTTTGGTTCTCATAATATATGACCCAATGAGTGGAACTACCCTAATCATGATTTGGAGTTAGTTGTGATGGTCCATTCTCTCAAATACTAGGGATAGTATATTTTCCTTGATAAATTTAATATTTATATAGACCAAAGGGTTCTATGGTATATCTTATCTGAGTAAGCCATAGACCTTATGTATAGGTTTTGGGTTGAGTACCTGAATGCATTGAACATATATATGGATTATTGTAACACCCCAAGCTTCTACGGTACGCTTCTCTTTGAATAATGCAATAGCGTGTGTTGTACGCAACATAGAGTTCTAACACACACCACAACCAATCAAACTAGCCGTTAGGAATAGTAATACCTAATTTTTAAAATTTTATAAATTTTATCTCTCAAAATAGACTTCATTTTTAGATTTTTAGTATCGAATTTAGCCTAAGGTAAAATTTTGGTACTTTTCAGATTACTTTAATATTTTAATGAATAGTGAAAATTACTAAATTTTAATTAAAAACAACTTTTCTAATCAAAATAATTAATAGTGATAAATTATGAATTTGAGTGGTTTTAAAGTATATTTATAATATATTTTTACCATTTAATGCAATTTTGGTCATTGGACATAATTTCACAATTAAACCGAACATAAACAAGTATCAATCTTTTGATAGTTATTATATCTTAAAAACACGCTTTTTGTTTTGACAGCGGGAATTAATATTAAATTAATTTTTTCCACTTCTGTGTTTTGAATTTGTAAAAATGTATTCCATATTTTTAATCAGGATGTCCAAATTGTGTAAATAGGTAACTTTTATTTTTAGACATTTTGAATAATTACTTCGGTAAATATTTTATTTACCATGGTTAAAGGGTAAATCCGGTAAATAAGGGTTAAAAAATAATATTATAATAACACTAAATTACCCTAAAACGTATCCTAACATTATTGGTGGATACATGTCCAACCATGTGCATCTTTGGGTCGATTTTGGGACCCCATGGAGCCACTTGTAGGTGATAGGGACACTTTATTTTAATTAAGTTAAAATAAATACAAAAATGACATAAGCATATATCTTTTAGAAAAACAATTTTTACAAAGGGTTATATATGTTGTCTTTTTGACTATAAATATTCATTAGAAAGAAAAAAACGATTTCCTACATAATGATATTTTATTTATAATTTTTAGATATTAAATAATTTAATTTATTTATGACACAATGATGTTGCAGTAATTACCATAATAGTGAAAAATTAAAATAATTGATATTATAAATACCCAAATAAATATAATTTGAGACTTTTTATGAATTACACTAATTTTATAGGTTACTATGACATGTTAGGAATGATTTAATTAACTTTTTTCGAAGTAATCATTCTGTTATGATTTTCACAAAAATCAATTTTCCAAATAGTTTCAAAATTGACATAAAAGAGTTTTTAAAACAAATATTATATTATTAATTGATATTCAATTCCTAAAAATATAATATTAGGCCAAGATTGTAGAGACCTGAAGCTTGACATACATAGATATTACATTACTTTTTCGGAATACTTAGTACATAACAAAACACACACACAAGGACCGTAATAGTTTAGTGTCTTTGGAAACTCGGAACGTAATCTTCTAATCGTGCTGAAAGATCTCCAATATCTCTCATAAAGATCTTCCCTTTTTTTACCTAAAACCTTTCTTTATATCCTGGGGAAAAGAAAACATAAAATGGTGAGCTCAAATGCTCAGTAAGGGTAAACAAAAGAAATATAAATCTCATCGTATACACAAGCACATAACTTTTGGAAATCTTAACCTGCAAAAGAGATCATAATTTCATAACATGGGATAAATCATGGCTGTGAAATTTAATCACAATAATCATAACTTAAAACATGAAACTTTGTGGCATTCACACATAATCATAGATAATCATTTCTTGTTAGTCAAGACTCATTTCCAAGACTATCTTAGTGGACAAAGTCCCTTTTTGAACCGAGTCACCCTCGTTTCAGTCCTGTTTCACTGAACCGGTATAACCTACCGTTCCAGCCATGTCTATCTCATGAGATATAAAATCTTTACCCAATGCATTGCAGGGAGATATAGGTCCCACCCATCTCATAATGATACCATTCTTATGTGTGCCACAAAATCATAAATCGTACATCATTACATAAGCCATGTAATAAAAATGAGAATCTCAAACATCATGACATCATAAATCAATTCATATAGGATAAAGGAATTTATAAAAATATTTCCATCACAACATAATCAAATCCATGTAATAATATGGATATAAACAGAACCCTTTATTATCTTATATGGAAAATAATTTTGATAAAACACTTGAACTCCATTCTTGAGGAAAATATCCTTTCTACTTCAAAAATACTTTTCCTTTTTTAACATGTCATACGAATTTAAAATAAAATAATTTGATTAAAAATAAACTTGAAAACTTGTAAAGGAAGATTCTTGGAAATAATTCTTTAAAAATCCATTCATGCCATAAAAGTTAAAAAACATTCTTCTCATACTTTTGTCAGAAAAGTCAAAAAGTACCTTGTACGAAAAACAACAAAAGATTTCTTTCATATCTTTTACTAAAAACTCACTGAAGGGTAAAATTGGATTTAAACAATTGTAGGTGGATGGAAATAATATTAAATATTGAAAAAACATGGATGTGGATGATAAAATACACCTCAGTAAATACCAAAGTATAAACAATCTCGGATAAAAATGAGATTGTGATATTTCCCTTACCTTAGGTCCGACTTGCTTTGTAAGTGTCTGAACCTCCTCTTCTTCGATACGCCTCTTTGAAACCTCCTCTTAGGGCACTAAGATTGGTCTTTAAAGAAGACCAGAACCTCTAGGATGTATATAGGGAAGTGTAGAATATAATTTGGCAGGGGTTGGCCGAGCTTGAAGGCTCAAATTGGTGTGAGGAGGAGAGGGAGGAGGTGCCCTTTTATAAGGGAGGATAGGGGCACCTTTGGAATTCTTAAAAATATTAATTTATAATAAATCTAACCCCACTTAAAAACCTCAAAAAATGACTCATATTCGAAGATTAGATGAGATAGGATTGTAATATCATCAACCAATAAAATTTATACATGTTTGGATCTTATTTTAAACCTTATCATTTTGATTTATCCTTATTTAATCTATTTAAGTTTATTTGTGGTAATAAAATTATAAATTTTAAAATATAACAAATAATTACTTATTTGTTGTGAATTTTCCATAATTGTTTACTTTATAACATTATAGACCATATAAATTTAAATTTATAATTATTAAATATTTTTGTGATTTTTAAACAATTTTATAATATGTTATTTTTATAAAATAACAATAGTGTCAATTTTGACACTATTCATTTATTTGAATTTAAATAAAATATATATAGAAGATATGTTCGAAATAAAAGATTTAATATATTAATAAAAGGTCATATGTATCTATAAAATTAGTGTATCACATTAAATAGTTCATATAATATTTATTTTATTATTTTTAAAATCATTTATTTGGTTTATCTCTTAATAAAATAATTACTACATCATTTTTGTATAATTATTTAATATACTTATTTGTTGCATTAAAATTTAAAATAAAATCCAATGATGATGATAAATAGATTATATTTCACAATAATACTTTTACTCGAATTTATCATCTTAAAATCACAATATTTAAATTGTTATATTTATTAAATTATGAAGGTGACAACTTTGGCATCATTTAAAATAAAATAATATAAGTGTCATAATTGCTTGTTTAAGACTCCAAATGGTCAAATATTCGACCATTGGATGATTATAGTTTACATTTACATGACCAATAAGTTTTGTTCAGGGTTTTGTGACTTTTATGGTCACTATTAGTTTAATAAAAACTATATTATTGATTTTTCACTAGATAAATAATTTCTGCATCACTATTGTATCACAAATAATGATAATTATTTAATCCCAAAAAATTCTAAATAAATTATCATGATATATATAATTTTGTTATATTTCTTTAGACTATTCATGTTCGAAGTTTTATGATGTTTATCACTAAGTTAAAATTATTATACTTATAAGATTTAAGAGAGTGACATGTTGTCACTTTCTTTGGTTTTAATAATAATTAAATTATTTTCATGGTCAAAAGTCCATAAAATGAATCTAATCCGACCCTTAGTTGATATGGGTTTACCTTTAGCCATCAAATATAATTTTGGCATGTGTTAAGGTAATTTTATAATATTATATTTACCCTTAATTACCCGATTTACCTTTAACTATGGTAAATAAAATTTACCGTAGTTACTATTCATAATTTCCAAAAATAAAAAGTAGCCTATTAACATAATTTGGACCCACTGATTCCAAATATGGAATCCATTTTTTAAAATTCAATACACAGAAGTTGCAGAAATTAAATTAAAATTAATCCTGTTGTCGAATAAAAATGGGTTTTTGTTTAAAACATTGCAAAAGATTGAATTGATTTAACCTACGAATTCAAGGTAAAATCAATGCTAATGACATACATTATATTAAATGGTAAAAATATATTCTATTTATACTTTAAAACCATTCAATATTATAATTTAACCACATAAGATATTACAATGAAAAAAAAAATTAATTAAAATATAGCGTGTTTTTACTGTTCATTAAAATGTGAAAGTTACCAGAATAATATGAAAAGTTTATGAAAAGTAAATTTTTATTTCTTGATTCCAAAGAAGAATTTTATTTTGTCAAATTGAACTTATAAAAATTTCAAAAACTATATTTAAAGTGGGTGCGCCATCAAAAGGCGGCAAAACTGCATTTTTTGAAAAATACTTATTTTACCCGAAAAATTTATTTTGTTCTTATACCATGTTCTAGAAAATGTGTAAGATGAATAATAATGTTATAAAATCCAAAATTTAGTTAATACTATTCATAACGGCTAGTTCATGACAATATTATAATAATATATCGTTGTTTATTAAAACCCGGTATTGCGTACAACACACGCTATCGAGGAAGGTCGTGATTGCGTGTAATGCAAGCCAAGTCAGGGTTCCGTGTTGTGGAAGAATCCTTCGTTGTTTCGTATAACAGAATCCAACCATATTTCATTTATACATTTAATATATATATATATACTCAATGTTGCGTAGAATAACTATTATCAAAATTGTGTGTAACACGGTCCAAGAATAGTGTTGCATATACTGCAAGCTAATACGGTGTTGCGTATAGCGCAAGGTAATCTTGGTGTAGAATACAACACAATAAATTAATGAAATTAAAATAATATTTTTCATAAAATATCGGGGTGTTACATTCTACCCCCCTTAAAATGTATTTCGCCCTCGAAATTCGTCGGGGTTATAAATGGTTTACTACTTGAAAATTTCTTTAATAGAAACCCACATCGTAAAAAGGAATAACAAAACCAATCTTTAAAAACAAAATTATGAAACGTAACGGTTACCCAAATAAACTAATCACTGGGTTTCCACATAGGTGAAAATATGGATATGGAAGAAAAATCTAACCATCATGTTCTGATGGATAGTGGTAGAGAACATGGCTATGGAAAAGCCAACAATCACAAATACATAAATTTGTGAAGATTTAAGGTACCATCTAATTAATCAGATATAAGACCACTAGGACAACATTTTTGGTTTTCAAGATCGTTTCCCTAAAGTTGAGGAATTATAATAAATACTTACTTTATTTTTGTATAATCTCATTGTTGTTCGTGCCTTGAACAATTTCTACTTCATCTCTTAAATAAATGAAGTTGAATTTGTTATTCATTAAGTGTTAGCAGATCCTGTGATAGAATGACGGGTCATTCCATCTGTCTCAAACAAAAGGTTAGAAAAAGTTATTAAATATACATAAGTCATTCTATAGTGAGATTAATCATATATGGTTCCTAAAATGGACTTATACTTCATATATCATACTGCTTAATATAATAAAACTAGTTTCTACTAAACAAGGACTTCCTGTAGGCCAGTGGTAGGCGATAAAGGCCAGTCGCACTTCGGTTGTGGGTTCGATTTCCACAGCCCTGTCCGACGCGATGGGCTGTCGCCCGTCCTGCAGGTTGTCCTTTTTCTAAAACTATATTACTATGACATCCCATCAATAATATTGAAAAACAAACAATAATAACTTATGTCCAACATAATCCATTCCAATCTTTAGGCTTATCCATAATACTACAGTCCACTCTCAGAGATTTAATACCATCGTTTATCCCCATATATCATAAGATATATCTTGTTGGTCACATTCCAAACATTCAAAGGCCTTAATCATGTACTCTCTTGAATACCCATTGAACCTTATTGAAAACATGAGTGCTGTTAAAAGTTAACTCTTTCCACATACCAAAATCCTCAAAATTCTATATACTCAAACCATGATATAACCTTCTCCTTATATCAGTCATGAGCTCATGAATACTATTAAACATTTAATTTTCTCCTTATCCCTTCATTATGCGCATATCATCTACATTCCAAAAATATCTGAATAACCTTTCATGGATACTGGTAATATTAATCATACACTTTCAAAACTCAAGGAAAGGCAACAGTGTAACAATCCTTAGATGTCTCTTTATTCCATAGTACCATGATATTACTTATACAACATTACAAACATGTAATCATTCCACTACCTTCTTAAACCATTGACCGAGCTTCAACAATTCTTTCATCTCAAATATCATTTGTAGTCTCTTCATCATCATCAAAATAAATACTACCCATACGACCATACTAATTCTCTTCATGATACTTTACCTTAGGGCATTGGTTTGTATAATGCCCGTACATTCCACATTTAAAACATTTAACCATTGTTGATGTCGTAGCAATACCATTATCCTCATCCCTGGTGTTAACTGAACCTTTTCCTTTGCACTTACTGGCTTTGTGTCCTTCTTTTCCACACCCAAAGCATCTTCGAGTTCCTTTGAAACATTCTACTTGATGCCTCTTCCCACATGATTTACATAGGGGAAATTGAACTTTCTTTCCTCTATGATCATCATGAAACTCCATCTTTCTCTTATTAGCCGAGTCAGGAAACTTACCAAATTTTACTTTATTGATCATATTATGAGATTGCTGATTCGGCATAATAATTATGTTTGGACTTCCAAATCCCATTTCATTTGATTTCTCATGAATAATATCATTCCATTGTCCATCATATCCTCCATTATCGTGAATCATCTTGTTTCCAGTCATTTTCTAAAACCCAAAAAAATAGTGTGAGATGCGAAAATCATGCTAGGGAAAACAACATAATAAAAGATGGAGTAACCTTAATATATAAAATCTTAGGTTAAATTCTAATATCTTTAGCGCAATTCTAGGACTATAACCTATATGTATACTTAACCTTAGAGACATCCCTAGACATACCTTAGAAATATCTCTAGGGATCTCACTAACGTTTTCGCATCCTAGTTTCCAAAGGTTGACTAAACCTTTCCTCTGATACCAACTGTAGAGACCCGAAACTTGACGTACATAGATATTACATTACTTTTTCAGAATACTTAGTACATAACAAAACACACACACAAGGACCGTAATAGTTTAGTGTCTTTGGAAACTCGGAACGTAATCTTCTAATCGTGGTGAAAGATCTCCAATATCTCCCATAAAGATCTTCCCTTTTTTTTACCTAAAACCTTTCTTTATATCCTGGGGAAAAGAAAACATAAAAGGGTGAGCTCAAATGCTCATTAAGGGTAAACAAAAGAAATATAAATCTCATCGTATACACAAGCACATAACTTTTGGAAATCTTAACCTGCAAAAGAGATCATAATTTCATAACATGGGATAAATCATGGCAGTGAAATGTAATCACAATAATCATAACTTAAAACATGAAACTTTGTGGAATTAACACATAATCATATAGAATCATTTCTTTTTAGTCAAGACTCATTTCCAAGACTATCTTAGTGGACAAAGTCCCTTTCTGAACTGAGTTACCCTCGTTTCAGTCATGTTTCACTGAACTGGTATAACCTACCGTTCCAGCCATGTCTATCTCATGAGATATAAAATCTTTACCCAATGCATTGGAGGGAGATATAGGTCACACCCATCTCATAATGATACCATTCTTATGTGTGCCCCAAAATCATAAATCATACATCATTACATAATCCATGTAATAAAAATGAGAATCTCAAACATCATGACATCATAAAACAATTCATATAGGATAAAAGAATTCATAAAAATATTTCCATCACAACATAATCAAATCCATGTAATAATAGGGATAGAAACATAACCCTTTATTATCTTAGATGGAAAATAATTTTGATAAAACACTTGAACTCCATTCTTGAGGAAAATATCCTTTATACTTCAAAAATACTTTTCCTTTTTTAACATGTCATATGACTTTAAAATAAAAGAAGTTGATTAAAAATAAACTTGAAAACTTGTAAAGGAAGATTCTTGGAAATAATTATTTAAAAATACATTCATGCCATATAAGTTAAAAAAACATTCTTCTCTTACTTTTGTTGGAAAAGTCAAAAAGTACCTCGTACGAAAAACAACAAAAGATTCCTTTCATATCTTTTACTAAAAACTCACTGAAGTGTAAAATTAGATTTAAACAATTGTAGGTGGATGGAAATAATATTAAATATTGAGGAAACATGGATGTGGATGATAAAATACACCCCAGTAAATACCAAAGTATAAACAATCTCGGATAAAAATGAGATTGTGATATTTCCCTTACCTTAGGTCCGACTTGCTTTGTAAGTGTCCGAACCTCCTCTTCTTCGATACGCCTCTTTGAAACCTCCTCTTAGGGCACTAATATTGGTCTTTAAAGAAGACCAGAACATCTAGGATGTATCTAGGGAAGTGGAGAATATAATTTTTCAGGGGTTAGCCAAGCTTGAAGGCTCAAATTGGTGTGAGGAGGAGAGGGAGGAGGTGCCCTTTTATAAGGGAGGAGAGGGGCACCTTTGGAATTCTTAAAAATATTAATTTATAATAAATCTAACCCCAATTAAAAACCTCCAAAAATGACTCATATTCGAATATTAGATGAGATAGGGTTGTAATATCATCAACCAATCAAATTTATACATGTTTGGATCTTATTTTAAACCTTATCATTTTGATTTATCCTTATTTAATCTATTTAAGTTTATTTGTGGTAATAAAATTCTAAATTTTAAATTATAACAAATAATTACTTATTTGTTGTGAATTTTCCATAATTGTTTACTTTATAACATTATAGACCATATAAATTTAAATTTATAATTTTTAAATATTTTTGTGATTTTTAAGCAATTTTATAATATGTTATTTTTATAAAATAACAATAGTGTCAATTTTGACACTATTCATTTATTTGAATTTAAATAAAATATATACAGAAGATATGTTTGAACTAAAAGCTTTAATATATTAATAAAAGGTCATATGTATCTATAAAATTAGTGGATCACATTAAATAGTTCATATAATATTTATTTTATTATTTTTAAAACCATTTATTTGGTTTATCTCTTAATAAAATAATTACTACATCATTTTTGTATAATTATTTAATATACATATTTTTTGCATTAAAATTTAAAATAAAATCCAATGATGATGATAAATATATTACCTTTCCCAATAATACTTTTACTCGAATTTATCATCTTAAAATCACAATATTTAAATTGTTATATTTATTAAATTATGAAGGTGACAACTTTGGCATCATTTAAAATAAAATAATATAAGTGTCATAATTGCTTGTATAAGACTCAAAATGGTCAAATATTAGACCATTGGATGATTATAGTTTAAATTTACATGAACAATAAGTTTTGGTCAGGGTTTTGTGCCTTTTATGGTCACTATTAGTTTAATAAAAACTATATTCTTGATTTTTCACTAGATAAATAATTTCTGCATCACTATTGTGTCACAATTAATGATAATTATTTAATCCCAAAAAATTCTAAATAAATTCTCATGATGTATAAAATTTTGTTAGATTTCTTGAGACTATTCATGTTCGAAGTTTTATGATGTTTATCACTAATTTAAAATTATTATACTTATAAGATTTAAGAGAGTGACATGTTGTCACTTTCTTTGGTTTTAATAATAATTAAGTTATTTTCATGGTCAAAAGTCCATAAAATGAATCTAATCCGACCTTTAGTTGATATGGGTTTACCTTTAGCCATAAAATATAATTTTGGCATGTGTTAGGGTAATTTTATAATATTATATTTACCCTTAATTACCCGATTTACCTTTAACTATGGTAAATAAAATTTACCGTAGTTACTATTCATAATTTCCAAAAATAAAAGGTAGCCTATTAACATAATTTGGACCCACTGATTCCAAATATGGAATCCATTTTTTAAAATTCAATACACAGAAGTTTCAGAAATTAAATTAAAATTAATCCCGTTGTCGAATAAAAACGGGTTTTTGTTTAAAACATTGCAAAAGATTGAATTGATTTAACCTACGATTTCAAGGTAAAATCAATGCTAATGACATACATTATATTAAATGGAAAAAATATATTCTATTTACACTTTAAAACCGTTCAATATTATAATTTAACCACATAAGATATTACGATGAAAAAAAAAATTAATTAAAATATAGCGTGTTTTTACTATTCATTAAAATGTGAAAGTTACCAGAATAATATGAAAAAATTATCCAAAGTAAATTTTTATTTCTTGATTCCAAAGAAGAATTTTATTTTGTTAAATTGAACTTATAAACATGTCAAAAACTATATTTAAAGTGGGTGTGCCATCAAAAGGCGGCAAAACTGCATTTTTTGAAAAATACTTATTTTACCCGAAAAATTTATTTTGTTCGTATACCATGTTCTAGAAAATGTGTAAGATGAATAATAATGTTAAAAAATCCAAAATTTAGTTAATACTATTCATAACGGCTAGTTCATGACAATATTATAATAATATATCATTGTTTATTAAAACCCGGTATTGCGTACAAAACACGCTATCGAGGAAGGTCGCGATTGCGTGTAATGCAAGCCAAGTCAGGGTTGCGTGTTGTGAAAGAATCCTTCGTTGTTTCGTATAACAGAATCCAACCATATTTCATTTATACATTGAATATATATATATATATACTCAATGTTGCGTAGAATAACTATTATCAAAATTGTGTGTAACACGGTCCAAGAATAGTGTTGCGTATACTGCAACCTAATACGGTGTTGCGTATAGCGCAAGGTAATCTTGGTGTAGAATACAACACAAGACATTAATGAAATTAAAATAATATTTTTCATAAAATCTCGGGGTGTTACAAAGATAATTATATCATGATATTTATATCATTAATGGACCACTTGGGGGTCTCTTGAATGTATATAGTAAGTTTATTAACCATATAATATAAAAATACAAAGAGACATTGTAAAAGTGAAACTAATTAACTAAGAGTTAATACTTAAAGATAAGGTTAATATAGTAACCCAAACCTGTCTAAATAATATTGGTTGAGTGGTTTTTGACCAATACCCACTTTAAACTTTAAATAATCCACTTTTGAGCCATTAGAAACCGAATATGAATTTATTATAAAATAATATTTCTAGCTTTTCCAAAGGTGCCCCTCACCCCTCTTATAAAAGGGCACTCCCCCTTCTCATTAATTCGCACCTTCAAAGCCTTTTGGTTCGGACAAACCCTGCCCAAATACTCTCTCAAATTCCCTCACTTAATCCTAGAGGCCTTCCTTTAGTCATAAATCCAACCTAAGGAGCCCTTTTGATCAAATCAAAAGGAAGAACCCGAAGAAGAGGTAATGATTTCACCACCCTTTTTCAAGTTCCTTTCTTCTTCCACTTCTTCTTTATTTGTTATTACCATTATAAAATAATAACTACAGTATATTATATATACTTTTATGTTATTATAAACATTTTACAACCATATTTCAGTATTCTATCCATTCTTTGAATGAAATGTCACCATACGTGCATACGTACGGCTTACCGTCTCCATGTCGTGGTGTAATTGTTATTCAAAACATTATTATTTGGATGGGTATAATAATGATTTTTAATTCATGTAAATAATAAATATAACATGATAATGATTATGTATATATGATATACCATCCAATTATATATTATTTTAATATCAAAATAATGATATTGTCACTCGTTCGTACGTACGGACTACCGTCTCCACGAACGCGATGAGATTCATTCTCCATCGAATCCATTCAAGTATAATTATCATTTGATGATTTAAAAATAATTTTTAAGGACTTTATATAATTATGGATATGAATAAGATACAACCCATCCATAAAAAACATGGATTACATAACAAAACATATAAAAGAAAATGAGTAAATTAACACCTGAAACGACGATAATTATAAAATATTATTAACAAAGCAATGTTAAAAGATCATATATGATATCATATTAATATATATGATTATTGTATAATTTAATAACAATTATTTCACCATTATACAGGAGGTTAACCTACCCCAACCAAGGAAAAGTACAAGTTAAGGGTTTATTTCGCAATCTCTTCATTATCTGAGTTTGTTTATATGTAATAATCTACTGGGACCTCTTTATTATCCACATCCATGTTTCTTAAAAATGTATTTCAAAACATTCTTACTATTTTACAGAATATGGGTTAAAGTCATTTATACCCTTTTTTGAATTTTTATAATAATTTTATAAAGGAATATTTCTGTCGTTTTCCAAACAAGGTTCTTTTTAAACTTTTCGACAAAATTAAGGTAAGAATGTTCTTTTTAACTTATACGGCGGGTGCGAATATTTTCTGCCGTTATAAAATCTTCAAAGCTTCCCTTACAAGCTTATAAGAAAATTTTCAAGTAAATGTTTTATTTTATAATTATGTGACTTTTAAATGATTTCAAAAAAGGGATATTTCTCTCAAATAGTTTTGATTTCATCTATGTCAACATCCTTTGATGGATTTTAAGCTTATTTGAAATTGATTTATTATGATACAAAACTTCCATATTGTATTGAAGGTTTTGTGATTTGTTTGACTGTAGATGTGTTATTTTTATACTATTCATGGTTTATGGAGAAATTGTTGACATTTCGTATGCTAATTTTAATACAAATGTTTATGTTATGTTTAAACCTTTTCATATGAGGAATGCATTGGACTTAATATGTGATGGGTGGAGCCCGCTATAACTCCTCGATGCATCGGTAGGTCTCATGAGACAAACTAGTGTCTTGGCACAAGGCCTTGACAAAATCTTATTTGTAGTCTTGGCACGAGGCCTTGTATATGTGGTTATGATAGTCTGACATTATGCATTCCATCATTATGAAAGTGGTTATTGATATTGCATGTGAATATTCGATTAGTAGAATATCCATGTGAATAAGTAAATGGAATTATTTCATTTTATTTTTTTTCCATACTATGTTGAAGTTCAAGTTTAAAAGGCTTTTGTTTTAGTTATACATTTCCTTAAATGTTTATTCTTATTTATGAAAGTTTCCGCTATATTGTTATCCTTACTGGGAATTTGAGCTCACCCCTTTTCTATGTTTTATTTTTTCCAAGATGTGAAGAAGTAATTTATGAATGACCTGCAGGGATAGTATGAGGGGATAAGAGTGTGGAATATGGAGACTATATTATTTTAGTTTTCATTTTATGATGAAATGTAAACTTTATTAATGTATCTAGTTATTACAAGGATACTAAACTAATCGGTCTTTCAAGAGTTAATCTTTCTTGTGATCATGCCAATGTTATGTAATAATGCACCGACTCTGGGTAACTGGGTTCGGGGTGTTACAGTTGGTATCAGAGGAAGTTTAGTACAAACCTTGGAAGATAGATTTTGATAAAATCTAATTAGAGTACATAGACCTAAGATGGAATTTGAGGATTAGTATAGAAGGACTTCCTAGAATTTTGGTATTGTAGAGATTTTGTGAGTTTTCCGAGCAATACATCTCTGTCTGGATACGAGTAGATAGAGGCAGCTCTGGCACAGATGTACCTAGGGGTAAAACCCGAAAACACCGCTTTGAGCTAGACTCGAATGGGAACTGGTGCACGACAACGGGCCTTGCTGCACTCTTGGTTACGACACTCCCAGGGGATATGCTTAGGATAACTCTCATTTTCTTTACAAATCATTATGAAGGGTTTATGAGTATATACTTCCTCAAAGAAAACATTTTTAGGATTATGGATTATATCCATAAATAGTTCAATTTATGTTAAGTGTTTTATAAGTATGAAATTATGTATTTTGATTCATAAACTGATCTAGTTTATGCCATTGTTTAGAAATAGCACCTAGTAGAAGAAATGGAAACCATATCAATGCACGCACTCCATTAATGGATTTCCCTCCTTCTCAAGATAATTGTAGTGGAGCTGGTGATGCAACCGGTGCCAATCAGCTAATCACCATACTGGGACAACTCACTCAGGTTATGAATAATAACCTTACCCGTATGGAGCAGCCTGATCCGCAACGTGGAGGATCAATGTTAGATCGCTTCATGAGGAAATAACCACCAATGTTCAATGGGAGTACAAATCCATTGGTAGCTGAGCAATAGATAAGTTCCCTAGATAAAATATTTTAGGCTTTGGGATGTAGTGAAAGGGAAAAAGTTATCATGGCAGTTTACCGCCTCACTGGAGATGCTGATCAATGGTGTTCATTGATTCAAAACATTAAGGAATATGATGAAGTATAAAATATGGAATGGAGGGAGTTCAAAGATCTGTTTTTAGAAAAATACTTTCCTCGTGACCATCGAGCAGATATGGAAAGGAAATTTCTGAGTCTGAGACAAAAGGAGGATGAGAATGTCGCAAAGTATGAGGCTAACTTTACAAGGTTAGCAAGGTATGCTGGAGATTATATACGTAACCCAAGATGTAATATTGATCGTTTCTTTGATGGGTTAGAACCATTTCTCCATCGAGCATTATTCTCACAATCCTTCTCATCGTACGAAGACATTGTCTCGTGTGTTATCAAGACAGAAAAGGAATTCTCTAAGTCTTATGACTTTAAAGCAAAGCAAGAGAAGAAGAGATCTGCTGATCAATCTGGGAATGGAAATAAGGGGAATAAGGGAAAGGTTGAATATCCATCCTGTGGTAAATGTGGGAAGAAACACCCTGGTACTTTCTTGAAGGGAATGGGTGTCTGTTACAAGTGTGGTGAAAAAGGCCACCAAGCTCATGATTGCAAAGGGAAGAAGGAAGCTACCAATGTCCAGTGCTATAATTGCAGGGACATGGGACATTATACAAATGAATGTCCTAAGAATCAGGGGAACATACCTCAGAAAATTCCAAGGGATCACGGCCAAGCTTATGTTATCACTACTGTTGAGGTAGAAGCTCCTAAAGACGTGGTGGCAGGTAATTTAATGGTTTCATCGAGTTCAGAAAATTCATTATTTGATTCTATATCATCTCATTGTTTCATATCTTCCCAGTTTTCTAATAAAATTAGATATTTACAATTTTATTTAACAAAGGAGTTTTCAGTTAAAACTCCTAACGGAAGTATCATTGCAACAAAGTTTTGTGAATCAATCCCCATTAGAGCACATAAATGTTCTTTATCCACTGATCTCATCGTCATACCTATGATTGAGTTTGATATAATCCTCGGCATGGATTGGATTTCAGACCATGATGCGAAGATTTATCGTAAGAAGAAGGAGGTTACGATTTTTGATGATGATGATAAGAAACACCTTATCTTTAGAGTAGAATCGTCACCACCGAATTCTTATCTAGATCCACCCCCAGTAGCTCAACTAAATTCAATTATTGGGGAGGAAGATGATGAAATTACAGTGGGTGAGGAAAGGAATGTTCAAATAGAAAATGTACCTATTGTGAAAGAATATATAGATGTGTTTTCGGAAGATTTACCTGGACATCCTCCAGAATGAGAAGTTGAGTTTTCCATTGATTTAATTCCTGGATCAAGGCCTATATCGAAGACCCCTTATAGAATGGCCACTATATAATTAGTTGAACTAAAGAAACAACTAGAGTAATTGAGTAATAAGGGATTTATTCACCCTAGTTTTTCTCTATGGGGAGCCACTGTTCTTTTTGTTAAAAAGAAAGATGGATCTATGAGGTTATGTATCGACTATAGGGAGATCAATGTTATAACAATAAATAACAAGTATCCCCTACCTCGTATTGATGATTTATTTGACCAACTGCATGGAGCTCAATACTTTTCAAAGATTGACCTTCGATCTGCATACCATCAGTTGTGTGTGAAGAATGAAGACATTCTAAAGACAGCATTTCGAACAAGGTACGGGCATTATGAGTTTACAGTAATGCCTTTTGGATTGACTAATGTACCCTCCGTATTCATGGATCTGATGAATAGATTTTTCAAGGAATATCTCGATGAATTTGTGGTGGTATTTATTGATGATATCTTGGTATACTCAAAAAGCTACGAAGATCATGAAAATCACTTGCGCATTATCCGGAAGACTCTGAGAAGACATGAATTATATGGGAAGTTTAGTAAGTGTGAATTATAGCTTCAGGAGATTTCTTTTCTTGTCCATCTTGTCTCTAAAGATGGAATCTCTATTGATCCTTATAAGACCAAGGCAATCCAAGAATTGCCAGCACCTACGAGTACAACTGAGGTACGCAGTTTTATTGGTTTAGCAGGTTATTATCGATGTTTTGTCTAGAATTTTGCCTGATTGGCTAACCCATTAACAAAGCTCACACGTAAAGGGGTTAAATTTGTTTGGACAAAAGAGTGTGAAGAATGTTATGAAGAAATGAAGAGAAGATTATTCAATACTCCTATATTGACTCTACCATCGAGGAATGATGGGTTCGTTATTTATAGTGATGCATCGAAGAAAGGACTTGGTTGTGTCCATATGCAGAATGATAGGGTTATTGCCTATGCATCACGACAGTTGAAAATTCATGAACAAAACTATCCTACTCATGATCTCAAGTTAGTAGTTGTGATCTTTTCTTTGAAGATATGGAGGCACTACCTCTATGGTGAAAAATATGATATTTATACTAATCACAAGAGTTTGAAGTATATTTTCTCACAAAAAGAACTCAACATGAGGCAAAGGATATTGCTTGAATTACTAAAGGATTATGATTTCACGATACACTACCACCCTGGGAAGGAAAACAAGGTGGAAGATGCTTTGAGTAGAAAATATCATGGAGTTTTTAACGTGATGAGAATTGAAACGGATCCAATTTTCATGGATCTAGTGAATATGGACATGGGAATAACCAGGGAAGGTGAAACATCAATGCTTTTCAAATGGTTTTCAAACCATCTTTACTAGAAAGGATTAAGAGTTCTCAGACTGATGATGAATAATTTCAAAAGAAGATTAAATCTTTTAATGATGGGAGATTGAGAGACTTTGTGTATGAAGATGGAATTTTGAAATTTGGGAAGAGACTTTTTGTTCCCGATATACCTGATCTAAAGAGGGAATTGTTGGATGATGATCATAGTTCCAATTTCTCTATACACCCTGGGAGCACCAAAATGTATAGAGATTTGAAGGAACATTTTTTGTGGGACAACATGAAGAGGGAGATTGCTGATTTTGTGTCAAGATGTATGGTTTCTCAACAAGTGAAAGCTGGAAGGCAACAGCCTGGAGGAGTCATGCAACCTATTCCCATACCGGAGTGGAAATGGGACAATATTACGATGGACTTTGTCATGGGGCTACCAAAGACTCCTAGAAGAAATGATGCAATATGGGTCATTGTTGATCTTCTTACCAAGTCATCACATTTTCTTTCTATAAGGGAAGATTTACCACTTGAACGACTAGCAAGACTATATATTAATGAAGTTTTGAGACTTCATGGAGTACCCCTATCGATTGTTTCTGATCGTGATCCCCATTTTACTTCAAGATTCTGGAAAAGTCTTCAGAAAGCCTTGGATACTGAACTTCATTTGAGCACTGCCTACCACCCTCAAACAGATGGACAATCAGAACGAACTATTCAAACCTTAGAAGACATGTTGAGATCCTTCTCACTTGACTTTCAGGGTATGTGGGATCAATATTTACCTCTGGTAGAATTTTCCTATAACAATAGCTTCCATTAGAGTATTCATATGGCACCATATGAAGTGTTATATGGAAAGAGATGTCACACACCAACCTGTTGGGATGATGTTGGTGAAAGAAAACTTTTAGGCCCAAAACTAGTGGAGGAAACGATGGAAAAGGTGAAGGTAATCCAAAACCACATCAAAGCAGCTCAAAGTAGGCAGAAGAGCTATGCAGATAATCGAAGGAAGGATTTGGAATTTCAAGTCAGTGATCTTGTTTTCCTGAAGGTATCTCCATGGAAGGGAGTCATACGTTTTGGTAAGAAAGGTAAATTGAGTCTCAGGTACAACGGACCTTTAGAAATTCTAGAACGAATTGGGGATGTAGCTTACCGATTGGCAATGCCACCAAATCTCTAAAAAGTTCACGATGTGTTCCACGTATCTCTGTTGGTGAAATACATGCCTGACCCAACGCATGTACTCACCTATGAGGAATTAGAACTGGAACCCGATCTGTCTTATTGCGAAGAGCCCGTCAATATTCTTGATACGAGAGAACAAGTACTGAGAACCCGGACGACTCGTCTGGTAAAAGTCTTGTGGAGAAACCATAAGATGGAAGAGGCAATGTGGGAACCCGAGGAACATATGATGAAGAACCACCTGAGTCTTTTCATGTGGTAGTATTCTAAAAATTTCGAGGATGAAATTATTTTAAGGAGGGGAGAATGTAACACCCCAATCTTCTATGGTATGATTCTCTTCGAATAATGCAATAGCGTGTGTTGTACGCAACATCGAGTTCTAACACACACCACAACCAATCAAACTATCCGTTATGAATAGTAATACCTACTTTTTAAAATTTTATAAATTTTATCTCTCAAAATGGACTTCATTTTTGGATTCAGAGTATCTAATTTAGCCTAAGGTGAAATTTTGGTACTTTTCGGATAACTTTAATATTTTGATGAATAGTGAAAATTACTAAATTTTAATTAAAAACAACTTTTTTAATCAAAATAATTAATAGTGATAAATTATGAATTTGAGTGGTTTTAAAGTATATTTAGAATATATCTTTACCATTTAATTCAATTTTTTTCATTGGACATAATTTTACAATTAAACCGAACATAAACAAGTATCAATCTTTTGATAGTTATTTTATCTTAAAAACACACTTTTTGTTTTGACAGCGGGAATTAATTTTAAATTAATTTCTGCCACTTCTGTGTTTTGAATTTGGAAAAATGGATTCCATATTTGGAATCAGGATTTCCAAATTGTGTAAATAGGTAACTTTTATTTTTAGACATTTTATATAATTACTTCGGTAAATATTTTATTTACCATGGTTAAAGGGTAAATCCGGTAAATAAGGGTTAAAAAATAAAATTATAATAATAATAAATTACCCTAAAACAGGTCCTAACCTTATTTGTGGATACATGTCCGACCATGGGAATCTTTGGGTAGATTTTGGGACCCCATGGAGCCACTTGAAGGTGATAGGGACACTTTATTTTAATTAAGTTAAAATAAATACAAAAATAACATAAGCATATATCTTTTAGAAAAACAATTTTTAGAAAGGGTTGTATATGTTGGATTTTCGACTATAAATATTCACTAGAAATATAAAAAGATTTCCTATATAATGATATTTTATTTATAATTTTTAGACATTAAATAATTTAATTTATTTATGACACAATGATGATGCAGTAATTACCATAATAGTGAAAAATTAAAATAAATGATATTATAAATACTCAAATAAATATAATTTGAGACTTTTTATGAATTAAACTAATTTTCTAGGTTAATATGACATGTTAGGAATGATTTAATTAGCTTTTTTAGAAGTAATAATTCTGTTATGATTTTCACAAAAATCAATTTTCCAAATAGTGTCAAAATTGACATAAAAGAGTTTTTAAAACAAATATTATATTATTAATTGATATTCAATTCCTAAAAATCTAATATTAGGAAAATAGACTTATATCATGATATTTATATCATTAATGGACCAATTGTGGGTCGCTTGGATGTATATAGTAAGTTTATTAACCATATAATATAAAAATACAAAGAGACATTGTAAAAGTGAAACTAATTAACTATGAGTTAATACTTAAAGATAAGGTTAATATAGTAACCCAAACCTATCTAAATCCTATTTGTTGAGTTTTTTTCGACCTATACTCAACTTAACATTTAAATAATCCACTTTGTAGTCATTAGAAACTGAATATGAATTTATTATAAAATAATATTTCTAGCTTTTCCAAAGGTGCCCCTCACCCCTCTTATAAAAGGGCACTCCCCCTTCTCGTTAATTCACACCTTCAAAGCCTTTTGGTTCGGCCAAAACCTACACAAATACTCTTTCAACTTCCATAACTTATTCCTAGAAACCTTACTTTAGTCATAAATCCAACCTAAGGATCCCTTTTGATCAAATCAAAAGGAAGAACCCGAAGAAGAGGTAATGATTTCACCACCCTTTTTCAAGTTCTTTTCTTCTTCCACTTCTTCTTTCTTTGTTATTACCATTATAAAATAATAACTACAGTATATTATATATAATTTGATGTTATTATAAACATGGTACAAATATATTTCAGTATTATATCCATCCTTTTAATGAAATGTCACCATACGTGCGTACGTACGGCTTACCGTCTCCACGTCATGGTGTAATTGTTATTCAAAACATTATTATTTGGATGGTTATAATAATGATTTGTAATTCATGTAAATAATAAATATAAAATTATAATTATTCTTTATATATGATATACCATCCAATTATATATTATTTTAATATCAAAAGAATGATATTGTCGCTCGTGCATACGTACGGACTACCGTCTCCACGAACGCGATGAGATTCATTCTCCATCGTATCCATTCAAGTATAATTATCATTTGATGATTTAAAAATAATGTTTAAGTACTTGATATCATTATGGATATTAATAAGATACAACCTATCCATAACAAACACATTTTACATAACAAAACATATAAAAGAAAATGAGTAAATTAACACCCGAATCGACGATAATTCTAAAATATTATTAACCAAGCAATGTTAAAAGATCATATATGATATCATATTAATATATATGATTATTTTATAATTTAATAACAATTATTTCACCATTATACAGGAGGTTAACCTACCCCAACCAAGGAAAAGTACAAGGTAAGTTTTTATTTTGCAATCTCTTCATTATCTGAGGTTGTTTATACGTAATAATCTACTAGGACCTCTTTATCATCCACATCCATGTTTCTTAAAAATGTATTTCAAAACATTATTGCTATTTTACAGAATATGGGTTAAATTCATTTATACCCTTGTTTGAATTTTTATAAGAAGTTTATAAAGGAATCTTTCTGTCGTTTTCCAAACAAGGTGCTTTTTAACCTTTTCAACAAAATTAAGGTAAGAATGTTTTTTTAACTAATACGGTGGGTGAAGCTATTTTCTGCCGTTATAAAATCTTCAAAGCTTCCCTTATAATCTTATAAAAAAAATTCAAAGTAAATGTTTTATTTTATAATTATGTAACTTTTAAATGATTTCAAAAAAGGGATATTTCTCTCAAATAGTTTTTGATTTCATCTATGTCAACATCCTTTAATGGATTTTAAGCTTATTTAAAGTTGATTTATTATGATACAAAACTTCCATATTGTATTTAAGGTTTTTTGATTTGTTTGACTATGGATGTGTTTTTTTTATACCATTCATGGTTTGTAGAGAAAGTATTTACATTTCATATGCTAGTTTTAATATGAATGTTTATGTTATGTTTAAACGTGTTCATGTGAGGAATGAATTGTACTTAATATGTGACAGGTGGAGCCTGCTATAGCTCCTCGATTCATAGGTAGGTATCATGAGACAAACTAGTGTCTTGGCACAAGTCCTTGACAAAATCTTATTTGTATTCTTGGAACAAGGCCTTTGCTATGTGGTTATGATAGTGTGGCATTATGCATTGCATCATTATGAAAGTGGTTATTGATATTACATGTGAATATTCGATTAGTAGAATATCCATGTGAATAAGTAAATGGAATTATTTCATTTTATTTTTTTGCCATACTATATTGAAGTTCAAGTTTAAAAAGCTTTTGTTTTAGTTATACATTGCCGTAAATGTTTATTCTTATTTATGAAAGTTTCCACTATATTTTTATCCTTACTGGGAATTTGAGCTCACCCCTTTTCTATGTTTTATTTTTCCTATGATGTGAAGAAGTAATTTATGAATGACCTGCAGGGATAGTATGAGGGGATAAGAGTGTGGACTATGGAGACTATATTGTTGTAGTTTTCATTTTATGATGAAATGTAAACTTTATTAATGTATCTAGTTATTCCATGGCTACTAAACTAATACGTCTTTCAAGACTTGATCTTTCTTTTGATCATGCCAATGTTATGTAATAATGCACCGACTCCAGTTAACTGGGGTCGGGGAATTACATTATGCTCTTGGTATAGGAATGTTGTGGCAGATTCTCTTAGTAGAAAAATGCAAGATATTAGAGAAAAAATATCAGAAGAAGAGTGGAAGTTGATGATATTGTTATAGGATTGGTTGATTGGTGTAGATGAGTATCAAGGGTTTATTTCCTATTCTCCCTTAGTTACAACTTATTCTTTGCTAGATTGAGTGAAATACTACCAAGAGTTTAATATTAAATGTTCAGTGATGCTGAAAAAATTAGCAGGGAATTTACCGGTACCAAGATGGTCATTAGATGTAGATAATGTGATATACATTCATGATAGGGTCATGGTCCCTAATTATATGATAGAATAGAACATGAAATACTCTCATTCCTCATAGTGGGTAGTGCACCAAGGAATAACTAAGATGTGTTGTAATACCATGCAACCTTTTTGGTGGTCGAGTATAAAAAAGGATGTTATGGGCTTCATCACTCATTATCTTAACTATCAGAGACTTAAGAATGAGCATTAGAAATCAAGTGGATTGCATCAACTTTATAGTGCTATTGTGGAAGTTGGATAATGTGATAATGTATTTTTTATGGGGTTACCCAGGACCCCAATAGGTTGATATGTGGTATGGATTATAGTTTATTGGATGAAGAAGGTGGCTTGTTACATTATAATTCAAGAGACTCATTTAGTTTATGAGTTTGTCAAGCTCTATGTATAATAAATAGTGTGGATTCGTGTACTTAATATGAGTATAATATATAACCAAGACATATGTTTCACATCACGTTTTTAGAAAGGCTTTCATAAGGTGATAGGTAATCATTTGAAGCAGTGTAAAACATATCATCCTTAGACTAGTGGACTGTCAAAAAATATAATCTATATATTAGAGGATATACTCGAGGCATGTATATTGGATTTCAGCAGAGCATGGGATGATCATATGTTCTTGGTAGAATTATATTATAATAAGAGTAATAATTATTTGATCTATATAGCTCTTTTTGAGGATCTTTATGGTCAACCTTGTTGTTCACCACTATGTTGGAATTAGGTGGGTGAGTCAGTTATCGTTAAGATGAGTTTGTTATAGGAGACCTCTAAGTATCTATTGTTGATTTAGAAGAAATTAATTGCCACTTTGGTAAGGAATAATTCATATTATAACCTAGGTAAATGAACCTTGGTGATCACTATGGGAAATTTGTTTTTCCTACAGGTTTTAGCTCAGTTGGGAAATTAATTATTGATAAAATAGAGAAAGTTATCACTATAGTTTGAGGGGAAATTTGAGACCATTGAATGAATTGGAACGGTTTCTTATTGGCTAGATCTTCCTCCATGATATCATGGTAAACATAATTCATTCCTAGTGACTCAACTTTAGAAGGAAAACATTGATCCTATGCATGTGAATGATAGCAAGGATGCTGATTTGAAACTTGATGCATCATTTGTACAGCGGTCATTTCATATTGTGAATCGGAGTGAGAAAGTTATTTTGTGGAATATGGTGCCACATTTTTTTATTCTATAGAATATTTTTAAAATCCCATAGGATACTTGGGTTAGGAATAATATGTTTGTATTAGTAGCATGAGATGTTCAAGGAATACCTATAGAGAAACTACATAAGAATGATAATTCATTAGAGTGGTGATTTATAACTTCATAAAATTTTAATATATCTTTTATTGTAGTTCTAACATATCATGAATGGTTTTTATCCTAATTTGGAGGCATATTATAGGTTTTATAGATGTAATGTTAAGATTATAGGAGGAATAATGTCAAATCATCTACAAAAAAACATCTGGAGGGCCACCGACTAGCTGATACAGCACCACCTGTTAGCCAGTGGTATATCCAAAGGATATTATTTTTCTCAGAGCCTACCATCTAGCCAGTGGGGATCCTCCATCCATATAATGGTAGAGTATGTATCCCTAATATATTCTTGGATCTAACATCTATCTGATGGAGCTATGATGGGATTTTATGTGGGGGTAACCCTGCCTTTTACCCTAAAACCTCTATTTGATATTCATATTACTTTGATCCACTATCATTTGACAAGAATAAACTGAAGGTATCCTCTGAGGTGGATTTTTCTCTCTTATTCTCATACCCTAAATGATTGAAAATTGGATCAACTCATGGCCTTAGATAGGGAGACCCCTTATCCCTAGTCTTTTCTTCTTGGTCCAAGACACTCTTAGTAGATATCTGGATCGAAGAATCCTCAATGTAACCATTAAAACTTATCATAACAGGGTTTTTTATAATGAAATTTCTCATATTTTATTTTATAATGATATGATTTTCTTTTTCAACAATAACTGGACGAACATTCATAAATTTAATAAAATCATAGACACTTATTTTATCTGGATAAAATAGGCTATTAACCGGGATAAAAGCAGTGTTTTATTTTCTAAATGGTGTTTATAAAGACAAAGTAAGAAAATTGAGGAGGGCCTTAGAATGAAAAGTATGTATTTCCCCATGGATTAACTTGGGGAACTAGTTTCTTTGGTAAGGATTTGTGTTCATCACTTTAATGGTCTCATTGAAAAAATAACTACTAGTATTACTCAATATAAAATACACTTTCTATCTTTTAGGGGTCACATCACTCTTATTAACGGTGTTTTATCATTTATCCCCATTCAAGTGTTTTTAGTGCTCAATGCACCCATATCGGTGTTTCTGAACATTGAAAAAAATATGACAAGTTTCATATGGGATTCCCACACTGAGGGAAGATACCAATGGGCTTCCTGGGACAAGATTCCCAAATTTGTTCAAGCATGTAGTATTAATCTCATAAGTTTCATAGAGAAAATCTAAATCTTACCAGAAAGGATTGCATGGGACATCTTGGAGGGTAAATCTCTTTGGGTAAAGTTTATTACTAACAAATATAGATACCATACTAGAAAAGTAACGGTAATAATTTATCATCATTGGCTCTTGATCACTAGTCATATCACTACACTTTAGAGCCACTCTAAATGGAGAATGGGTTTCATCCAGATTAACTTCTAGAATGAAAATTGGGAGGGCTCAACACTTGGTTTTCTAGGTTGTCCAACTCTAGATATCACCTTCACCAAAGATAGTAAGTTTTTATCTTTTATCTAAGTCATTATGAATCATCACCAACTGGAGATATTCAATATAATCAAATTAAATTCAAATCCATATAAACTCATTTTCATGGGGATGATGTTGGTAAACTTTTCAGTGAAGTGATACCTTATGATTTCTCAGTCGGTCAATATGAAATAAAATTAGAATGAGGCTATTTAGTGAAGTGATATACCCACTAAATTTAATTTATTGGTGTGGTGTATGCATCACCGAGCTCTTTCAATAGATTACCTGGTCATAAAAATGGTATCACTCTTCCTTAAAAAACTTTATGCTGTAGAAACCAAAAATATGAAACCTCTGCATGTCTCTTCTTTGAGATCAAATGGGTGGAGTCAGTGTGGAATACCTTGAGAAGTTTGTTCAGTATAGATTTTCAAGGAAATAATCAGGATTCTTTTTTGCAGGCTTGGTTTATAGAGACAAATAAAAACATTCAAGAATATAAGGTGAGGTTCCCGCTAATGACAGTGGGTTGGTGGTGTATTTGGAATGTAAGATACTATATCTGTTGTGAAATCATATCCAATTCTCGACTGGCGGTGGTGGTGAAATCCAAAATTCTGGTGGAATAATTGATACCACTTATTAAATGGTGGTATGGGTTCTAATAACATAGAAGGCTCATGTATGGATTATTCATTTCTCTATCTACCTAGATTTATTTTAGGGAGGGGAATTGGGTGAGATGGAGACCTCCAAATAGTGGTTATAAGATTAACATGGATTGTTATTGTTCTAATGGTTTCATGAGTGGTGGGGTGGTTTTTGACCATCAAGGATCATCTATTATTTCTTTTAGTGAAATATTTAGATGGGGTGACTCTCTTATGGCAGAGGCTAAGGCGATGATAAATGGAATTTAACTTTTCTATCTTCACAACATAAAGCTTGAATATTTTGAAACTAAATCAACCATGATTTCAGGTTCACTGTAGGGAAACCTCTAAATCCCTTGGTCCATTATCTATCTCATTTGTAAATTCTGAAGAATACTTGATTCACGGTTTTCCATCTATCATACTTTTTGGGAGGGAAATAAAGTGGCAGACAGCTTTACCTCTTAGGTGTCTAATGAAAACAAGTGTTTATTATTTTTCCTCCTAGTGTCAATTCCTCAAGAGTTTGGTAGCTTTATTAGATAATATTCACTTGGTCTATACAATTTTAGACCACTGTGAATTTTGTTTTGTTTTTTATTGTCTTGGGGTATGTATGTTTTCGATAAAATTTAATGTTGGATGGATGGTGACTCTTTTTAACAATATTTTGTCACTATATCCTAAAACTTCTCCTTCTCTTTGGATAAATCATATATCTCAGTTATTATAGAAAGATATATGGATTACTATATGATATAATAGAGAATTTATGGATCATTAAAGGATTATATCCTAGATATATTAAATATATTTCTATCTTTCTTGACTAGGTCTAGATACTTTAGTGATAATGGTTCACATTGTGTAAGTTTAATCAAATTCAAGACATTATCATATTCTTTATCTTAGATCATGATTCTAGAATCCCTCATTAGATGAACTAGGAATGGTTCTAGGGAATTCCTTATATAGGCTTGATCTGGGTGGAAATACTTGGCATCGAGCCTTGAGCCTCTTGAGGTAGTAAATCATTACTATTTAGGGTCTTTTTATGAAATTGTTTGGTATGATTTGAATTTAGGTGTGTGTGTATCCCGTGAGACACTTTCATGATATGATTTGAATGTGGGTGTATGTATAGCCTATGAGACCCTTGATTTATGTGATTTACATGTGGGTGTGTGTGTGGTCATGATGCCTTACATGATATGACATGATTATTACTTACCATATTATGGATTGTCTCTGGATGTAGCGGTTCCTCTATAAATGGTTTCAATGTGCCAGGTTGGTCTAACTAGACTAGTTATATCCTTAGAGGGGGAATTCCTCCATTTTAATTGGAATGTTGTGATTTCACCTTCACAGATCACTCTTGGTAATATATATTTCCCCAGATCCAGATATTGGGTTGACATGTATGAACATGGCTTACACGAAAGCTGGATATTTGGTCAAAATGTAGTTGTGTGGCTTTTCCTAAAGCTATGAAATTTGGTCAATATATAAACACTATGAATTGTCCTTAAATGTGGGTGTGGAATTTTCCTATAAAGCTAGAACATGGATATTAGATAGTTTTATGAATTTTTCAAGTTTTCATGAGGAAAAAATTTAATGATCTAAGTCTTGCAATGATTACATCTGGAATCCTTTCCAGCTTGGTGTTGAAGCAGGAATAATCGGGGTTCATGGAATCTTGGTTAGAACATAATGACTCGACACTTGATTGGTTATTTAAAAATTTACTTTGTTTTATGGAATTAAATTTTATATATTGTTTAACTTATGCTATGGGTACATTGGTGGTGTCCTACTAAGATTATACTCATAACTTGCAGGGGCATCTTGATGCGCATGTAGATTTCATGGTCAGGGGTCTAGCTAAGGGAAAGGGCCTTGAATTAGGTGGATGATCTGGTGGTTCTTGGAGGATAGGAATAATACTAGGATGGACTTTGTACTATTACTATAGTGTCTTAGTTTCTTTCCAATATATTCATACATTGGTGTACCTACCACATTAGGGGTCCTTTGGTTTGTCTTGTATGACTTGTATGTCATTTTTTATATCATGTTTTATTTTTGATACTTACATTATATAGATTTATTATTTATCAATCGATTCCTTGTTTTATATGTTATTTTATATTTTTATCATGGTAATAATCTTACCATGTTCTAATTTAAACCCTCACTGCTAATTTGCAGCCTCCTACCTATAGGGAGATGAGAATGAGGTCATGTAAAACTCCAGGACAAACCTGGTGATTTGGGTCAGGGTTTTAAAATGAAGGGTGATCTAGATACTATAATGGTTGAAGGTAAAACTAATTATGAGGAGTTATTTAGAGAAAATATATAGATTGTTTTAAATTCCCTTATGGAAGTTCAAGAATCTGAGGAACATGATGAAGGTAAATATATTGAAAAGGATATTAATGAGTAAGATACTATTAAACCTATTGAAGTTAAAGATAAGGAAAATAATAAATAATAAATAAATTATAAATATTAAGTTAAAAATAATAAGTACGGTCATAATAAAAATTTGTAGGATGATATTACTAATGAACAAGTGGAAGTAACGACCCTTAAGAGATCTAAGGGAGAGTTTCTGAATAAATACTGACCTACAGAAGAAGGAAATAATTTTTATAATGATAATTTATTGATGTTTTCAACTTGTAAATGAAATTATTTTCAGAAGTTACAATATAAATTTACAGACATAAGAATTTGTTTAAAATAAGAATATTATGATCTCAAAAAGTTAAAGGAGACTTCTATTTACAAATAATAAATAAAAGATAATAAATCATCAACAGTTTTCAAATCTAATTTCAATTAATTGAGTGATATTCTTAAGGATTAAACATATTAATATAAGGTGTCAAAAAATATGGATAGAGTTAATAATGAAATGGTGTAGAATAATTTAAGGGACATATAGATAAAGATATCAAACATAGAATTTATAAGTGAAGTTTTAGACTTAGTTAAGAAACTAGATCAAGTTAAATTTGATATTGTATCTCTAGATAATCTATAAGACCTCAGAAATGAAATTTTTTAGATAAAATGGTTTATTGATAATTTATTTAACAAAATATAATTTTGATCAAATGAATGAAATGAATTATATAATTTTTATTCCTATTTTATTGGGATTTATAATAGATATTATTGTGATTAAACTCAAATTATAGTAAAATTAGATGACTAACATAATTTTATTTACTAAATACATGAAATAGTTCTACAAAAATATTCAAATATAAATATTGGAATGAAATTCAATCCTGAAGAGATTATATATTACTTTACATTTCAATCTAAATCATTTTCTATTATGGAATATGATTGAGTGGTTCCTAATGATATTATTAATTAGGAGACCATGAACAAGTCAGGTGATATCCATGATTAGATTCTCGACTATCTTGATGAATTTCATTGCTTGAAAAGGACTCTTCACTATATTCATAATAGTCATAATAAAAAAATTGAAGCTAAATATGAATCATATGGGAATGAGAATGAAATAATGAAATGGAAAAAAATTGTTTTTTACCAAGGGAAAACTACTTTACCATTAGATGAATGTACTAATATCATATTGGAATGGTTTATGAAGTTAGCTATTGAAGATGAAAATTTGTGTAATTTGAAGAAATATTACTATAAGAGTCTCAAAGAACACGATATTTATTTTTAATTAATTGACATGATGTTAAGAGAATCTATAGATAATGTTACAAACATACTGAAAAATTCATATAATTTGTAAAGAATAATAATGGATGAAAATTTTATACTATTAGTAGAAAATATTTAATTGTGGATAATGAAATGATTCTACTCATAGGCACTCTTCTATAATTTTAAAAGGACCAAATAATTTCATGGATGGATATGTGTATAAATTCATTATATGAATTAAGTGAAGATTAAATACTTGGTCCATTACCTAAATAATATTTTTCTGATTCTATATCCAATTTTTAATAAGAATTAGGACATTAATGTTCATTTTATGGAAAAGATATGAAATATTCCTCTAGACAATGGAGAAGGGTTATAATGATAGCTCAGAATCCTCCAGCCATATCCTTAGATAAATTATAATACATAAAACCTACAAAATCCATAAAATAATTCAGTTCCTTATAAATATAGTCCTTTTACCCAAACACTAATGATCTAAAAAAATATAACATAAATAGTTTTGAACAAGTGTCTAATTGATTTTCTGTTCAATGTTTCAATCCTTATTCTATTTGATAGACTATATTATTATTAAATATATTTAATACATGTAGATTCCAACCTATGAATCATTTCAATGTTATATTATTTCAATTTATAATTTTATATGAACATTTTATGTGATATTTCTTTCTAACTAATTTCTTTTTTATTTCATAAAAATAGGAATAAAGAGATTAATAACACAAAATATTACTCTATTGAAATTCATTTCAATTATTACTTTCAGTTTCTAATTTTTTATTATTTGAAGTGGTTTTATTATTACAAAATTAAATATTTTTCATAGAGGGTTTTGATGAAATATTTTAATTCAAGTATATTTGAATTATTATTTATATATCATCCCAATAGTTAAAAACTATATGTGTGAATAGATGAATGATTATTATTGAATATAAAAACATTTTATATATTTATAATATGATTTATAAAAAATATTCAATAAGTATTATCCTTTATATTATGCATGTTTTATGACTGAATGAAAGGAATAAGAAGAAGAAGAAGAATGTCTAGTTTCTATTGTGTGTTAGTGAATGATCCATATGTGATTCCTTGGCCCAAATCAATTAGATTGGTCTAAGGGGTCACCACATGGTCTCATGCATTCCTCCCTATACACCAGATGCTACTGACTAGTGGTGAGAGGCTAAATAATACATAGAGATACTATAACCTCGGTAACAGGGTACACATATAAATAATGTAGTAATAATACAGAAACAAAATAAATGTAACCAATGGAAAAATAAGCAGAAGAAATATCATCATCATAATAAGCTATATCAAATGGAATACAATATCCAATGCTATAAAAGTAGCCAAAATGATCCCTATGTGTAGTGAATCAATATACAAAGGAAACAAACAATAAATAATAAAATAATGGTACAAATCCAAAATATCATGATGTATGTTTTAGTGTCACCTCCATCCCAATCCACCATAACCTACTCAGCATTCTATCACAAGACCATTTTCATTGGTTGGATCCCTCACTATGAAGTCTACACATTCATAGAGATTCCCACGCATGGTGTGATAATAATCACAGTAGAAAACCACCATTGACCCTTATCATAATTTTATAATGGTGGATAAATTTATAGAAAAATAAATACATAAATAAATACACAACCCACTGGGATATCATGCACTAACTAGGCTACCATGAACACCAGTCCAACCTGCATCAGCCATATACTGGAAGTATATTCTATCAGGACCACAATATCAAGGTATAACTAATAGCCAATTCATGTCCTATAGGTCAAAACCTCATCAAGAACCCTAACCCATCCTTTCTCACTGATTAAGGTCATATAATACAAATTGGCACATCTTTTAGGATCATGGGAGGTTATTTGATACACACTAACCCATCCCAAGGGTACTTTGGTAGTTATTTAATACACATCAACTCATTTCTATGGTTCTTGGGTGGTCATCTGATACATAATAACACATCCTATGGGTTCTTGGGTGGTCATCTGATACACACTAACACATCCTATGGGTTCTTGGGTGGTCATCATATCCACCAACACATCTTGTGTATTCTTGGGGGGGCATCACATGCACGCTAACCCATCATGAGAAAACTAGGGATGTCATCTAAATAAATACACATAAGACAAAAACATTCATCAATGAGATAAAATCACAAGTGAGTGGAAACACAAACCCAAGTCATACATCATCTATCCCAGACATTCTAGCCTAAACTAATACCAAAATTCTCTCTAAATGACACCTTACCTAGGAAGATAGTCCCTACGTCACCCATGAAACCATGTGGAATTATATATATTTTTATCAACTTATAATACGTTGCTCCACCTATATGGGATCAAATACACCTATTTACCGAAAAACTCACTCTAAAACTATAATAAAAAGTCTTACAGGGATTCACATGAACTCATATGAAAAAAAATACATAAAAATTTATTTAAATGTGGTGAAATGTTAAGGGACTTCATACTTTAGGTGAAACAAAACAAAAAAACCCTTAATCTCCACCCAAAACAACTCTAACACTCTAAATCCCAAAAATTAACCTGATAATTGGAAATTATGGTTGGAAGAAAGGGGAAATGAAGAAAACCAAAAAAAACTAGATTTAAGTGTAGAACAACATTATCCATACCAAAATATGACCAATGGGATAAAAATCATTGAAAATGATGAATTGAGGAGGATGAGGGAGAAAAAACCTTCTAATGAAATTCTCTCATAGAAAAAATCCTGATATAAATTTAGATAAAGGGAGGGGATAGCTTAAGGCATGTTACACGGTGAAAAGAAAAGGATGCCACTTAAACAATATCCCATAAGGATTTCACGGTGTGAAACCATGTTTTAAGCCAAGTATTTTTTAGTAATAATACCCCTGAGGGCATATAATTATATTTTATGATGTGGCCCTATATTTTATTTTGTAAAATCCCACTTAAAGCACCTAATTAGAAGTAGGTCTCTCTTAGCCCTTTGGACCGCTCTTCCGAGCAACCTTGACACATCAAATAGCCAAGAAAAATACCTTTTATACATGTATAGGATAAAAATTAAACCCATAACTCACATAAAAAAGTTAGGGGTGTTACAGACTCCCCCTATAATTACTTATCTTCCTTAATAAGTCTTCATAGGGGTCTCTCCCAAACACCCCAACCTCTGAGCCTAAACACCCAACTCCAACTCCAAGATCCTTCCTAGGAGATTCCCATGAAATAATACCAAATGATGGAGAGGAACTACCTTTCATTTTATCCCTTTTATTTTTTTGGTTCAAAAAACACACACAAGATGATCACATAGTACATATCAAACCCTATAAAAGTATTTTCAACTAACGAACCCACAAATCAGGTCTCACTCATACCCTCGATCCATGGTACCAGCTTCCCATGCTTCTTTAAAGATATGTTCCAAAATGAGACCTTAGTCATGTTTCACCACATGATTCACCCCCAAAATCAATAAAAAATAGGGTTTCACCCCTAAATCAGGTGAAGAAATAGATTCACATCCTAAATCAAGTAATGAAAGAGGATTTCACCCCCTGAACTATGTCACGAAACATGTTTTTCCCCCATGAATTGTCTTATTAACACACTATATTTCACTAGAGACCTACCCAATGGCGCATGCCTTGATCCACTGGTCATCACCATTGAATTTCACCTTGCCTCCCCTAATCGGTACATGTACATGGGTATTTATCAAATTGGTACCACTTGGCCTTTTAAATGCACAAACCATTACAACCCACCCTACTCATGGGTTTGGTTCTTTTATACACTACTCCTGACATGTACCAAGAATATTCCCTTTCTACCAAATCCCAAGAACAACTTTCCTTGGTATTCTGTAAAAACTAACATCCATAAGAACTATTGACACTTACTCAAATAGGTTCACATGGTCCTACCAAAAATCATTAACCTTTTAGGTATGTCAAGCACAATATATTGGGAATTATTCTAATTCATAAGTCACTATGTTGAGATACAACCCTCAATGGATATCCAAAAGTCACATGTCATCAAACTCACTGTCCTCTTCTACCCATATCACTAAATCATCAACCAAAACACACCTTTTTGATCCAAATGACTCACATAGTCCTTATAGCCAAACTCAACATCACACTAATTGATGTAAATAACAGCCCTTTTCGAAGAAGAGTCATTACACATTCACTTATCTACTCTGATAAAACCTTATTACACCAATTCAAAATTTTAGAAAAAAAATCCTCATAGGATTATTTCCCTTCAGAAAATACACCCTCAAACTAAGGCATTGAACTTTGTGTGTTATAACGCTAGCATCATAATAGAATTTACTTTTTTAGACCATTCTAAGGTCATCAAATCTGTACTAATATCCAGAATTTCATCTCCAAATTCCCAAAACACTTCCACTATGAATCTCTAAACACCAATCACAGACACTATTACATTTTGAAAAAACCCCATGTTTGATCCCTAAACTATATCAACCACATCTCGAGAAACATCCCTGATATGATCTCCACCTCACCACATCCAGTTCTACATAACAACACCAGTTGATCCTTTTCAGGATGACTTCTTCTAAATGAATTATACCCCACCCTATGATGTATTATCACCTCCCTACCATATTTCTTTAATAACATTAGGCATCATGAAAATTTTAAATGCTCACATAAATGTCTTAACCCTTCTCTTAGTTCAACTTTACTATCAGATCCTCAAATTAGTTAATTAATTTCATGATCAACTCATTATCACAAAAGTATCATTGATCTAACTAACCCTCAGATCATTCTTCCACCCTCTTTAGTATGAATACTCCATATGGAGATATATAAAATAGTGACATTCCCTCACCCAATATATGTAAATAAATCACTAACCATCGAAGAAACTTCCAATTTCCACCAATGATCTAGAAGAAACTACCCACCAATGTTATATACCAACATCAAAATTCTCACCTGAAGTATATCCACCAATAACCCTTCTGAAAACCCAAGGTTTTTAGAACCTTTCAACATAGGTCACTAAGTCATTTATCATTCCTCTATAAGAACATCACTTCTTATCATGCATCAAGACCACCTTGTCTCATGTGGTCTCTACAACTACAAGGAACATCTAGAGGTCTCATATCACTCTATGATTCATATTTTTCTTTCAAGATAAAAAAATAAGATATAGATACCACATTTCTTATAATCACTTTCCTAAGAATATTCCTAGAAACACCTTCATGGAATAAACACATGGTTTTCTCTATGAACCACTACGGGCAATAGTACCTCCACTATTGGATAATATAACTTCCCAAAACTCTCCTCAAATATACTCCCAAGGACCTAAATATATCATTGAGATCACACTCCACAAAACCAAGGAATCAACTATAAAATCCACTTTCTCAGACCCATGTTGATTGAGCCTCACCACCTATGGTCTCCGTAAACAAGTTAGCGCACTACTATGAACCTAATACCATAAACTCCCCACTCTCTTTCTAACCAAGGTAGGGAGAAAAACCTAATCACATTCCCTATAAGCCCTATGGATCCCAACTATCTCACTAACTTATATAATCCCAATGTCTAAAAAGTGAAAAAAAAATTACATGCTTCCAATAACCCATCTCTCACATTGATATTCATGTCTAAATAATTGAAGGAAATAATACACAATAACTTTATCTAGCTCAAGGGTATATACCCTAAGAAACACCCCACTATCTAAACAACAAGATGTTTCACTTCTATCTCCAGGATCACATAGCCTCATACACCACAAACCCTTGTTTACTCACTCTAGAGAGGACCATGGTTTCATTACATACTAGTGTCACAATCCAACTTGTCCTTTTGAGGGTCCACCATTAACCAATTCTCAGGGAGATATTATACAACCATCCTCGATACCATCCCCTCAGGAAGGATATTCTCCAAATAAAATAACAAATATAAAGTATTATATTAGTGTTATAATTCACATAAAACACAATAAACAAGTTCCTTTCAATAGGAATCACATTCATGTCATAAAAACTATTTTTAAAGTTCCAAATGGGCCGCACTAAAATACCATCTCATCAAACCAAACCATTTACACCTTTTTAAAATCCCATTTTGAAACCAATCATTCTACTAAAACATTTGGGGAAACCACATTATACCTATTTGAAACCCCATTCAAATAAAAATTACATTTTTATTTTAAACCAATTGAGAAGAACCAATTGTTTTTCCCTTTTAAAATAATTCACTAAAAACAAAGATTTAATCTATTTTACAATAAAAATGAGGTAAAATTACCTTTAAGACCCTAATTCTAGTTAAAAACCATTGAAAATATTTCTAAAACCAATTGGCATTAAAAACTCATTTTTCAAACATGTGCCTTTAAAAATACTTTTAGAGAGCAAAATACATTGATATCCATTCAAAATCCTTTTATACCAAGTGAATTTTCATTTTCAAAAACACTTTGAAAGCTCATTTCATAACGACATTAAATAATAATTATCTACTTTCTCATGGTTATAGTCCATGTCATAAATACCTCCACATTAGGCACATCAGGAATAATGAAATATAATATTATTGGTCTAAATTAATTAAATGTTTCCAATAATGTATTTGTGAAAACATTTAATATATTATTACTCACGTTTAATTAATTTAAGCCTCTATAAATCATATCCAACAAGTGCATGACATGTGAACCTACATGTCTATCCATGATGCATGAACTCACCAACTCTTTCCAATTAGTCCTAGAGAAAAATAAATCTCATAAAATTTAACCACATAATAACACCCAGGAATAACATGAAACTATGACATCACAACCAATAAAAGAAATCTCACATCCCTTAAAAACCTAATTTTTTTCATCACAAAATCCCCTTTTTGAAATTTTAAAATTTCATGAATTTTTATTTTGAAAACACTATTTTTATTACCAACGCCAACCAAAACCCAATCAAAATCATCACATAACACTAAAACTTTTCTAGTATGGACTATTGGTTATTCATTACTTGGAAATATGGTTTTGAGGACCATGTTGAAATCATGAAACCACCATTAGAAGTCCTATCAAATAAGGCACTCGGGGTCTACATGGTTTTCAAGGTCATTATAGCTCACTGTGTGATTCTAGTTCACTTCTATTTTCATCCCTTAAAATGAATAAATCCATAATAATGAATCAAAATAGAATTCATGATCAAAATTCAACTCATGAGATCCCATGTAAACTCATGTTTCATCACGAGTGGTGGTGGTTAGGAACCAACCCCTGACCTACCTTATGATCATTAATGATCCTACTCCAGTCTATATGACATCCCAAATAACAAGGTCACTCTAAAACCTAGGCCCACTTAAGAATCCATCTCTGATACCACTTTGTAACATCTCAACCTAAATCAAACGATCTAGGTTGAAGGGTCATCGCAAAGCCTCATGTGCACTTCCTCATATGCAAGAGGATGGTCAACTAGTGGTGAGGGTCTAAATGGTACATGGGGATACTATTCCATCAATTGAAAATATCCATCAGAGTATGATACAAATAAATCATTAACAATGAAAAATAAAACTAAAAGTAACTAGTGGAAAAATAAGCGGATGTGATATCATCGTCATAACATGTTATAACAAATGGCATATAATATCCCAGTTCATACAAGCATCAAAAAGGATCCCTATATATGGTGTATCAATATATAATGGAAATAAATAAAAAATAAAAAATAAAAAACTAAAAAATATACTAGAATATTTATCATCATAGCCTTCAACCCAATCCATTAGCAACTACTTAGTAGTATGTCACAATACCCTTACTCTTAGATAGATACCTAACTATGAAGTATACATGTGTATTGATATTTCTGTGAAGGGTGTGATAATAATTTCAATAGGACACCACTAATGGGACCTTCTCATAAGTGTAGAAAGTGTATAAAGTTGGATTTATCGATAGAAAAATAAATATATAAATAAAAACATAAATCATTAGGTCATCATGTGCTAACTAGGCTACTATGAACCCTGATCCTAGATGATTCATCTCTATAGTAGAAGGATAGTCCTTTTGAACTACAATATCTAGGAATAACCCATGACCCACACCTATCCCATAGTTCATATCCTCATAAAGCACATAAATCCATTCTTTCCCACTCATTGGGGGTTATCTGATATACACTGACCCATCTAGAGAGTTCTTGGGAGATTATTTGATACACACCAACCCATATTGAGGGTTCTTGGGATGTCATATGATGCACACTAACCCATCCCAATGGTTTTTGGGAGTTCATATTATACACTTAAACCCATCCTATGAATTATTGGGAGTGAATCATATCTACTAACCCATATCATTGATTCTTGGGAGGTTATCACATGCATGATGACCCATAACGATGAAACTACAAAGATCATTTGAAGAAAAATTAATAAAATATCATTATACATCACTGAGATAAAATCAAAATCAATATAAAACACCACCAAAAACCATAAATCATCAATCCCATATAGTCTAGCCTAAATTGATCCCAAACCACTCTTATAAGGTCACATTACCTAGGTGGAGAACCCTTATGTCACTAATGAAAAAAAGTGGAATAAACACTTTAATTTATATATAACCCATCACTCCCCATATAAGGGGTCAAATACACCTATATGGACTTAACTGGTCACTCAAGCACTATATAAATAAGTCTCATAGGGATACACACACACCATCATACAAAACAACACATAAAACTTTATGAAAACGTCATAAATCGATAAGAGACTTCCAACCTTCGGCATAAAAAATCCAAAACACCCTAAATCGCCACTCAAAACAAACCTAGCATGTTTAATCCCTAAAATCATCCCAAAAATAAAGAATTATGGTTATGGGAAAGGGTAAACATGTAAAAACCAAAAATAAATAGATATTTAAGGATATAACGATGTTAGCATTACCAAAAAAAAGACCACTGAAGTGAATGATATTGAGAATGATTAAGGGGGAGTATAAAGGTGATAGAACCTTCCCATGGAAGACTAATATATTTAAAATCTAAAGACAAAGTTGGATAAATGGAGGGTTGAGGTTTAAAGGGTGTTACAAGGTGAAAATACAGGGAAACCACTATAAAAATCACCTATAAGTCTTTTATGGTGTGAAAATGTGTTTCATGCCATATAATTTTGAGTCAGAACACCCCCAGTGCCATGGAATGATATTTCAAAATGTTAACATATATATCATACTAGTGAAATACCTCCTAAAACACTAGGCCAGCTACAACTCTCTCCTTACCCTCCTAAATGCACTCTCAAGAAACCCCAACACCTCCAACATCTAAAAAAGACCTCATTACACACATCTATGCTAAAAATTATACTAGTAACATGCCTAGAAACTTTAGTGGAGTTATACTATATGTGGATATTGGATTATTTTAGAATTTTTATATATTATAGTCATTTTTTCCTATTAGAAATATATATTCTATCAATTATATTCTCTAACAAAACTATGTGTTTATACTATCAAAAAAACAATATCTTTCTCTATATTCTTGATCTCTCCCTTATTATACTAAGTGTGTATGTATGGATGAGGATATCTATTTTTTGAATTGTACCTTTCTGAAATCTATTGTATTTTATAAATACTAAGTGTCAGATGTTTATACTTAGCTATGAAAATCCCTTTGTAAAGGTTAAAAGTAAAATAATAGAACTAAATTGGTTTTAGTGGATTGTGTAGTGTATTATATGAGAGAACCTAAAGTACTATAAAATTTATATGGGATAAATCTAATATTTTTCTTTATATTTCAACTAAAATATTATTTAAGAATTTAATATTATTAAATATTTATATTGAATAACGTGGTTAAATTTTTTGATTGGTGAAATTCAAGAACAGTTTTCACCCCTCCACTTAAGTCAATGTAAACAAAGTTGGAAAAACACTAGGATCCCTTATTATAAGAAGAACCATGTTTTTTACTCTAAGGGGAAGGTTTATAAAAACATTTTTTGTCACATAACTTCCCACATTGGGGGAATATTTTAGGATTTTCCTGTAAATTAAGCTTTGGGTTTCCCACATCCCACACTAGAAACATACCAAGGTTCTATACCCCAATGGATGAGAGTAAATAGATTTAGATGTCCATTTCACACAACCACTAACACTATTTGAGATTCTTTATTCTTTCATTTCTAACCTGATAGAGAAATTTGACTTCCTCCTATAGCAACAAAGTTTCCATCCATCCTATACTATCTATCCATATTAGTATAATTTATTATCAGTATGTTGGAAAATTTAGGAAAAGTGTGATGATTGAAAATAAAAATAATTTATATGATATTTTCCCTCAAACCCATATCCAATTGAAGAGCTTTGAGGGTAATATTTTTTAGGAGATTTATAGATAAGAAAAACAACTCTAAAAAATGAGTGTTGTGTTCTATTATTGAATGAAACCCATTACCCATAGTCACAACCTCCCTTACCTAATCCATCTTAGGGTTTGTTGGTAAAATTACTAATTGATAATCTCCTTGAATTTTTTCAAGGCAATTTACTCATGTATTTTGTCAAGTACAACCAATTCCCACCACTTACAGCTAGATTATATATATATATATATAATTTCATTTTAAAACTATCAAGAATGTAATGATAAAGATTATACTTTAGTAAATAAATTTTCATCATAATTAAAATTTCATATAGAATATTATATTAATTAATCATTATAGTTGATCAAAAAATATATAAAATTATATCAAGTATAACATCAACAACTAGTGATATAGAACACATAACAACATAGGGAAAAACTATATTCATGAACTCTTGAGGATCAAACTAAAAATGAAAAATAAATAGGTTATATAGAAATTATGAATAAAAAAAATATAGGAATAAAAATTTTATAATGTAATAGAATGGGTTGAATTTTTTAGTTGTAAGAGTTAAGGGAATTTATAGGAAGTTAATTATAACCATTGGGAATTAGAAAATTGTAATAGTAAATTTGGTCATTGTAATAGAACTGTGACTATTATAAGAATATGTATAATAAAATACATAACATCATAATTATAAATATAAATATCGAACAAATAATAAAATAAGGACTTCAAGTCATCTTTAGTGAATATCCTTGAAAATTTAAAATTAATGGCCTTTTTATGGTTTAATTATATTTTCCAATCACTTTAGAATAATTCATTACTAAATAAAAAATCATATCTTTCAAGGTTATATAATTTGATTGAATCATATATTTAGTTTTTATAAAATCATTTAGCATGTATTTTATCTCATACCTTACAATCTGCCTAATTGTACCTTTATCAATATATATAGAAGTAGGAGGTTTAAATACAAAAGAAGTAGATAAAATAGTATGTTATTAAGAATTATATGCCTGAGATAACTAACTAATGTATATATGAACTTAATACCTCATCAAATATTCAAATTATTATTAAAGAACTCTCATATGACCATTCATCCTTTGAATTTATTTTTCTATGAGATTAATATTGAAAAACATCTAAGCTGGATGTGCTACACACTGGAAGAAATAACTATAGATAGCCCTTTTTATTTATCATATTTAAAAATAGTTCCAAAATCTTGAAACAAATGATTTATAATATTCATAAAATCAAATTTCAACTCATTCGTGTCATTATTTTTCACAAAAGAAGATGAAGAAGAAGAAGTTGAAGGAGCAACCTAATCAGTAGGGGATGTTCCACTTGGTTTTGATTTAGAAACTTCAACCAATTATAACAAAGGATTTATATCTTTCTATATATAGGAATCAAACATATGTCCACCACTTTCTAGCTCAAATATATTAATGGGTTTAGATTTAGATTCTAGAACTTCAAGTGGCTTTATAGAAGTCGATCAAAATATGTCATCTTAAACTTGTTCTATATTTCAACCCAATTCATATTATTCTTTAGATCTAATAGATCTTAGAGAAGTTTCATAAATCCTTTCCTTAAGAATAATTTTTTTCTATTAGTGATCCTTTAACTGGTTTTGGTGAAATAGAAATTTCAATTCCACTATGCTTAGGTGGATTTCCTTTATCATGATCATCACTATCTTTATCAAAATTTGGGTAATATATACCTAATAGAGAAGATCTTGGGTACTTATAACCATTAAAAATTATAGTATAAAATAAGGCTTATCCCCCTTTATCATTCACAAAAGTGGTTTCCTTATTAGGACTAGATTCCCTTTCACTAAGGGAATAAAATCCTCACTATATTCATCAGAATTAGAAACTATTATTTCATTAGGGTCTATCAAATAAGGTTCCTCTCTTTAAAGTTAGAATCAAACTTGTATTCTCTTTAAGGTAGAGAGAGAAAGGTCTCATTAGGTCTATAATTCAAAGATCAAAAATTAGAAACATGAATTGGTGCAGGTGGAAGAAGTTTTACTGGTTCATTAAGAAAACTCTTCTCCACAAATTAAAGAGTTTTTTTCCTTTCTATTAATACTTTTAAAACATCAACACAATTAGTTTCCATTTATTCCTCAATTATTTTATTTATTGTCACCAATATTACCAATTTATTCTTATAAATAATACGCTACAAATTGATCAGGTTTTAGACTAGGATCAAATTAATCCTTAGGCCACACAAAATTTTTAATAGGATTATACTTTTCATACATATTCTCATTATCCATTACCCATATCTTTATCTAAAGGTTATAGTTCACTTTCATTCTATTATAAATACTATGAATGGAAAACATCCTATGTAAAGACCCGGATTTTTCCATTTAATTTTTTTTATTCTTATTATATGGCAATATTACGAGTCCGCGAAAATTGACGACGCGTGATTCCAAGGCCCAGTGTGCCCGGAATGAATTTCTGAACTTTTTTTGGGTGCGTTCAGTAAACGCACAAGCGGAATTTTGTAACTTTTGAACCAGTGCTCAGAATTAAAATCTGAGGACACCTTTGAACTCCCAGTGCCGATATTTTTTTATGTAGAACTTCACCTAGACCGTAGTATGTCGAGGGTGGAATTTAGTTTTCATACTTTTTTTGGGAGAAAATAAATTAAACATGCTTTATTTTATTTTTAAAATTTAAACCTCTCATTTGAAGCATGAAGGTGGGGACCACATGAGGGTGGTCGGGCATTTAATGTTGGGAATTAAATGCCTAGTTACACAAAATGTGTAACCACATTCCACCTTAATTAATATGGTTCATTAATTCAGAATTAATGAATCAACTTTAAACTCTTGGCTTTCTCCAAATTAAATGTGCCAACTTAATTAAATTAATGTACGAACTTTAATTAAATTATTGCTTAAGCTTATATAATTTTTCACCTTAACTATCATGGGAAAAGGGTGTTGGAAAAGTAGGGGAGAGCTTTGGATATTTGGAAAATATCTTTCTCCAACAAAGGAGATCCTCCAACGAAGAACGGCTTCTGGAATTGAAGAATAAGGAACTGATATTGGAGCATTTTGCGGGGGTAACGAACACTTACGTCAATCTTCAATGACTTCACCTTCTTCCTCACGCCACCTCCACTGGAAAATTGAGGTATGGGTTTGTTTTTAATATGATTAAATTTATTTATCGATTATTCATATTCTGGTTTTACAATGAAAATTTTCAAACTAAAATGGTCATCATCCCGCGCATATACCTTTCCTCTTATCTTCTGATTCTCTGTGAGTTCTTCGTGCATTCTTCAATGCTAAATATTTAATGATTCTAGAAATGCAATATTTTGTTGAGCGCGACATATGGACACGGATCCCTTGAACCAAGGATCGTGAATATGCGATTGTTTTATTTTTCGGGCTTAGAACGAAGCCATAATGGATCGCGGAAGAAGGTGGTGGCCAGCACCCGGCTGACCATAAGGAAGGGAGGAACACATCCATGTCACCATATGATGAGGAAGTCGTGGCCCATCGGTCATGGCAGGGTAGGGTGGTGGTTGGCATTCGACTAGCCGTGTGGTGGAGAGTCGGTGTGCATCCGAGCCACCAGAGGAGTAGGAGTCCACGACCGAAGAGAGTCTGGTCATGCCAATTGTCGTGGAGCAGTGGCGCACGACCGTGCTACTGGGAGGAGGACCAACCAGAATACATATCGGCCATTGCAGTTCGGCAAGACCCGCTCGTGTCCCGCGGTGACTTGGCAGCGCCTAAAGGCACTTCCCATTACCATTCCGAATGGAAGGGGGATGCTCCCCCTTCGGCGCCAAATTAGGTGGACCGTTCCACTGGGCTGCACCAGTGGGCCACGCCCAATGGGATATGCCACTAGGCCATGCCACTGGGCCACGCCACCAGGTCGCGCCATTGGGAGGAGCTAGCGGGTCGCGCCTAGTGCGGTCTGGGCCAAGCCCAGCGGGCCGGGCCCACCTAATCCGAGGCCAACCAAGCCAAACCTGAATTAGGCCTGGTCGACCCAAACTATTTTGGGTCTATCCAGGCCGGGTTGGGTCAGGTCGAACTAGACCCCGGCCCATCTGGACCCAATTACTTCTTTGTGTCCATAACTTGTGATCTGGGTGCCCGTTTGAAGAACCATCTATAGAACCAGAATCCTTGAATCAAGATGGTCCTATTGGTATACTCCACTTGAGTTTTGGATAAAGTTGGGGTATGACTGGGTTGGATCAACCCCTGAATCCAACTGGGCCTTCGGACCGGAAACTCTAATAACTTACAGATCGGGCATCCGATTGATGAGTCGTCTGTTGCGTTGGGTCCCTTATGATGTGACAGACATTTGGTATACTTATTCATGGTACTTCAAGATAGTTGAGGTATGAACATGGCTTGTATTTTGGTTCTCCCAACTGTGCTACGTACGGAACCCTATGACTAGATGAGACTTGACGACTGCGGACCATTTCAACTCGGAGTGACTCGACATGCCCAGTAGGGATCGCCTCTGTGTGATGCGGAAGACCCATGGTGGATAGCACCTCTGTGTGATACGGTAGAATCATAGTACTTGATAGGAGGAGTACCTCAGCAGTACAAGGTTAGTGGGAAGCGCCTCTATGTGACAAGTCAGCCCCACTGTACTCCATAGAGGAGGAGTTCTCCAGCAGCTGAGGTGTTCGACATGGTGACTAGGGATGTTACTTGTTATTATCCCTATAGAATATTGTGGCTGGTTATCATCTTTCAAAGTGATTCTGTGTGGGTTAGCATCAAAATCCTATTCCTTAGAGTTGTATACCTAGTTTGAGCTGCGTTATGTATCTTTGTGGTGATACCTATGTGGTACTCCTACCTTCTTGGTATTACCTATGTGGTATTATTCCCTCCTGTGTGAGGTGGGTATATTCTGATAACTTATGTATATGTATGGGCATATACCTGAGTAGGGTTGACTATTGTTTATATGTTTTGTGATTTATCCTTTGTGGATTTGAGAGACCTTTGGGAGTCTTAGGGTCCCTTCTGAGTATTGTTATACTCACCCCTGCACGGGCTATGCCTGCACCTTGTTGTGTTTGGTGCAGATGATAGACAACACTGACTGAGGATGAGGGTACCTAGACTGGAGACTTCTTATAGGTGGACCTTTAACGAGTTGATCCGTAGATATGATCATTTGAGAGTTGTACCTACCCTTCAGGTAGGATCCTTGTCGGGTATTCATAGGATATGTACTCAGTTTTGTTGGTACTTTTTAGTTTTTCTTGTACTTTCTAGTTGGGCTTGTATTATGGCCCCTTTACTTTCTGTACACACCCTGTTTACTATATAGTTTACATTGGGCTTGTATTCTGGCCCCTTTACTTTCTTTACATACCCTGTTTACTATATAGTTTACATTGTGCTTATATCTGGTTGTGTGCTTGGTTTGTGTAAGTTTACAATTTATAAAGGAAACGCCTTCTCATTTTTTTTAATACGCCTTTTGGTGCTTGTCATCATCCCCTAGCCTATAGAAGTCAGGATTAGGGTATTCACGGCATGGGCCCCGAGGGATGGGTCGTGACAAATTGGTATCAGAGGATTTTGGTTCTACCAAAGAACTAGGAATATGATCTTTTCTGTAAAGCGATAGTGTTAGGGGTTATGAGTGTGGTTTTCAATTCAGGGAGTCCAGTGTTGGTGCGGCGGTTGACATATCCATACACCAAGACCCTGACTTCTGATTTCCGACATATTTCATGAAAACACGGATTGCATGTGTGTTTTTGAAAATTTTTCTTTGTGAACTCTTTGATTCATCTCACCAGGTATAAACTTAATGACCGTGGTGCTCCTATTTCTTTTTAGGATACCTCCACGTAGACCGCCAGCCAGGATTCTAGTTATAGTACGTGATGACAGCCCACCGAGCGATGAGGCTTCGGTGTAGGGCCCCCTTATAGCAATTGTACCATCAGGTAGTGTACCAACATCACCACTACCCATTGGGTAGCCAATGCCACTAGCCCCAGTAGTAGAGGGTGTACACCGCTTGAGCACATTGCATGAGTTCCAGTTCCAGAGGCCACCGAGGTTCCGGGGTGAGACAGATCCACAGGCGGATGAGGACTGGCTGGAGGTTGTGGTTAGAGTTTTTCGACTGGTAGGGACACCAGGTGATCTTAGGGTGATCCTTGAAGCCAGTCTTCTTCAGGCAGCAGTGGGTAGATGGTGAATCTTGATGCTTCAGGTTCACGACTAGGTGACTCTTGTCTGGGTGGACTTCGAGAGCCTTTTCAGGGTAGAGTTCATCCCAGCGACCCTACGCTCAGTGCGTATACATGAGCTTCTCCACTTATAGTAGTATAGCATGATTGTGGCTCAGCATTCATCAAGGTTCACCGACTTCACGCGCTACTCCACTGATATGGTGCGAGACTCTTTCTTCAGGGCCCAAACCTTCGAGTTGGGGATCAGACAGGAGATTAGAGCTTTGATTGTTTCTCTCAGCATCCCGATGTAGGCGGGGGTTTTAGAACAAGCGCTCTTAGTGGAGAGTTTCCTTGCTAAACATTCACCAGCAGTGAGACCCACCACCAGACGACATGTAGCAGAGTCATCAGCAGATGGTAGCAGACAGAAGATGTAGAGGTCTAAGAGGACCAGACCTACAGGTGGACGACCGCAGGATATAGGGTTGGTGGTTCGGGGCTCTCGAGGTAGAGTAGGACAGGTGAGGATCATGCAGTGTTACTCATGCGGTGGACAGGGTCACATGGCTTGTGAATTCCCGACCCGCCGTACAGATGACCAGTAGACGGTCGAAGGACCGCCTGGTTAGAGGTGAAGATTTGATCGATGAGTTCCACAGGTAGGAGGCAGATGTGGCAGTGGAGTAGGCCGTGTAGTGGGCAGTGGGTGACGATTTGAGGTTCTACCACCACCACCACTAGGAGGTCCATCCTGACCATAGGGAGTAGATGGACAGGGACGAGCTCATGTTCAGGCAACTAAGGCCTATGACCATGGTGCTCTAGAGATGATAAGAGGTACGATCTGTGTCTACTCCACCCTAGTTATAGTACTTATAGACATAGGTTCTAGTCACTATTTTATTTCCACGACCCTCGTTCGGAGCTCGGAGATACTGATGGAGCCTTTGTCTCGATCATTATAGCTAGAGAATCCTACAAGAGAGTATTAGATGATTACACAACTGGTGTCGGAAGTGTGAGCTTACTCTAAGAGGTGAGAGCTTTGGCTGGGATCTTCTATTAGTGGCGTCGAGGCCTTATGACGTCATCTTGGGTATGGACTAGTTATCCACAGTTCATGCTTAGATAAACTTTATTAGGAACAATGTGTAGTGTATCTGCATGGATGGGACCAGGTTTTTCTTCACCAGTGAGAAGGGAACCTTTGTAGCGTAGGATAGACTTACCCGAAGAAGGGTGCAGTCGATCACACATCAGTTAGCTATCCTTACCCTCAGAGTGGTTGATGTTGAGAGTCTGAGCTATCATGTGGTGGTGGACCAGTACACTGATGTTTTTCCTGATGATGTTTCGAGTCTACCTCCTCGTATATAGGTGTAATTTTATATCGACTTGTACCCTGGGACAACACCAAATATCTACACCATCATATCGGATTGCTCCTGCGGAGCTTCGAGAGCTACAGGTACAACTTGAGTACTTTCAAAGCAAGGGGTTTATTTAGCCCAGTGTTTCCCCCTGGGTAGCACCGATTTTGTTCTCCAAGAAGGCGGATGTGAGTTTGAGACTTTGTGTAGACTATCAGCACCTAAACCAGGTGACCATGAAGAAAAAGTACCCACTACCGAGGATTGACGATCTCATTGATCAGCTGAAGGGGGCATGATGGTTTTCGAATATAGACCTTAGATCAGGCTATCACTAACTCAGTTTACGAGATGAGGATGTGTAGAAGACAGACTTCAGATGTTGTTATGGACACTATGAGTTATTGGTTATGTCATTCAGCATGACCAACACCCTAGCGGTGTTCATGGGACTCATGAACATGATCTTACAGCCTTACCTTGATCGCTTTGTGGTAGTCTTCATCGAAGGCATCCTGATATACTCAGTGACAGAGGATGATCATTCCTATCATCTGAAGATAGTTCTGGACACATTACGAGAGAACCATCTTTATAGTAATCTAACGAAGTGCTAGTTCTGGATCCGAGAGGTTCACTTTTTGGGAAACGTCATCTCAGAGGCTAGAGTTGTTGTGGATCCAGCAAAGATTGAGGTTGTGCTTTATTGGGAGGCACCCAAGAGTGTGACGGAGGTGTGGAGTTTCCTAGGTTTGGTTGGTTACTACTGGAGGTTTGTGCCTTACTTTTACAGATTTGTGCACCCTTATCGGTATTGACAAAGAAGGGGAAACCATTCGTGTGGTCGGAGAGATGTCAGTGGTGTTTCCAAGAGTTGAGGTAGAGACTGACTAGTGCCCCCATCTTGAGGCTACCAGAGGAGGGCGTTGGGTACATAGTCTACTGTGATGCATCAGGGACCGGGCTTGGATGTGTCCTGATGCAGGAGAGAGTAGTGATCGCGTATGGTTCTCGACAGCTGAGGTAGCGTGAGAAGAACTATGATACCCATGACCTATTATTAGCAGCAGTGGTCTTCACCTTGAATATGTGGCGACATTACTTGATGGACGAATGTTTTACAGTCTACTCTGATCACAAGAGTCTCAGATATATCTTCTCTCAGAAGGACCTAAACCTGAGACAGCGGCGTTGGATTGAGTTCCTCTAGGACTATGAATTCGAGACAATCTATCCTCCTAGGAAGGGGAACATAGTAGTAGATGCACTCAGCAGGAGATCTGATATATAGTTGTTGAGTGACGTGACGGAGAATCTAGCCACTTTGTGGATATCCTATGTGGATCGAGATGAAGCAGCGTATCTTTAGTCTCTGAGAGTCACTCCCCCACTCCTTCAGTGAGTCAGGGAGGAGTAGATTGGGGACACTGACTGTGAGGCTCAACATGCTCAGATATCCAAAGGATATGCACCTAATGGATTATCTGAAGGTGGGGAGCATATCATCCTCTTCAGAGGATGTACTATGGTATTGGTGGTTCTTAGGGAGGAAGTGTTGAGGGAGTTCCATATGTCCCCTCTAGCGGTATATCCAGGAGTGGAGAATATGTACCAGGACCTTTGTCGTTAGCACTGGTGGTTGGGAATAAAGAAAGTAGTGGTAGAGTTTGTCTCTCAGTGCCTTACTTGTTATCAAGTAAACGTAGAGAATCAGGTTCCAGTAGGCTTAGTTTATCCACTAGAGGTGCTAGAGTAGAAGTGGGATGTAATTTCCATGGACTTTGTGACAGGACTTCCATGCACATCCAGGAGTCATGATTCTATCTGGGTGATCGTTGAAAGACTCACCAAGTCGGCCCACTTCCTACCTATCAGAGAGAAGGGATCAATAGAGATATTGGGACGCCCATACGTATAGGATATTGTACGGATTCATGGAGTTCCATATACAATTGTCTCTTATTATGATTCAAATTTTACTTCTCAGCTATGGAAGGGGTTGCAGGAGGCGTTCGGGACACAACTTCGGTTGAGAACCGTCTTTCATCCGTAGACATATGGTCAGACAAAGTGGACCATATAGACCCTTGAGGAAATGATTCTTGCTTGCATCCTTGATTTTGGTCGCAGCTGGGAGGATCACTTGCTTTTGGTGGAGTTCACATACAACAAAATATATCTTTCCACTATCGGTATGGCACCATTCAAGGTGTTGTATGGGCGACCTTGCAAATCAACACTATGTTGGACTGGCCCAGGGGAGTCAGCACTCATGGGACCAGAGATGGTACAGGCTACCACGAAGAAGGTGCAGATCATTCAGGAGCAGATGAATACTACATAGAGTAGGCAGAAGTCCTATACTGATAGAAGAAAGAGACCTCTAGAATTCGAGGATGGAAACCATGTCTTTCTACAGGTCTCACCTCGACGAGGTTTGAGGAGATTTGGCCGAGGATGAAAGTTATCTCCAAGGTTCATCGGACCCATTCAGGTCCTCATCATAGTTGGTGAGGTGGATTACCACTTAGATCTTCCACCTCAGTGGCACCAAGTGCATGACGTCTTCCATATATTCCAGCTGAGGAGATATGTGCATGACCCATCTCACATCATTGACTGGGGTGAGATGGACATCGATGATGGGGTGATGTTTCTAGAGGTTTTGGTGGATATTGAGGATCGACAGGATCGGGTCCTTCATGGGTGGTCGATACCTTTGGTTCACGTTCGTTGGCAGCATGGGAACCTCCAGGAGATCACATGGGAGCAGGAAGCTTAGATTCGTGCTAAGTACCCCCACTTGTTTCCCTAGATTGTGTTGTGGATTTTAGGGATGCAAATCCCTAAGGTGAGGAGAATGTAAAGACCTGGATTTTTTCATTTAAATTTTATTTATTATTAAAATGGAATATTACGAATCTATGAAAATTGACGGCGCGTGATACCGAGGCCCGATGTGCCGAAAATGAATTTCTGAACTTTTTTTGGGTACGTTCAGTAAACACACGAGCAATGTTTTGTAACTTTTGAAACAGTTCTCGGAATTGAAATCTGAAGACATAGTTGAACTCGCAGCATGAATATTTTCTTAAGGAGACCTTCACCTCGACCGTAGTAGGTCGAGGGTGGAATTTAGTTTTCAGACATTTTGTGGGAGAAAATAAAATAAACATGCTTTATTTTATTTTTGAAATTTAAACCTCCCATTTGAAGAATGAATATGGGGACCACATGAGGGTGGTCGGGCATTTAATGTTGGGAATTAAATGTCCGGTTACACAAAATGTGTAACCACATTCCACTTTAATTAATAGGATTCATTAATTTAGAATTAATTAATCAACTTTAAACTCTTGTATTTCTCCAAATTAAATGTTCCAACTTAATTTAATTAATGTACAAACTTTAATTAAATTATTGCTTAAGATTATATAATTTGGCACCTCACCACTCGTGGGAAAAGGGAATTGGAAAAGGAGGGGAGATCTTTGGAGAGATGGAAATATATTTCTCCAATAAAGGAGATCCTCTAACAAAGAATGACTTTTGCAATCGAAGAAAGAGGAACCGATCTTGGAGCATCTTGCGAGGGTGATGAACGTCGATGTCAATCTTCAACAACTTCGTCTTCTTCCTCATGCCACCTCCATTAGAAAATCTAGGTAGGGTTTTTTTAATATGATTAATTTTATTTATCGATTCATTATATTCTGATTTCACAATGACAATGGCCAAACTAACATGTCCATCATCCCGCGCATATACCTTGCCTCTTATCTTCTGATTCTCCACAAGTTCTTCGTGCGTTCTTCAACGAAAAAAATTTAATGATGCAGAAAACGTAATATTTTGTTGAGCGTGACATATGGACGCGGATCCCTCAACCTGAGGATCGCGAATATGGGATCGTTTTATTTTTCAGGCTTGGAAAAAAGCCGCAGTGGCTTACGGAAGAAGGCGGGGGTCGGCACCCTACCGGCCATGAGGAAGGAAGGGCGGAATGCGTTCGTGCTACCGTATGATTAGGGAATCACAGCCTGTAGGCCATGGTGGGATAGGGTGGCAGCCATCATCTGGTCAGCTGTGTGGTGGAGCGATGGTGCGTGTCTACGCCTCCGAAGGAGAAGTGGGTCGTGGCTGCTTGGTTGCAGCGAAGGCCGAAGAGCGACCGGTCGTATCAGTCGTGGTGTTGTTGCAGTGTGCGACCGCACCACTAGGAGGAGGACCAGTCGGAACACCAGCTATCCATTTTAGTTCAGCAGGACCCGCTCGTGTCCAGCGGTGACTTGGAAGCTCCTAAAGGCACTTCCTGTTCCCATTCCGAATGGAAGGGGGATACTCCCCCTTCGGTGCCAACTCGGGTGGACCGTGCCACCATGTCGTGCCACTGAGCCACACCACCAGGTCACGCCCAGCACAGTCTGAACCACACCAAGCGGTCTAGGTTGGGTCACCCCCTTCGTTGGTCGGGCCGGAAAATAGCCTAGTGTTTCGGGCCCACCGTAGCCCAGGCCAACTGGGCCGAACCTGAATCAGGCCGGGTCAAACCAAACCTAGGTCCATCTGGACCCAATTACACCTCTGTGGCCATAACTTGTGATCCAGGCATCCATTTGAAAAAACTGTCTATGGAACCAGAATCCTTGGATTGATATGGTCCTATTGGTATACTTCACTTGAGTTTTGGATAATGTTTATGTATGACTAGGTTGGATTGAACCCCGAATCCAACCGTACCCTCAGAGCAGAAACACTAATAACATAAAGACCAGGCATCTGATTGACACACCATCTGTTGTGTTGGGTCCCTTATGATGTTATGGACCTTTGGGATACTTCTTAATGGGACTTTAGAATTGTTGAGGTATGATTGATGGCTTGGAGTGCAGTTCGCCTAAGAGTGCTACGTACGGAACCCTACGACAGGATGAGACTTGACGATTGCTGACTGTTTCGATTCAGAGTGACTCGACAGGCCCAGTGGAGAGCTCCTCTGTGCGACGCGGAAGACCCACGCTGGGGAGCACCTCTATGTGATGCGGTAGACCCATGGTACTCGATAGGTGGAGTACCTGAGCAGGCCACAAGGGGGAGCACCTCTGTGTGACGTGGAAAACCCACAGTGGGGAGCACCTCTATGTGATGCGGTAGACCCACGATGGGGAGCACCTTTGTGTGACATGGAAAACCCATGGTACTCGACAGGAGGAGTACCTCAGTAGTTCAAGGTTAGTGGTAAGTGCCTCTGTGTGACACGGAAGGCCCACTGTACTCCATAGAGGAGGAGTTCTCTAGCAGCTAAGGTGTTTGACGTGGTGACTAGGGATGTTACTTGTTATTATCCCTAGAGAATCTTGTGGCTGGTTATCAGATTTCATAGCGATCCTATGTGGGTCAGCATCATAATCCTATTTCTCAAAGTTGTATACCTGGTTTGAGATGATTCTTATATCTTCATGGTGACACCTGTGTGGCACTCCTACCTTCATGGTATTACCTGTGTGGTATTCTTCCCTCCTGTGTGAGGTGGGTATATTCTGATAACTTAGGTATATGTATGGGAATATACCTAAGTAGGGTTGACTGTTGTTTCTATGTTTTTTGGTTTATCCTTTGTGGATTTAAGAGACCTTCGGGGGACTCGGGGTCCCTACTGATTATTTTTATACTCACCCATTCACGGGCTACGCCCGCACCTTGTTGTGTCTGGTGCAGAAGACAGACAATGCTGACTGAGGACGAGGGTACCTAGACTAGAGACTGCTCAGAGGTGGACCTTTGACGAGGTAATCCACAGAGAAGATCGTTCGAGAGCTGTACCTAAACTTTAGGTAGGATCCTTGGTGGGTTTTCATAGGAGTTGTACTTAGTTTTACTTGTACTTTCCAGTTTTTCTTGTACTTTCCAGTTGGGCTTGTATTCTGGCCCCTTTACTTTCTGTACACACCCTGATTACTATATAGTTTACTTTGGGCTTGTATTCTGGACCCTTTACTTTCTGTACACACCCTATTTACTATATAGTTTACCTTGTGCTTGTATATGGTTGTGTGCTTGGTTTTTGTGAGTTTATAGTTTATAAAGGCAACGCCTTCCCGTTTTAGGGAATATTTCTTTCGCTGCTTGTCACCTGCCCCTAGCTTATGGAAGGCGGGCTTGGGTAGTCACGGAATGGGCCCCAGGGGACGGCTCGTGAAATCCTACATAAAGATTATAACTTTTTCACCCATTGGAGAATAATTCCATTTGACTCTAGTTAAAAATTAATGATCTTCAAGTAAGGAAGAGAGTTTAACTAAGAGGAGGTATTACAAAATTATTCTTTGTACCTCATTAAAAACCTAGAAAACATATCTTCACACCATTCATTAATGGATAAATAATTAAAAAATATTCATAACTTATAATTTTAAAGTCACTCTTACTTGGGTATATCATATGTTAAATGAAATTTATCAATAATCTACAATCTCTATATAACTCAGGGTTTCTATCTTCAGTTAGATCCTCAAGAGATTTCTCAAGATCAAAGATTTTATATCCAATGATATGGAAACTTTAGTAGTCCTCAAATTCACCTTTGTGAGAAAATTTTAGAAATTTTCCCATTATATTAAAGAAAATATCAATTCTTCTCTATATATTCGAGTTTGGATTAAATCTTTCTTCTCACCATCTTCTAACTCAACATTTAGATAAAAATATTTAAATAATATTTAGTAGAAAGTTCTTCCATTTTTACTAAACCATTCACTCCATACTTATTGCAGAATTTCTTTATAAACCAAAATATTTATCGATTTAAACCAATCATCATCTAATAATTTCTCTAGAATTACCTTATCATTTGAAATATAAGAGTTTCATGACTTAATGAATGCACTCAAGCTGGATTTTTCTTTCTTTTCATGAGGTTTTTTATCAGTAGGAGCTGAAAAATCCAATGTTCTATTGGAACTGACCATCATTATAGAGGTTCCAGAGGTTCATGAGTTAAGGGTATAGAAAACAAAGGTAATAAGGGTGAATCTAAAAGGTTTTAGAAAATATGATTCAATTTTGAATTGGGTTATTTTAAGTCATTTACGGTAAAAAAATATGGAATAAAATAAATCAAGATGAATTAAGATAAAATATAGTTTGGATATTAAAAATTATACCTAGATAGTAATGGTAGATTGAATCACCATGTGACATGTCTTACGGTCACTTAGGAGTATCATGTTAGGTTAACCTATTACATGAAAAATCTTATGGAAGCCTAGACAATCATGGTAGTTTGACCTTTCGTATGACTATTCCTAGTGAAAGCTTAGGTCTTATGGTCACTTTTTACCTTTATGACTAAAATAACACATTTTTATACACAAACATGAAATATAAATCAAGTATAATTAAGCATACCTAGTTCATGTCACATATAACCTAGTCTCTCTGCATTTAAATCCTTGAAAATATCAGCAAGTTTTTTCAGTGCCTATGAATTCATGAGTGATATCTCTTTTTTGAAAATTATCTCTCAAAATGTGATGTTTTATATCAATATGTCTTATCCTAGAATGTGGTGTAGGATTATTAGAAATATTAATAGCACTTGTATTATCATATTTTATAGGTACATGTCTAAATTGATATCCATTGTCTAGTAAGGTATGTTTAATCCATAGAATTTACATATAGCAACTTCCTATAGTTATGTACTCAGCTTCATTAGTAGACAATGAAACTAAATTCTTCTTTTTACTATACCATGATATTATATAATTTCTAAAAAAGTGACATGTTTTAGAGGTTCTTTTTCTATCTAACTTACAACCACCAAAATTACCATCAAAATAACTCACTAATTCAAATGAATGGAATCTATAGTAAAAAATCCAAAATTAATTATATTTTTTAGGTATTTAAAAATTCATTTTACAACATTAAAATGTGATTCACAAGGGTTTATTTAAAAATGATCACATATACAGAAACTAAACATAATATTAGGCTGAATGGTGGCTAAGTGTAGTAAACTTCAAATCATGCCTCTATAAATAGATTGGTCAATTGGTTTCCCAGTTTCATCCAATTCTAATTTATAGGTAGTACTCATAGGAGTATCATATCCTTTATTTCTATCGAATCCAAAACTTTTTAAAATATATCATAGGTATTTGATTTGTTTAAAATAATTCCTTTATTATTTTTAAAAATAAAAAAACTAAGAAATAACTTTAACTCACCCATTGAACTCACGTCAAATTCATTTTTCATAAGTTTATAAAATTTAATACATAAATATTTTTTAGATGAACCAAAAATAACATCATTAACATAGATTTTTACAACCAAATCACATTTTGAAATTATTTTTATTAATAGTTTAGGATCAGCTATACCTTTTGAAAAACCATTTGAAATTAAGAAATATTTGAGCCTATAATACCAAGATCTATGAGCCTATTTTAAATCATAATGATCTTTTTAAAGTTTAAAAAAAATTTGAAAATGTGGATTTGGAAATATATGGGTTGTTTAAAAAAGGATGCCTCAAAATATAACTATTTAGGAATGTACTCTTGAAATTGATTTGATATAGTTTGAATTTATTATGAGTTGCATATTCTAGTAGTAATATAATTACTTGAAGTCTAGATACTGGTGTAAAGGTCTCTTAATAATCAATTCCTTATTCTTGACTATAACCTTATGCAACCAATATATATTTGTTTCTAAGTGTTATTTCTATTTCATAAATCATATTTCTAAACACCCATTTAGTTCCAATATTAAGGTATTATTTGGGTCTATCAACAAATTCATATATATTATATCTTTCAAATTGATTCAATTCTTATTATATATCCATTACCCAGTCTTCGTCATTGATTACTTCAGTAATGTTCTTAGGTTATAGTTGAGACAAGTAAGCTTGATGTTCAACCCTATTTCTAAGATATTCTCTTGTTTGAGTACCTCTATCAAGATCACCTACAAAAGTATCTAAAGGATAGTTCTTATGGGTCCTAATGGATCTAGGAATTGAAGTGCTTGGTTCTTCCAATCCATATTCAAGGTCATGAAAGTATGTTTGGTATCTTCTAAAGGATTTATCATGAAATCATCACCACGGTATGATGACTTATAAGTGCTATTGATATTCAAATTATACATAGTTTCCTCAAGGTCTTCTGAATAAATTTTAGGTTCATATGGATATGTATCATAAAAAGTGAAATGAATAAATTCTTCCACGATGTTGGTTATTTTATAAAAGACTCGATAAGATTTAATAGAGGTTGAATAACCTAGAAAAATTCCTTGTACACTTTTAGGTGCAAATTTTTCTAGATTATATCTTGTATTAATAATATATACTTTATAGTCAAAAAATTTAAAGTAATTAATGTTTGTTTTTTCACCATTACATAGTTCATAAGGATAATTCTTTAAGAGAGTTCTTATAAAAATAATTTTTATTACATAACAAGATATATTCCCTGATTCATTCCAAAAATAAATAGGTAATTCATATTCATTAATCATGGTATGGGTAATTTCTTGGATTTTTTTATTTCTTCTTTCAACAACCCCATTTTTTAAGGTATTTTAGGTGAAGAGAAAATATGTCTATAGCTATGTTGTGACCATAAAGTCTTGAAGTATTGAATCTAAAATTTACAACCATTATCACTTCTCAAGGATGTAATGGTAAGTCCAACATGTTTCTCAAAAAAATTATGAATTCAAAACCAGAACAATCTTTACTCTTGTTATCTAAGAAAAATAGTCGTGTCAATATTGAAAAATCATCAAAAATAACATAAGCATAATGTTTTCCATCTAGACTAGAAACTATATAAGGTCCAAATAAATACATGTGAACTAGTTTTAGGTGTTGATAGGTACACAATTATTTATTTGGTTTGAATGAAATTTTATGTTGATTTCCCTTTTGATAGATATCGCACACTTTGTCTTTTAGAAATTCAGGTTTGGGTAGATCCTTGACTAATCCTTTTCTAGATAACTTAAAAAGTGAGTATATATTACATTGACCAGGTATATTATGCCACATACAATATTATCTATGAAATTCACTCAAAAAATAAACATTTTTATAAAATATATAATTTAAATCTATAACATAAACATTATCATTTCTTAAAGTAGTAAAAACTAAATTATTCTTATATTCATAAATCATACAGGCATTACTTTAAAATTAAAAATAAAAAAAATCATTACATAACAAAAAATATATTGATTATATTATATTTTAAACAATAAAAATATAAAACAATATAAATTAGAACAGTTTAATAGTTAACTATTTTTCCAAATCTAATTATTTTTTCCTTTTACATTGTCATATAAAGTGACATGTATGCCATCAACTTTTGCCAAATTTTTTAAATGTGATTGGTATCTAGTAATATATCTAGGACATAAACTTTACAAATACCATAAGCTTTTACTAGATCTTTTCAAGCCTGATTCCAACACAATCAACTAAAAAATGATTTTGGTGCCCAAAATTTCTCAAGTCTAGAAAAGTTATCAAATAAAACTTTGGGTATCTAGATTTTTTTTACTGGATTACTAAAAAAAATTAAAATGTTTTGATAAAAATGTATTATTAGGTATAAAAGAATGATAATTTTTTCCATAACCATAAGTTCTTTTACCCTTCCAAATTAAGGTATTGTTTTCAGAACTAGAAATAAAATAATTTTTATAAAATTTCATTTATTTTTCAAAATGATATCCTATACCAGATACAAATTTACGTGGTTTTTTATTACCCAACATCATATTCAAAGCATATTTTCCATTAATGAATTTTTATAAATCTTTTCTAATTTTTTAATTTGACAATTTTAAATCCATTTTCTTCTTTAATAGCTTGGAATTATTATCTTTTTCAATAGTAAAATATATTTTAGCATTAGAAGATGGTATATGCATATTTTTTTGATTTTTTATATTTATATTGAAATTCATTCATAGTTTACTAAATAATAGATAAGTAATCAAATAATTATTTATTATATATTTTATAATAATCTAGAACATTATCATTAGATGAGATGGAAGTAGTCTGTACCTCAGATATAGTTTTCATGAAATGTAGATTATCATTTTCACTTGCATCACACCTCGAATAGTCTGAATCACTAGATTTTTCCTCTGAATAACTCCAAGTTTCCTTCATCTATTTCTTGGATTTATTTACTATATTATCATATTTATTTTTTTACTTTATCTTTATGAATTCATACTTGATGTGACCTTTTATTTTACATTATTAATATGTAATTTATATAGATGTGTCGTATTTCCTTCAATTCTATTTCTTTCCATATTTATATTTTTAATTTTATCATCTAAAAAATTATTCTTGTAGAATTTATTAAATATCTTGGATAGATGATTTATCTTCTCATCACTTTCAGATCAAAGTTTTATTTCACTTGAATCATCCTTGATTACTTTTTTTATTTAGATTTAAATGTCTTGAATTCTACATATTTAAATTTTAGTTCAATATCACCATTACATAATTTAAGTTCTTCTTAATAGATCATCAATTTTTAAATTTTTTCCATGACATACAACTTGTTAATTTCACATGATTCTCTGAGGGAAATAGTTTTTCTTCTCCATCCATCAGGCAGGCATCTCAAAATTCTTAGTGATTTCATTTTTTCATCTATAGGTTGTCCAAGTGATATCATTATATTAATGATTTCATTGAACCTATGATAAATTTTATAAATAAAATCATTATATTTCATTATAAAAGTATCATATTTTTTAGTATAATTATTTTATCATATTTAGTTAACATTTTATGTGCCTTCTTGATAAACCAAAATAGTGAATTATATTTCAAAAGTCGTAACACATGATGAAATATTATTATATTTATCCTATCCTAATGCATAAAATAAGGAATTTGTATATTTTCAATTAGAATCATACATTTCTTTATTTTCATCAATCTAATATTTCCTAGGTGTTTTCAGTTTTTCATATATATCCTCAATAGTACCCCAAATATCAATATCCGTTCTTTTAAGATAAGTTTTTATTTTGATTTTCTATTGTGAATGGTTTTAACCATTAAATAAGGGTGGTTGATTAGTATCATGACCTTAAATTCTATAAGAATACATAATGATATAATATTAAATAAAAATATATATATATATCTCCCTCAAGACTGGACAAAATTCTATAGAAAATAAAAGCAGTAAACAAGTAAAAATATAGAGCTTCAAAGAATAAGCTCTAATACCAAGTATTGGTCTATGTGTAATTCTGAAGAGGTGGTGAATTGAGATTCCAATTAAAATATTTATTATTTGAAAATTTTAAATTAAAATCCCCTCAATTAAAATAAATCATATTTAATAAATACAATTAATATATATAATTTTATATTTTAGAATAATTTCTAAAAGGCACAATCAATTCCAAATTAAAATAAATGAAATATATTTATATTTTAAAATTATTCTAATCACACCAAAAAGTATACATATATCACATATAAATTATAACTATCAAATTTTATTTTTCCAAACATGTATTTCAAAACACTCACTAAAAAGAAAAAGGTTGAAAGTAATTTTCAAGTGAATTAAAAACAAGCACTAAAATAAAAAATTAAATCTGACAACGTAATTAAAATAAGAGGTTAGTACCAAGTTGAAACTCAGTTCTATCTAATTTCTAGTAATCCATTACTGAGAAAGTTTATTAAAACTAATAAACTGATCTAAAACTTGGATTGGGTGTATTGATCTAAAACATGGATTGGGTTACAAGAATACAACTACGCATAGGCAGTCCAGGACAAACCAAGACTCTTCTATAATTATTCATGGGAAAAATATAATGATATATATAAAAAATTATTTGATTGCTCTTCTTTGTAGAGAAATATAATTTTTAAATAGATTTATAGGAATGTAAATACATAAATTGACAATAAAAAAATAAATCATGAGAGAAAAGTGTAATGAAGATGTAGTGAAGCTCTATTTTTTATTGTGTTTAGTTTATTAGTAATGTTTTTATCTCATTGTATGGTCATAGAAAAAGTTTTATAGTAAATGGATTATTCATTCAAGATTACCCTTAGTTTTTTAATGTAATTTAGAAAATAGAGTATCATAGAGTGAGTAAGTGTAAGAAGGTTAACCATAATTTATGTATGTATCACAACTATATATGTTATCCCAATTTTGTTAAATACCCTAAGTAAGGGGTTGAATCAAGGTATGATAGATTAAAAAAAATTCCCCTTCAGATCTTTTTTCTTAATTAAACAAAACTCTCTTCTATCTTCTTCTCATATAAATATATGAACAGAAATGAAATCATGCATGAGAAGTAGTGATTTTTACTTGGTTCACCCTCACTGGTCTATATACAAGGAGCATACAATGACATTCTGCCTATGTACCAAATCTACTAAGGCTCACATCCAAATTACAAGGTTCAGGATAGATCACTTATCTTCCCAGGCTCACTACCTTTATTAGATTTAGGTTCTGCTCACTACATTCTCAAGGGTAACTCCCTGTGTCTCTTTCTCTCACTCACTACCAGTGGAAAGGATCACTTTATTTTGATTCCTTTTCTCACTAATCTTGGAAGGGATCTGCTCACAATTTATAGACTTGTAGGTCCCTTCATTTAGATTAATTCACACATCCTCTACTATAGGCAGATTCTCTATTGAAGTCTATTTTCACCCATAGATAAAATCCACTTTTCCATAAACTATTAGGTTTCAAAAATTCATTTTGAAAACTATTTTTAGCCCCTTTGTGAACAACCTTCTTCCTCCCTGAACTGAACTGCACCGTATAGTGCTTATTCTTTATGAACCACCTCTTCTGTGTATCACCTCGGTGTATAGAATCCACGTACTGCTTTCACGTACCACTTTTGTTAACCACATCTATAAACTACCACTATGTATCACCTCTAATTTTGTGGAATTGCTTCTTCTACAGATTAATCCTTCCACGGACCACTTATTCTCCTTTTTTGTAATCCTCCTCATGAATAACTTCACCCTTCATAGAATTCTCCCTCACGATCCATTTTCAGACTTCTTCAAATTCCTGGAGCAAATATGTTTTATTATGAAAATAGATCTCTCTATAATGATGGGATTAGTAGTCTTTATATAGTAAAATAGATCCACATAATCCGCTAATCTAATTTTTACCAAATCTTTGATGTGGTATATCCTTTACCATGTACCACTTCTCCTGCGAATTATTCTACCCTACATAGTCTGTGTACTGCCTTTCTTATTTTGCAGTGGCCCAAATCACCTTCTTGTTTTTTCCAACAAAAATTCATCCCTCATACCACAATCCTTCTATATATTGTTGTACTCCCATAAACTACAAGCTTCCCTATGAACCGTTTTCTATTCATGATCTACATATCATGTTTCGCCATCCACATAGCGATGCTATGAGAAAATCTTACTTTGATGAAATTTCTCCATCGTTCTGTGTACCACCTTTTTTATTCTATGAACTATGATTCATGGTTCATGTAAAGTATAATATTACAAGAAAAATTTACTTTACCAAAAATAAACTCATGATTTTGAGGCCCAAAATTTTGGCAAACACTAGGAAACTATGCCAGCTTAAGCACCTGCTTTAGCAAACACCAAGCATACTCATTTTCGGTCATCTATCTATGTCAACAAACAAAATCACATTGAAAAACACATAGAGTATTCCTTGAGGTATTTTTTCCCAAAAATATACTTTCACATGTGAGAATTCCTTGTGTTTATAGAAGCCTCTTTATAAAGTTGTCCAATGTTTATAATTTTTTATGATCTTCGTAAGGTTTCCTGATATTTATAATGTTTTGTAATCTTCATAAGGTTCATGACTTAGTTAAATTTACAACCTCATAAGTTTAATCACCAATTTCATAGGGTACATTCTAATCATCATAAGGTTAATATAATTTGTCAAAATTAAAAACTATATACTTTATAATGTTCATATCTTATCTTTATATTTTTTATATACATTACTTCATAAGGTTCATTACTTATTAAATTTATTCAAACCTAGTTATAACTAACTCAGAATAATAACTCCAAATATAAAAACAACTTAATGAAATATTAATTAATAAACTAAAAACCACTTAAAGTAAACTAATTAGTAAGATGAATAGGGTTTTTTGAGCATCAAATAATATTATATAATTAGATATGTTTCATCAAAATTACTTTGTCTAACAGCTCACCCTTTTTAATGATTACAAAACCCATAAAATATAAATAGAAAATTTTATAGATTTAACAACTAAAATTATAAATATATATAATTATGAAATAAAGAATTAGTAAAAGGGAGTACGATTTTGTGTTTTTCATTAAGTTATCCTCTTTTTTTGTGTGATCAAAAAATAAATTTAAAATAATAGATATAAAACGTCATTATAGAACAATTAAATGATAAAATATAGACTATAACATTGAATTGAATAACAAGTTTTCATTGATTTTTACTAAATGAATAAGAAAAAAATACAGACAATAAAAATAGTTTTAAATAAAAAAAAGTAAACATCCTAAGAAAAAAAAGGCCAATCTTAAGGCTCGTGTTGTAGTTTTTCAGAAGGTTCACTAACATCAGTAATAAAACTTTAGGTTTGGGTAAATATGGACTAGGTAAAACTTCAGTAGCTCTAAGTCTAATGTTTTATTTATAGGTTTTACTTTGACTGAAAATATTTCTTCTTTAAATATTGAAACTCTTTTTATATCATACTTCTCAGTAGTATAAAAATTGAATTTAACTTGAGAATGTATGGATTCAGAGATAGTTGAAGTTTTCATATGGTAAGAAGAAAAATATTCTATAACATATTCATAAAAATATATGGGAGATGAAAAAATTTCCTAAACTCTGAAAAATAGTTGAACATCTATCTAGAGGAGTATCAGTAATCTTTCTTCTAATCTCTAATTTCATATTGTGATTTTCCAAAAATTTCTAAAATATTCACAATTTTATCCTTAAAATAGTATTGTATAATTGAATATAATTTCATCAAATAATACCCATAATAGTTTTTTATTTTATTTATATCTTATGTCTTTACACATTTGGAAATTAATTTCATAAAAACCACTAAATGAGATTTAGTCAAAACTAGAACAATAGAAATAAGTGTAGTCTCATGATATTCTTGACCTTTATATACCACAATCTATTTTACTTTAGAAGTGGATTTATGAATTTTATCTTATTCATTATTATATTCAACATAGGATGACTCAGACTTTGAATAAAATAATTTAGGAAGAGTCTCCAAAAATAAAAAAATTTCTATCATAAAAAATTATGAAATTAGAATTAAAAGGAATTTATTATTCTTTCATTAGTCTGAAAATACTCTAAGATTTTTAAATATTATTCACAAGTATATCCTTTATAAAAGAAAAATTTTCCTTTACTAAATGAACTAACTAAAATAAGGATATCTCAATCTCTTGAAGATATTTCATTTCATCTACCTAGATACTCTTGACCTTAGTAGTAAAATATTTTTTTAACTCTTGAAAACTATCCAAAGATATTGTATCACAATGTAAATAATGAATTATATCATTCATAATAATTAAATAAAATGATATAATTTCTATGTCTTCTCTAAAAAATTCAGGCTCTTTCAATGATAAAGATTAAACATATGTTGGCACAGGTTTAAAGCTCTTAATTATGTTATATTGAGAATTAAAAATATACTTTAGTTCATCAAAATCATACCTAGAACCATCTGATATTTAATCTCTTTAAAATATTATTTTGATATGGAAATTTATTTCAATTCTTTCAATTCATCCTTTGAATCTTTAAGATCATATTTTAACCCATTAAACTCCTCATTCATAAGATTAAACTCAGAGAACACTTATGCAACAAAACTTTGAACTTTTTTATCAAAAGTAGATATTTCATTCCTTTTATAATAGTGATAATGTGCATAAACATATGGGTATGGTTCTTTATCATATACAATTTTTTGTTAAAACCTTACCAAAATAATTTCACTACTTTCTTCTTATGTATCTACAATCTCTTCTCAGAGATATTGAAATGGTTCTGATCTAGTTTTCTCATAATACTCCCCAACCACAACTTCACCATCAACTATTATATGAAAATAAAAATATTTTATGAAGTATCTAACTCTTCATTGATATGCATATCATCAATCAAATGAGTAGTATTATTTTATGTTGTAGCTCTAGGTAGGTTAGTTGCTTCAGTGATTACTTCCACAATAGGCTCCCCTTAAAATGGAGTGGGGATCTCTGTATTTTCTGTAACTTCTTATCTCTTAACAAAATCCATATATTTTAATGTAGTGCATTAAGAATACTCAATATCCATTAGTGAACCATCTTATAAATTGGTATTATGATAATAATTCATAAGTTCCAATTCATTCAGTTCTATAACTTTCTTCTTAAACAAAATAGTGATGATTCTTCTAAAAGGAAAAAATAATGGTCTTCTTTATCTTTTGAGTACAATGATTCATATACTAAATAATATATCTATAAGATTCTCCTTATTTTCATCCAAAAAAATGTATAAATAATATAAATCATAAAATTATCTTTTCAAATTCCTCAACTCTATATATAACACTAGTTTGAATAAAATTTAAAATAAAATTTTACATAGGTTTTGAATCTTTTAAAAACATTTTCTTAATGGTAAAAGTTACAAATAAATAGTACATAATATTTTTAGGTCCAAAATAAGCATCACCCACTTTATTTAGAATAAAAAAATCCATTATGAGGAAAATTAAACATGTTACCCATCTCAATAGAAGAAATTGATATATCATTACCAATAACTTTTAAAATTACGAAATCTTCATTTTATTTAATTTTAAACTGTTTATTCTCCTTAAAATTATGAACTTACTTCTTAAAAAACCTATATATTCTTCTCTCAAAAACAACCTCATGTTATTGAAAACTTAAAACTTTCCTCAATATCAAGTTTTTTTTACTTAACCATGATAGGTCAACAACTTTACCATGTAAAACTCATCTTTCTAAAGTAGTAGACTTCAATTTATTCAAACTTTATAAAGCACCATCATCTATCCTATTTGTCTTCCCCATGATCATAGGGTTTATGGTTTGAATATTTTAGGGTTAAAAATAAATATATATTTCTAGAGGTCAAAAATTAATAGGTTACAAGCCAAAAGGATTGATAAAACTAATGAAAAATTAAAAAAATAATACAAAGCACTAAGGATATGAAATGGCATGAGTCTCTCAAAATAAAATAAAATATACTAAAGAAATAAAATAATTTTTAAAACCAAATTGTAAAAATAGGAGAAGAATATAATATAAATTAGAAAAAATAATTAAAATATAATAAACTTGATTAAATTCAAATAATCCATGTTCACTCCTAATAAAATAGAATTTATCATCAACGGGAGGTTTAGTGCATATATCTACTAGGTGATGTTCAATGTTAATAAATTTAAGAAAAATGTCACTTTTTTTAGTGCGATCCCTAAATAAATGATGTATTATTTAAATTTTATTAGTTATATAATGAATTATCATATTCCTAAAAATGTTAAAAGTATTAATGCAGTGATATTTTATTGAAAAATGTTCAAAATTGAAACCGAAATTCTTCAAGGTGAATTTCATTCACAACACTTATGCACAATAAATACTTTCTATAATGTAATTAGATTTTGTAATTGATAATAAAATAGAATTTTATTTCATACTAGACAAATAAACTAAGGATTTCCCTAAAAAGTTGTTGGTCCCTGAGGTTCTTTTCTTATCTAATATAAAACCCACAAAAATTTTATTCGAATATTAAATTAAATCAAATATTTAGGTTTTTGGAAAAAAATTAATAAATATAAATTGAACCTTTTAAATATCTTAAAATTACTTTTTCATATTTAAAATGATATTATTTAGGATTATATTAAAATATAGAAAAAATATATACAAAAAAAGATAATTTATAGTCTACTTACAATTAAAAATAACAAACTCTCAATTATTCCTCTATGAAACTTATATTCAACTGGTTTCTCATCTTCATCCAAATCATGTTTAAAATTAGAACCCATAGGGGTTTCATACACTTTATTGTTTTCAATTACAAGCCATTTAAGTAAATTATGTATTTATTTAATTTGATTAAAAATATTACTAAAGTCTATTTGAGAGATTTAAAACTAATAATTAATTTAAACTCCCTCATCATGCCCATTTTAAAATATTGTTTCATGAGTTTATATAATTAATTACACAACTTATAGTTTATTAATATAAAAAACACATCATCCATATATATATATATATATATATAATAATAATATATAAAGATAAAGTTTTTTGGAATAAATTAGGATCTTCCAATCCTGTAGAAAAAAACATTTGATAAAAAATGAACTTAACCTTACATACCAAGCTTTGGGTTCTTGTTTAAGACTACATTAGTCTTTGGAAAGTTTAAAAATGGAATTTAGAAAAAAGATAATTTTCAAAACAAAGAGTTTGTTTAACATAAAATTCCTCATTAATAAAAACATTTTAAAATGAATATTTAACATCCATATAGAAAATTTTTAAGTTAATATGAGATTTATATTCTAAAAGGATTCTAATGGAATCTAATCTTGTTACGGGTGAAAGTTTTTCTCATAATCTATTCCTTTAACTTGATTATAAAATTTATCCACAAATATATATTTTTTCCTAATAACCAATCTAATATCATAAATACATTTTATCTACCAAAATTCCCATACATCCCTAAAAAATGGAATTTTATCCCTAACATCATAAACCACCCAAAACAAATAGTTCCATGCCATAATAACTCAAAATAGCATCACCCACCTTTATAATGGTTATATACCATATAAAACTAAATATATAACCCAAATTTATTTACCTCCCTCAAAATAGTCATTTTAGAACAACTCTACCAGACCAACAAAACAATTAGCCACCATGAACTAGCCTAACCCAAAAATGGGTGTTTTAGCTTACATCAAGTCAAAAATAAACTTCTCACCCCTAAAACCACTCCAATCTCCACTCTAATTCCACCAACACCTTTAAATGATAAAGTACATGACCAAGAAAGGTTTATAATGATCCAGTATTGAAATTAATATACATTACATAACATTTATGGAATAGTTAAAATATTATACACACAGACACCCAAAGACCATACTAGTCTAGTGCCTTCTGAAACATGGAATCATAAACACTGGTACGAAAGTGAGATACAATATCTCTCATTAGGTTATTCATAAATATAACCCTTTCTTAGAAACATCAAACATAATACATATATTTATAACCTATGGAAGGAAATATAAAAAGGGGTGATCTCAGATGCTTAGTAAGGGAAAATAAGGGATACATGTAAGTATAAACATGATAATAGGGGTATGAGAATGTGATCAAAACATTTGAAGATCATACCATGCATATAAAATATCATAAAAATGTATCATGGAATAAAGAATGATAGTTCATAAAGAATATATCATAAGTAAATAAAGAACATAAGCCATAAAATCATAACATAGGAATAAAACATGGAATTATGGTAGACACAAAATCATATAATATGAATTCCATAGTATCCAAGGCATTGCTTCCAATACCATATTAGTGGAAAAATTCCATTAATAAACTTGATTCACTCCCCATTCTAGCTCTGTATTACTGAACCAATTTCACTCCTCATTCCAACCCTATAATACTGAACCAAGTTCACTCCTTATTCTATCCATGTATATCTCATGAGATATAAATCTTTACCCAATAAATTGGAGGGAGATATGGGTCCCACACATCTCATAATGAAATAATACATACATGTTCCACCATATCATAAACAATAATATCATAACTAATGAAATGTAATGGGTTCCATAAACATGTAATCATATCCTAACTTATGTAAAAGAGATAGGTTTCATAATCATTTCATCAAAAACACAACCTGTAAAAGAAAAATGGATTTCATGAACATATAACCCATGAAAGAGAAATGAGTTTCATAAAGACCATGACATAAATAATAAACCATTAAAATAAAGAATATTAATGGAAAAATTTAATCATTTCCACTTAAATTAATGAGTAACACCAATGAATTTCATCTTATATGGGAAACAATTTTGAAAAATTTTATAAAACAAATTCTTGATTAAAATATAATTACTCTCTGGAAAATGATTTTTAAATCATAAAACCTTTTGAAAACCATTATATTGGGAATAAAATGTATAAATAAATCTTGAAAACATTTTGAAACCCATTTTACATGAAAACTTATAAAATAAGATTTAAAATATTTTGAAACCCATTTCCCTTGAAAACTTATAAAATAGCTTTAAATTTTTTGAAAACATTTTTCTTTGAAAATAATTTGAAATAATGAATTTAAAGAATATTAGGAAGATAGTTTATTTTCTTAAGAAAATAACTTTTTAATATTTTAAATTAAGCTACAAGAAAATGTCATACATCACAGCGGATAAATTCGAACATGCCAAACATTCCTTTTAAAAAGTACAAATTTTAGAATGTTGTCTCGACTAAAAAATGACAAGAATATTCCTTATTAAAAATAATTTTGTTTAAAAAGTTAAAACATGGGTAAAATTTTATTTTAAATATCATAGTAGAATAATAGAATATTTTTGGAAACCTTTTTGAATACATGGTTTTGGATGAACACATATTTCCAACCAAAGAGAGAGGTAAAGTATGAATTTATTAAAAACAATTTCTTAACTATATTATGTACCAAAGAGTGGATAAAATGGTACCAATACATGAATATATAATTAATAAATATCAGATAATAAAATTCATGAGTTTTCTTGAGATATAGATCATAATATTTCATTAAAGAAAGCATAATCATAAACAATCTCGAAAAACAATGAGATTATTTCAATAAACTCTAATAACTTGGTAACTTTGAACCATACTCCCCGTGTAATAAAATGAAATTACATAGAGATTAAAATATAATGAAATTAAGTATATTCATTATATAAAATTTCAAATTTAGTATATTCACCTCATATAAAAATATAGGTGCATAACAGGGCATGTGTCTCAAAGAAAGAAAATTGAGACAAAAATTACATTATCGATTTGTTAACTTTTCAAACATAAAACCCATGATAGAAAGATTATAAAATGGTTATTTAAATACCCATATATTTAATTATAAAAATAATTTAATTAATACTTGTGTCATATACACACCACACAAAAGTAATGGGTGGTGAATAAATCATGTATCTCACTAAAATAAAAAGCGAGATGAATCCCCTTACATTATGTCTTGACTCTCTTCGTACTCATACAAACCTCCTTTATAATAAATATAAATTTATTATAAATATATCACAGAACCATATTCTTATATATAATACCATATATGGTTTTATTATGACTTTATATTACCCTCTCATTAACAATTTTATGTTAAGGTTTCACTTCAGGTAATATCTGCTTTGTTCTTTGCATGTGTCTTAATTTGTCATATATTTGGTCTTTATACTTATATCATTATTTACAGAATGTAAAACATGATATAAATATCAATTATATTCATTATATATTTACTATAATAATCCATATAATATAGAAGTATGAAAATGAATACATCGTTCATGGAGATGGTAAGTTGTACGTACACATGAATGTTATTTCCGTTTAATTGTCATGTTGAAAAAAAAAGTAAAACAAATTTATATATATATAATTATTAAATTAGATTTATTATTTCATATATATCATATATATTCACTAAACACATCCTTAATACATTCCATGTAGTGTATGAACGAATCACATTGTTTTAATGGGGCGGTAGTCCACACTTCCTCAAACGAAATTATCATATTAACACCAAATGGAAAGTATAATGATATGTGTTGTAAAAGGATTTAAGAAGATTAAAGACATAATAAATAGTATATATAACATATATAAATATATTTTCTATCTTAATATCCACCATGAGAGGTAGTAAAGGAAAAAATGAACAATTATCGTTTAGTGAGGCGGTAGTCCACCGTACATGTAAACAGTATGTTTGTTACCCATTATATGGAAGTGTGTGTAAGTAAAGGTAAAATAATTAGCATAAAAATATAATATTATATATATTATAATTTTTTTATACAATAATGTAATAATAATATTTGATGGAGTGGAGAAATAAAATAAAAGAATGTTTGAGGGAGGGTGTTACCTCTTAATCAGGTAACTCCTTTTGGTTTGCACCAAAGGCCTTCCTTGGAAAGATTTCTGCCTAAGGGAGGATTCAAGGAGAAATTTAGGTATGTTTTGGAGCTATTTTGGTGGATTTTTTCTGAACTTAAGTGGCTTTAGAGTTATGATAAATTGGGAGGAGAGGAGGCCTTTTATAATGGAGGAGTAGTGGCACTCTTGTAATATTTTTAAATAAAAGAACCATGCCGACATTTTTTATTTTAAGTAGATCAATAATGGTGAAAAGTTGATAAAAGGGAGAATAAGGTCACTATATTTTCATAAAATAGATTTTGGATAAATTTATATGTCATTTTGGAACTTAAGGTTATGGTTTAGTCCCTTATTAAGCTTAATTTAACATTAATCATTGTAATTAAATTTAATTACTTCACTAATATTTTTTGCCAAAAACTAATTTGACCTTATTATAAACTAAAAATTATTTTATTCCAAATATTTAATCCATTTTTCCAAATTAAAATCACATAAGTGGAAGAAATTGATTTAAATTTAATCCCACAGTCAGGTCGACAATGCGTGTTTTTAAAGTAAAAATGATCAAAAGTTTGATATGTTTTTATATCCAATTTCAATGTGTAATTGGTTATAATGATATAAATTGGATTAATTGATAAAAATATTATATAATTAAACTTTTAAATTAATTTAAAATTTAATTTAACATTATAAATAAATTAGATAAAAAAATAGTTTTGATCTAAAATACATTATTTTTAACTATTCATTAAAAAATAAAACTTCATAGAAAATACCAAAAATTAAACCTAAACAAATTTTTATTATTATATTTAATTTATGAATTTTATTTTGATGCATTAAATCTATAAAAGTTCAAAAAATTGGATTTAAAATGGTTTCTCCATTAAAAGGCGGTAAAATTGCCTTAATAAAAATATTGGGTTTTATGTGTTAAATTGGTTTTATTCTTATATTATGCTTATAAAATATATTAGATGAATATAAAAAAATATTTAATTTGATATATAACATATATATTACATTAAAATTAATTAATAATTATAATTTATTTAATTTATTATGATTAAAACAACTTTTTGAGCATAATAATAGTTTTCTATAAAAATACTCCTTTTATATTCAATTGGTCATTATATTCATTTATAAATAATTTATAACTAATTAATTAATTTTATATTTTGTGAATAACATATATTTACATAATTTAGTTAATAATATTCATAAAATATAATTTAACAACAAGTTTATATATTATGATATAATTTAAAAAATATATAATATGTTCAATAACACTCGGTCTTGCGTGTTATGCAAGCCATCGAGGAAGGTCAGTCCTGCATGAAATGTAATATTACATCATTGTTCCGTATGGAGGAAAATATGTTCCAGAGGCTCATCCAATTATAGTATCCAGACAGGGATATATTACTCAAAACAACTTACTCTATCCTTTACCAAAATTTCGGGACATTTTTCTAAACGTTTACTCATCCTTATACTTACCCTTAGAGACATCCCTAGACATATACTTGGAAATATACATAGGGATATCACTAAATTTTTCTCATCCTAGTTTCCAAAGTTTAACTAAATCATTTATCTGATACCAACTATTATAACCCATTTTGACATAAATATACATTACATAAAACTTGTGAAATACTTAAAACATTATACAAGTAGACTTCTAAAGACCATACTTATCTAGTACCTTTGGAAACATGGAATCATAAACACTGGTATATAGTCGAGATAAATACAATCACCCTTTTTAGACACATCAAACAAAATACATATGTTCATAACCTAGGGAAGGGAACATAAAAAGGGGTTAGATAAGATTCTCAATAAGTGTAAATTAGGGAGACATGTAAGCATAAACATGATAATTGTGGTATGAGAAATTGATCAAAACATTTTAAGATCATACCCTACATATCAAAGATCATAAAAAAGCATCATGTCATAAATCTTAATAGTTCATAAGGAATATATCATAAATAAATAAATAACATAAGCCATGAAAGAATAATATAGGAATAAAACATGGAATTATGGTAGACACATAAGCATATAATGTGAATTCTATAGTAGCCAAGGCATCGCTACCAAGACCATATTAGTGGACAAAGTCCTTTACTAAATTAGGTTCACTCCTCATTACAATCCTGTATTTCTAAACCAAGTTCACTCCTCTTTTCATCCCAATAATACTAAAATGAGTTCACTCACTGTTCTAGCCATATCTATTTTATGAGATATAAATCTCTACCCAATTAATTTAAGGGAGATATAAGTCACACCCATCTCATAATGAAATAATATGTATATGTTACAAAATAACATAAACAATCATATCATAAACCATGAAATGTGATGGGTGTCATAAACATGTAATCATATCTTAACCTGTGTAAAATATAGAGGTTTCATAATCATTTCATCAAAAACATAACTTGTGAAAGAAAAATGGATTTCATAAACATATAACCCATGAAAGATAAATGGGTTTCATAAATACCATGACATAAAGAATAAACTATTCATAGAAATAACATGATTGGAAGAATTTAATAATTTCCACATAATGGCATGAGTAACACCAACAGATGTTATCTTATATGGGAAATTATTTTGAAAGATTTTATAAAAACATTTCTTGAGGAAAATATCCTTCTTATCTGAAAAATGATTTTAAAAACACAAAACCTTTGAAACCCATTTTCATGGGAATAAAACTTATAAAGAAATTTTGAAAACATATTGACAACCATTTTACTTAAAAACTTATAAAATAATCTTGAAAATATTTTGAAAACCATTTTTCTTGAAAACATATAAAATAGCTTGAAAACATTTTCAAAACCTTTTTCTTTGAAAATATGTTTAAATAATGAATTTCCATAATATTAGGAAAAGAATTATTTTTTTAAAATAAAATAAATGTTTAATCTTTTAAAGGAAGCGATAAGGTAATTTCAGACATGATTATGGATAAACCCGAACACGCCGAACATTCCTTTTACACAGTAAAAATATTAGAAAGGTGCCTTGACTGGAAAATGATAAGAATATTACTTATAAAACTAAATTTTGTTTAAAAAGTTAAGGCATGGGTAAAAATTATTTTAATGATCATATAAGAATAATATAATATTTTTAGAAACCTTTTATAAGACATGATTTTGAATGAACATAGATTTCTGACCAAAGAGAGAGATAATGTAGAACTTTATTAAAAACACTTTATTAACTATATTATGTACCAAATAGTTGAAAAAATGGTAGAAATACATGAATATATCATGAATTATCATATTATAATAAAATTTATGAGTTTTATTAAGATGTGAATCATAATATTTCATCAAATAAATCATAATCATAAACAGTCTCGAAAAATATTAATATTATTTCAATAAACTCTTATAACTTGGTAACTTTCAACCATAATACCCATGTAAGAAAATTAAATTACATGACCTTAAAATATAATTAAAGTAATTATATTTATGATATGAAATTTAAAAGTTATTGTATACACCTCATATAAAAATATAGGTTCATAACATGGAATGTGTCTCAAAGAAAGAAAATTGAGACAAAAATTACATTACCGATTTTGTAAATTTTGAAACCTAAAACCCATGATAGAAAGATCATAAAATGTTTATTTAAATACCCATAAATTTAATTATAAGTGTCATTTAATTCATCTATAGTTAGTATACACACCATATAAAATGAATGGGTGGTGAATAAAGCATGTATCTCACAGAAATAAAAAGTGATCTGAAATCCTCTTATCTTATGTCTTGACTCTCTTAATACTCATAAAAACCTCATGTATAATAAATATAAATATATCATGTATATATCACAGAATAATATTCTTATATATAATAACATATATGGTTTAATTATGAATTTATATTAACTTCTCGTTAATAATTTTATGTTAAGGTTTCACTTAGGGTAATATCTTATTTTTTCTTTGCATGTGTCTTAATTTTTAATATATTTGGTACTTATACTTATATCATGATTTCAAAAATGTAAAACATGATTTAAATATCAATTATTTTCAGTATAATTTTCTTATAATTATCCATATAATATATAATTATGAAACGGAATACACCGTTCATGGAGATGGTAAGCCGTACATACGCATGAACGATATTTATGTTTAATTATCATGTTGAAAGAAAGAAACTAAAAGATAAATATATTATTACTAAATTATATTTATTATATCATATATATTCACTAAACTCATCCTTAATACATTCCAGGTAGTTTATTAATTAATCACATCTCTTTGAGGGGGCGGTATTCCACACTTCCTCAAACAAAATTATCATATTAACACTGAATAGAAAGTATAAATATGTGTGTTGTAAAGGAATTAAAAAAACTTAAATATATAATAATTATTATATATAACATATATAAATATATTTTTCAACATAATTTTCACCATGATGGGTGGTAAAGAAAAAAATAAATAATCATCATTTAGTGAGGCGGTAGTCCACCGTACACGTAAACAGTATGTTTGTTACCCATTAGATGGAAGTTTTTGTAGGTGTAGGTAGAATCCATATCATTAAAACATACAAGTATATTTAGGATACTTTTTATATAAAATAATGTAATAATAATATTTATGGGAGTGGAGAAATAAAATAAAAGAAATGAGTTTGAGGGAGGGTGTTGCCTCTTTATTGGGTAACTCCTTTTGGTTTGCACCAAAGAGTTTCCTTGGAAGGATTTTTACCTAATGGAGGATTTAACGACAAATTTAGGTATTTTGGAGAGATATTTTGGAATATTTTTTCCAAAATTAATTGTCTTGAGAGGTGTGAGGAAGTTGGAGGATAGTATGCCTTTTATAATGGAGGAGTGGCACTCTTCTAATATTTTAAAAGAAATGAACCCCATCCATGTTTTTTATTAAAAGTGGATCCATAAAGGTCCAAATTCTATCCAAGGGAGGATAAGATCTAAATATGTCCATAAAATGGATTTTGAAAAAATTTATAGGTCTTTTTGGTTCTTAAAGTTGTGGTTTCGTCCCTTATTAAATTTAATTTAACCTTAATTGTTATAATTAATTTTAATTACTTCACTAATATTTTTGGTAAAAAACTAATTTGACCTTATTATAAATTATAAATTATTATTATTCCAAAAATGGAATTTATTTTTCCAAATTCCAATCACATAAGTGGTAGAAATTAATTTAAATTTAATCCCATGGTTGGGTCGATAATGCAGGTTTTTAAAGTGAAAATGATCAAAATTTTGCTAAGCTTTTATATCCAATTTCAATGTGGAATTGGTTATAATGACCTAAATTGGATTAATATATAAAATATTATCTAATTAAACTTTTAAAAAAATATAAAATTGAATTTATCCTTATAAATAATTATGACATATTGGTCCCTATTTTAATTGGACTGAGAAAATGAATGGGCATGCTTAGTTGACTAACATGTGGTGTGTTCATGTTCTAAAATGTTTAATATGTGATGTATTCATTAAATATATTCTATTTACATTAAATAATTGTTATTATATATGTTATACTATATTAGATTGAAATATTTCATCTATAATGGTTATAATTTATATATTAGATAAGGTTATTATATAAATATACATATAATGCATAGAGATACATCTTGTATTGGACATAGTAACATGGTGATATGATTATGTTTGATGAATATTGCACTAGATATCTAAGTATATTAAGTTATAATGAAATTTATAAAGGATACTCTATGATTATAATTATGGATTATAATATTCCAAAAAAAATAAATGCTACAAAAACACATAAAAGAATGTGGTAGATCATGGAATAATGATTTACTTCGGTGAAGATCTAATGAATGGGTCTAGTTACAAGAGATAGGGGTTGAATCAAGGTCACTGAATTTTTTAAGAATTGTTAAAATTAAAAAATTTACCCTTTTAAATCTCCTCTTGATATCCAGACCTTTTTTACCTATTATTATATAAATATATCTACTTATATTTTACCCAACATTAAATAACCACAAGTAGTGAAAAATATAAAGTAAAGAGAAGCACATGTTATTTTTACAATTTTTTATCCCAATTTGGATACCAACTCCTTATTGTGATTAGTCTCAATATGATTTATAGATTTTCCATTATTCTCATAAGTGTTAAAGTAGGTAATAAATATCCCTAAACCCAAGAATAAGAATCACTATAAACTCCATATTCACCATATTACACATATCATTCTATCTCCTGATAAGAATTACATATTAATATGGTTACCACTAATTTTCAATGAAACCTTATAAATCTATTTAATAATATTTTCAATCTAAACTAGATTTCACTACATAAAAGTGATCAATATCTCTTTCCTTGATAGATTAATCAATTACATACGAATATTCATCTACCTATGTGCATGACTAACTATACATTCAATCAATCTCTGAATATTACAAAAAATCTAATCATTATCCTTTATTAAACAATTATTAGAGGATATCAGCTTTCAATATGTAAAAAAGTTTCTCTACATATGCATTTTCCTTCCTTAAATTTTGGTTATCCTACTTATTCTTCTATAATAAATATCATGAACAAACCATGGTGCACCCCTAAACTAGTTACCCAAATCAGCCTATGACATACTTGAGGTGCGTTCCCAATTTAATTGAGTTGTAAATATTTCCTGGGAAATCAGATAGAAACTTATAGTAATTATTTAACCCAATAAAATATATAAACAAATTGTAATACCCCTCCCATCATCGAGTTACATACCCATTTGAAACTTTTGTAAACTCATGTATTTACCCATGTTCGATTCATTTCCAAGAGTAAGTGTCATACTGAAAGCATTATGGGGGTTTGGGACATGTATTTAGGGCTAAAACATGATTTTATAGCACCATCGGTTAGCTGGTATAGGGAAACTGGCTGGATGGTGGCCAATGAAGTAGTCCATGAGAGTTGTTGGGATCATCAAATGGTCAATGATCCAGCATTGGCTGGTTGTTGGAGGCTACTGGATATTTGATGGCCTCATGGGAATAATTTTAATAAGGGGCAGTCCATTAATTTCACCCAATACACCCCATATTCTTCTTACTTGGTATTTTGGCCCCCTTTTGACCAATAACACCTCTCATATTCCCTATTCTCCCTATCTTTCTCATGTGGTGGATCTCCCTTGGATCATGGTTATTAGAGTCACCACTTGGTTCGATAAAGGACCTACATGAAGGATACAACACATCTTTCCTTTAATCTTTAGTTCCTTTTTTTCTAGTTATCTCTCACTATTTTTATCTAATATACACTATTTCCGATGTGTTTGTCTAGTTTCTTAATTTCTTCTGATTTAGGTTAAACTGATGGTTGATATTAGACATGTGGGATTATATAGGCATAAGGTAGGTGGTTTCTAAATGTATCCCATAGTCTCAATTTTTTTCAAGTGGTTAATTTTATGTTCATGTCTTCCTTGTTGTGATTTGACCTAATTTAAATTAAATTATTTAAATTGTGCATTTTCCTAGTTAAGTTCCCTAGTTTAAGTGTCATATTCCCAAGTGAAAGGTGATTCCAAGTGTAATTTCATGGTTATGAATTTGACCATAATTTGTATTAATTAAATTTTATGAATTCCTAAGAATAAAATGGCGGAATAATTTGAGTACCTTGGTTTGAAAATCCTAAGTGAGTAATTAGGTTTTAAATCGATGATTATGAAATGGAATTTCACAATCATTTATGATCTTGTGATGTAACTTTAAAACTTGTTATAGTATTTTATGAAATAAATTTAATTGTGTTTTAATAACTATTAAATTTATTATTGAATAAATTTTCTTATTTAAAAATTAGAAAGTGAATTTGGTAAATCACTTGGTTAACTTGAATTGGTACCCTATTTTTTATAAATCATAAGGGAACCTATGGTTGGAATTTATGTTTTATGAAATGGATTGGTTTTTTAAAATGGTAACTTATGTTCTATAATTTCTAATTGGTATTAAAAGAGTGATATGATTATTATGAATCATGATGAATTTTGTATATTTGGACTAATTAATAGTGAAGTATGAATTATAGTTATGCCTTTAAAAGTGAATTGAAGATTTAAATTTAATAATTAAAATGTTGAGTTGTGTATATGATATATGATACTTGAGAATGTTAGGATGAGTTCATAGATTCCATGTGATATATGATACTTGGTAATGTCAGGATGATCACCCATATTCTTGATGATACATGATTTCTAGGAAGTATAGGAAGAGTGCCTAGACCTCATATGATACTTGATGACTGGGAATGAAGGGATGACCACTCAGATTCCATGGGAATTTCAGGATGATTTCCTAGATTATTTATTATGAATAATTATGGGGAATTCTAGAATGAGATCCAAAGTTCCATGGGAATTCTTGGATGATTTCCTAGATTCCATGTGATGAATGATGAATGGGGAATTTTGGAATGAGAGATCGTACTATATGGGAATTTCAGAATGAGAACTTGAATTCCATATGATACTCCATGATATAAAGGAATTCCATGCTGAAATTTTTTATTACATTTGGTTACTTGTGGTTGGTACTATCTAGAAAATGTTATCAGAGGCACCTCGGTATTGGTTAGGTTAGGTATGTTTGATTGGGGTCTTGGACTTAAGGATTGACAATGGTACAGTCGTACTTGTGTGTCATTGTGAATCCACGCATCAGTTTTTTGTTTTATATTTTGTTAATTGTTTTAAATGGTTAAATTTTTTATCTATAAAACTTATAAATGAACCTTCTTATTGTATTAGTTATTTTAAGTACATCATTGGTGTTGGTCTATTGAGTTATACTAACACCCTGATCAGACCACCATGAAACTTGGGTACCTGAGCAAATTTCACTATTTGGTCATTGGTTATAGGTTTTGTGAAAAGGATTATTAAATGAGGTTTTCATGGAATATTAGGATGGAGTATAGATGATGGGACCAGGAAAGAATCAGGTCTAGTTGGGGATGATTTTTTGTAACATTCTTCCCATCCTCATTGGCTTGAGAAGGTGGTAGGATATTAATTGGCCTTAAGAAACATCCCCAAGACATCAAAGGATATCAATAAATGCCAAGGGATTCATTTATAATTGGGGGGAAATTTTCTATTTGAAAATAAAACAACCAAAAAAACATGCCATAACAAAATAAACCACTACATGATGCATGATATCAATGAAATATAGCTCAAATCAAACCATTGATATTAAAATCAAACTAAAATCAAGTACCATTGTAGAAGACTACAATATCAAAGTATACAACGGAAGATAAAACTCAAGGAATCCAATGAAAAATCCAAGTTCCAAACATGCTACATGATTAAACTACACAAATAAGCCCAAGTATCATGAAGTACTGTTGAATATGTGTGATACTTTACCTTTTCCCATGTATCGATAAACAATATCTGCAAAAGCACAAAAGTACCAAAGCAAAGGGGAGTAATGAAACTCAATATATTTTCCCCAATGACTTTCCTACTCATTACACTAGGATAGAACAAGTTATCACATTTATATAAAATATTTTATATAAAACAATTTCTAAAATAAGTTTATAAAAAAATATAAACAAGTTCCATGGTGAAACAGTTTTCTCATAACAATAAAAACTTCCAAGGAAAGAAACCAAACAATGTTATCAATTCATTTCATAAATTCCATTTGGAATATCTCATTCCAATCCACAAATCCACATATATACGCATGAATGATTTGTTATGATAGTTACATACTTAAGATTAGTCTCTCATTGATCTACCAAGTCATCACAAGGTAATTAAATCACATGTGTCATTGCACCTTTGGCACCGAGCACAAGTTCATATTTCAACTAAGCCTCTTAATGTAATATGAACACACATCACCAAGTATTCCCAAAAACCATGCCAATATAATCATGTGAAAACCATTTCAATACCAAAACCATTTTCATAAAAAAACCTTTTTATTGAAAAACTTTTTCCATAAATCAAACTAAGAAACTATTTTAAAATCAACATTTTAAATTATTTCATCAAACAAATTTTCACAATAATTCTATAATTCCAATAAAATCTAAAAACCATCACTAAATAGGGTTTCTACCAAGCTTTTCATAATAAATTCAAAATCAATTTAAATTAATTTAATCAATTTGAAACTAATCCTTTATGTTCTAAATAAAGGAGTAAAGAGTGAAGACACTTACCTCAAGAATTTGGAGAAAATTATAAATGGAACTCAAACACTAATGAAACTGGGTTGAAACAAAAAAACCAATTTAGATCCCTTCCCATATCATAAAAAAATATAAAAAAACATATTTAGCATCCACAACCTTAGATCTACCCACAGTGGGTGTATATCAAAGAAACTGAAAGATGGGGAGAATTAGATCTAAGTAAACCCACTAAGAACAACCAATAATGATCACTTATCATAAGAATACGAATTTAAAACACTAAGAGAATCCTTTAGATCACCTTTATATCGATGGGAGAAGTTTCTTTAGACTTTGAGATGAGAGAATCTAGAGTTAGGATTGCATAGAATGAAAAATGAGGTAATTATAGATTAAAACATGTGAGATAAAAAAATTTAGTATCTCATCTTTAACTCATGCACGATTAGTCGCATGATTAGGAAAATTATGTTCTAACTATGCATCATCCACTGCCTCAAGGATCAACATCACATGGTTGTCTCTCGTGGTTTCCAAACCATGAATCAACTATGAAAAATCTCATTGTCTCAAAACGAATGGTTTATTCTTATAAGCCTCATTGTTTGGGAAAATCGTGCACCACCTATGAACCTTACCTTTAGCACTTGTCTCGTTTTTCATAGTTTTCTATAGGTGTTTTACAATTTTCCCAAACCATGAACCAGTTGTGTACCTTTATAAACCCCCTAAAACACTCCAAAAGTTCTCTAAACTCTCTCAAACTTCACCCATATACTTTACATACTTAAAAAATAATAAATAAAGGGACACTTAGTTGAAATTGATGGTTAAATATTCTCCCCAACATTAGACTTTTCTTCCCTATAAAGTAAAAAAACTATCATTGTCCCAAAATATTTCTAGCCATTGCTTCTTCATTTCCTTCTCCCATTTCAAAGTCTCTTCCTGAATCTGTCCATGTTTCCACAAAACCTATACTAGATTGATGTTTTTTCAATTCAATACTTTCTCTTAACTATCCACAATGTGCAATAGGATATGTACCAATGAAACATTATGATCTAGTTCAACATGATTCCATCGAATCACATGGTCAGGATTAGGATGATACTTTTTCAAATGAGATACATGAAATACATTCTGCACCACACTAAACTGTGGTGGGAATGCCAACCAATATTCCCCCTAACTATCTCATTATAGTATCTAAAAAGGGCATATGTATCTAGAAGATAACTTACCTTGCTTCCCAAGACAATTATTTCAAAACCTTGGAGAGATCCTTAGGAGCACATGATCACTCACTTTGAATGAAAACAGCCATCTATGATGATCTTTATATGATTTATGATGACTCTATGACATATCCATCCATTTTCTAATCAATAGAATCTTCTTTATTTTCTCTTGGACTAGGCTCGACCCAATTAGTGTAGTCTCACCTATTTCCACCAAACAAATTGGAGAACGATAAGGACGCCCATACAATACTTCAAATGGATACATTTTTATCGAGTCTTGATAATTATTGTTATATGATAACTCCACTAACGGCATGTGATATTCCCACAATCCACCAAAATCTATTACATAATCCCACAACATGTTTTACAACATATGTGTCATCCTTTAGTATTTCCCATCCATCTGAGGATGATATGTCATACTCATAGTTAGTAGAGTCCCAAGGTATTTTTGTAAGGATTTCCAAAAATGAGAGGTAAACCTCGAATCTCTGTCTGATACTATCGAAATCATTATTTCATTCCTTTTTACCACTTCTTGAATATAGATCTTTGAAAAATATTCCAATATATGAGATTCATTAATAGGGATGAAATGAGATGACTTTTTATCCAATCCACTATCACCTATATGACATCGTGTTTATAAATCGTTCTTAGGAGACCTATTACAAAATACATGTCTATCTACTCCCATTTACACAAAAGTATTGGTAAAGACTACAATATACATATTGGCCACTGATGTTCTACCTTAACTTGCTGACACGTTAAGAATATTCAACCAAACTCATCCACCTTCCTCTTTATACTGACCCACCAAAATTTTTATTTCAATGCCTCATACATATTTTGTATCCTATGATGAAAATCCCATCTCGAATGGTAGAAGGCATGAATAAGTTGTTCCTATAAAGCCACTGGTACAATCATCTAATTTCTGAACCACAACACTAAAATCTTATCCAGCTTCCATCCCTCAATAGTCTACCCACCATTGAGTTTTTACCACATAGCCACACATTCAACATCATAATTTTGTGCCTATTTAACCATATTTACCAAACTAGGAACAAAAAAACAAGAAATAATTCCCAAAATTCACCTCGGCCTACACATTCCAAGTACATGTCAGCTAGGACCGACATCAATTATCGCTCATATAAAGCTAGTTTTTCAATTAAGCAAATGAATTCCTGATTAATGCATCTACCACTAAATTGAATTTACCCATTTTATACATCAAGTCAAATTCAAATATTTGTAGATACTCTATCTATCTCCTTTGTCTTAGATCCAAATCCCATTATGATAAAATATGTTTCAAGATCTTATGATCTATAAACACAGTGAATTTCTCACCAAAGAGATAATGATGGTAAGTATTCAAATCATGGACTATGATAGCTAACTCCAAATCCAGAGTTGGGTAATTCTTCTCATGCACTCATAACATCCTTGATTCATATGCAATATCATGATCTCCTTTCATGAGAACAGACCCCAACCTAGATCCCAAAGCATCAAAATAAACCACATATAGTTGTCCTGATTCTGGAAAAATCAAGATTGGTGTGGATGTAATAAAAAATTTAAGCTCTTGAAAGGACTTTTGACTTTCCTCACTCTATTGGAATGGAACATTATTCTTTTTAAAATTTGTCATAGGATATGATAGTCATGAAAAACCACAAACAAAGTGTCAATAATAACCAACCAATCTGAGAAAACTATGTATCTTAAAGATATTCTTTGGCAGTTACCAAGAGAAAATGGACTCTATCTTTTCTGGATCCACAAAAACAACTTTTTTAGAGATTACATGGCCAAGGAAATATACCTATTGTATCAAAAAATCACACTTTGATAATTTGAAAAACAAACAATGATATTTCATGATTCCCAACACTATCACTAAGTGTTTCTCATTCTCAACCCTTATTCTTGAATACACTAATATTTTATCCAAAAACACAACCATGAAAGGATCCAGATATCTCTGAAATATCTGATTCATAAATTCCATAAACACAACTGGTGTATTCATAAGACCAAAAGTAATCACCACATATTCATCATGGTTATATCTTCTTATAAAAGTTATCTTCATATTATCCTCCTTCCAAACCCACAATTAGTGATATCCTAGTCGCAAGTCAATATTAGAGAACCATTGAGCTCCTCTTAGTTGATCAAACATATCATAAATGTATGGAATTAGATACTGTTTGTTTATCGTAACTTACTTAAGATTACAATAATTCACACAAAACTATAGAGTTATATCCTCTTTTTTCAAAAAACAAGACTAGTGCTACCCATGGAGACATGCTAGGATAAATGAACCCTTTTCTTTACAACTCTTACAACTATAATTTCAATTATATTAATTCAGTTGGTTCTATCTAGTAATATGGAAGGGAAACAGGACTGGTTCATGGAAGGATAACAATCATAAACTCCACTTCTCTAATATGTGGAAACCCTAATAAATTTTCAAGAAACACATCTAAAAACTGGTCAACCACTAATGGAAAAAATTTCTTCTTGATCTCATCCATCGATGCCAAATATAATGTTGCCAACTAGTACAATATCATTCCAACTAATGGTGCCAACAATCCCATTGCACCTGAATTTACATTTGAGTCTCCTTGAAAGAGATGTTTAATTCCATCTTTAGTTTTAAAACAGACCTTTCTTGTATAATAGTCGATGTGATCCTTGAATGTTTTCAACCAATCCATACCCAAGATTATATCATAGAAATAAATCTCTAACACTAATAAATCTTATATAAACTCAGCTCCATAAACAGTTATAGAACATGCTCTAGATAAAAAAGGCTTGACACTCTCTTTGACCAAGAGGAGTTTGAAGTTTTATCATATAAGGAATCATCTCAACTTTTAAACCTAGAAAATAAACAACATGAAAAGAATTAAAGGAATTGGATACACTCATATAAAAAAAATCTTACATAAGGGTAGAATTCAAAAGAATCATACCTCTCATAGTAGATGGTCTAGGTTGATTATCCACAATAACTTGCTTAGATCCATATAATTTCTTACTCGCTATACTCTGTTATTTTTTACCCTATTGAGATTCCCCTTGTTGAGAAGTCATGGTATTCCTAGAATAACCATGGATAGCTCTATTCTACATATGAGGTTGATTTTTCTATCCTCACCATGTTGAGGCATTTGACACCTGCAACACCTGAGAAGTTTCTCGAACACCCGACCTCGGAGCACTACGACAATAGCATTAAATATGTCCCATTTTATTGCAATTGTGTTATGCTCTGGGTTGTGTCATATACTCTCACTTTACATGGTTGAAGGAACCACATTACAAACATCCCACTATAGTCATGGGTATTATGGGAAGATTCACCAATCCATCCATATGATTTTGATTCATGCTTCCACATTGGAAATAGGTGTCCCTCTTCTACTTGATCCTATCATTAGAGTTCCAACCATTTACCATAGGTATCAACATAATTCCTCCTCTCGTAACTTCTGAGATTTACCTTTTAACTACCATCACTTTATTGACTATCTCTATATAATTATTTAATAAAAAGCATAGAAATATTTAAAAAAATATCCTTCCTCATCCCCGATTCAAAGATGTGTGCCTTCAAGAATTCACTAGCAGCAACCTCGGGTTCATAGCGCACTAAATTCATAAATTTAGTTTCATACATAATGATAGAGATATTTTCTTACTTCAAGCTTAATAATCTTATTTTTCTTTGAATTCTAAACATATGAGGATAGAATTGTTTTTTAAACAACTCCTCAAAAGATTCCCATTCTAGGTCATGGTCTAATTTATCCTAAATAACTGAATACCACCATTGGAATGAATTGTATTCAAGCATATAAGTCTCCAACATGACTTTCAGCTATGTCGGTGTGCCGATGAAATCAAATATACGATTCATATCATTCAACCACACCTCTTCCTTTTTTGGTTCAGAATCACACAGAAATATGGGTGGATTCTGCTTCTAGAATTGAATAGAATGATCCACTTATCTTGGCTAAATCCAATAGGTTCCTCATATACATAGCTTCAAAATCTTTAACTATACTTTAAACTAGTTTTTGGTTCACCTATGGCTCAAGTGAAACCATATTCTTAGCTGTTTCTTTTGGTTGATTCCTATGACACCTACCAGGTTCCATTTTCTAGAAACATAACAAACCCCATAAGCCTCACTCTCTATTTACTAAAGTCTTAACATTAAAAATTATACCACAACACAACAATGATTTCAAAATCAATATTTTACTTGTTCAAAAAATTTTGAACATTTCACCATGCTTTTTAAAATCAAACCATTTTCAAAATACCCTTTTCATGACTTTTCAAAATCTCACATTTGAATACAACTCAAACAATTTTCAAAAATCAATATTTTTGTACCAAATCATAAATCATTACTAAAAATTAAATATTCACTCTTGATGGGAATTCATTTCTATAATGTATGTCATGTTCATATCATTGGCTAAACCCATGACAATGAGATTCCAAATACTATAAGTGTCTCTAAAACACTTATATACCCAACTCCCTGGTAACTTGAAGTTTAGTATAAAAGGATATCTACATATTTTTATACTCTAAATTTCAAGTCCCAATAATCCTAATTCTTTCTAAAAACCCAATATAAGGAATAGACCATAATTAATTCAACACTGAGCCCGAAAACCAATACCAAGTCAAAGACCAACTAAAACTAATACCACTTGTTCAATAAGTAATTAGGAAAGAACTAGTTGATACCAATTGTAACGTCATGCCTCTTCTCATTAGATTGAGAAGTCAGTAGGATATTATTTGTCCTTAAGAGACATCTCAAAGATTCTAAAGGCTGGAAATAAATTCTGAGGGCTTTATTTACTATTGGTGGATGATTTTCCCTTTGAAAATAAAATAACAAACCAAACAAGCAATAACCAAATAACCCATTGAATGATGTATGATATCAACGAAATACATCTCAAACCAAACCATTTATATTAAAATCAAACTAAAATCAAGTACTATAAAGGAAGACTACAATATCAAGGTACACAGTAGAAGAAAAAACTCAAGGACTCCAATGAAAACTCCAATATCCAAACATACTCTATGCTCCAACTCCAAAAAGCATCCCAAGTATCATGAAGTAATATTAAATATGTGTAATACATTACCTTTTCCTATGTATCAATAAACAACATCTAAAAAATCACTAAAGTTCCAATGTAGGGGTGAGTAATGAAACTCAGTAAATTTTCCCCAATGACTTCCCTACTCATGCCACTAGAATAGAATATGTTTCCAAATTTATATAAAATAGTTTTTATAAAAAAAAATCTAAAATAAGTTGATAACTAAATATAAACAAGTACCATAGTAAAATAGTTTTCTAAAAATAATAACAAGTTCTAAGTAAAGAAACCAAATAATGTTCTCAAAATATTTCATAAATTCCATTTGGAATATCTAATTCCAATCCAAAAATCCACACATAAAAACATGCATGCTTCATTATGAAAAATCCATACTCATGAGAGGTTTCTCATCAATATACCAATTAATCACAAGGTAAATAAATCCCATGTGCCATTACACCTTTGGAAATAAGAATAAGGTCATATTTTAACCAAGTCTTGTAATGAAATATGAACACACACCACCAAGTATGCCCAAAAACCATGCCAATATAATCATGACAAAAACATTTTAATACCAAATCAATTTTAATGACAAAACCATTTCAATAAAATAAAATTTTTATTGAAAACATTTTTCCATAAATCATTCTAAGAAACTATTTTAAAATAAACATTTTAAAATATTTTATCAAAACACTTTGCACAATAATTCCATAATTCCACTAAAATCCACAAACCATCACTAAAGAGGGTTTATACCATGATTTGCACAAAAAATTCACAATAAATTTCAATTAATTTAATCAATTTAAAACTAATCATTAAAAATCTAAATAGATGAGTTGATAGTGAAGCCACATACTTAGATAATTTGGAAAAAATAATAAATGGAACTCAAATGACAACGAAACCAGATTTAAACTCTAAAAACTCACCTTTGATATATTACCCTGCCATAAAAAATCCAAAACTAAAAATATTTATCATCCAAAACTTTATATCTACTCACATTGGATGTATATATAAGAAACAGAGTGGGAGGGAGAATTATATCTAAGGAAAACCACCAATAACAACCAATAACGATCACTTACTACAAGAATCTAGCTTCAAAACACCAAAAGAAGACTTTAGATACCTATGGATCTATGAGGGAAGCTTCCTTAGCCTTTGGGAAGATATAATATCAAGTTAGGGCTGCATATGAGGGAAAACAATGGATTTAGATATCAAAAAGTGTGATATCCACAATTTAAGGATCTCACCTTAAACATGTGCAATGGTTAGTCACATGGTTAGACAAGCCATGATATAACAATATGTCAGCCACTAACTAAAGGATAATCCTCACGTGGTTGTCTCGCATAGTTTCCAAACCATGTGTCAACCATTCTATATCCCATTGACTCAAAAATCATGTTTTCTCCTAATTAGTTGCACGGTTTGGAAAAACTATGCATCACCCGTGCACCTTCCCTTTAACCCTTGTCTCATTGTGCATGGTTTTTTGTAGGTGCTGAACGGTTTTCCCAAACCATGCACCAACCATGAACCTTAAGTAAATCCCAAAAAGAACTTAAAAGGTTCTCCAAACTCTCCCAAACTTTACCCATATACTTTATATACTTAAAAAACATAAATAAAGGGTTATTTGCTTGAAACTGTGGGTGTTACAGTTGTAATCTCGGATTATTTTTTTATCCTTTTTTTCTTATATATGATCTTACACAGGGGATTGTTTGATACATTTATTTCATAATCAATTTATATAGTATTTTAATGTTTGATTTATTTATCATCACTTTCCATGTATTATATACAATGTTTAGTTGATCCAGATTCTATGGTAATTTATTATTTCCACTCTTATTTCTACTTTGAATAGAGGGCATAATATCCCCATGGTATCCTCAAAGACCCTCACCACTAGTAGGTAGCCTCTGGAATACAAATTGGCATGCATGAGGTCATGTGGTGCACCGATCTGGCTAATATTCATAATGAGTCAAGGTAGGGTGATAAAAAGTGGTATCAGAGCTATCTTACCTTATATTATTATTTGGGGTTGGTAGATAGGAGAATAAGAATGTTTCAAAACTAGGTTATGAGCTCTTTTATGTGATTGATCAACCCATACATGGGTAAAAAGACAATTTGTTGGACTTATTATTCTTGGAATTCATTTTTTATAGTTTTATTTTATTTTTACCTATATTGAGGAATGTGATTTATGATGTTTTAACTTATGGGGTATTTCTCTTATACTTGTATAGAAAAGAGGGTGTGTATGTTCATGCATCATGTTGGGTACATAGGATTTGTGCATCATCTATATGATTCCTAATATTGATATGTATGTTTCCTGATATTATTATTATATTATTATTTTATTTATCTATTTTATATCTATCTATGGTTTATAACTATTTACTAGTAAAAATGGTGTTGGTTATTTAAAGTGTTAATAGCATCTTATATGGTGTTTTCCCATTTAAGTATATGGTGTAATATTACTTAAATAATTCCTAGGATAATTCCTTGATGTATAGGTAGATATAAATGGATTTTTAAATTATGTTTTTGGTTAAATAAAGTTCCATTCATCGTTCTATAAGGTGTTTCCCTCATAGCTTGTGAATGAAACTTTATTAATTGAGACATGGAAACTTAAAAACTTTGTAGAGCATAGATACAGTCAAATTGTAACTTATATAAGGATTTAAAATAACTTTTAAGGGTGTTAATTATTAAATAAAGTGATATAAAGAAACCTATAAGTTTTCCCTCTTATCTTGTGAATGATATTCTATTTAACCAAACCTTGGAAACCTAAAATCTTGAAAAAATATAAGGAATTAAATGTGCTCCTTATAACCTTATTAAATATTAGAAATATTATAATGATAAATCTTAAATGATTGTGATTCTTTAAAACCTTATATATATATATGTTGTTTGACCTGAGTATAGGTCATTGGGGATATTGTGAGTGCTTGAGTTACTAGGTCCTTGTGAGACATGTTGATATGGACCTTATATGGGGATTTGTGAATGACCCTAGTGTGGGTAGTTGTGATGTACATAGGTCTTAGGTTTATAAAACCTATATTATGTGTGTTTAATTATGTAGTAGGTTTTTATACCTTGATAACCTCTTTTTTAGTTTGACCTTGAGGTGGGTTTTTTACATGCTAGGTGTCATGTAACCTTGACATGGGAACAAGCATTATCTTGTGAGTGGTGACCCTTATAAATCTTGGTTTAGGGGATAGGTGTTAGGCCCTATTAACCCTTGAGAGAGAATAAATATTAGTGATACAGTGTCATGTATCATGTGAGAGTAACCCATGATAAGGGTTAACGTAGTTCTATGGATTCCTTTAGAGATGTAAAACATGGGTATATACTTGTGGGATAGATAACTCAGATCTTTTGGTGGGATTTTTGAGGTCCCCATGATAAGGAATGACATTGGTTGATGAACCAAAATTTTTTGATGTTTTCAATCCATATTTGACCCTTGATACTGGTGAAAATGGTTAATGAGTGAGCACAACTCAAAACGAGTGGCATGCATTCCTTGTAAATGGAACCTATTTAGGTCATTCTCTAGAAGTGGTATATGGTGAATCCATATGGTGGGGATATAAACATTGTACAAATGAGGTAATGACCCTTGTTTTGAGTTGGATTTAAATAAATGTCATTGATTTGATATAATAATGGGTAGTGAATCTGTGGTCTGTATAGGTGCTCGGAAGTAAGTGAGGTAGCCATGTCTGACTATTATGTTTGGTGATGGATAGTACATGGGATACAAGATCGGGTTTTGACCCTGTGGAATGATTATAAGGACACTATATGGTGGGGAGAATCATGTCAGTCATGGGTGTGTGTCCCACATGAGGGAAAGGTTGTTGGTGTATGGGATGGGTCTCCAGGTGATCATGATGACATTGGATGTCGGTGTGCTTATAGTTTCAATATTACCTGGATTCCTTTGGGAATTAGATATATCTACTGTGTGATTCTCATTAGAGTTTTAGTGATTATTTCATTCTTGGGATTGTTGATTTGATCTATCCATGTTCCATTTTAGTGGCATGCTAGGTGATCAATGATTTTACCATGGAATCACAACAGGGGTCAAATTAGACCTCAGTGCATCTAAATGATCATTGTATTCCTATCCTAGTCAAGGAATCATGATTTAATGATTTAATGATACACCAATATAAGAGGAAGATATTTCTTGTGGTGGGTTGGCCAAAGGAGGTATGACTGGATATTTTTCATGGAATTCAATGTGGTGGAATTGGGATCATATTAAGGACATCCTTTAGAATGATATGGATGTGGTTTGAGATTTTGGTTGGGAATTTTATATGAAATTTATTGTTTTTAGGCCCATGTTTAGGGAGGTGAATACTCATTCTAGTTTGGTTGGAACTATAAATGAGAGTCGGTGTCCTCTCTTTGATCAGTGTTCTTGGGCATTGGTGGCATTGATCATTAAATCCTATGGTAATGATCACAACATTAATGGATAGATAAGACCATGGTTTTATTGAACATTGAAGAAAAATGTAAATGAACTCCACTTGGGGGTGGTTTCGAGTTTGTGTTGGTGTTTGGGTACTAATGACCAAGCTAAGAGAGGGTTGGTGGATTCCAAAGTGTGGGTATCATTTGATGGGTTTGGTTAGTTCTTCATGTTTATTCGTTTTTATAATTTATTTTTTAGGATGAAGGTCAAATGGTATGACCACATGTGTTCATAGGGAAGTATGCTAGTGCAGTAGTCAATAATATAGAGATTTTTTGTTCTGGAATGGATTTTCATCATGAATTTTGAGGCAAGGACTTAGATTATTAATAGTCTTGAGAGAGAGAGACTATGTGTCTCAATAAGAAGAGTTTGGTGAAGAACTTACTAGTGTAGATCAAGGACATGACTAGAAGGGTGTGATGTCAAAAAAAATTGGATCCTTAGAAAACCACCAAGAGTGGATCCTTGTGGTGGTTTGGGTTAAATAGATCCGTTTAGAGGTGTATGGGTAGATGAGGATTTAGGTAATATGACTAAATTGGGGTGTCATGTTAACATGACCATGACTAGTAAAAAATTAAAGTGGTGGTTCATGAATTGAGGCATAGTGATTCTTGGGAAGAAAATTCAAGGATGATATGTCATATGGTGGGGAGATTGTAAGACCCCGTTATCATCAAGGTACAATCCCATTTGAAACTTTTTTAACCATATGTGTTTACCCTTTTTTGATAAATTTTCAAGGGTGTAAGGAATTTTGGGAGTGTTTTGTGGGTTCTTTATATGGAACTAAGGCTACAGCATGAGGTTGAGGCACCACTAGTTAGCCAGTATAGGGCCACTGGCTAGCCGATGGCCTAAGAAGTATCCTAGGTGGGCTGCTGATATCACCATCTGGTGGCCTCCATGGGTAGGATTTTAATAAGGGTTAACCTAATAATTTTACCTGAGTTGCCCCATCTTCTTCTTACTTAGGATTTTTCCCCCTTTTGGATAGTAACACCACTCACATTACCTCTTCTCCCTATTCTCTCATGATGGATATTCCTTGGTTCTAGATCATTAGATTTGTTTCTTGGTGTGATAAAGGTCCTACGATAAGGCTACAACTTCTATTGCATCAAATATTTAGTTCCTTAACTTTCTAGATTTATCTATATAGTTTATCTAAGGTTCCCTATTTCTAGGGTGTTTTTCTAGTTTCTCAATTTATTATGATTTAGGGTGAACTAAAGGCTAATATTGTACACATAGACTTCTCTATGAATAAGATAGGTGGTTTCTAAATATATCCCATAGTCTCACTTTGTTTTTCAATCGGTGTGTTCTGTATTCATATCGACCTTGTATCACTTTAATATAATTTAAATTAAGTGATATAAATTGTTCATTTTTCTAGCTAAGTGATTTATTTTATGTGTTATGTGTCCAAGTGAAAGGTGATTCTAAGTGGAATTCAATGGTTATATATTTGACTGTAAGTTGGATTAATTAAATGTTATGGATTCCTAAGAATAAAATGGCAGGTTTATTTGAGTATCTTAGTTTGATAACACTAAGTGAGTAATTATGACTTAAATCAATGATTGTGAAATAGAATTTCAGAATCATTGATGATCTTGAGAAAAAACTATAAAACATATTATAATCTCTTATGAAATGAAGTAGGTGGTGTTTTAATAATCATTAAATGTCTTGGTGAATTAATTTTATTATTTGAAAATTAGAAAGTGAATTTTGTAAATCTATTAGTTAACATGAATTGGTACCCTATATTTTATAAATCCTTAGGGATCCTATGGTTGGAATTCATGTTTTACGAAATGGATTTATTTTTCAAAAGGGTAAATTATGTTTTGTAATTAGTAATGGGTATTAAAAATTTGATATGATGATTATGGATCATGATGGATTTCATAAATTAAAATTAATGATTAGTTATTTATAAATTAAAATAAAGAATTATAAATTTAAATGAGGGTTTAAATTAAATAATGAAAATGTTGAGTTGTGGATATGATATTCGATACTTAGGAATTATAGGATGAGCACTCATATTCTATGTGATGCATGATACCTAGGAAAGATGAGAGGATTTACTAGACCCCATATAATACTTGATGACTGGGAATTCCATGATGATTTCTTAGATTCCATGGGAATACCAAGATGAGTTCCTGAATTATATGTGAAGACTGATAATGGAGAATATTGGGATGAGAGATTGAGTTTCATGGGAATTCAAGGATGAGTTCTTTGATTTTGTGTGATGACTGATGACTTAGGGATGTTGGGAAGAGAGATCGAATTCCATGATAATTTTTTAATGAGTGCTTGTATTCCATAAGATACTCCATGATACTAGGGAATTCCAGGATGAACTTATAGACTCTATTAGGTTACTTATGATTATCATAGTCCATGTGATGTATTTAGAGACACCCTAGCACTGGATGAAATAGGTATGTTTTATCGAGCTCTTGGACCTAGGATAAACAATAGTATAGTCATCCTTAGGTATCACCATAAAACTAGGAATCAGTGGTTTTTTACTGTTTTGTTGATTATTTTACATAATTAAATTTTTTATCTATGGAACTTCTATATGCACCTTCTTATCAGACTAGTTATTTTAGATATATTGTTAGTAGTGGACTATTTAGTTGTACTTTCACCCTAATCAGGCCTCCATGACACTTGGGTACCCAAGAATATATCACTATTTTGTCATAGGTTACAAGTTTAGGGAGATGGCTTATTTTATGGGGTTTAAATGGAATGTCAGTATATAGTATGGATGATGAGATCGGATAGGACTCGGGACAAGCTGGGGATTAGTTATAGTCTCAATTTATTTTTGATCCTTTTTTTATTCTTATAGATGATCCTCCATGGTATATCAATTGAGACATGTATGGAATACTCTATTTGATATAGCATTATGAAGTTGGATTTATTTATCGTCACTTTAGCCATCTTCTTTTTTATGTTTATTTGGCCCATTTTTTATGATTATATATTATTTATACAGTTATTTATACTCTAATTATAGGTTAATATCTCCCTAAGATATCCTCATAGACCCTTTCCACTATTTGGCGTCCTTTGGCATATGGGGAGGTGATCCTAAGGTCCTGTGGTGCACCGGTCCGGGTACTGCTCACAGTGAGATGATGCGTGGTGTTACACCCAGTACTTCCTCCCTAAGAGTCCAACATGATAATTCCATATATCAAAGTATGGTGTATAGAAAAAAACATAAAAAAAATATAAAAAAACAACATAACTAAAAAATCATAACCAGAACATATATCCATGATAATTTAGAAAAAATGAACAACCATAGTGGAATAGATTAACATCCGTAGTATATAAGGCTGACATGGCTAATACAGTGTACTAAAAAATGAAAACAAACAAAATTGGATACCTAACATAATCTTCAGGTCACCTCCAAGGTTACCATCCATACTTAATACCAACTCACTTCAAGAAAGATCTAGAATTGAATCTAAAAATAAAAAATAGCTCAGGTCTACTGATGTTGAGTGGCACAAGTAGGTTGTGATCATGTAATAGCTCAGAGGAAATCACCATAGAGTTAATGTATATCCATTTTCAAAACATACCATAAACACTAATTTTAAATAAAATAATAAAATAGGTTTTATCCTATTAAGAAAAAACAACCATGATATTTATCTGAAGCCAGTCATTAAAAACCAAAACATGTTTTAAAGTGACATTTAAAATAATTTATTAAAATTACCCATTTTAAAACAAACCTTTTTAAATCTTATTTTAGAAAAACAACCAACCCTCACTAAAGTAGCTCAAAATAAATAAAAAGGAAATACCACTATATAAACATACAAAATACACAAAAGTATGAAAACATTTTAAAGTGAAACTTATATAAAATATCTTGAAAGAATGGTATTAATGATGAATGAAATAAATAGGAACTATAAAGGATAGGTAATCATGTGAAATTATTAAACATATCTGAAGGATACTCTATAAATACTTGATTTGAAACCATTTATCGTCCTATCAATGCATTTCTAAGTTTATAATCAACCAACTACTCAAAACTATCCTCATTTGTGGTACTCCCCTATGACTTATGATACCATAGTGGATATATTATATTTAATTAGGACTATATAGTATCCATATCTCATCCCTCACTAAGAAACTTAGGATCCTAATGATGATAATATTTACTTCAGGTGGGAAAATATAAATCAAGTTTCAAACACAACCAACCAATCACAATCATATAGCCTCATCCCAACCCCATCATCATCCAATGTGAAACCCCTCAAAATCAACCCAATAACACCACAATTTCATAAACATATAAATGGTTTCCATTGAGGTGAAACTCAATTTAATAAAAATTATAAAGGTTAAAAATAGTCCTTTCATTAAAGGATTGGAAATATATTTACAAACCTCCTTTGAAAACCATTTCCATTTCAATATCATTTGAAAGTCCCTTTAAAAGTTCCAAAAAAGGCTTAGAGTTCTGTTAGAAAATTATTGTTTAAAAATACATTTTTTAAGTCATATTAAAAAACCAATAATCCTATTTATGTTTTTATAAAACCACAATTTAAATCAAAAACTCCACTCATGCGGAACACACATCAACAAGGCACCAAGACGCAAAAAATATGGATTCACTAACCCAAGTCATATGTGAAAAGCATAAAACCCATTTATAAAACCCATCAAAACCCATAAACCACAACAAAAAAATTCATAAGACATCCCAAGGACCTAATACAAATCATATGAAGCATTTAAAGGTCCAAAATACCAGTTGGATAACCAAATTCTCTTAGAAAACCATTTTGCAATTCTATCAAACACGTAGCACAAACACTTTTCTTGAAAACCAAATCATAAAATAATATGATTTGGAAACAATTTTATAAACTAATTTAAAGCCTCAAAAAGGCCATATTTTTAGGGAAATTCATTTTATAAGGTTTAATCATACATATTGTGTAATAAAAAAAGAAAATTCATGGAACCACCTACCTCAAGTAGAGTGTGGATGAAATGAACCACGTGAATATGGGGAGAGAAGGACCTGAGATGTGATCAAAACACCCTAAAATAAAGAATTACAACACATTATGGCCAACCCTCACTATAGGGTTTAGATAAGAAGAGACTAAGAAAATAGGAAGAGTTAAAACAAGATAGTAAGGAATAAGAGAAGAGAAAAGGACCTTACCTCAATAAGAACACAAAAATATATAAGAATAAAGTTCTAAAAATAGATGGGACAAAGGTGGTATGTGATTAGGGATCCTCCTTTATGTGTCTTGGTTTATTGGTAGGAGTAACAGATCAATTAGGCTCTAAATTTTGAAATAAAAAAGTTGTAAAATAAGGTTATATTATTTTTGGTAGGTTATGTGGTTAGACCACATGATTTTCAAAACGTTTTCCCTTCACTAGGGAGTTACTAGAGACTTTAATGTTTTATCCACATGGTATGGGAAACTATAAACCTACCATGAAAAACATGTTAGTTAAATATATAGATCTTATGCATTCTTGTTGCTCGTTTTTTTACTAACTATTCACAATTTGTGCACTAGTACCCTTACACACCAAATATCTTGTATAGTTTCTCCTGAGTTTCAAAGGTTTTTAAACCAATAATGTGATACCCATGTATCCAAACCATTCATGAAAAAAATGAACTAAAACAAATCTTGTGTAATAGTAGTTACACATTTTCCCCTATGTCATGCACACAAATAATGAAATAGAGGAAAAACTTCCCAAAAAATTCAAAATTCAAAATTTTCACATGTAATTGACCTGAAACATAATGGAAATATTAAAAGACAATAACTAAATAAAATAATAGTGAAATCAAATGTTATAGTGTGATAATTCTTCCTGCCATAACACTTTATACCTTTAGAAAGTCATTGAGCTCAAGGAATACTTGAGAAAACTCAATCTTAATGGAAAATAAATCCATGACACAATCTCTAAACCATCATAGATATAATTAAACCCACACACTAGAGGTGTCTCCAAAAATCATAAACATTGTTAAATACTTAATGTAATAATTACTCCCAACCACTATAATGAAGGAACAAATAATTTGATACCCACTATGGGTCTCCCATTCATTTAAGAATTACACTATCATGGTTAATAAGATAAAGCCACTCTAAAAAATTCTCCATACCAAAAATCAAACCCTCAATTGAAGATACTCAAAAAAACCTTTAATCAAATACACATATTAAATCTCCTTAAACAACCATTTATTCTTCAAATGAACATAGGCATAAATCATTCCAAGATAGAGTGCAAACTTATGAGAACCCTCAAGAGATCCAAAATAAGAAGCATTAAGCCACTCATCGACACCCTTCTAACCAAGGATAAAAAGGGAGTAGGCATAAACCATGAGAATTTTCTATCAAAACCACATGGACTCAGACCTTGGTTCTAAGAACAAGGATAACCTAATACTGCATACCTGGGACACCACTCATGGTGGTCCCAATAAAATCAAACCAACACTATCCAGTGCATAATCTCGACTCATTCATTATCTATCAAAGTCACCCAAGAAATACTTATAAGGTTTTTACCATGTAAAAAGAAACCAAGAAAAATATCACCACAACTATAGCCATACAAAATCCTCAAAAGACCCATTCACATAGAAAATACATACAAAAACCTACAAGAATTATAATCCACAAGAAGAAACTGGGGAGAAACCTAAGGAAGAACTCCCAACTAGAATCACATCAAGATAAAATTGGATAAAAACCCATAATATAAAATCTTCTAGACCCAACAACACTCAAGACCATTCAGGGAGGCATGATCTAAATAATTAGGAGAATATAATACCTAATCAACAACATTCAAATAAATACTCACCCTTATAGTGAGTCACATCTCAAAAAAGAAAAATAACTCAAAGGAATAAATCAAAAATACTACTTAATAAAATAAAAACACCTAACAAGTCAAAAATATCCATTTTAATTATTTTAAAATCACAAAGTTAAATTTTTAAATATTTAAGCTCTATTTGAAAACTCATTTGAATCACATATTTTCATCACTGAAAATATTTATAAATCTCTCAATACAGATTTTATTTTAATTCATTTAGAGAACCATTTTAGAAGTTTCAAACTAGGTTTCTTTATTTCAAACCATTTCAAAATATAATTTACTCTTTAAAAATATTTAAAATTAACTTTAAAAATCATTTTTAAAAATCCAAAAAGATATTTAACAAGAATTAAAAAAATTATCTTTCAAAACCATACAATATAATACTAACTTAAAAATAGATTGGTGATAATTCTTGACTTAAAGGCATGGATTTTTGGACCATTTTCCAATCATATAATCATCACTGAGAGTTATATCAAACCATCCATATTGAATCCACCTAGTTTAATAGACTATATGAGGTAATTTTTAACCATTAGTTTAAATAACACTTCTATCCCAAAAATTCAATAAATCGATTAATAAATCCATACAACATCAATAAATTCTATAGTAAAATCAACATGCATGAAAACTGACCAAAAACCAAAATCCAAGACTCAATCCATGACTTCTCAATCCAACTCGAGGATCCAAATGGAAAATAACTAGCTAGACTCTTCTCAAACCTACCTATCAAGTCCTATAAATACTATATCCAATATACTAAATATTATCTAATAACAAAGGCTGCTCTAAGAACCTTGATCTCTGAAAAATCATAGTCTATGATAATATTTTTTTCATGAACCAACCCCAAGTCACCCCAGAATCGGGCACCTGATATGGCTTGTGACATACCCAAAGCACGTTCCCAATCACCCAGGGATAGAAAATAGTTCTAAGTTATTAGATAGAAACTCATGGTAATGATATAACCTGATAAAATAGATAACTAAGGGACTTCACCTTTGGAGTTAAACATCACCTTTCTGTATATTAGAGTCCCATTCATAGAACAAAACATAAACATATATAAAAATAATGACAAAAGTAACAAATCATAATCAGAACATATATACATAACAACTCAACATAAATGAACAAAAAAGTGGAATATATCAACATCCAAAGTACATATGGTTAATATGGACAATATAAATACACTATAAAAAGGAATAAAAAATAAAAAAATACCCAAAATTATCTCCATGTGATCTCTAAGGTCACCATCCATCCCCAATACTAACTCACTCCCTGAGTGATAAAGAACCAAATCTGAACCTATAAAATAGCTCGAGTCTACCGATTTCAAGTGGAAGAAGTAAGGTGTAGGCATATAATAGCGCAGTAGAAAATCACTATAGAGTCCATGCATTTCCTTTTTCAAAACATACTATAAATACTAGTTTGAAATATAATTATAAAATATGTTTTATCCTTTTAATGAAAACTAACCATGATATTTCTCTAAAAACAGTCTTTAAAACCCAAAACATATTTTAAAGGAACTTTTAGAAACCTTTCTTAAACTAACCCTTTTTAAAACACACCTTTTGGAATCCTATTTTAAATAAACACCAAACCCTTGTTAAAGAATCTCAAATTGAATCAAAATTAAACACCACTTCATAAATAGACTAAATTCAAAAAGTAAAAACATTGTTTAAAAGTGAAACTAATAGAATATATCATGAAAAAATAGTAATAGATTTGAATGAAATAAACAAGAACTGTAAAGGATGTGTAGTCATGATAAATTATTAAATATACAATGAATAAATCCTAGAAATATTCAGGTTGTAACCATATATCATCCTATTTTATGAATTACTAAGTCTATAACAAACTGTTTTTTCTAAACTAAACTCACTATTGGAACTCACCTATAGCATTTTATACCATATCAGGTCTATTCCATATAATTAGGACTAGGTAGTAATCGTCTCTCATCCATCACTAAAAAACCTAGGATCCCTGTGATGATATTAATGATGGGCGGTGAGGAGATATAAAGTAAGTTTCAAACACAACCAACTAATCACAATCATTTAGCCTCATCTCACCCCCATGCACCTACTAATGCGAAACTCATCAAAATCAACCCGATAACACTATAATTGCATAAAAATATATGGGTATTCCATTAGGGTGTAACTCAATTTTATAAAAAATGTTCCAACTAGGCCTTTCATTCAATAATTAGAAACATATTTTCAAACCTCCTTTAAAAACCTTTTTCCATTTCAATTTCATTAAAAATTACCTTTAAAAGTTTCAAACAGACCTTAGTGTTCTTATTAGAAATTTCTTATTTAAAAATCATATTTTTAAATTATCATTAAAAATCAAGTATCCTCTTCAATTTTTTGGGAAACACACTTTAAATCAAAAATTTCACTCATGTGGAACTCACATCAACAAGGAACCAAAAAGCAATGAATATGGATTCACTAATCCAAGTCATCCATGAAAATCATAGAACCCTCATGGAAAACCCATTGAAACCCATAAACCATAATAAAAAAATATATATGACATCACGATGACCTAATAAAAACCATAAAAAACATTTAAAATTATAAAACACCAATTTGATAACCTAATTATCCTAGAAAATAATTTTGAAATTTTATCAAACACCCAGAACACACACTTTTCTTAAAAACTAAATAATAAAATCATATTCTTTGGAAACAACTTTAAAAACTCATTTAAAACCACTAAACAACCATAATTTTATGTAAACACATTTTATAAGGATCAAACATATGTGGTGAGTAATAAAAATGAAAAGTAACAGAGCTATCTGCAACAATCAGATTATGGATGGAAGGTAGGATAAAGCATAAAGCCCTAAAATAAAAGGAGAGGAAGGTGGGATGTGTATAGGTATCCCTTTTTTTGTTCCATGGTCAAGTATTAGGAGGAGAGGCCCAATTGTGGTCTTAATTTAGGAAGGGAAAAGTTATTAAATTAGGTTTGTAAGATTATGGGTAATTCAAATGGTTTGCCCACATGGTTTTTCAAACCATAAATCCTTCACTAAAGAGTGACTAAAAAATTTCATAGTTTATCCAAATGGTTTGGGAAACTATAAACCTACCATGAAAAATGTGTATGTTAAAACTACATACATTATTCATCCTTGTCACGTGGTTTTTACTAACTCTGTGAAAATTGTGCGCTATTACCCTTATGAACCAAATCTCTTACATGGTTTATTCTGGTTTTCACATGGTTTAGAACCAACCATGAACTACCCATTAAAGAAAATCATGAATGAAAAAAAAACTAAAATGAATCATGTGTAAAATTATTCACATGGTTTTCCCTATACTATGCTCACTAACCATGTGAAAGAGAAAAAACTACCCAAGAACTTTAAAATTCAAAATTTTCATGATGAATCAACCTAAACCCAAAAAAAAGATTAAAATACAATGAATAAATAAGATAATAGGGAAATCAAAGGTCAGGGTGTGAAAATTAGTGTAGTTCCCCTAGAAAATGGGACTTAAAAGACTAAATGTCATTACACATGTCAATAAGGTGGACCTTTGTTTTTTAGATCCTATCTAATTAGAACTTTATAGTTAAATTTGCTTGTCCTAGAGTATTGTCAATATGGGTGACATCGTGGTAAGTTTTCCAAGTTGTTTATGAGTGAGAAAAAATCACACTAAAAGAATATGAGTTGGCCTATAGGGACATTCATTAGCCTGATAAGTTACCTTGGTGGGTAATAACTCATGGTGTGCTGGGAAGGAAACCAAGGTATTACAGGAGACTCATGGAGCTAATGACTAGGTTCATGGATTGAGGAGGTTAGATTTTGATAGATGGTATCAGATACAATACCCATCTGGAAGTGAAATGGCACTACCTAGGTTTGAGGCATGGGGCCCATAATGAGGATTTTGTGCTTTAAAAAGGTAGATAGTATAATCCCCTATAAAAGTGTGACTTAAAATACTTAATGTTACTACCCTATCAATAAGGTGTGCCTTTATTTTTAGGATCCTACCTAATTATAAAATTAAAGTTAAGCATGCTTGACTTATAGTAGTGTCAGGATGGGTAACCTCCTGGGAAGTTTTCCAATTTGTTTGTTGGTGAAGATAAAACACACTTAAAGGAAATGTTTTGGCCAGTGGGGATATTCATTTGTTTGATATGTGACCCCAGTGGGTAATTATGGTTTTGGAGAATAAAACTAAGGTATTATAGAATACCCATGGGGTTATATGACTAGGTTTATAGACTAGGGAGTTTTATTCATGACAATCAACTTATTTAATATTGTGTATCATAAGAACATGTCACTAAACCTATTTTTTCTTATTCATCTTCTTTAAACTTTAGAAAACTAAGTATTCTCTTAGATTATATTTGGTCTCTTCTACTTTGTCTTCCTTGATAAATAGTGAGTTATTCCTCTCTAGAATAGTATTGAGTTCTATAAATTCCCTTCAATTATGTCTTCTCTTTCCTATATCTAGTTTTAAATTTAGATATCACACATAATATATTCTCTATATTCTTTAATATATAAAATATTTCAATCATGATAGTGCACTTTCTAGATCCTTTTTCTTAACCTCATCACATGGGATTGCTCCCAAAATCTTAGATTATTCCTTATTCTTAAATTATTGTCCTTTTTGGTATTATGATAATACCATTTTTCTAATTTCTTATATTTTAATCCCAACCAAAATAAATTATTATTTAATCTTACCAAAAACTCTAGAATAATTCCTCACAAATTACTTCCACAAAATCCCATAATGAATTAGTATTTACAACTATATGAAAAACCTACAGTAATGATTCTTTCACAACATGACACAACTCTTAATGTCATGAAAATCATCTCATCTATTATCATATAGAATCACAAACCCTTTTGAGTAAATTTCATGTTTATTCTAATGTATAATGTATCCAATATTGAAAAAATTAAGTTCCAAACCTATCTTCCTGAATTTCTCTTTTCTCATAAAATTTTCTAAAGTAACTAGACCCTATATTTTCTCCTATATAGTCATATTGAATCTTATGGACCATAGGTATATTCTTTATACTTGGACAAATTTTCATCAACAACAGAAGTATTGACACTTACAAAGATAGGGTAACCTTAAACACTTTGTTGTATTTTCACTTTCCAGAGTAATAATTCACTCTTGTGAATTATCTGATGACACTTACAAGTGATAATATTACTTTTATGATTTTTTAGATGATTCTTACACTAAATTATATGGTACATAATAATTTATTATATAATATTTACCATTTTAGTGATTCTCAGGATTTTTCTAATTTTCTCATCCATCTGATCAGAATCACATAATAAATCATGAAGGTTACTCTAACATTTTGGCTGATAAGACATATGATTTCTACCATTACCAAATTTCCATATATCTACCAAGAGTGGATCTTAAACAACTACTATAATAGAACTTTCAAAATATAGTAGGGATAAATTACTTTTTTAATTCTTTATTCAATAGTTTTTAATGACCTTTATGAATTTTCAAATAAATCTTACAAATTTTCATGCCTTTATCATTTTTTTCGTCAACTATTCTGGATGACCTTTACAAAATACAAGGAGAATATAGAATTTTTCAAATTTTATCTCTAACTCCAAATTTCTATAAATCTTTATATAAACTCAAAACTTATTCAAATATTTTAAAGGAATCTCCAATCACCCAAAATACACATCAAAACAATATTAATTATATTAAATAACTTTGGAAAATATCAAAATATTTTTGAAACTTCTTCATCTTCATTTACAAATTATTACAACATATAAAAACTCAATTTTGAGTATTTTTATATACCATAACTTCATTAATTCCTCATATTTAAATTATTATTCTCTAAAACTTCATGTTTTTTACTATTTTTAGAGGCCTTCATGTTAAAAAATCCTTGAATTTTTTCTCGATATATCAGTCAGATTTCACTTATTTAATCACATATTTTTTATTCAGTTTCCAACTTCTCTAACTCTATTAAACTATTTTATTAAGTTCTTACTACTTTAATTCCACTTTTCATGAACATGAGGATCATCCTAACAATCATTTTATGTAAAACAAATATTGAACCATTTTTCATTAGAACAGAAAAAAATTGTAACTTTACCTCTTTCTAATTTTCCATTTATAATGGAAGTAACTAATTTAATCATTCAGATATTCCTCCATCATCCAACACACATATTTACATTCCTATTGAAAATAAATACAACCAAAATACATTGGTCCCTTAATTTGGTATAATGTGTTTACCCAAAATTTGAGAGATTTTTTATGATAATTATATCTGAAGAAGTTTGGATAGATTCACAATGAGTTGTGAAATTTTTCATAAAAAATTAGATACTTTAATATAAGTGGGTGGTTGTTTAATATATGCACTAATTCATGAACCATGATTGGGTAAGAGTCATTATTTTCAGAATATTTTCATCCACTTTTATTTTTTTCTATGGACCTACTTTCCTATGGTGGAAGGTTGTTCAGATGATCTAAAAATGCTTTAAATTGCATGTTGAAATGGATAGGATGGGAGGCAGACTCATTCTATAGAGGGTTTTATTATCTTGTTTGGTAATATATTATATTTTTAATGTGTATTTGTGAAATATTTTTTGGTAACAATATTATTTACCCATGTGGTGAAAATGATTTATTGATTCCATGAATTCATTGGGAATAAATATGAGAGGTCCTATACGTATATATTTGAGGGGTAATCCATATACTCCCTCATTAATTGGTTTTTATATGGTTTAAATCCATATAGGTAGTAACTCTATAATTTATCATCATCAAAGGATTTGGTAGTGTTATGGAATTGGGATTATACCCATGAAAAAGGCTACCTACATATCCTGATGACTGAATGGCATGAAAGCCTAAATTTTTATTTATTTCTTCATAAACCCCCATTTAATGAGAAAGGGGAAAACCTCACATGACTTCAAAGACATAGATACATAAAAATAACTTGGTCCCAAAATAATACTACTAAAAATTCCCCTCCACAACATCAATATCATTATGGAAAGCCTCCATCAAAGTATAGCTACTCAATAATCTATCCCATGCAAAAAATGCATTGGTTTGATACCGATGGCTAAGCTATACCCTCTCAATATTCTGAATCTGAATATCCATGCATAGTGAAAGATACTTGCTTTCAATCCACATCTTAATAATTTCATTATAGAAATTATGGACCAATCCATCATCCAAAATACAAACCATCAAATGCTAAAATGAAAAATATTTATCAACTGTTTCTTAGAAACCATCCATATGATGAACCATCCTATTGAGGTTTTCCACAGATCCATCCATTTCCCACGGTTTCAGAAAAATTTCCATTCTAGTCTGAAAGCTTTCTATCTTTCCATAATTGTCCATCTAACTCTACCCCTATAACCAAAAACTCAAATCTATCCACACTCCAAACAAAACTATAGAAGCAAAGAACCTCCATCACCAATTTGTAGATCCACCACCTGCATCTCTCAATCTCAACATCAAACATTAGCAAAAATAAACAGAAATCCATTTTCATTGTCCGGATTTCAAATCCAATAAGAACCTAATAAAATAAAACCATGTGGAAACATCTACTCTAGTACACCAAATCCCTTCATTTCCTTATTATAGAATTCCACTACCAAGAACTGCATCTTTCAAAGCTAGACCTCAGTTCGCAAGCAAGACACAGCTGCGTTCATCTTCACCCAAAACCAAATCATGAGAATCTAAAATCAAGGGAAAGAAAAAACATCACCACGATGAAAGATTCCCAAACAACAAACCATGATGGATGATATCTTTCTGCAAACTAGATTTAACTCATGTCGCTGCCATGATGATCTCTCCTGGAGACCACAACAACCACCCCATGCACTCCCATACAACAATGAAGTTATGACGCTGACTCTCAGATAGAAGAAGCTAGATCTTCAACCGTGGGCTTCACCATGTCGGCAAATGAACCCTACCCAACGAAGGTGGGAAGAGAGAGGATAGGCTAGCAAAAAGTGGGAAATGCCAAGGTGGTCAATCCCATAAAGTCATCATTATTTCTCTACCGAGAGAAGAACCACTGCCATGAGACCGGTGAGAAGGAGCACTGAAGAGGGGCTGAGGCCGACCCGAGATGGAGGGACGAGCAGTGGCAATATGGGAAAACCTTCATATCCTGATGAAGGGAATAAAAACCCATGTAGTTCAGTTACATTTAAAAAGACATGTAATACCTTTAAAGGTCATGTGAAAAGGACGATTGTGTCTATTTTTAAGGTCATGTACTCATGACTAAAGAAGTTAATTTTAAATTCATGCATCCAGGATAATGGTGTTCCTTTTAAGTCCATGCATCTAGGACCATTGGGTCTTATAGTTTAAGGTTGTACAACTAAGATTGATTTAGAGAATTTTAGAATCATGTATAATGGATTAATGGGTGAAATATACCTAGAAATAGTTTTGTGTTCAAATTAAACATGATATTTAATGGGATAAGATGGATTCCCTCATCAAGGATATCATTTATTAAAATCATAAAGAGGATAAGTTTCATTTTGATTGGTGTTTTGAAATGGATCATGAATCTAACAATCTATGTCTTGTTTGGGAAGGTGTATTCTATTTTTTGTAATATATTAGTGTCTTTTTTAATTTTTTATAGGTTCCCATTCAATCTTAAAAAATATCCCCCTCCCATATATTCCAAATCTAAAAAAATAAAATTTTATAGAGAGACATATACATGAGAAACCCTTTCTATCTCAACCTAATAGATAGTTCAAGTGAAGGTAATTTGGAACTTACACCTGGTTAGAGTCCCATTTGTATTAATAGATCATTAATTAGACTACTGAGGCGATTTAAGGGTCGGTCAGACACTTTATGGATAAAGTGTTGATTTAGAATAACCAAGTTGGGTGATCTAGAAGGGATAGGCCAAAGAAATTTGCATTGGTCCTCCAAAAGGGAGGATCCTCATTATCAAGGGAATGTATGATTGATTTTATCCTAAGGACTACATTGGTTTTTAGGAAAATGAGTGGGAGATATCTAATAGGATGATTAATTACTATTATAAAAGGAATACATAATCTAAGGAGATTATACTGGTGTACTTAATGGTCTAATTATGTATGTTTGGAATCTAAGGAAGGGGCCTAGGAATATGAGACACTACAAGGTTTTATCCTAATAAAAATATTGTAAAAAATATATTTTGGGAAACTAATTTATCCCAAGTAGTTAACCTTGGTGAATGGGGCACCCAGATATGTTTTATGCAAGTTATACACATTCTTCTTTGAAGATAATTGGAATTAAAGAGTGAAAACCCTAGGTTTATCCACAAGTAAAAGTTTTGGGTGGAATGGTTCCCTAAAAACCTCATGCTATATAGATTGTTACCCTAGTGTAACCCCTGGAGATTATAGGTGAAGTGTCACCCTAGTTGACTTATCTAGGTTTCTTGGGTGAATGGGTACCCTATTGGAGATTATCCTTGAAGTTTGGGTGATTCAGTGACCTAATTGGGGCCCTTCTAGAATCCTTTGTAAAATGGAACCCTAATTAGATTCTCTAGGTATCTTGGTTGAATGATCACCCTAGTGGTGATTCATGGGAAACATTGGGTGAATTTTCACCCTAGTTATACTCTCTTGGTGACTTGGGTGAATGAATGCCCCAGTGGTATTTATTAGGGAACCTTAGGAAAAGTGGCATCTGGGTAGTGATCTTGGAGGATTCTAGGTTAAGTTCACCCAAGTGGTGCTCCTAGAGGATTCTTATCCCTAAATTTTGTATGGAAAGAGTGCAGTGGTCTCTCACAAAGGTTTGTATCCAAAATTTTGAAGGACACAAATACCTATAAAAATCATTACTTTTTCTAATTTTTTTAATATTAAAATCATTGTAGGGAAGTATTTAAATGTATGGGTGTGTGGGATATTTATATTTATGCTCTTATGGTGTGGGTTCTCTGTGTGTATTGAAAATGGTAGGTTGGGGGGGATTATATATGAAATAGGAAGGTTCGGCACCCGGTCTAGCATTGTAACCACTTTTAACCACTTTAGGAACCTTAGTTAGGTGAGTGGGGTATGTGAAGAACACATAGGACGTTTATGAGGATGTGGGTCATAGTGCCTGAAGGTAGGGTGAGAGGGAGAAGGCATTATTCAGGAGGGCATGGTAAATTTTCTCCATTGAGAAGAGAATGGTTCATAGTGCCTTAAGGTAGGGAATGGGTAGAGATTTATAAAGGTAGGGAATTAAGGTAGTATGTAATCTAGGCACATATAGCTGCATGGAGGTGGTTTTCTACCATTCCTTTGAAAAATATTAATCCCTATCCAATATTTTTCCTCATAAAATTTTTACCACCAAAAATAATCGCTCTGTGTTTTGTGTTGTGCCATGTATTTTGTTAAACATAATAGTATTTATCATGAATGATATGATATATAATTTAAAAACTTCTCCTATGATTATTATGATGTCATTTGATATTTATTACACATCATGTGATAATGTTTTTATGATTAAGTGAATGTTAAATGAGTTTAATCATCACTTGATAGATAAGGTATCTACTATAAATGTTATAATGGATAAGGTAAAAAGTTTTTCATTTCATAATGTATGAAATATTTGAGCTTCAAATGACTCCTTCCTTCAATGAAAATGTTCAATTTAAAGTACGTTCTAGAAATTCGTTTCAACATGGTAGTTCATTATCAAAAAAGATGAAGATCTCCATCATTATACTCTCATCATTAACCATGAAGGTGATGTTAACATGATATTTTAAGGAAAATAAGTCTTATTGAATCATTAATTGATTCCATTTGATTAGTGGATTCCTATTTTGGTGAGAACAACATTATAGATACTAATAGGTCTTCATCAAACTCACTATTCAATAAAATAGGAACATCAATAGTGTGATACCCATGATTTATTTCATTTTACTATTTCTTCTCCCAGTTGATCTTGGGGTCAGGTTTCTTGTTTTATTCTATTGTATTTTGGGTATAGATATTTCTTATAAAAACCTTCAATACCAACTCTAGATATACTCATAAGGGACATGTCATCCACACACATTCCTTAAGTAATAATCTCTCTATGAAAAGAAAATTCACTCTCTATATTGTATAACCTATCACCATTAACTCTCAATATTGTATAACCTATAACCATGTCCCCAAGATCCATGGTATTACCCATCGGTCATCTCTCCAGCTCATCGACCCATGAAAACAGCAAGTCACTTTCTTTGACCCATGGCCCCTAGGGATAAGAATGCATCATTGGGGCTTTGATTCCAGTTCATCATCCCTTAGTTCTTGAGAATAGTGAAAAATACATCATCATATCCCTTTATCATCAGTCATTATCCCTTTATAATAGTGAATAGAACACTGATCCAACCCAGACTTATCAACCATTAATCCCCTAGTGATAACAAATAACACATCGCTCTGATTATGGATCATCATCCCATGTCCCTCGATGATAAAAAATGATATCCGCTCCATTAATCAGGTCCCTAAAGATGTAAATAATTTTTGTCTATCCCTCAGAACCCTCATGATAAATAACTCACTAAATTTCAAATTTCAAAGCTCCTAACTGAGATCATCTCAAAATAACTGACATTTCCTAAGGCTTACATTAACACAAGATTAATAAATCATATTAACCCTCATCCTTCATTTCCATGGAATCCTAACCATATTCTCAAAGTGGTTAGGCATCTATAAAATCCCTAAACTTATTTATAACATATTAATAAATCCATTTATATAATTTTATGTACTATGAACATGTCAAACCTAATGAATTTCACAATCCATTGATCTGTAAAAATAATGTCACTCAAAACCCAAACATGTCACCTCTTACAAAAAGTCATTTTTTTCATGATCCCCTCCCACCAAAAATACTGAAATGATGGGAGATAGATAATGATCCTTGAGTCCTGCCTTTAGTAGGCCCCAGGTTGGTGACTAGCACCAAGGGTATAAAAAATCTCACATTATGGGAGGAATACCCTCTATAAGTAAAAAAGATCAAGAGATGAGATGATTCAACCACAAACAACTACATGAAATAATGTAAAAGGAAACCAAAACCATCCCAAAATACATGTATAAATAAAACTAATATAGATAAAAGTATCCAAATTAAATACCCAAAAGAAAAAGTTAAAGTGGTGACATAGTGAAAACCCAAAATTATGAGTTAGTAATGTCTATCATGGTCCACATAATCCTCTAGGAAACCTGAAAATTAGTTCATATACATAGGATGAGCATACAAGTATACTTTGTAGGAAAACCAAAGTTTCTCATGCATATGTGAAATAAGAATACTAATGTTCTTATGAGTAAACAAAAGAACCAATAGAACCTAAACTTCTTAGCTAACCAATCTAATACTCACTATGGAATGCTCACTAAATAACACAAGCCAAGTATAATGGCATAATATGAAGAATATTGATAAAAGGGTACCCTGCTCCGCTTTCCCACTAATTTTTCTCTCTCACACCCCAATGTTTCACATTCTAGAACTTCCATTTCTATATAACATATACCCCCACCCCACAGAAGAGTCACATCACATCACACTAATATACACCTAGGTCATCGCCCCATAGCATGGTCACATCACATCTCACCTGAAGACACATGGGTTATCACATCACAACCACTCTCATAACCAGAGTAGTAGGGTATCATGAACATGAATTACATCAACCTCATTACCTCCTACTACCATGCATAACCCCCACCACAAAACACCCCACAACATGGTTATATCACATCTTCCCCTAAAGACACTTAGGTCACCACCCCATAGAACAATCACATATCATCGTGCTCAAAGACACCTGGTCCGTCACCTAGTGCACTATAATACCTCTATCCATCAAATCTTGTGCATATCTACTCACCTGGAAGAGAGATAGGGAAATAACAGATATCCAACCATCCATTTGTGCCATAGGGATGTTGGAAAAAACACCCCCCATATATAATATATGGGTGTCATCACATGGTTCTCAACATGGGTTGGGTGCATATAGAAAATCATAAGGAACATATAAATACATATATATATATATATATATATAGTTACACACAATACTAGCCTATGGGTTTGAAACAAATCACTAAACAACTCAAAACATCCTCACTTTCACTACCACCTCTAAATATAGAACTCAACATAAAAAACACAGTCCACAAGATACTTCCCGCTTTTCATTACAAGCCAATCCAAGTCCTGATATCTAACACCATTTATTTTATTCATGGCCTATTTCCATTTAGTTAACTAAAAAATCCAAAACATTTCAATCATTATTTACAAAATTCCATTACTACTCATTCAACTAGAACAACTCATCACAGCATGGCACAAACAAATAGCACATCAACATTTCCAAGCCAACCATCCTCACATCATAGCATCCCACAGCCACATCACATACCACCTTCTATCACTTCCACCCCATAGAACATCCCAACACCTTTTATCACTACTTCCCCACAACACAACCAATCAAACTCATTACCTCACCACCCCACATCATATCCAAACAAAACCATCACCACACTACCCCACAGCATGGCCAAACAAACCCATCACCTCACTACCCAAAAAAATGGCCAAAAAAATCCATCACCTTGTTTCCCCATAGCACATCCAAACAAACACATCTTCCCCACAATCAAAAACCACACATCACCATCTCGTAGTATGGCCACACATCACAACACAACACAACCCATTTTATAGATTTATCGAGGGGATTTTTATTAATTTCACTAATTTATTTTAAGGGAATTGTCAAAAAAATCCATAAATCATAGGGAAACCAATTTATTATCCAAATATAGGTGGTTAACCAATTTCCTTTTTAGGGTGATATCACAATAACTACACATTAATGGATCCACAACACATATCAAACCAACACAAAAAATTCCACAACATCCACAATTTATATCATAGCATCAATCCCATACAATCAAAATATCAAGATAAAACAAAATCTATGAAATTAGTAGATTCAAACCCCCTTCCCTTAAATTTTGATTTTCTGATTAATTTATCTTGATTAGGATAATGAAAACCATCCCACATACATACCAAACCAAAATTGTACCACTATAGTGGATATTTGAGAGAATAACAAAAGTAAAATCATGGGGAAGAGCAGATAAATAAACATGGATTTCTAACGGGAATCCACCAAAACCCAAGGATCAAAGTAGGAGAAGGAGGTCTGGGAGATCCTTTAAAATTGCCTAGGGTTTCTCAAAAAATTATAGGAAGATGGATAAAACTGAATGAAAAATAATCAACCAATAAAAAATGATTTAAACATGGAAACCACACCTTTCACATCATGAATTCTATTCACAATGTAAATTCCATGGGAATTTCCATATTTTTAGTTTTCACTAAAAATTAAGTCACCTTTTCCTAATTTAATTACATGTCATGAATAAATTTCATGATGTGAATTTGTTTCATGGATTTCTCCACTATTGCACATAATCTGGTAATCTAACATGTTGCACTAGTTGTGAACCACCAACTCATGATGTGAATTAGGATCATGTCAAGAACCACCTTCCACAGCACTCTTGTAGCTCCAGCCTCACCAAAAGATCCTAGAACCTCCCTCAAACACCTCTAACCACCAAAACCTAAAAAGTAATGGGATATTAAGGTATGGAACATTACATTAGATACCTATAAAATGATTATCATCCTTGAGAATCAAAAATAAACTCTATAAAATAAAGGGGTATGAACAAACTCTCTGTGAGATACCTTTCAAGGATCTCATCATACCTCAAATGCTACCACTATCTAAACAAACCAAGAAAATTGTACATAAAACGTCTAGAACAACCTCATCAATACACACCCACATCACTATATCTCACTAAGAACAACACCACAACATCTGGTACCAGACATAAACCACCTCCCATTTCCACACAACCACATCACCACACAGCCAACTATAGGTTCCAGGCATAGTGGAAGCGTGCGATGGGTTGTGTCCAACTTTTCTTTTTTCCATGATCGATGGTCAATCTAAAATTTACATAATGATGAACTTAGTGATCTAAAAAATTAAATCAAATAATATATACAATGGATAGAATGTTGGAACTAGATAGAGGATCATCACATATTATTATAATCAATTTAATTAATTAAATAATTACCATGTTGGAATTCTATCTTCGTTGGTGGGTCTAAAAATAGATATGTGTTTTTTGGTCATCAAATTTTAGGAATAAAAGTATACTCCCTCTATTAGTGATCCACACATGATCCACAAATCTACAAACATCACCATATGAATCTTTAGGTGCTATCATGGAAGATCCTATCACTTGTGTTGCCTGCCTTTGATCACCTTAAGAACCACTTCAAAAGCGGTCTCCTTAATATCTCTTTACTTGAGAGTGGGATGTTGAGGAAGATTTCTCTCCATTATTGGGATCATTCTTGGAGAAGGGATTTCTCTAAGTCTTGATAGGATTCTCCAAATTTTTTGTGCACAACCAAAACAAATGAAATTGTCTCTATTGGAAAATAATATAATTGGGTTTATATAATGCTAGGGTTAAAATAAAATAATTGAAAAAGTGCCCTTTATTATTTATTTAATCCATAAATAACCCCATGTACAATATTATTATTATTATTATTATTATTATTTCTTGACATGTTCTTAACTTTCAAATTAAATTAAATATTATTTAATCAAATAATATTTATCATTTATTATTTTTCACTCAACCATTAAACTCAGTCCTCCATTCCTCCATAATATTTATCATACCTTGAATAATGACTATTTATTTATTAAATAAATATCACTTCATTATTCTCTAATAAATAAATAAATACTATATTCCCTAAATAACTAATAAATATTTATTAAATATCCCACTCACATAATATTCTTTCGAATAATTGTTGATTGAATAAATGTGATCAAGAAAAAATGAATAATTATTAAACTACATGTAGTAATAATATTTATTTAACTTTTTAAATAATAAATATTATTATTATTATTTAATTAAGATTATGGATACACTTAGTGTGTGAACCTATAATTCTCTTTCTCAGTGGAATTAGGTGAATCAACCTAAATTCCAAGTTTAGCATATAGAAACACACCAAGGAACTCATAGAGAAAAAATTAATTTCGTAATGAAATAATACCTCATATGGATGCCTACTGTGTAATATAATCCCTCTATCATGATATCTCAAATCAATCAGGCTCCAGGCTGATGCTATCAACCTATGTGTTAGGTGTCTCTTTCTTGGACTTCCCAAAAATTGAACTTTCCTATAGAACACAATGTCTATTGATTTATTTAGTCTATATCATTTCCATCAAAGGTCCTAAGATATCAACTTCTATTAAAAAATATAAGGGACAAATCCTTTCTCACATTATTCATTATTGTAATATTACTCATGACACACCCAAATTATCCTACCTCATCGTGAATATCTATTGTCATGGTTTTTGTCGATAAATTAAAGTAAATAACTCATAATACCCATTAATAATAATATTAAAGTCTAATGATCAATACACACATCCACATATAGGATGTAACACCCCAAGATTCCATGGAGGTTAACATACCATCGAATAAGGAAAAGTACAAGGTAAGGGTTTATTTCACAATCTCTTCATTATCTGAGGTTGTTTATACGTAATTATCTATTGGGACCTCTTTATCATTCACATCCATGTTTCTTACAAATGTATTTCAAATCATTATTACTATTTTAAAAACTATGGGTTAAAGTCATTTATACCCTTGTTGACTTTTTATACGAAGTTTATAAAGGAATCTTTTTGTTGTTTTCCAAACAAAGTCCTTTTTAACCTTTTCGACAGAATTAAGGTAAGAATGTTTTTTTAACTTATACGGCGGGTGAGGCTATTTTCCGCCGTTATTACCCCTTTGAATCTTACCTTACATGATTATAAGGATATTTTAAAAATAAAGGTTTTCTTTTATAATTATGTTATTTTTAAATGATTTCAAAAAAGAGATATGTCTCTCAAATATATGAAAATCTAGTGAAAATGTATACGTATTTAACTCAAGCTAAAAAATGTTTTCAGAAATCCTGACTCTCGAGTGTTGTAGACAGGAAGGGATTGAGCGTGGACCCATAATGGCATGTAATTAGTCGATCAGTCTCAAAATTAGTTATTTTATTTTCATAATCTTGCATAATGTTTTCAGAAAAAAACTGGAGTATATTTTAGTAATTTTAAACGTAAGTATCTTCTAAAAAAATTGCATTGGTAGGTCTCATGAGATAAACTAGTGTCTTGGCACGAGGCCTTGACAAAATCGTATTTTTAGTATTGGCATGAGGCCTTGGATATGTGGTTATGATAGTCTGGAATTATGCATTCCGTCATTATGAAAGTGGTTATTGATATTTCATGTGATTATTCGACTAGTAGAATATACATGTGAGTAAGTAAATGGAATTATTTGATTTTTATCTTTTCCATATTATGATGAAGTTCAAGTTTAAAAGGATTTTGTTTTATTTATACATTTCCTTAAATGTTTATGATTATTTATGAATGCTTACACTGTATTGCTTACCCTTATTGAGCGTTTGAGCTCACCCCTTTCTATGTTTTATTTTTCCCAGAATTCCAAGAAGTGTATTGTGATTGATATGCAGGGTTAAGCCAAGGGAATAATGGAGTTCATAAATATTATTTATGTTTTTTTGTATGTATTAAAGTGCAATGTAACATTCATGTATGTAATCTATTTTCCAAGACTGCTAAACTGATCGGTCCTTCGGGACTTTATTCCTTTTAATCATGCCAATGTATTAAAATAATGCACCGACTCTGGGCAACTGGGGTCGGGGCATTACAGTTGGTATCAGAGGAAGTTTAGTACAAACCTTGGAATCTAGATTTAGATAAACTCTGATTAGAGCACATAGATTTAAGATGGGCTTTGAGGATTAGTATAGAAGAACTTCCTAGAATTTTGGTATTGTAGAGATTTTGTGAGTTTTACGAGCAATACATCCCTGTCTGGATACGAGCAGGTAGAGGCGGCTCTGGCACAGATGTACCTAGGGGTAAAACCCAGAAACACTGCTTTGATCTAGACTCGAACGAGAACTGGTGCACGACAACGGGCCTTGCTACACTCTTGGTTATGACACTCCCGGGGAATATGCTTGGGATAAATCTCATTTTCTTTACAAATAATTATGAAGGGTTTATGAGTATATACGTCCTCCAAGAAAACATTTTTATGATTATGGATTATATCCATAAATATTTCAATTTATGTAAAGTGTTTTACAAGTATGGAATTATGTATTTTGATTCATAAACTGATATAGTTTATGCCATTGTTTAGAAATGGAACCTAGTGGAATAAATGGAAACCGTATAAATACACGTACTCCATGTAGGGATTTCCCTCCTACTCAAGATAATTATAGTGGAGCAGGTGATGCAACTGGTGTTGATCAACTAATCACCATACTGGGACAAATCACTCAGGTTTTGAATAATAACCTTACCCGTATAGAGCACCCTGATCCACAGAGTGGAGGATCAATGTTATATCGCTTCATGAGGCAGAAAACACCAACATTCAATGGGAGTAAAAATCCATTAGTATATGAGCAATGGATAAGTTCCCTAGAGAAAATATTTCAGGCTTTGGGGAGTAGTGAAAGGGAAAAAGTTGTCATTGTAGTTTATCGCCTCACTAGAGATGCTGAACAATGGTGGTCATTGATTAAAAACACGAAGGAAGATGATGAAGTATCAAATATGTAATGGAGGGAGTTAAAAGAGATTTTCTTAGAAAAATACTTTCCTTTCAACCATCGATCAGATATGGAAAGGTAATTTCTGATTCTGAGACAAAAGGAGGATGAGAATTTCACAAAGTATGCGGCTAACTTTACAAGGTTAGCAAGGTATGATGGAGATTATATACGTAACCTAAAAATTAATATTGATCATTTCTTTGATGGGTTAAAATTTTTTCTCCGTTGAGTATTAGTCTCACAATCCTTCTCATTGTACAAAGACATTGTCTCATGTGCTATCAAGACAGAAAAGGAATTCTCTAAGTCTTATGACTTTAAAGCAAAGCAAGAGAAGAAGATATATGTTGATCAATCTGGGAATGGAAATATGGGGAAGAAGAGAAAGGTTTAATATTAATCATGTGGTAAATGTGGGACGAAACACCCTGGTACTTTCTTAAAAGGAATGGGAGTCTGTTACAAGTGTGGTGAAAAAGGCCACCAAGATCGTGATTTCAAGGGGAAGAAGGAAGCTACTGATGTCCAATGCTAAAATTTCAGGTAGATGGGACATTATGCAAATGAATTTAATAAGAGCTATAGGAACTTACCTCAGAAAAGGCCAAGGGATCAAGGTCAAGCTTATGTTATCACTACTGTTGAGGTACAAGCTCCGAAAGACATGGTGGTAGGTAATTTAATGGTTTCCTCAAGTTTAGAAAATGCATTATTTGATTCTAGATCATCGCATTGTTTCATATCTTCCCAGTTTTCTAAGAAATTTAGATATTTCCAATTTGATTTAACAAGGGAGTTGTCATTTAAAACTCCTAAGAGAAGTATCATTGCAACAAAGTTTTGTGAATGAGTTCCCATTAGAGCACATAAATGTTCTTTATCCGCTGGTCTCATCTTCATACCTATGATTGAGTTTGATATAATCCTCGGTATGGATTGTCTTTAGGACCATGATGCGAAGATTTATTGTAATAATAAGGAAGTTATGATTTTTGATGATGATGATAAGGAACACCTTATCTTTAGAGAAGAATCGTAACCACCTAATTCTTATCTAGATCCACCCCCAGTAGCTCAACTAAATTCAATTATTGGGGAGGAAGAGAATGAAATGACTGTGGGTGAGGAAAGGAATGTTCAAATAGAGGATGTACCTATTGTGAAAGAATATGTAGATGTGTTTCTGGAAGATTTACCAGGACATCCTCCAGAACAAGAAGTTGAGTTTTCCATTGATTTAATTCCTGGATCAAGGCCTATATCGAACACCCCTTATAGAATGGACACTGTGGAATTAGTTAAACTAAAGAAACAACTATAGGAATTGAGTAATAAGGGATTTATTCGCCCTAGTGTTTCTCCATGGGGAGCCCCTGTTCTTTTTGTTAAAAATAAAGATGGATCTATGAGGTTATGTATCGACTACAGGGAGATCAATGCTATAACAATAAAGAACAAGTATCCCCTACCTCGCATTGATGATTTATTTGACCAACTGCATGGAGCTCAATACTTTTCAAAGATTGACCTTCGATCTGGATACCATCAGTTGTGTGTGAAGATGGAAGACATTCCGAAGAAAGCATTTCGAACAAGGTATGGGCATTATGAGTTTACGGTAATGCCTTTTGGGCTGACTAATGCACCCTCTATATTCACGGATCTAATAAATAGAGTTTTCAAGGAATATCTCGATGATTTTGTGGTGGTATTTATTGATGATATCTTGGTATAATCCAAAATCTATGAAGATCATGAAAATCACTTGCGCATTATCCTGAAGACTCTGAGAAGACATGAATTATATGGGGAGTTTAGCAAGTGTGAATTCTGGATTCAGGAGATTTCTTTTCTTGGACATATTGTCTCTAAAGATGGAATCTTTGTTGATCCTTCTAAGACCAAGGCAATCCAAGAATGGAAAGAACCTATGAGTATAACTGAGGTACGGAGTTTTATTGGTTTAGTAGGTTATTATCGACGTTTCGTCCAGAATTTTGCCCGATTGGCTAACCCATTAACAAAGCTCACACATAAGGGGGTTAAATTTTTTTGGAAAAAAGAGTGTGAAGAATGTTTTGAATAAATGAAGAGAATATTAGTCAATTCTCTTATATTGACTCTACCATCAGGGAATGATGGGTTCATTATTTATAGTGATGCATCGAAGAAAGTACTTGGTTGTGTCCTTATGCAGAATGATAGGGTTATTTCCTATGCATCACGATAGTTGAAAATTCATGAGAAAAACTATCCTACTCATGATCTCGAGTTAGCAGTTGTGATCTTTTCTTTGAAGATATGGAGGCACTACCTCTATGGTGAAAATGTGAGATTTATACTGATCACAAGAGTTTGAAGTATATTTTCTCATAAAAAGAACTCAACATGAGGCAAAGGAGATGGCTTGAATTACTCAAGGATTATGATTGTACGATACACTACCACCCGAGGAAGACAAATAAGTTGGCAGATGCTTTGAGTAGAAAATATCATGGAGTTTTGAACAATATTAGAATTGAAAGGGATCTAATTTTCATGGATCTAGTGAAGATGGATATGGGAATAACCATAGAAGGTGAAACATCAGTGCTTTTTCAAATGGTTGCCAAACCATCTTTACTAGAAAGGATTAAGAGTTCTCAGACCGATGATGAAGAATTTCAAAAGAAGATTAAATCTATGAATGATGGGAGATTGAATGAATTTGGGTATGAAGATGGAATTTTGAAATTTGGGAAGAGACTTTGTGTTCCCAATATACCTGATCTAAAAAGGGAATTTTTGGACGATGCTCATAGTTCCAATTTCTCTATACACCCTGGGAGCACTAAAATGTATAGATACTTGAAGGAACATTTTTGGTGGGACAACATGAAGAGGGAGATTGTTGATTTTGTGTTAAGATTTATGATTTTTCAACAAGTGAAAGCTGGAACGCAACAGCCTGGAGGAGTCATGTAACCTCTTCCCATACCAGATTGGAAATGGGATAATATTATGATGGACTTTGTCATGGGGCAACCAAATAATCCTAGAAGGAACGATGCAATATGGGTTATTATTGATTGTCTTACCAAGCCAGCACATTTTCTTGCTATAAGAGAAGATCTACCATTGGAACATCTAGCAAGACTATATATTAATGAAGTGGTGAGACTTCATGGAGTACCCCTATCGATTGTTTCTGATCGTGATCCCCATTTTACTTCAAGATTCTGGAAGAGTCTTCAGAAATCCCTGGATACTAAACTTCAATTGAGCACTGCCTACTACCCTCAAACATATGGACAATCAGAACGGACTATTAAAACCTTAGAAGACATGTTGAGATTCTGCTCTCTTGACTTTCAGGGTATGTGGGATCAATATTTACCTCTGGTAGAATTTTCATATAATAATAGCTTCCATTCAAGTATTCGGATGGCACCATATGAAGCGTTATACAGAAAGAGATGTCACACACCAACCTGTTGGGATGACGTTGGTGAAAGAAAACTTATAGGCCCAGAACTGGTGGAGTAAATGATGGAAAAGGTGAAGGTAATCCAAAACCATAGAAAAGCTTCTCAAAGTAGGAAGAAGAGCTATGCTGACAACCGAAGAAAGGATTTTTAATTTCAGGTGGGAGATCATGTTTTCTTGAAGATATCTCCATGGAAGGGAGTTATATGTTTTGGAAAGAAAGGTAAATTGAGTCCTAGGTAAATCGGACCTTTCGAAATTCTAGAACGAATTGGGGTTGTATCTTACCATTTGGAAATGCCTCCAAATCTCTCCAAAGTTCACGAAGTGTTCCATGTATCACTGTTGAGGAAATACATGTCTGAACCAACGCATGTACTCACTTACGAGGAATTAGAACTGGAACCCGATCTGTCTTATTGCGAAGAGCCCATTAGGATTCTTGATACCAGAGAACAAGTGCTGAGAAACCAGACGAATCGTCTGGTAAAAGTTCTATGGAGAAACCATAAGATAGAAGAGGAAACGTGGGAACCCTAGGAACTTATGATGAACAATCACCCAAGTCTTTTTATACAGTAATTTGCTAGAAATTTTGAGGATGAAATTATTTGAAGGAGGGGAGAATGTAACACCCCAAGCTTCCACGGAGGTTAACATACCATCAACTAAGGAAAAGTACAAGGTAAGGGTTTATTTCACAATCTCTTTATTATCCAAGGTTGTTTATACATAATTATCTACTAGGACCTCTTTATCATCCACATCCATGTTTCTTAAAAATGTATTTCAAATCATTATTAATATTTTAAAAACTATGGGTTAAAGTCATTTATAGCCTTGTTGACTTTTTATACAAAGTTTATAAAGGAATATTTCTGTCATTTTCTAAACAAATTCCTGTTTAACCTTTTCGACAGAATTAAGGTAAGAATGTTTTTTTTTAACTTATATGGTGGGTGCGGCTATTTTCCATCGTTATTAAACCTTTGAATCTTCCCTTACATGCTTATAAGGATATTTTAAAAATAAAGGTTTTCTTTTATAATTATGTGATTTTTAAATGATTTCTAAAATGAGATATTTCTCTCAAATATATGAAAATCCAGTGAAAATTTATACATATTTAACGCAAGCTTAAAAATGTTTTCAGAAATCCCGACTCTCGAGTGTGGTAGACAGGAAGGGATTGGGCGTGGACCCATCATGGCCTGTAATTAGTTGAGCAGTCTCAAAATTACTTATTTTGTTTTCAGAAGCTTGCATAATGTTTTCAGAAAAACACTGGAGTATATTTTAGCAATTTTAAATGTAAGTATCTTCTAAAAAAATTGCATCGGTAGGTCCCATTAGACAAACTAATGTCTTAGCACGATGCCTTGACAAAATCTTATTTGTAGTCTTAGCACGAGGCCTTGGCTATGTGGTTATGATAGTTTGGAATTATGCATTCTGTCATTATGAAAGTGGTTGTTGATATTGCATGTGATTATTCGACTAGTAGAATATACATGCGCATAAGTAAAAGGAATTATTTGATTTTTATCTTTGCCATATTATGTTGAAGTTCAAATTTAAAAGGCTTTTGTTTTAGTTATGCATTGCATTAAATGTTTATGCTTATTTATAAAAGTTTTCGCTATATTTCTTACCCTTACTGAGCGTTTGAGCTCACCCCTTTCTATGTTTTATTTTTCCTAGGATTCCAAGAAGTGTATTGTGATTGATATGCAGGGTTAATCCAAGAGAATAATGGCATTCATAAAGATTATTTATGTTGTTTTGTATGTATTAAAGTGAAATGTAACATTCATGTATGTAATCTATTTTCCAAGACTGCTAAACTGATCGGTCCTTCAGGACTTGATTCCTTGTAATCATGCCAATGTATTAAAATAATGCACTGACTCTGGGTAACTGGGGTCGGAGCATTACATAGGAACATCCATTGATACATATAAATGTAGATTTCTTACTAGAGGGTCTCGTTCTCATAATATCCTATTGGATATTACCAAGGAAATACACAATGATAAGGTGCCTCAAAATCCTATGAATATCTACCCATGATAGCCTATATCATTTGTGTCCCTAAAATGATATCATCCAACTATATAAAATATATTTAAGAATAGTTTCACAGTACTTCTAGGTTCTCATAATAGTGAGGAACTTCTATGAAATTTCAGTGTGACAACTACTCATAGAAAATTATCATATACTATGTTACACATAAGAAAAATCATGATGTGATAAAGAGTTTATTAATATTAAAAACTATGAATAAATGTTATCATAAAGTACACAGAAGTTGGTTCTAGGACACCAACTCCAATAGACTCCCACATTCACTAGAGCCAACTACCAATAACTTTTCGTTCTCTAGATCTCACATGATAACCATGCTTCATCTAATTTATGTCTTTAGTCAAGGGGTCAACCACATTCTCTTCCATGGTTAATATGTATACTGTAACTTAAACCCTTTGATAAAAATCCCCCAATAGGTGATACTTTCATATTATATGTTTTATATGTTGGTGTGACCTTGGCTCTTTTTCATGAGATACCAATGCAGTATTATCACAATACAATGTGATAGGTCCTTTACTATTAGTTACCTCATCAAGATCATAAACAAAATTCTGAAACCAAATGGATTCCATGGTTGTATTATAATCCTCTATATACTCGTACTCCACTATAGAATCAATGAAAATTGGATTCTTTGAATTCTATCAGCTCACATCTCCTCTATTGATATAAAAAACATATCCTGATTACAAATTCAAATCATTATAACCTATTCAAAAACTAGAATTAGTATAACCCCTAATGACCATCTCCTCATCTCCTCCATACACCAGGAACATATCCTTAGTTATTCTCAGATACTTAAGGATACCCTTAACAACAGACCAATGTTTTTATCCTGGATCATCTTGATATCTTCCTACCATGATCAATGCATAGGAAACATCAAGTCTAGTAAATAACATGGAATACATTATTGATCATATCGTCGAAGCAATGATATATTACTCATTATCTCTTTCTCCTATTGTTTTTTAGGACACATTTTCTTAGAAAAATGTAAAGAATGTGATACTGGAACCAATCCCCTATCGAATTTTTCATACTAAATCTCTTTAGTATATCATCAATATATGTACTTTTAATTAGTCCAAAAACCCTATTGGATCTATCATGAATGATCTTGATCCCTAGAATATAGGCCATTTCACCTAAGTCCTTCACAAAGAAATACTTGTTTAATCAATCTTTAACAAACTATAAGACTGATATTTAGTTTACAATAAGTAATATGTCATCAACATATACTACTAGAATAATGACCACATTCCCACTAAACCTATTTTAAACACATGTACCACATTCGTTATTAATGAATCCAAATTATTTTATGGATTCATCAAATCGAATGTTCTATGACCTAGATGCTCTCTTCAATCCATAAATAGATCTATAAAAATTGAAAATCCTTTTTGAATCACCTAGATTCAAAAACCCTTATGGTTGTGTCATATAGACATATTCCTAAAGGTTCCCATTAAGGAATGCGGTTTTTACATCCATATTTCAAAATCACATAGTCATGGTAAGATTCTATAGAAAGTAGAATTCTGATGGATTTAAACATAGAAACTAGTGAAAAGGTTACATCGTAGTTAATTAATTTACACTTTTTGAACCCTTTAGCCATTATCCTTGCTTTATAGGTATTTATTTTACCTTCCATGTCCATTTTTTTATTTAATTCCCATTTGCATCCAATGGGCTTTACATAAACTAGTGCATTGACCGAAACCAGAACTTAGTTCTGATACATGGAATCCATTTTGGAATTCATGGATTCTTTCCATCTTATAGATTTTGAGATCTCTACTTCCTTATTAGAGGATAAAGTTTCATCAATGTCAATCAATAATGATTCACCCGCTTCGATGACTAGAAAAGCATATCTCTTTGATTCTCTTACCTCTCTTATGCTCTTATACAGCACCTATGTTTTAGGAACTACTTCTTCCATGGGGACCTGTGGAATCTATTCCTAAACCAAATCTTGTGTATCTTGATCATAAACTTCATCAAAGTCAATCTTTATCCCACTATCCTTTTTAAGGATGTGCTTCATCTCAAGAAAGATAGATTTTCTGGTGACAGTCACTTTTTATCTGAGGGTTTGTATAGGTAGTATCCCTTTTTCCCTTAGGATACCCTATAAAGATACACTTTTTCCCCTAGGGTGTTAGTTTGTTGCCATATAAGGACTTAACAAATTCCTCACAACCCCATACCCATGTATGCAAAAAACATGTTTCTTTCTACTCCATAACTCAAAGGAAATTTCATTTTCCACTTTAGTTGGTACTCCTTTTAATGTGTATGTTATAGTTTATAATTCATATCCCCAAAAGTATAATGGAAGATCTGCATGACTCATCATTGACATTACCATTTCTAAAAAGGTATGGTTCCTCCTTTCACTAACACTATTCCACTATGGTGTGTAAGGTGGAGTGAGTTGAGATAGAATCCCAACTCTTATAGAAAGTTGACAAACTCTTAGTTAAAATATTCATCACCTTGATCTAATTGAATCTTCATTATCTTATTTCCAAGTTGATTCTATACTTAATTCTTTAATTATTTGAATTTCTCAAAGGACTCAGACTTATACCTCATCAAGTAGATATAAATGTATCTAATCAAGTCATCAGTAAAAGTTATAAAGTAATAATATCCACCTCTAGCTTCTACTATAAATAGTCTATACACATCAGTGTGTACTAATCCTAGAATATTTCTATCCCTTTCAACCTGTCCACTGAATGGATATTTGGCCATTTTTTCTTATAAAAAATAATGGCATCTTTCATGTGGTTTTATCTCAGAAGAGTCTAAATAACCATCTTGATATAGCTTTGTCAAACACTTCTCATTCACATGACCAAGATGGTGATAACATAGTTGGGTGTTATATGAGTCATGTGAACATGATTCATTATCAATTTACAATACTTGTATTTTTAATTTAATATATAAATACTGTTATATAAATATTCCATACCATAACATATGTTTTCATTATAAAAGAAATAACTTTTACTTCTATATTTTAAATTAATTCCATCTGCCTCTAGGCATGATAAAGAAATTATGTTCTTAGTAACTGTAGGTTTATAATAACAATATTTTAAAAAACCAAAATCATTCTCATTGGTAGTGAAAGGTAGTAGTCACCAATGGCTAGAGAATCTATCCTCATACCATTATCAGTTTTCAGATCTACTTCTCCTCTAGCAATATTTCAGAATCTACTTGGTTCCTATATTTAGATACAAATGTGAGCACAACAAGTTTTATCTAATACCCAATGTGTTGATATTTAAAGATTAAACTTGATAAAAAATTCACCTTTATCTTTCCCTTTTTCTAGTTGTAGTTCCTCTTCCATTGTCCTAGATTTCCACATGAAAAACATACTACCTCATTTTCCTTTCTCTCCTTTTAGATCTTCCTCTTCTATGAAGGACAATTCTTAGGAGCTTTATACTTTTTTTGAGTATTGGTCCCCTTTTCCTTGTTCTTCCATTTTTTTCACTATAAGGATTGTGGGTTCATTATACCCCATGTTCTTATCCACTTGGAAAATAAAATTAATAAGTTATGAAAGAATATTCTCATTATTACTCATATTGTAATTAATAATAAAATTGGATAAGCTCTTAGGCAGTGATGAAAGTATGATATCTGTATGCAACTCATTTTGGGAATTTAATACCTAAGATGTCTAAGTGTTCAATATATCTAATAAGATTAAATAAATGAGGCCCATCTGTCACAAAATATTTAATCTTAGATATAAACAAATAATTGGAGATCGTGTGCCTCTTTTATCTTTCCTTCTCTTGATAGAGATCCTAAAGGTGATACATCATATTATATGCATACATGTCCTCATGTTTCTTCAAAATCTCATTGGACATGGATGATAGCATGAAACATTGAACATATGTGGAAGCATTAAAAAGTTTCTCATAGAGTTATAACTCTTCATCACTTACCTCATTACTAGGCGCATCAGTAATAGGTTCTTCCAGCACATACAATTTCTTTTCATGGCGAAGGATAACACGTAAGTACCTTTTCCAATCTTGGAAATTTATTCCAGTGAGAAGGTTATCCTTATCAATTATGAATAGTAATGATATGTTTGAATTCATTTTAATTTTGTTTCTAAAAAATAATTTTAGAATAATTTTAGTACTTTATCGAATAAAATTTAGAAAAATAAATAAATATTATATTTATAAATCTCCCAATATTTTGTCAAAACCCAATAGCCCTAACTATTGGATTCAGAATATCATGTTTCCTGGATATTATAGTAGAAAGGATCCATATTCCCCTTATCATTACCCCCACTTTGGTTGTTCAAGAAACTTAAATGGTTTTAGGTAGGCATTCCAAATTCTAACTGCATTAAATCACAGTTCCTTGATCTGTTGAGCAGACTCCTCAATCCTGAAATTCTTAAATTGGATTTCCTTAACCCTTTCCTCTTAGTTACACTAATTCTTGCTTTGGTAGTCAACCCTTGATGTGAAATAAGTTAAGTCAACCCAAAAATTCAAGTTATAATTCCCCAATAATTGAAAACACCCCAAATTTGGCTAGTCAAACACTTTGAACTATGGTTTTATTTTAACTGAAGTAGTGGAAGGCTATACCAACTAAATATATATATTTGAGGGATTTTATCCTTTATGCATAAATTTACAATTATTATATTTATTACATGATTCTTAATATTAAGTGGATTTATTTAAGTTATTAAAAATGTCTTAGATAATATTTATGCATAAACCAATTTATTTAAGTTTTATCTTGCATGTTCGTTAATTTCATTAATTCATGTGATCACGAAAAAACATCCATAATGAAATAACCTTGAAACTTGATAGAAATAATGTAATAAAGTAGTATGATCATGATATTTTACTAATTTTTAGTTTATCTAGCAGTTGATAAACTAACCATTGACCTATAGTAAAACACCTTGAACCAATTAAGGTTCATGTTACATCTTTTCACCTTTCAACCTATGTATCTCTCTTGGATGGGTTTCTCCTTGGCTCCAAACTTGAAATTCCTCCACTATCTTGGGAGTTCTATCCATTACATGTGATTTTACTCACACTTAGGTGAGGGGATAAGGGTTTGCATAAAAGAAACTATGGTCATGAAGGCCCTTACATAATTAGAGGAGAGAAATAACGTAGGCTGACAATTTAATTTAATAATAAATTAATGAAACCAATCACATACAAAGGTCTGGTCTATGATCATGATCATCCACATGAATGCAAAAAAATATGCATTTAATAAAACTAGAATTAAATTATTAATCATTCTTATTTAATATAAATCACACTCAAATCAATTAATTATCATCTTTAATTAATCAATTTTTTTATCTTAATTATCATCTAATTTTCCTTGATATTATCATCCATTATAATTTTAAACAAATTAAATAAAAATATTTAAAATTAAATGTGTACATAAATGTACCTTGGAGGCAACATAGTGAATACCCATCTGACTCTACCCAACATTTATTATACTTATATATAGTTTTGTCTTTTTGATATACATCACACATGACTTATAATGTACTTTCATGACATGTAGTATCAACTTAATGATTTCAAAAATTACATGATTTTTTTGTAACGTGTCATGCTTTAATGCATATAGAGTAAAAACTGTAATATGACTCATACATGATATGAAGATCTAAACATTATGTAGATTTTAATTAAACATATATATATATATATATATATATATTAAAACCTATCACCTTGAATGTCCTATCAACTAAATGACCACATGCAAGCACATGTCGATAAGTTTTCCACAGTATAATAAATAAATTTTAAATCTGTGTTTGGTATAAGTACACAGTTTGTACAAGAATTCTTCATAGAATGTACATATTTCATCGTGTATACTTGGAACATGCCAAAGGACTCGATGTGTAAATAGTGTCTTGTAAAATTGGAGTACACAATATGTATAAACAACTACATGGTGTGTGGTATCCAAGTTACATGGTCACCAGTCATGTAGGTCATGTATGATAATACATAGCCCATCTGTGACTTAAAGGAACTATACGCTGTGTGCATGGGCTACATGGTGTGTACTTTGGTTGACCATGTGCCACTCTGGCCTGGTCAACACACGGTGTAAGAAATAAATACACTTCATGTCATTAATGAACATGGTTTGAATTATTTTTCAAATTAATTCCAGATGTATTGAACATAAGTACAAAGTGTGCAACTCTGGTTACACGGTGTGTACTCCTGTGTTATCTGGCCAAAATCTTTGGAACCTCTAGATGAATTCCTCAATTTTATTTCATTCATAAAATTCATTGTATTTATTAGATCTATGAGAAATGAAGGAGGAAGAAGCAGATATCAAAATTCGTATTAAAATAATGATTAAACTTGAATTAAAAACTAAATTAAAAATTTTTAAATCAATAAATATTCTTTAAATAATTATATGACTGTTCTGATACCACTTTTAGGTTTCAGGCTTAGATGAATCATGTGATGGGTCATGCCTAACTTTTATTTTTTCCATTATAGATGATCAATTCGATATTTACACAACAATAAATTGCATGATCTATGTAATTGAATCAAAGAGTATAGACAAGGTATAGAATGTCGAAACTAGAGATAATATCATCAAATATTATTTATGATCAATTTCATTAATTAAATAATTACCTTGTTAGAATTATTTCTTCATCTATGGATCTGACAACATATCTACATTTTTTGGTCATTGCATTGTAGGAATCAAAGTAGATTCCCTCTAGCAGTGATCCACACATGATCCCTAAATCTTTAAATGTCATCATAGGAATATCATGGTGCTAGCACAGTATATCCTATCACTTTCATCGTCCACCTTTGATTGCCTCAAGAACCACTTCCAAAGTCTTATCTTGGATCTCTCTTGACTTGAGAGTGGGAGGTGGAGTAAGATCACTCTTTGTTCTTGAGATATTTCTTGGAGAAGGGATCTCTCTAGGTCATGAGAGGATTCTCCAAATTCGTTGTGTGCAACCAAAACAAATGAAATTGGATCTATTATAAAATAATATAATTGGGTTTATATACTACTAGGGTTAAAATAAAATAATTTTAATAGTGCCCTTTATTATTTAATTAATCCCTACAGAACCCCATGTCAAATAATAATATTATTATTATTATTTCTCAACATGCATTTTACTGGAGAATTAAATTAAATATTATTTAATCAAATAATATTCATTATTTATTATTTCTCACTGGACCATTAAACTCGATCCTCCATTCCTCCACAATATTTATCAATCCTGGTATAATAACTATTTATTTATTAAATAAATGTCACTGAATTATTTTCCAATAAATAAATAAATATTATATTCACTAAATAGAAAATAAATATTTACTAAATATTCTTCTCACATTATATTATTTCAAATAACTAGTGATAGAATAAATATGATCAAGAAAACATGAATAATTATTAAACCACATGCAATAATAATATTTATTCAACTTGCTAAATAATAAATATTATTATTATTATTTAAATGATATTCTTGATACAATTAGTGTGTGACCATCTAGACCTCTTTCTCAATGGAATTAGGTGAAGTAACCTAAAGTCCAAGGTTAGCATTTGGAAATACACCAAGGCACCCATAGAGAAAGAATTTAATGTTGCAATGATATAATAACTCATATAGACACTTACTATGTAATATAATCCCTTTATCATGATATCTCAAATCAACCAAGTTTCATGCTGGTGCCATCAACCTATGTGCTTGATGTCTCTTTCTTTTAATTCTCGAAGATTGAACTTTCCTATAGAAAACAGTGTCTATGGATTTATTTAGGCTATATTATTTCCATCAAAGGTCATAAGATATCAACTTCCATTAAAGAATAGAAGTTAAAAATCATTTCTCACATTATTCATCAATGAAATATTATTTGTGACACACCCAATGTATCATACCTCACCAAGAACATATTTTGTCATGGTTTTCATCAATACATCAAATTATGTGACTCATAATACTCATTAATAATAATATTAAATTTTAAGGACCAATACACTTGTTTGAGGATAGGAACATTCAATGACACATATAAATGTGGATTTACTACAAGTGGGTCTCATTCTCATAATATCCTACTAGATATTACAAAGGGAATACACCATGAGAAGGTTCCTCAAAGTCCTATGAGTCTCCACCCATAATAGCCTGTATCATTTTTGTCCCTCAAATGATATCATCTTTCTATAGAACATATATTTAAGAATAGTGTCGTAGCACTTCCAGGTTCTCATCATAGCGAGGAATAACTATGACCTTTCAATGTAACAACTACTCTTAGGACATTATCGCATACTATGTTATGAAAAAGAATAATCATGATTTGATAAATAGTTTATTAATATTAAAAACTATGAATACAAGTTATCATAAAGTACAAAAAAATTTGGTTCTAAGGAACCAACTACAACACCAACCACATCTCATCATGCATAATTACCATGTAACTTTACTATCCACACAACCATATCAACCTCTATAGATTCCAAACCAATAACCACAGAAACCAACAAACTATATTTTCCTAAACACATGAATCATAGAATTCCATCCTCCAGGCCAAGATATTATCTGCTCTGGGTGGAACTAACTCACCTTCATGGGTTTAATATCGTCTTAGTATAATGCATATTGATTAAGAGTAAATTCCTCCCCTTTTAATACTTTATAAATTTATCACACATCATACATCATGAAGAAAAAACATCTCATATCATAGAAATATCCAACTATAACATCACAAAGAAAAATATAACAAGGAAAATTCAAAACAACTCTAATTATTGGGAATGCATCTGTATCTCTCAATCCCAAGTACTCTTCTACAAGATGTCATAAATTCATAACATATGAACAAAAGGAAAGGTTCATTCATACATAAACCTCTCTCAATGATTCAGGATATCTACAGGACACTCCAAAAATGTTTCTTCATACATGATATTCAAATATCCTCATTTGATGATGTGGGAGTGATCCTCTAAGTGCATTGGTTATTAGCCTTGGAATTGTGTAGGGATTAAATTGGTGAATGATTTTGATGAATTATATAATTTTGTGGATATGTATTGAATTAGTGAAACGAACGTTATAAGAAAATAAATACATTCAATATAACCCTAGTAACAACTTAGGATCAACTCATCTCTATTAAAGTGTCAATTTGGGCCCACTCAATAAATTGCTTGTAAAAAATACATTGTTTGTCATTTTAATTTTATATTTTGTTATATTATTCATAACTTTATTTTGAAAATTTTATCTTTTAGGTCTGATGGATTAATCCCAAGGGATTATGGATATTTTGGCGCCTGAATGCAGAAATTTGCTGGAAAAATCATAATGCGCCTAAGGCCCATCAAACAAATGTGGGGCCCAAACACCAAGTCCAATGAAGATTAAATTTTTACAGTAGAAAGATAAAAATATGAGAAACATTTTATTAAACTATGGTTGGAGCTAATTCTGAAGTTTTCATAATGATAAATGGATCCAAATTTGAGATTTAAATGGTGGGCCTGACAAGAATGCACATAAATTCCTCCCACCATTTCGACCATAAATTCCAAATGGATGCGAAATATTTCCTGATATTTTTACAGATCATAGAGGACAGATGGAGAAGAATATTTCTCTTCTATGACCCCCCCCCCCAGATTCGGTCTTCTTCAATTACAAATTCATACATCAAAAAGGTGGACGAATCTGGCTGGTTTTGTGGTCAACTTTGTAACGTCAATTTCTTTTTTATTCTTCACCTTCCTTTTGACTCTCTTAATTTTTGGGGGGTGAATTGATTTTTGGGGGGTGGAACTAAGGCTCCTAATATGACTATATAAGGATCTGGTGGTGAAGGGAATAAGGATCTTATATTTTTCTTATCATCTTTGGAGCTTTGTTTTCATTATAATGTTATTATGCCAATTTGTCTTTGTAATGTTCTTCCTTCTCATGTAAGTTTTTCGAATCACCTTAGTTTTCAATAAAATTTATTTTTATTCTATTTTTATTTTCTTCTTCTTTTCACATCGACACCATTGCCCCAAGGTGTGGTCTTATTCACACCAACACTTGTGAATTTATTCACACAACGGTGGAGTGATCGTTCATTGTTATATTTTTCTTATTCAATCATACTTCTTTAAGTCAACTTACCGCTTCCATTTATTGAATATCATAAATGGAGGGCTAACCCCCTATGGGTTGATCCTAGGGATTTGAATGGGGTGGATTGGATGTTATTTAATGTGCTTAAATTCATAATCATTTCATTACTTTAATATTTCCAATTGATGATTTATTTCTTCTCCGTCTTCACCAACTTTAACAATGACACATTTCGAGTGCTAGTATGATCCAATTCCTTGGAATGATCATTAAATTGATCCTCTCATTGCATTGGTGATTAGCCTTGGAATTGTGTAGGTATTAAATTCGTTAATGATGTTGAGAAATTATATCAATTTGTGGATGCGTCTTTAATTAGTGAAATGAACGTTATAAGAAAATAAATACATACAATCTAACCCAAGTAACAACTTAGGATCAACTTATCTGCATTAATTTTTTTAAACTAAGTAAATGTATGTTTTTTTATTTTTTTCTTTAAATTAAATAACTAGTTATTAAAATCAATTCAATCTGAATAGTTGGCCACTTCATAGCCAAATCCTTCTGAAATCAGAGTGTCTTTAGGTTCCTTATTTGGTCCCTGTGGATTCAACCCTTACCTATACTACAACGACCGCATACCTATAGGGTAAATTTGGGAAAAACCAAATTTTGGCGCCCTTTTTGGGGACCCAAGTAAGTACCTTAGACACTCATCTTCTTTTCTCACCCCAAATTCTATATTCTCACCCTAATTTCTCTTCTCTATTCCCCTTTCTGTTTCTGTGTGTCCAATGAATCCCAAAACCAATTTTCAATCAACTCCAATGGATTATATTCCACAATACCCATTGATATAACCATGATATAATCAATTGGAAAATCAATATTTAGAATGGCCTCACATAGGGAATTTCATTGACCAAACCTTGATTGAATACACCACGCCAGATGAGATGTACGATCAATGGGATGATGATTGTTTAAAGGATCAATTTCCAAACCTCTCGAGGATGATTGAAGGGATCAAACATAATGAAGTTCATGATTTCCAAACATCTATCAATCCTAATCCTAAAAAAATTCTTGAACATTTGTGTGAAAAAATGATTAAAATTAATTCAAAAGTTTCATTATTGAGATTAGAAATACAAAGCTTTGAGACTTATGAGGAACCCATTCCCACTCAGGATGTCCTTTCCTCATCACCAATAGAAGAATACTTTATCCCACAAACCACTCATGAATTTAAAAAATAACTAACCTTTGGATATGGTATAACTGAATAAGATCAACAAAATGCTGAAGGGTCTTTAAATCAGGAGGAAATTGATTTTTTGGACCCAAAAAAGGAATATTTGACATCATGGATAGAGTTTTCTGAATATAACTCCATTGATAAATTTTTAGAAGCAACAATAATTGAACCATTACGAGAGATAAAAAACAATGAGTCCATAACCATTCTTGATATTCAACTTAACAATTTTAGAGATGAATCATATTTTCAAAATGAACTAATTATTTATAATTTTTTTAGAGAATAAATTGATTTTGATTTAATTTTTCAATCCCCTTTAATAAATTTCAATGAACCCGAGCTCAAAATTATTTTCCTTCCTTCCAAACTCAAGAATACCATCATAGGTGATAAAAAAGACCTTTTAGTTTTAGTTCATTCATCTAAAGAAGCCAATAATTTTGGAATGGTCATTGATGTCTTAGGAAAGAATATAAGTTCAACTGAATCAATCATTTATGATATTACATGGATTTTCCCACTCATTGTAGAACAAAGGATTGCACATGAAACAAATTATAAAAAATGAATCAATCTAAATCTTGTTAAGGTGGATAAAAATGGGGTCCTAAAAATGTTGAAAGTTGGAATTGGATAATTTTGGGGGTTCAAGTCGATCTAACGATGTTAAAAAAAAGTGCTACATGGGAGGCAACCCATGGTTTTCATGTTTCCAATCATTGTGAATCGTCTTTATTTTATTTTATTTTTATTTTTTTTCATATAATAAATTATCAGCGACTATTGACATGTTCTTATTTTATGAGTAAGGATAGGTATGAAATGGGAGAGCCATATTCATTCGTGTCACGTGGCGTGATCTCTGAGTAATACCTTACCCATAAAATATAAAGAAGACAATGTATCATCAATTTGATTTTTAAAATTAAAAAAAAACAAGAAAAACCATAAAAATGTTGATACTTGGTTTTAAATAAATTTTTGTGTTGTTTTTTTTGTCTAGTTTTTTATTCTTTGTATGGTTCAGGGACTATTTTGGGTGATACATATTCGATCAAGTAGGTGCCTACATCTTCCAAGAGATCAAAGGAGTAATCTGGAGCATCATGAACTTCAACTTCAAAAACCAGGTGAATTTGTTACATTTTTATTATTTCAAATTCCTTTTAGAACACCTCTCATCTTCCTCTACCCCCTTCTAAGTTTTCTTTAAACACCGAGGACAGTGTTATTCTATGTTGGGGGGAGATGAAATAAAAAAATGATTTTTTAATAAGAACATGCATGGAAAGAATACTTCCATTAACCTTGAACATGATAACACACATTGCAAACTCTGAAATTGGATATCAAATAATTTTTCATGGCTTGATTTTGATTTTAATGCAAGTTTAAGTTCATGAGCATAGTTTTTGGAAAGTGTGGTTGTCCGATGTGATTTTTCAAAGTTTACATTTTCATCCTCTTAATAAAAATGCCACAATGCACGTCTATTGGATCATGGGTGTAAATTTGAGTTCTTGGGTCCCTTTCATTATAGCATAGGGTTCTAGGGTCACTTTTAGTTTAATTTGAGTATCCAAAATAAATAAATAAATAAAATTGAAAAAAAAATAATGACCACATAGAGCAATGTTTTGTCCAAATGTGTGGCTTCCGGCACTTGGGGATCGTGACTCCATAGTTGTCTTGCACAGAGTTAGGCTTTATATCTCTATTTTAGAGTATGGAATTGAAAATATCTGTGGCGTCCGGCACTTGGGGATCATGACTCCATAGTTTTCTTGCCTAGAGTTAGTATTTTCATATATATTGTGGTTAAAAAAATAAAACAAATAAAAAAATCAAAAAAATGGATACTCATCTTAAGATTTAATGTGATTCCCACCTAGTGCTTCCATTTTTTTCCCCTTGAACAATAAAATGGGCCCCATGTCTTTTGTGATGCACAACACTTTATCATGCTTAATTGAAATTGGATGAAATGTGACGATGAATTTGAACAAAGGAATGGACTTGGGCTTGGGATATGCTTATGGACCTAGCTTGTTTTAATGAACCCTAGATCAAAATTATTTTCCTTCCTTCCAAACACAAGAATCCCATAATAGGTGAATGAACTAAAACTTCAATGTCTTTTTTATCACCTATGATGGGATTCTTGAGTTTGGAAGGAAGGAAAATAATTTTGAGCTCGGGTTCATTGAAATTTCTTAAAGGAGATTGACAAATTAAATCAAAATCAGTTTCTTCTCTAAAAAAATAGAATGAATTGGTTCCTTTTGAAAGAAGTATTCAACTCGAAAATTTCCAAGTTGAATATCAAGAATGGGTATGGACTCATTGTTTTTTATCTCCCCTAATGGTTTAATTATTGGTGCTTCTAAAAATTTATCAATGGAGTTATATTCAGGAAACTCTATCCATGATGTCAAATTTTCTTCTTTTGAGTCCAAAAAATCAATTTCCTTCTAATTTAAAGACCCTTCAACATTTTGTTGATCATCTTAAGTTATCCCATATCCAAAGGTTAGTTCTTTTTTGAATTCCTGAGTGGTTTTTGGGCTAAAATATTCTTTTATCAATGATGAGGAAAGGACATCCTGAGTGGGAATGGGTTCTTCATAAGTCTCAATGCTTTGTATTTCAAATCTCAGTGATGAAACTTCTGAATTCATTTTAACCATTTTTCACACAAATGTTCAAGAATTTTTTTAGAATTAAGATTGATATATGTTTTTACATCATTAACTTCATTAAGTTTCATCTCTTCAATCATCCAAGAGAGGTATGGAAATTGATCCTTTAAATAATCAGCATCCCATTGATTATACATCTCATCTGGTGTGGTGTATTCAATTATGGTTTGGTCAATAAAATTCTCTATTTGAGGTGTTTCCCAATATTTATTTCTGACTTGATTACAGAATTGGTTTATGAAGGTTTATTTTGGAGGATAATCCATTGGAGTTGATTGAAAATTGGTTTTGGGATTTTTTTTGGACACATAGAAACAGAAAGGGGAAAAGAGAAGAGAAATTAGGGTGAGAATAGAGAATTTGGGGTGAAAAAAGAAAACGTGGTTATAAGGTACTTACTTGGGTCCCCGGAAACAGCGCCAAAATTTGGTTTTGCCCAAATTTACCCTACAGGTATGCAGTCGTTGTAGTACAAGTAGGGGTCAAATACACAGGGACCAAAGAAGGAACTGAAAGACACTCTGATTTCGGAAGTATTTGGCTATGAAGTGGCCAACTATTCAGATTGAATTGATTTGAATAACTAGTTATTTAATTTAAAGAACAAAATAAAAAAACATACAATTACTTAGTCTAAAACAATTAATGCAGATAAGTTGATCCTAAGTTGTTACTTAGGTTAGATTGGATGTATTTATTTTCTTATAACGTTAGTTTCACTAATTCAAGACACATCCACAAATTGATATAATTCCTCAACATCATTAACCAATTTAATCCCTACACAATTCCAAGTCTAATCACCAATGCACTTAGAGGATCAATTTAATGATCATTCCAAGGAATTGGATCTTACTAGCACTTGAAATGTGTCATTGTTAAAGTTGGCCAAGACAAAGAAGAAAATAAATCATCAAATGGAAATCTTAAAGTAATTAAATGATTATGAATTTAAGCACATTAAATAACATCCAATACACCCCATGAAAATCCCTAGGATCAATCCATATGGGGTTAGCCCTCCATTTATGCTATTCAATAAATGGAAGCGGGAAGTCGACTTAAAGAAGCGGGATTGAAGAAGAAAAATATAACAATGAACGATAACTCCACCGTTGTGTGAATAAATTCACAAGTGTTGGTGTGAATAAGATCACAACTTGGGGAAATGGTATAAACGTGAAAAGAAGAATAACATAAAAATAGAATAAGAATAACTTTTATTGAAAACTAAGTTGATTCTAACAACTTACATGAGAAGGAAGAACATTACAAAGACAAATTGGCATAATAACATTGCAATGAAAACAAAGCTCCAAAGATGATAAGAAAAATATGAGATCCTTATTCCCTTCACCACCACATTCTTAGAGAGTCATATTAGGATCCTTAGGTCCACCCCCCAACAATTAATAGATTCAAAAGGAGGGTGAAGAATCAAAAGGAAATTGACATTATAAAGTTGACCACAAAACCAGCCAGATTCATCCACCGTTTTGACATGTGAATTTTTAATTGAATAAGGCCGAATATGGAGGGGTCGTAGAAGATAAATATTCTACTCCATCTTTATTATATGAGATGTAAAAATTTCAGGAAATTTTTCTCATCCGTATGGAAGTTATAGTCGAAATGGTGGGATGACTTTATGTGCATTCTTGTCGGGCCCACCATTTAAATCTCAACTTCGGATCCATTTATCTTCATGAAAAATTCAGAATTAGCTCTGGAAACAGTTAAATAAAATGATCCTAATATTTTTATATTTCTAATGTAAAATTTTGAGCATCATTGGGCTTGTTTTTTGGGGCCCACATTTGTTTGATGGGCCTTAGGACCATTATGCATTTTTCAGAAAAATTATGCATTCAGGCGAAAAAATATCCATTATCCCTTGGGATTAATCCATCAGACCCAAAAGATAAAATGTTTCAAATAAAGTGATTAATAATATACCAAAATATAAAATTAAAATGATGAATAATTTTTTTTTCAAAAGCAATTTATTGAGTGGGTCCAAATTGACACTTTAAGCATGAATTGCACAATGATGGGAAATGAAGTTCAATTTCTGAATTGGACTAAAATTGATGTTTATAAACTTTGAAACACATTAATATTAAGATATAATCAATGAATATTATCCTCTTTCAGTGGATAATCACACCCCCCAAATTTATTTTTGCTAGTCCCGAGCAAAATATATTACAAATATGAAATTTGAATCCCTTTTTCCCAAAACATTTTAATACACATTGCTCACCCAAAGACCTCATACCAAAAAAACTATGAAACCCATAAAAATAATTTAAAACAAGCTAGTTCCATAAGCATATCCCAATCCCAGGCCCATTACTTTGTTCAAATTCATCTTCGCATTTCATCAAATTTCAATTAAGTATGATAAAATGTTGTGCATCACAAAAGACATAGGGCCCATTTTATTGTTCAAGGGGAAAAAATGGAAGCGCTAGGTGGGAATCACATTAAACCTTAATATGATTATCCATTTTTTTGTTTTTTTTTTGTTCTTTTTTTATTTTTTTTTTAACCACAATAGATATGAAAATACTAACTCTGGGCAAGACAACTATGGAGTCATGATCCCTAAGTGTCAGATACCACACATATTGTCAATTCCATACTCTAAAATAGAGATATAAAGCCTAACTCTTTGAAAGACAACTATGGAGTCATGATCCCCAAGTGTCAGAAGCCACGCATTTGGAAAAAACATTTCTCTATGTGGTCATTATTGTTTTCAATTTTTTTTTATTTTTTTTGGATACTCAAATTAAACTAAAAGTGACCCCAGAACCCTATTTTATAATGAAAGGTACCCAAGAACTCAAATTTACACCCATGATCCAGTAGACGTGCATTGTGGCATTTTTATTAACAGGATGAAAATGTAAACTCTAAAAAATCACATCGGACAACCGCACTTTCCAAAAACTATGCTCATGAAGTTAAACTTGCATTAAAATCAGAATCAAGGCATGCAAAATTATTTGATATCCAATTTTAGAGTTTTCAATGTGTGTTATCATGTTCAAGGTTAATGGAAGTATTCTTTCCATGCATGTTCTTATTAAAAAAATCATTTTTTTATTTCATCTCCCCCCAGCATAGAATAACATTGTCCCCGGTGTTTAAAGAAAACTTAGAAGGGGTAGAGGAAGATGAGAGGTGTTATAAAAGAAATTTGAAACAATAAACATGGAAAAAATTCACCTGGTTTTTGAAGTTGAAGTTCATGATGCTCCAGATTACTCCTTTGATCTCTTGGAATATGTAGGCACCTCCTTGATCGAATATGTATCACCCAAAATAGTCCCTAAACCATACAAAGAAGAACAAACCAGACAAAACAAACAACAAAAAAATTTATTTAAAACCAATTATCAACATTTTTATGGTTTTTCTTGTTTTTTTTTTAATTTTAAAAATCAAACTGATGATACATTGTCTTCTTTATATTTTCTGGGTAAGGTATTACTCATAGATCACACCACGTGACACGGATGAATATAGTGCTCCCCTTTCATACCCATCCTTACTCATAAAATAAGAACAGGTCAATAGTCTCTGATAATTTATTATATGAAAAATTAAAAAATTAAAAAAAATAAAGACGATTCACAATTATTGGAAACATGAAAACCATGGGTTGCCTCCCATGCAGCACTTTTGTTTAACGTCATTAGCTCGACTTGAACCCCCAAAATTATCCAATTCCAACTTTCAACATTTTTAGGACCCCATTTTTATCCACCTCAACAAGATTTAGATTGATTATTTTTTTATAATTTTTTTCATGTGCAATCCTTTGTTCTACAATGAGTGGGAAAATCCATGTAATATCATAAATGATTGATTCAGTTGAACATATATTCTTTCCTAAGACATCAATGGCCATTCTAAAATTATTGTCTTCTTTAGATGAATGAACTAAAACTGCAAGGTATTTTTTATCACCTATGATGGGATTCTTTACTTTGGAAGGAAGGAAAATAATTTTGATCTCGGGTTCATTGAAATTTCTTAAAGGAGATTGAAAAATTAAATCAAAATCAATTTATTCTCTAAAAAAAATAGAAATAATTGGTTCATTTTAAAAATATGATTCATCTCAAAAATTGTCAAGTTGAATATCAAGAATGGGTATGGACTCACTGTTTTTTATCTCTCTTAATGGTTCAATTATTGGTGCTTCTAAAAATTTATCAATGGAGTTATATTCAGGAAACTCTATCCATGATGTCAAATTTTCCTCTTTTGAGTCCAAAAAATCAATTTCCTCCTGATTTAAAGACCCTTCAACATTTTTTTGATCTTCTTTAGTTATCCCATATCCAAAGGTTAGTTATTTTTTTAATTCATGAGTGGTTTGTGGGATAAAATATTATTCTATTGGTGATAAGTAAAGGACATACTGAGTGGGAATGGGTTCCTCATAAGTCTCAAAGCTTTTTATTTCTAATCTCAATGATGAAACTTCTGAATTCATTTTAATATTTTTTTTCACAGAAATGTTCAAGATTTTTTTTAGGATTAGGATTGATAGATGTTTGGAAATCATGAACTTCATTAAGTTTGATCTCTTCAATAATCCTCGATAGGTATGGAAATTGATCCTTTAAACAATCATCATCCCATTAATTGTATATCTCATCTGGCGTGGTGTATTAAATCAAGGTTTGGTCAATGAAATTACCTATGTGAGGTGATTACAAATATTGATTTTCCAATTGATTATAGCATGGGTCTATCAACGGGTATTGTGGAATATAATCCATTGGAGTTTATTGAAAATTGGTTTTGGGATTCATTGGACACACAGAAATAGAAAGGGGAATAGAGAAGAGAAATTAGGGTGAGAATAGAGAATTTGGGGTAAGAAAAGAAGACGAGTGTCTAAGGTACTTACTTGGGTCCCTGGAAATGACGCCAAAATTTTTTTTTGCCCAAATTTACCCTACAGGTAGGCGGTCATTGTAGTACAGGTAGGGGTCGAATCCACAGGGACCAAATAAAGAACCTAAATACACTCTGATTTCGGAAGGATTTGGCTATGAAGTGGCCAAAGATTCATATTGAATTGATTTGAATAAATAGTTATTTAATTTAAAGAACAAAATAAAAAAACATACAATTACTTAGTCTAAAAAAATTAATGCATATAAGTTGATCCTAAGTTGTTACTTGGGTTATATTGGATGTATTTATTTTCTTATAACGTTAGTTTCACTAATTCAAGAAGCATCGACAAATTGATATAATTCCTCAACATCATTCACAAATTTAATCCCTAAAAAAATCCAAGGCTAATCACAAATGAACTTAGAGGATCAATTTAATGATTATTCCAAGGAATTGGATCGTACTAGCACTCGAAATGTGTCATTGTTAAAGTTGGCGAAGACGAAGAAGAAAATAAATCATCCAATGGAAATCTTAAAGTAATGAAATGATTATGAATTTAAGCACATTAAATAACATCTAATCCACCCCATGAAACTCTCTAGGATCAATCCATAAGGGTATATCCCTACATTTATGCTATTCAATAAATGGAAGCAGGAAGTCGACTTAAAGAAGCGGGATTGAAGAAGAAAAATATAATAATGAACGATCACTCCACCGTTGTGTGAATAAATTCACAAGTGTTAGTGTGAATAAGATCACACCTTGGGGAAACGGTATCAATGTGAAAATAAGAATAACATAAAAATAGAAGAAGAATAACTTTTATTGAAAACTAAGGTGATTCGAACAACTTACATGAGAAGGAAGAACATTACAAAGACAAATTGGCATAATAACATTACAATGAAAACAAATCTCCAAAGATGATAAGAAAAATATGAGATCCTTATTACCTTCACCACCATCTACTTATATAGGCATATTAGTATCCTTAGGTTCACCCCCCAAAAATCAATTCACCCCCCAATAAATAAGAGAATCAAAAAGAGGGTGAGGAATCAAAAGGAAACTGACGTTACAAAGTTGACCACAAAACCATCCAAATTCGTCCACCTTTTTGACGTGTGAATTTGTAATTGAATAAGACCGAATATGGAGAGGTTGTAGAAGAGAAATATTCTCCACTATATGTATTATATGAGCTGTAATAATTTCAGGAAATTTGACGTAGCATTTTGAAAGTTATGGTCGAAATGGTGGGATGACTTTATGCGCATTCTTGTCGGGCCCACCATTTAAATCTCAAATTTGGATCCATTTATCATCATGAAACTTCAGAATTAGCTCCGAAAAAAGTTGAGTAAAATGATCCTAATATTTTTATATTTCTACTGTAAAAATTTGAGCTTCATTGGGCTTGGTGTTTGGGCCCTACATTTTTTTGATGGGCCTTAGGCCCATTATGCTTTTTCCAGCAAATATCTTCATTCAGGCGCAAAAATATCCATCATCCCTTGGGATTCATCCATCGGACCAAAAAGATAAAATGTTCCAAATAAAGTTATGAATAATATAACAAAATATTAAATTAAAATTATGAAAAATGTATTTTTCATAAGTAATTTATTGAGTGGGCCCAAATTGACACTTTAAGCATGAATTGCACAATGATGGGAAATGAAGTTCAATTTCTGAATTGGACTAAAATTGATGTTTATGCACTTTGAAACACATTAATATTAATATATAATCAATGAATATTATCCTATTTCAGTGGATAATAAAGGAGTCATTGTGAAGATGTCGATGAAGCTGGGACACATAGAAGATGTTGTGAATCCTCTCTATCTACGGTGGTAATTCCAACTGATACTCCACCTCACTAACTCACTACAATACCTTGAATGGACCAAAAAACCTCGTAGAAATCTTACTCCATCTATCAAACCTTCACTATACTCATCTATGGGAGACTCACAAGAACACATGGTGTCCAACCTTGAATTACAAGGGACTCCTCCTATGATTGAAAAAAGACTTATATCGATCATGTACTACTTTCATCCTCTCACAAACAAGTTGAACCTTATCTATTGTGCTATGCACTACATAGGTCCAAGAACTATTACCTCCCCAATCTCTGTCCAACACAACATAGAACAACATGACCTATCATAAAACACCTCAAATGGAACCATACCAATGGATTGGTGATAACTATTATTGTATAAAAACTAAACCAATGGTAGGTTCCTTACTCACAATTCACTAAAGTCCAAGTCACATGCCCACAACATATCCTCCAACATATGGATAGTCTTCTCTATCTACATGTATATTTGAGGGTGTAAATTAGTTTTGAGGTGTAACTAAGTGCCAAAAGCACATTTCAATACCCTCCAAACTCATGAGGTATAATGTGCATCCCAATCTAAGATAATGGACCTCGGAACTCTATGAAACCAAACCACCTCATTCAAATGCCTCCTTGATAGAACATCCAAAGAACTCAACTACATGATCACTAGTAAGTAAGATGATTTCATAAACTGGTCCATGATTAACCATATAGAATCACAACCTCTATGAAGTTAGGGTAACCCTATGATTAATTCCATCAAAATTTCATCCTATTTCCACTCAAGAACATCCAAGGGCAGCAACAGACTTCCAAAAACACAATACTCTACCTTTACCTACTAGAAAACCTTACATTGAGCTATAAAATTCATCGCTTCCTATTAATTCATAGGCCACCAATACTGGGTCCTCAATCCATGGTACTTCTTGGAAACTCCTGTGTGTACCACCAAAGGTGAACTATGAAAGTAATGAAAGAATACCTCATGCATCACTATCATAATAAATAACCTCAAATGAAACAACACCTAATTCTAACTATCTTATAACCATCCCACTAGATAATCACATGGCCAACATGATCACACATAACCTTTACCTATGAGTCTCCCCACTAAGACTCCTCCACCTACTGCATCATAAATGACTATACTGTCATATGAAATAAGAAACATCCACCATCCACAACCCTTGAATATAAGATAAAGACTTCCACATCCTCCATAACCCTCCAAGAATCTCCAAATTCTTGAACAACATCCTTCCATGACTACATTCTCAAATAATTTTCCACAGCATTCCCCTTTCCTGAGATTTAGGATATCTCAAAATCGTAGTCCTAAAGAAACTCCATCTACCTTCACTTCCACAGATTCAGATTGCACTAAGACAAGATGTACCTTAAACACTTATAATCTGTGAAGACCAAAAATCACTCCCCAATGAGGTAATTTCTCTATAGCTTCAGTTATAATACAACCGCTACTAACTCCAAATCATGGGTAGTATAGTTACTGTAAATACGCCGACCCCAATAGCCCAGATTCGGTGGTTACTTTGTTACATTGGAACTAGATACAAGGTATCTCATCTATAAGGAAAAAATATTTTATTAGTCTTGGTAAACTAGATACATTCTTGAATTTCATATACATTCAAAACCATCAAATACAAAAAAAAATCTTTAATAATTCCATTATTCCTTATATTGTATCCTTTTTATATCAATCATAAAACACATCCTGGTATCCTAGGAAAAATAAAACATAATAAATGGGTAATCTCAGATGCTCAGTAAGGGTTAGAATACTACAGAATATATCATGAATAGATAATAATAATCAATATGACAAGGTAAATAACTGAAACACATTCCATTTAATTAATAAAATGAGCAGAATATGGAAGAAAAAAATGACTATCAAATAAAGAAATATAAATAATCACACAAACTTGAAACTTATCCATGTCTATTCTAACAAAATGAATAATCACATGGACATCAATAACTAATCTCATAATGAGTAATTAATAATACCATACATCTAAAACTATAAATACTTTTCATAAGATAGTTTGAATATGTAGGTAGAAACCTGTCTAATTTCGCTAACTAATTTGTCTCATGAGACATATAGATGGATTGAGGGGATATCTATAACCAAACCTCACCTATCACTTAATAATTCCAATGAATTTATTATATGAAAGGGTTGAAACATTATAAAATTAAATATTCATATTAAAAAAACTAACACATGAAATTTTAATACTTACCCTAATCAAATAAATATAATTATAAATCATCCATAGTAATATGGTGAATGGTAATAAAATTGTACATAATTAGTAAAATTATTCATAAATAATCCAATAAATAATAAGTATGATATCAATAAAAAAATCCCCAATGTATCATATTTATAATAAATTTTTGGTGTCATTTATGAATAGAATTCCATAAAAATGTCATTAAAAACATTTTTTAAGAAAATAACCTTTTCACTTTGAAAATATTTATAAAACAAAACATTCACTAAACATTTTGAAAATTATTTTATTTCAAAATTAACTTTTAAAAATTATAAAATAATCTTTAAAATATTGATTTATTCATGACAGTGGAAAATTCTATTCATGTCGCACATGTTAAAACAAAGATTCCTTTCACATTTTTAATAAAATGCAAACATGAATTGTTTGGAAAATGACATTAATGTTCCTTTAAAAATATTTTTTAAAAATTAAAAATAGTTAAAAATTAATTTAGTAAGTAATTTTTAAAATGATAAAAAAAAGTTTGAAAACATTTTTAGAAAACATGAATTTTTTGGTGAAAAATGATTTTCGACCGAAGAGAGAAATAAAACCGGATTTTCTTAAAAACATTTTATCAATCATTTTAAGTACCGAAGAGTGTAAATATGGTACTATTACTTGTGAAAGTTCATGAATAACCAGAGTATAAGAAAATATATTTATTTAAATATATAAATATCAAATAATTTCCCCAATGGACACTTAAACAAAAATAATCCTGAATAATTATGAGATTGTGAAATAAACCATTACCAATTTGGTAAATTTTAAATCATAATCAATAAAAAATAAATAATTATAAAATAAAACTTTAAATACTATTAACATAAATAGATTCATGATTTAACATGTTAAATAGGTAGTATATACACTACACAAAGGAATAAGTGGTGAATATGGCGTATGTCTCACAAAAATTAAAGTTAGATAAGAAAATATTACCTTAATTCTTGGATTCCTTTGTACATATCAGAACCTCCTATATGATAAATATAAGTTTATTATACATATATTAAATAAAAATAATTATATATATAATACCATATATTATTTACTTATGGCCTTTTATTTCCCTTTTTATTAACAATTCCATGTTAAAGTCACGTTTCAGGTAATAACTGCTTTATTTTTCATGTATGTTTTGATTTGGTATTTATGGTCCTATTAATTTGGTCATGGTTACATAATCTTCATAATTTTAAACATTATATTAATATAATATATATTTATTATATATTTATTTATATTAATCTAAAAAAATTAGAGATAAAATATAAAATATATCATTCATAGAGATGGTGAGTCATACGTACACATGAATGTTGTTTCCATTTTCTCAATCAATGAAATAAAAGAAAGGAAAATAATATATTACCAGTATATAATCATTTTTATGTCATATATATCACATATATTCATTAAATTTACCCGAATTATAATCATTCAAAGTGTTATTGAAAAAAGAATCACATCACTTCGTGAGGCTGCAGTCTATCATACACACGAAGGGTGTTATTGTACCCCCTATAGAATGAAAATTATAAAGTTTTATATGATGTAATAATTAAAAAAACTATAATTATATTAAATATATTATATATATTCATTTAATATATCATTATTACCATCCAAGTAAAACAGAAATGAAAAACACATCACATCAGTTCGTGAGGCGGTAGTCTGTCGTGCACACGATCGACATTATTATTTTCCAATGGGTTGGGTGGTAAGAATGAATAGGTGGTATTATAATTATATCGATATAATAATATCATAAATATAATATATAAATATTAAATCCATCATTATATCCATCTATGTGATGTGGTGATGGAAAACGAATAATATCAGTTCGTGAGGCGGTAGTCTGTCGTACACACGAATGATGATTATATATCTCATTCGATAGAAGTGGGGATGGATATAGGTTATTAAATTAAAATAGTAACATATAAGTATATATAATATACTAGTTTATTATTTTATCATATTTTTAAAATATTTGAATGATTTTTAAGAATAATTAGAATAAAAACACATAGTTAAAAAATTTACCTATTCTTTGGACAACCTATTTAAATTTAAATTAAATCCTTCCTAGATTGGATTTATAATATTAAATATTAATATTTTATTTTTTTATGGAAGTAATTAATACATTTTTTATGTATTTTATGAAAAAAAATGGTTTTTGAAGTGTGAATAGGAGAGGAGAAGGGGTGGCCTTTTATAAGTGAGGTGAGTGGAACACTTGTAACTTTTGAAAATAAAAAGTTTTAACCACATTTTTTGCATTCCATAAGGCCAAAAAATGGGATATTATCAAACCTTATATGCGATAAGGTTTAAATATGGACATAAAATTTGTTTTTTACAATTTTATAGGTAATTTTACTCCTTATTTTTTTAGTTTAATCCCCCAGTAAACCCATTTTCACCTTAATCGCGGTAATTAATTTTTACAATTTTTCAATTCATTATGGTAAAAAATTATGTTTATATCATTTGATAATATAAATTATTATAATTTAAAATATTTAATCTATTTTTCTAAATTCAATCAATAGAAGTTGAAATAATTAATTTAAAATTAATCCTATAGACATTATGAAAAAATCAGTTTTCCAAAGAGAAAAGTTTCAAAAGTTTAAAAAGTTATTATATAAAAATTAAATATTAAATTGATTAAAATGAGATAAATTGGATTAATAGATATAAAATTGAACTAATTTTACTTTTAAAACCATATTAAAATTATTTTTAAGTTTCTAAATGATTTAAAAGAAATGAAAATTCTAAATAAAAATCAGTATCTTTCACTATTCATTGAAAAAATTATCTTTTTAGAAATTTATCAAAAATTCACTCTAATATAATTTTGACATGATGATTTTAAAAATTAATTTTAATTTTTCAAATTAATTTTATAAAAGTGTAAATTTTTAATTTTAAAATAATTTCACAAAAGGAGATAAACTATTTTTTATAAAACTACATTTTTTAAGCATAAAATTGGATTTATTCTTATATATTGTCTGAAAAACACATAAGATGAATTGTAAAAATTTTGTTGAATATATAATATATAAATTTAATTAAAATCATTAATAAAAATAAATTTTTTTTAATATATTGAGTTAAAACATGTTTTTACACAGAAAAATAGTTTTCAGAAAAATATTTTCTATATTTTCAAATGGTTCTTTTATTCATTTCTAATTAATTGGTCACCAAAGAATTTATTTTATAAGAATGTGTAAACCATATATTTTCATAATGTAATTAATTTTATTAATAACCACTATTCTAATGTCTAAGTGATAACTATCATATTAAATAATAATATTTTAATAGCAGGTCACATCTTGTTTAAACTCGGTGTTGCGTGTAACAAAAGATAAACTCAGTGTTGCGTGTAATGCAATCTAAACTCAGTGTTTCAGGAATTTCCAGATATTTAATAGATTTAATTTATTTAAAAATAAATATATCATAAAGTCTCAAGGTGTTACACTCCCTTCTAGGTTTCATCACATATAGGCTATCAAATATGATGATCCTCTTTTAAAATCTCGGGGTGTTACATTCTACCCCCTTAAATAAATTACATCAATGAAATTTGATCTTGATCTTAGTAATCAATAGTTTTAAATTTTAAAATAAATTTCTTGAAATACCACATCATGAAAATGGTTAATAAAAAATTATTTTGATAAGAGATAAAGGGAAGTATGAATTTCATCTAGAATAATCACATAACTAGGTTTCTAAGTAGAAAAACATAGGTGGGAAGTAAAGATATGGAAATGGAATAAAAGAATAAATAATTATATAGAGTGATAAATATCATTTATCACAATAAATTGTGTGACCTATAGAATTTTAATAACTATAAAACCATAAATCTATAAAGGTTAAAAAGACCATCGGTTCATCAAAAAATAAAGGTATTATGATAACATTTTTGTTTCAAGATTATTTTCCTAAAGTTGAGTAATTATTTTAATATATAATAATATAATTAAATATAATAAATTTATATATTTATATTTCATAATCAAAATTTCATCCTTTGTTTGTGCTTTGATCAATTTCCACTTCATCTCATATTTCAAGAAATGAACATCCAAAAATGAATTCTTTTTTATGCTTGAAGCACTAAAATTAACTTTTAACAAATCATAATATCCATAAAAGAGTAAAAATATATTCCTAATTTCTTTAGTAAAACCAAAATGTTAAAAAAAAATATCCAATAACACCCAAATTTAAACTTAATCTATTCCATAAATAGTTAATATTAAGGCTCGTCCAAAATATGTATGACTAAATTTAGATTGAAGGTCACTAAATAAACATTATATTCCCCAGAAAATATAAAGTAGATATTAAGGTCACATTCCAAATATGTGAGCACCTTTATCACCATAAAACTATAATGAAAAAATGAATTATTACAAAAATTAAAATCTCATATTATCAAATATATTCCATAAATCAAAACATGCAGTAAACTCCATCAAAGATAACATAAACCATCAAATGAATAACCAATTTCAAGGTCACCAATATTATCCCACAATAAATATTTATCATTAGTATATCAACATAGATAACATATTAATGATCATTTTCCCTCAATAATGTGTTTTAAAAAAGGTTAACTTGCACGTAATCACTTTTTATATTCATTGGTAGCATTCAATATATGCTCTCAAATCCTTAAAGAAAAAGTGATGCAGTACAATACTTATATATTTCATAATTATTATAAACAAAATATCATTGATAAATATACTCCTATAAAATAATTATTGAATCTAAATTTAATAACATTAATCATTACACTTTGTTTTTAATAATATCATAATCCTGACCTTGATCCCTTAGCTTGTTCTAAGGTATACTCCCTTGATGCTTGGGGAATTAATTTGCATAGTGGGTCATATCCTTACAGTTTAAGAATTGAACATTGGTAAATTATTTCATTCCCTTTAAATCATGATCAAGGTGTATTTTCTCTCTATACTTATAGAAAAATACCATTCCATTCAAGCAAGTATGAGGTTGTTTCTTTCTATAATTATCACATGTGGGAAAACCCTTATTTTTATTCTTCCCATTATCCATTTTTTCTCTATCAACCTATTCTTCTCTTTATCCCATTATAAGACATAATACTTATATAATTATTTCTCTATCTTTATATCACATGATAATATGTCCTCACATGATGAGAATTTTTGTGAGACTAGTTCCCTTTAAAATATTTTCTTAATCCCATAAAATAAATGATCATCTTTACTCTTTGGATTACATGCATTGATAAAGTTCTCATTACATCTGCTATGTTCCATTTATAAACAATAGAATTAACTAGATTATATTATATCATTATATATCATAATATATAATCCTAAAATTAGTGAAACACTTAACATAATTTGAAAATTTTAAACATGGATAATCTTCTAATCATAAACATGGTTTCTTTGGGAAATTTTATAAATCATAAAAATATTTTCAAACCCTTAATAATGCTTTCTAAAATAAAATATGAATTATTATAAGAATATCACCTAGGATTGTCAAACCAGGTTCACATTAAGGACCATTATCATGTACTGTGTAACACTCGAGTCAATCCCAACATGCCTTTTTCATATTTATAACCCCTAGGTATATATGTGCTAGAACCATGGCAAATTATACTATCTAAATAGGTATGTATTTCTTAGAAAAACCACATAATATCTTCTTTACTAAAGCTTTAGGATATTCTTATATACATATACTCTAAGTTTATCATAGTTTTATGTTCCATAATCTATGTTTTCCTAAATCTAGTTCCTAAGGTTTATACTAAACTTTATCTAATACCAACTATAAATATTCTGACCCCAGTAGCCCAGAGTTAGTGGTTACTATATTACATTGGCAATAGATACAAGGTATCACATTTAAAAGGAAAAAATAGTTTATTATCCTTTTTAAACTAGATATATACTTTAATTTTACATATATTTGAAAACATCAAATGCAAGAAGTGTTTACTTTGAGAATGTCATCATTCCTTATAGTGTATCCCTACATGTCAATCACAAAACACTTCCTAGTATCCTAGGAAAAATAAAATATTATAAATGGGTGAAATAAAATGATCATTAAGGGTAAGAATAAAGTGGAGGATATAATGAATAAATAATCATAATCAATGTGGAAAGTTAAACAACTAAAACACATTCTATTTAATCAATAAACTGAGCATAATATCGAATAAATAAATCATAATAAAATAAATCCATATAAATAATCACATAAGCTTGAAACATATCCATGGATATTCTAAATAATCTAATAATCACATGGGAATTAATAAATAATCTCATAATTAGGGAATACATAATGTTTTATATCTAAAATTATCAATAACTTTCACAATATAGTTTAAATTTGTGGGTAGAAATTTGTCTAATTTGGCCAAATAATTTGTATCATAATACCTATTGATGCATCCAGGGGATATCTATAACAATACCCCACCTACCACTTACTAATTCCAATTCATTCCTCATATGAAAGGGGTGAAACATAATCAACAAAAGAATTTTTATTAAAAAAAATAACATATGAAATTTTAATACTTACCCCAATCAAATAAACATAATCATAAACCATCCATAGTAATATGGTGAATGGAAATAAAAATGTATATCCTTAGTAAAAATAATAATAAATCAAACAATAAAGAATAATTATTATATCAATAAAATATATCCCTAGTTATCATAATTATAATAAATTTTTTATGTCATTAATGAATAGAAATACCATTAAAATGTCCTTAAAACTTTTTTAAGAAAAATAACCTTTTTTCTTTGAAAATATTTTAAAAAAAAGGTTCACTAAACATTTTAAAAATAATTTTATTTGAAAATAACATTAAAAAACTTGTAAAATGATATTTAAAAGATTGAGTGTTCATGAAGGCTGAAAATTCCATTCATGTTATGCACATTAAACAAATATTTCTTTCACATTTTCAGTAAAAGTCAAACAGAACTTTTTTGGAAAATGACATAAATATTCCATTAAAAACATTTTTTAAAAAGTAAAATAGTTAAAAATGACTTTAATAAATCATTTTAAAATGTTAAAAACATTTTTGGAAACATTTTTAAAAAAACATGGATTTTGATAAAAAAGGATTTTCAACCAAAGATAGAAATAAAGTCAGATCTTCTTAAAAACATTTTCTCAATAATTTTAAGTAAAAAAGAGTGGTAAATGGTAATATTACTTGAAAAGGTTCATGAATAATCATATTATAAGAAAATATATTGAGTTTAATATATAAATATCAAATAATTCCCCCAATGGATACTTAAACAAAAACAATTCTGAATAATGATGAGATTGTGAAATAAACCCCTACCACTTTTGTAACTTCTGAATCATAAGACCAAAAAAATAAATAATAATATAATAAAACTTTAAATACAATTAAGATAAATAGATTCATAATATAACATATCAAATGTGAATTTCATACACCATTAAAAATAATAAATGATGAATATGGCGTATGTCTCACGGAAATAAAAGTGAGATGAGAAACTCTTACCTTAAGTCTTGAATTCCTTCGTACACATTCAAACCTCTTATATAATAAATATTAGTTTATTATACATTTATTATATAACCATACTTATATATATCATACCATATATGATTTACTTATGACCTTTTATTACCTTTTATTAATAATTCCTTATTAAAGTCATGTTTCGGGTAATAACTGTTTTGTTTTTTATGTATGTTTTGATTTGATATTTCCAGTCCTCTTACTTTGATCATGGTTACATAATATCAATAATTTTAAAAATTATATAAATATCATATATATTCATTATATATGTACTTATAGTAATCCATAAAATTTAGAGATAGAAAATAAAATACATCGTTCATGGAGACGATAGGTCATACGTGTTCATGAAAATTGTTTCCATTTTATCTAAGAATGAACTAAAAGAAAGTAAAATAATATATTATCATTATAGAATAATTTTTATTTAATATATATTAAAAAAAATTATTAAATTTACCTTAATTACCTTTCATACAAAGTGTTAGTGAAAAATGAATCACATCGCTTCATGAGGCGATTATTTGTCATACACATGAATGTCAGTATCATATCCCCCACAGAATGGAAAGTAAGAATTTATATGTGATATAATAAATAAATAATTATAATTATGTAAGATATATAATATATATTCATTTAATCTATCCTTATTACCATCCAAGTAAAACATAAATGAAAAACACATCACATCGTTTTGCGAGGTGGTAGTCCACCAAACACATGATCAGCATTGTTTTTTTCAACAGGTTGGGAGGTAAGAAGGTATATGTGGTATTATAATTAAATAGTTACAATAATATCATAATTATATTATATAGTCATTAAATAAATCATTATATATATCCATGATGGTTAGTGATGGATAAAAATAGCATCAATTCGTGAGGCGATAGTTCGTCATACACACGTATAATGATTTTATATCCCATTTGATTGAAGTGGATATGGATATAGGTTATTAAATTAATATAATAAAATATAATTATATATAATATACAGGTGTAATTATTTTATAATGTTTGTAAAATATTTAAATTATTTATAATAATAAGTAAAACAAAAATTCATGGTTAAAAATTTACATCTTCTTCAGACAACCTATTTAGGTTTAAACTAAAGCCTTCATAGATTTAATTTATGATCTTAAAAAGGCATTTATTATGTGGGTATAGAATTAATAAAGTCATTTGAGTAGGTATTTTTTGAAACAAAGTATTTTATAAGTGTAAATAGAATAGGATAATGGGTAACCATTTATAAGTGAGGTGAGTGGCACACTTGTAATTTAAAAAGAAAAAGGTATACCCATGTTTTTCACATGCCAAAAGGCTAAAATATTTTCCATTTTAAGAATTTATAGTATATAAGGTTAAAATAGTTCCATAAAATTGGGGTTTTAAAAGTTTTAGGTCATTTTACCCCTTATCTTTTTAGTTTAAATATCCAGTAAACACATTTTCACCTTAACCGCGATAATTAATTTTTACATTTTTTACTATTCATTAATCTCTAAAATTAAGTAGACCATATAAGATAATATAAATTATTCTTATTCAAAATATAGAATAAATATTTCTAAATTCCATCTATATAATTGGAATATTTTAATTTAAAAATAATCCTATAGACGCGATGAAAAAGCGGTTTCTAAATAGAAAAGTTACAAAAGTTTAAAAAGATTTTATATAAAAAAACCAATATAAATATTTTTTAAATGAAATAAATTAGATTAATATATATATATAATTTAACTAATTTTACTTTTCAAATCATATTAAGATAACTTGAAAGTTTTTAAATTCTTTAAAAGAAATGACAATTCTTAATAAAAACCATTATTTTTCACTATTCATCAAAAAAATTTATCTTTTCATAAAATTATAAAAATTCACTCCAAGATAATTTTTTCATGATAATTTCAAAAATTAATTTTATTTTTTAAAATAAATTTTCTAAAATAGAAAAAAAATAAGTGCGCAAAAGGTGACAGAACTGCTTTTTATAAAAATACATTTTTTAAGTGTAAAATTTGATTTATTATTATTTATTATCTAGAAAACATATAAGATGAATTTTAAATTTTTAATTGTATATATAATATATATTGTTCATTAAAATCATTCATCAAAAGTGATTTTTTTAATTTATTGAGGTAAAACATGTTTGTATATGGAAAAATAGTTTTCCAAAAAAATATATTCTTTATTTTCAAATAGTTCTTATTTTCAATTATAATTAATTTTTCATCAAATAATTCATTTTATATACATGTGTAAAACATATATTTTCATAATTTCATTAATCTTATTCATACCCACCATTCTAATGGTTAGGTGATAACTATCATACTAAATAATAATATTTTAATATTATATCACATTGTGTTTAAACTCAGTGCCATGTATAACATAAGCGAAACGTAATATTGTGTGTAATTCACTATAAACTTGGTTTTTCATGAATTTAAAGATATCAAAGATATTGAATTTATTCAAAAAGAAATATATCATCAATTCTTGGGGTGTCTCATTCTCTTCTAAGTTGTGTGTCATATACTCAATCAAATATGATGTTTATCTTTTAATATCCTGGGGTGTTATAGTTATTCTCATGAGGATGTAACTTCCTAGAACCATATGATATCACCACCCTCTATTGCATCAATATACATCCCAAGACCATATAGAATGAATCGCAAAACACCTTAAACAACACTCCCTCCTCAAGCAACCAAAGCATTGGAGTATAAACCAACTTCTCCTTCAGATAGTAAAATGTTGGATAACACTGATTAGTATAGATAAAAAACCAATTCTTCCTAGTCAAAGCTATCAAGAGGGATGAAACTCAAGAGAAATTGGGAAGAAACATCTAATAATATCCTACAATAGCAAGGAAACTATGAACCTATGTCTCATTCTTAGGTTCTTCCCAAGAAATAATAGCCTTGACCATTAATGGGTCCACTACCACACCCTGCTAAGACACCACGTTCCCAAGGAAATGCACCTATCATGTCTAGAACTTACACTTGGACAAATTTCCATAGATTTGGTGGCATCAAAGAACCTACAAGACAGATTTGTGATGCTCAGTATTCTCCTCCTCTGACTTCAATTAGATCAATATGTTGTTGATAAACACAACTTTAAACTGGTCTAGGAATTCATAGAACATGGAGTTCATGAGCTCCATGAACACAGTTGGTGGGTTCATGACATTGAACGATATGACCATAAACTCAAAGTGATCATACCTGTATCTAAAAGTATTATTTGGGATATCTCCCTACTTAACCCTAAAATGGTGATACCTAGACTACATATCAATCTTTGAAAAAAAAATTGGACCCTCTTAACTTGTCAAAAAGATCATCTATCCTTGGAAGAGTGTAATAGTTCTTAAAAACTACCTGATTAAACCTATAGTAGTATATCCATAACCTCATAGTACCATCTGTATTCTTGGTGAAAAAAACTGGAGCACCCCACAGCAACACACTGGGTCAGATGAAACCTTTCTACATCATATCATCTATCTGAATTCTCAACTCCCACAACTCAGAAGGTGACATCTGATAAGGATCCATCAAAATTGGAGAAACACTATGTTGTAAGTCTATCTCAAACTCAACATCATATTGATGGGGTATAGTTAGAACCACCTTAGGAAAAACATCCAAAAACTCCCCAAAAAACTTAGGAACCTCCATCATCCCAGCTTCCATTGATTCCACAGACAACTCAGCTGTCAAATAAAGAAGGGTCTCTACACATCTATTGCCCACCTAACAACCCCGATCACTAACAAAAACTACACGTTGGATATCTAAATAAATGAATATAACTCTCCTATGAAATAATTCTATAACATAATGCACATAATACAACTAATATATGTTAAGGATGTCATTATATAGCTACATCTTAAGCAAGAAAATATCTCCATAGGACTAATATGGCCCCATCATCAGTATACACCCCCATCACACATCAAGAAAGTTTTTATTTAATTCTACTGGTGTAGTTAGAACCAGGAGCATGGGAATCCTCTCTATGTATATTCCTAGAGAACATACTAAAGTAGGTGCAACAAAGGAGTGTGAATCTCCCGAATCAAAAAATTTATAAAAAATGGTAGATGGAAAACTGAGCACACCTCAAATGATATATGGAACCTATGGAATTGATGCCTTCATTATGTACAATTGACCATGACCAACTCCTATATCTCTATGATAATGGAATCCTACACAACCATGCTCAGTCCAGGGTCATTAAACACCAATAAAATAATAAGTTTGGACCCTACCTGATCCATCTCCCCTCAACAGATCATAAGCCTGATGCACCTGCTACTGAATGGTCTCACTTGAAGCTGCAGCTGAGGTAGACCCTAAACCTATCCACCTCCACCAAAATGAGCTTAGAGAACCACTAGTAACTAGTTCTAGATATGTCCATGAACCCCAAAAAAAAATATGTTGGACCCATGCCTCCATAAAAATCATGAAAACCACTAGCCCTAGAATCCTGGAAAGGAAACTATTAAGGTCAACTCCCTATTAGTTGAAACCTCAAAGGTCCTGGAACCTAAGACCTACCACTAAAAACTCTACTCCTTGAGTAACCCTGATGGTTCCCCTATTATGTTAAACATCCTCATGAGTTCATATACTCAATCACCTCCACCTTCTTTTTAACCTCCAGATATGTTGGCAATGTAGAAGGAGTAACTGCATACTAGATCAAAGGATGGATTTCCTCCTCAAGAAATCTCACATGATACTCCTCATATAGAAAAATATCTAGGGAAAATGTATAATGTTGTCTAACTTGATTACCAAATCATGTACTGATATAATCCCCTATTAGAGAGAGAGCAATTCATTCCTCTTCACTACCTTCATTGTCAGAAAAAGAAATTGTACTCGGAACTTTTCTAAAATTCAACCCATGAAACATATGCCTCATTCCTATCACCCAGATACAGCATCCACCACTAATTTGGAGCTCCCCATATATAAAAAACTACTAAAGGGAGACAATACTCTATTATTTACAAGATTAAAATAAAATAAATCTCAATTTCCTCCAACAATCTCTCTATATCTACATCAAAAACACTTCCCACATACTTTCCCAGAGACTGATATTAAAAATAATGAAACAAACTCTGCTACCGACCATACTCCCTAATTGGATCAACCTTATAACAATCAACTAGAACATCCTGTTGAACCTCTACTACCAGAACCACACATAGAAGATGAACAGGATCCATAGATGAAAGAGAAACAAGAATTCCTAAGCATGGGTGGTATGGAATTTTATCATGATTCATTTTAATTCATTTTACTTCACATTTAACTTCCCAAAACCACTAAATTCAAATAATCACACAATTAATCATTATATTTGTACCTATACTAGGTATCTACCCTGAAAATAGGTCCACCTCATTTGGTCATTCAATAAACTCAAAGTTAATACACCAGAGCACAGGGGGTATAACATTCCATGTCACACTTGGTCTCCCTATCCTATGTCATACACCAAGATCATCTAGAACTATTTCCATACCAATCCATGCAATCCTAATTATTCCTAACTCATAAATACATCATATCTCTCAATCATCATCTCTGATACCATCCAATCATGACTCCCTCCCACCAAAGATATATAAATGAGGAGAGATATATAATGACTCTTGATTCCCACCTCCAGTAAGACTTGAGTTGGAGACTAGTGTTGAGGGTATAAAAATCTCATAGTATGGGATAAATTAACCTCTATAAGTAAACAATATTGGTATATAAAATGATTTTTAAACAAATAACACCATGAAATAATGTAAAAGGAAACAAAAACCATCTGATAATTCATGTATAAATAAAATTGATATAGATAAACTCTCCAAAGTAAATACCCAAAGGAAAAAAAGATAAATTAGTAACACAGTGACAGCTTAAAAGTGTGATCTAGTAATGTTTATAATGATACATGTAATCCTTCTCAAAACATAAAAATCAGTTTATATATATAGGGTGAGCATACAAGTATACTCGTTAAAAAAATCAAATTCTCTCATGAACATGTGAAAGATGCATACTAATGCACCTATGAGAAAATAAAAAAAAACTAACAGCAATTGAACAAGTTAACTAACTGATCCTATCCTCACAATGTCACGCTCACCAAATAATTAAATCCAAGTATAAAGAAATAATATGAATCATATCAATGAAAGGGTACCATGCGCCACTTTACTACTGATTTTCCACTCTCACACCCCAAGTTTGTATGCCCTATAACTTCCATATATTCTTTATAACATATACCACCACCCTATATCAAATTCACATCACATCACACCCATAAACACCTAGATCAACTCCCCATATAACAGTCTCATCACATATCACTCGAAGACACCTTGTCCATTACATCACAACCACTACCATAACGAAAGTATTATGATATCCTGAACATGAAGTACATTAATCTCATTCCATCCTCCAACCATGAATGACCCCTACCATAAGTTTCCCCACAACATGGTCATATCACATCTTTTCCAAAGACACCTAGTACACCACCCCATAGCATGGTCACATCTCATCATGCCTGAAGACACCTAGTCCATCACCTAGTGGAATATTAGACCTATTTCCATCACATCTTGTGTATATATACTCACCTAAAAGAGAGAGTGGGAAAGAGTGGGTAGCTATACATCTATCATCTCTATAGAGAAGTTGGAAAAAACACCCCCAAATATATAATATATGGGTATCGAAATATGTTGCTCGAAGTGGGTGGGGTGTATATAGAAAATAAGGAACATACAAATGTATATATATATATAGCCACACACAATCCCTATATATGGGTTTACAAAAAATCACTAACCAACTCACAACATCCCCACTTTTGTTGCTACCTCAAATATACACCATCGCATAACAAACACAAGACACAAGCCATAGGACACTTCCACTTTTCATTACAATCCAAGAAAAGTCCCACTATCCATCCCAATTTATTTTATTCATGACCCATTTTCATTCCATTAACCAAACCAAATCCCAACTATTTCAATAATTATTTAATAATTCCATTACTACTTGAGAAACTAGCACAATGTATCAAATAATAGCACGAACAAACAATACATCAACCTTTCAAGGCCAACCCGCCTCGCATTACCATATAATAAACACATCACATACCATATTCCATCACTAATGCCCCATTACATAGCCAAATAGACCCATAACCTCTCCACCCCACAACATATCCAAACAAACCCATCACCTCACTGCCCTATGGCATGGCCAAACAAACCCATCTTCCCAACATGCCACAATCGCACATCACCACCGTATAGCATGGCCACACATAAAAACACATCAAAAACCATTTTACATATTTATAAATTGTATTTTTATCAATTACACTTTTTTATTTTAGGTGCATTATCACACAATACATAAATCATGGGGTATCCTTAGTCAAATATAAGTGGTTAACTAATTTCCATTTTAGGGTCATATCATAATAACAATACAATAAGGGCTCTAAAAAACATATCAAACCAACCCAAAAAAATCCCCCAATGGATAAAATTTTTAGTGGGGCATCAAGCATGTAAAATTACAATATCAAGGTAAACACAAAATCTATAAAAGAATGAGATTCACCCCCCCCCCCCTTCCCTTCAATTTTGATTTATCAATTAATTTATCTTGATTAGGACAGTGCAAATCATCCCCCATATATAATATTGAGTAATCCCTTCCTAAAAGATACACAAAATTTATAAATGAGGGATTCCCAACTGCAAAACAGATTTATGATCTCATTGCATACCACAGGCTTAAGGAAGAAACACTTGCAAACCACAACTGCATGAAAAAACAACAGATCAACATACACCCCATCAAGGGTTATCAGAAACGTATCCCACACACATCCCAAACTGAAACCACATCACCATATTAGATATTAGAGATAATAAAGGAAGGATAAAAATAAGGAAGATAGGATAATTCACTATGGATCTCCAATGGGCATCCATCAAAACCCAAGTATCAAAGTAGGAGAAGGAGGATTGAGAGATCCTCCAAAATTGCCTAGGGTTCCACCAAAAAAGAGAGGAATATGGGTACAGTGTAATGGAAAATAATCGGCTAATCATAAAAGGATTTAAAACCTAGAACCCTCCCCTTTCATGTTGTGAATTCAATTCACAAATTAAATTCCACAAGAATTCCCATATTTTTGGTTTCCACAAAAAATTACATCACCTTGTCCTGATTTAATTACACATCATGAATCACTTTCACAACATCAATTCATTTCACATATTTCTACACCAACACACACAATACATGAATCCAACCATCTACACTAGCCATAAACAACCAACTAATGACATGAATCATGTTCATGTCATGAACTACCTGTTGTAGCACTACTACAGCTCTAGCCTCACTGAAAACTCCTAAAACCTCCCATGAACACCTCTAACCACCAAAACCATCAAAGTAATGGACTGATATGGCATGGAACATTAAATTTGTGGTCAATATAAAAACTCACTCAAATTATTTAAACTATTTCCAAGTTAATTCCTATCTTGAACCAAATCATAACTTAATTATAATAGAAGGAGGCAGTTAATAAACCAACCCAATTAAATTTAGAATAATTCTCATCTCACGCCAAGATCATATCATCAATCATAATAGTAGAATGAATAATTTACTATAACTAGTATAGTAAAACCCACACTTCAATATTTAATAATTTTCATACCAATATAATGAAATAATTAATTGTCTATCTGATTAACTCACCTTCAAATTAACCATTTAACTTACTATTATATGGTCACTAAATTATTTTTTTTAAGCATTATAATCTTATTGAACTCCGTTTTAATTTAATTAAATAGATCTAGCAATTAAAAATATTAAATATATAGTAGGAAATCCATATCAATCACATTATATCACAAAACTTTGATAATAATCAAGGCCAAATACCTTGTAAAGCTCATGTGATAGATCTAACATCTCTATACATTAGTTCAAATCCACTCAAACTATTAAAATTACCCAAAAATTCAATAATAATAAATTTCACAAAATCTATACTAATTTTAAATTAAAATAGCTCATTAAAACAATAATACAACACCTATGTTTTCTATGATGACACGCATATGGTTTATGTCAATATTATAGATTAACTATTGCTAAAAACCTCATGTTTCTATGGGGTTTCATAATAAATCAATGAATCCTATACACAAAATCCCTAGAACATAATAGATATTTCTTATAAATCAAAGATAATGGGAAAATAATAAGATAAGAGGGAAGGATCTACCCCCTATCCTTGATTTGGCATGATGAACTACCTGGAATCACCTTCAAGGGTTAGAAAATGGAAAAGGAAGGGAAATATAAGGGGAGAAGGATGGTAGATAAAAGGGTCCAAATATCCCTCCCTATGTAGTTATGGGTAAAGGAGACTCCTTGATTGTGAAAAGAAAATTTTTCCCCTATTAAAACAACCACCCTATGAAAAAGTTTAGTAGATTCCACTAGGATCCTACTAAGCCACCAGAATCCCAATGGTTGATGAAATGGATCTTATTTCACAACCCACCCCCAGTATGAACTCCTCTTGGGCCTCCAATAAAGATGAGAGTGACTCCTGAGGCCTACCTCCAATATGCCATGGGTTAGCAACTATCATCAAGGGTATAAAATATTCAAATGGGAGGAATTACCCTCATATATCCTAAGAATATAATAGGTAATTCATTAATCAACATTCTACTATAAAAAAACCAAGACCCCATAATAACCATAATGAATTAAAATGTCACACAAATTCAATTATCCAAAATAAATTACCCAAGTTAAAATTCCTAGGCAGTAACTCCAACCACGGCTCTAAGCTCTAAACTAGTAAGGACCAGCTTGGTCTCTAAACTTTCCCTAAAAACCTAAAAAATAGTTTATATATATATGGTTGATCATACATATATATTCAGTAGGATCATACTCAATATATTTCATGAAAATGTGGAAGAATCATATTAATGCTTCAGTGAATAAATGACAAAACAAAAAACACCTACCAAGGAATTTATCACCCATTCTCATCGAGGATCTCTCACCCAATAGTGAATCCAAGTATCATAACATAATAAAGAAAAAATATGTCAAAAAAGGTACCTCGCAACCATTTCCTCTCTTTTTTTGTCTCTCTCATGCCCTAATGTCAAATTTCATGTGCTCTCAATCCCTTCTTCAATCATACCGCAACACACCATATATTTCATATGATAACTATATCACATCTCATATCTATATCATCTTCATCATCTCATGATCACAACCACATGTCTCATCTCAATCATGCATCACATATACAATACATTAGGATATCGTGAACATCAAGGTCATCATCCTTTTTCCATCCTCCTACTATACATGACCCCAACCATGTATCATCGTGTAAATACTGTGCAGGGTCTACTAGTAAACCACATACTAAAAATTTGTATAATCATACCTACATCAAGTCATTAAATCCCATTACATGCCTATAAGGAAGAGTGGGAAATAGGTAGTAGCCATTCATCTATTCCCTTGCTAGCCTAGATGTTTTTGAAAACACTTAGAACCCAAAACATTTGGGAATCTTTAATTTTATCTTACTTGAGTGGGATGTGTAAATAAATCACAAGAAAATATATTAATAATACTAAAACACTTAATACTAATCTAGAAATTTTACACTAAAACAACATTATAGCCGCCTACAACCATCCCCACTTAGTCACCACCACACACTATCACCGCTACCAACTATTTCACCACAAACCATCCCTCTTCCACACAAAAAAACCCTCCAAAACCATGCACAATTTAACATTTAATCACCACATTTAAAAGATTCTATATTTACCATTATCATACGTATTAAATTAATTGTTCCATACTTCTCTATATTTAATGAAACCCCATTCTTATCAATTATTTAGGATTATTTACAATTGTTACTCATTCATTTCAATTATAATAAATTCATTTAGATCCATATTTCATTCAATTTCATTCTATACCCCTTATTGAGTTTACCATTAACAATCACATTCCATTACCACTGAGAAACTATAAAATATCCCCACATCAACCAACCAACCACTATAAAACTATTATTTATCTCATTCTAGCAGTCATCTCAACATCCACACATCACTTCCACTTACCACACAAATAATTGTACCATCGTTCCACATCAATAACCACCTCTCCTTTTCCAATCATGTAAAGAAAACTATAGCCCCACTACTTAACACATCCCATATCAAACTAGCCAAAAAAAATCCCAACCAAGACCACACAATCATAACATCATAACAAACACATGGAAACCAATATCTAATAGTGGATACTTTTATAATTTTAATTTTAAATCTTGTTTTCATAATAATAATCCCTCTTTCACAAGAAACATTACCTCTATTATATATTTCACATAACTGGTTATTACCATATTTATGTGATTATACTTTTATGAATTGGGGTTATAAGAAATAAATTATAGTATCATATTCACACATAAATCATGGTATCATCAAACTTACATGTAAAATAATAAAACTTACAAGTGAAATAACTACAAACTGTCAATTTTAAGAAAAAACATGGAAACATGTAATCACATAAGATACATCCACCTTCCCCTTAAATTAAATTAGTTTAATTAATTATATTTGTAATATAATCCATTCTATTCACCCAAATAAATCAATATCATGATAATTTCACATTGTACACAAAATAGAAGAGAGTTCTAGAATCCCCTACCTCAACCAGTGATTCAAAAATCATTATGCATGAAAAAAATAAAATAATATATGATCACCCAATTGAAACCATGTAATGAAATCCTAAATAATATAGGAAATATAAATATCCATTAATTACTAATCTCGGCATCATCAAAATCCAAACTAAACTTTTTTGTATCCTTCCTCATATAGAAGAATGGGGAGAGAACCATGAAGAAAGGGAAAGGAACACACCTTGGATTATGAGTAGGGGACCTATGAAATCCAAGTCTCAATGCTAATAAAGGGAATTGAAAGGCCTCCCAAAATTCACTTAAGGATACCTAGGGTTGGGAAAAATAATAGAAAATTAATGGAATTAAAAGGATATATTAAATTTATACTTGGTATGGAAAACACTATGTCGTGATGTGATAGGAAATCATCATTCTAGGATGGGGAAATCTTGAACGGCCCTCCAAAAATCATTCCTTATATCCCACATATCATACCCTATTAAACTAGATCAACTTTATAAATATGATATGATTGAGGGACTATCACATTGAAATAAAAACACCAAGGTGCAATGACACTCAAAATAGAACCACTGAAATCGACCCTCATATCCTCACAACACGACAATCGAGACTTCACCATGATATACAGCTAAAAAATTCACTATAAATCAATCCCAATACTTCACACTATGAAAACCAAGAACCACACTACGAATTCACCTTCATGAAAAACCTTACAACTGTCTAGGAACCATCACACCATGAAGCAAACTGCTATTCTGCAACCTAGGGGTCAGAATAAGTAACCTTGTAAGGTTCATTAAAATTTACATAAGGTTCATTTAATTATTTAAAGGTTTAAAACTTATCAAAAAACTCCTTTGAACCCCTCATATTGTGACACCTCCAGTCACATCACAACTTATCCATGAATAATCCTTGTATTTCACAACTAATCGGACCATGTTTTAATGAATAATCTATAGATTTACCCTCCAATATAGTCAGTACTTTTTGTCACAACACCAAAGGACACATCAAAACTTACCTATAATGGATTAAATCACAAATCCAATCAATTATTCTCTACTTATAGTCTTCTCTTGACACCTATGATACCCAAATAATGTAAAGAAATAGCCTGAAAAGATATGGGTCATCACATCAGATACCTCTTAAACAATTATTCTCTCCAAGAATTAAAACCAACATAGGAGGAAAACCACATCCAATCACCTCAACACTCCCCAAGAGATACCTCTAAATGTAAAAAACAACACCACCTAAAACATATAAGATAAATAAACTTAAATAATCAGTGCAAAATAAAATTATCTTAGATAACTATCATCAATCCAAACATAAAATAAAAACAAGGCTAAAAAATAATCATTATACTAATAATGAATCTATTAATTTTGTTCCTATATACATTCCTCCAAGCCACCATGCCTCCACAAAAATCTAACTAGAAAAAAAATTCCCACTCAACACCATCTTCTAATGAACTTGGATATTGACCAGCCACTCTGTAAATGGTGTGTCATAACAGGCATCCAACTCTCCCTAATTGATGAAATGGGAGTTTTCTTGAATATATAAACTAAGTTGTGGCATGTGAAATATTTCATAGATATATTCCAGCTATGGGAAAAATTCAATTAGATATTCCACCTCACCAATGCATCTCAACACCTAAAAAGGGACAATAAACAAATGGAAAAGCTTACTCCCTTGGCCAAAACTCCACTTCCCATGATGAGGGGAAACCCTAAGAAACACATGATCTTTGAACTTGAACTCTATAGGTATATTCTGATTATCATAAGACTTATGATGGTCCTGTGATGCCTTTATTTTCTCCTAAATAATCTAAACCTTCTCAATCAAGCTCTACACTACACCTAGTCAAAGGACTATTGACTCCCCAATCATGTTTCGATATATAGGAGACCTACAAGGACACCCATAAAATGATTTGAATGGATCCATAATGTTGTAATAGTGGTTATTATTATTATTATAAAACTCCACCAAAGGAAGTCACCTAACCCTTGAGCCACCAAAATATAGAAAACAATACTGAAGTGTATCCTCTGGTATTTGAGTGTTCCACTCTGTTTTTCCATCCATATGATAATGAAAAGTAGTGTTGAGGTGGATTTTGGATACAAATACATGTTAAAGAACTCCCTAAACTCATGAGGTTAAACTAGGATCCTGATCATAATTGATGGTACTTAACACCCTGTGAAGTATAACTATCTCATCCATATATTTACTTAACATGACATCTATAGCACTTGACTCTATAATTTCTAATAATTCATTGATTAATCCATGATCATCATAGTATAATAAAATAATCCTTTAGATCATGGAAGACCGATGATAAAATCCATCATGATGTCCTTACACTTCCACTCGGGAACATCCAACAGCTATAACAACCCACCTGGAACTTGATGCTCTGATTTCACCTACTAACTAATCAAGAATCACAATGAAAAATAAACTACTAACCACTAAATACTATTAAACTAAACCTGGATCCTCAAGTCATGATTAATTTTGGATATATCAAGATTCACTACCATTTCTAAGCTATGGAACTCATAAAGAACATCCCCATGCATAACCAGTGGGATAAATTGTTCAGTGTGCACTAAAAATGTAAATTCATGAGGTGCATGTACAGATGAATATGATTCATGAGAAATATATATATAATATAATATATAATATATAGTGTACATTTAATATATGCATATAATGAATGTATTTTTCATTCATGTGATTCGTGTATTTTTCATGCATGTGATGTGTAAATATAATATATATTTATATACATTATTTATTTATCCTAAATAATTTATCCATTAGTTAAAATCCATTATAAATGGATAAAATGATTTTCATTAAATTTATTGAAAACATTAAATAAATTATACTCTAATGGTAAAAAATGCATATGATGAATTATGAAAAGTATATTCCTTGGGATTTAGTTATTTAAGAGGATGATGTCATCTCTTATTTCATGTGTTATGTGAATCATCCTCTTCTAAACATCCCTTCTTATTAAGTACTATTCATATCACTTGAGAAGGTGCTAGAACCCTTTCAGTTATTCAGGTATCCTTACAATATGATCATGGATCCATTGTTCGGTGTATCACCTCATAGGTAGGGTATTTTCATTCATTGATCCTCATGATCTCCTAAAAACACTCTTTATAGAATAAATATCTAAACTACTATTGTTAATTAATTCCATCTACTCTTTTGTGATAATATTAACATGTTAATTTCATAATTATCAATCTCATGTATTTTGTGTTTTCTTCCACTAAAAATTTTCATTATATAATCATACGAAACCCATAAGTGGTATTAGAGGGAGGTTCTTCAAGAATTAAATTGTGTTTTGATCACTAGTTTCCAAAGAAAAATAAAAAATAGTGTTTTCATAAAACTATTGTATGATTAAAATCCCTTACGTGAGTTGTGTAATGGTAAATATGATTTACCATTATGAATTTAGGTTGTGTAAAGGTTATACCCTTATGTGAGTTTTGTTGTAATGGTATATATGCATTTACCCATATGTGATACCCTTATATAGAAGGTCTATGTAAGGGTAACCTCATTATTACCATTACGCATATGGGTTTCATAAAGGTGGTAACCCTAAACAAAGGGTTTACATATGGGTTATTGGCATTGTACCCTTACATGTAATGGTATTAGAACTACTATGTAAATGTACCTAATGTTTACCTTTATGTAGAATATGAAATATTAGAGTACCCTTACAAAAAGGAGTTGTGTAAAGGTAATGCCTTTATGTGAGGGAGTTGTGTAAAGGTAATCTGTGTATTACCTTTATGTAGTGATTTTCAAATCGATATTCATAAAGGTAGCCTTTATATTACCTTTAAAGATTCTTATAAAAACATTAGTTACCCTTATAAAGAGCATCTATGTAAGTGTAATAAGGGGATACCCTTATGCAGAATAGGGATTCTACATAATGGTAAGAAGAATATTGTTAAAAAATCAATTTTAACATATTAAATATTTTTTCTAGTTTATAAAATTTTTATAAACCATAATAAAATGTATTTTGTGATATTTTAATTTATAAGAAATTTATAAATTAATTAATTGATTATAAATTGTTTATAATTAATTAAATAAATGTTTATGAAGGATTATTCCCAAATATTAAAGGTTGATATTTTAAAATACCTTTTGATGAATTAAATTGTATGCCTTTTGATTCATAAATAAATGGTGTATTTAGAAATCATAAGAGGTGATTTATAAAGTGTATATAAATTATAAAATATATGATATTTAGATTATATAAAATGTTTATATAATAGATATTAAATTATAAAATGTTTATAATTCATTAAATATCATATAAATTCCATTTAATATAAAATATGAAGGGGTTCATATCGAAATAAATATAAAATGTCTATATTCTTGATAATTTATAAAATCTTTATAATTAGAATTTATTTATGAATATTTTATAAATGTATCCTGTTTTGGAAAATAAATAAATTGTTTATTTATTTGTAAAATTTATTTAATATTCATGATTCATAAATTTTTTATGAAATAGGAATATTTTGTATTCTCATTTATATGATAAATTGATTCTATAATAGAGCCTTATATATCATGATAGGTTTTATATCATAAAATTTAGTTTTCATCTACCTTAACCTCGGTTTTTATTTTTAGTTATGAGATTGAGAATAGTTGTTGGGCATAGTTTGTGCATATTAAGTATTAGAGTTTTTATAAATTGAATTCTCTCTTAAGTAAAGTATCCTTAGGTAGAGGGACTTGGGGTCAGATCACATACTTTCTTGGAGGCTTTCCTTGTCTAATAAAGTGAATGGGGTTGGATTTCTATTGTTATGGACTTACTCATATAGATCTTTTTAATTTCATATAACTCTATTCATTTACATGAAGCATTCATGTACCTTATGAATATGATGTATTTGGATATGTATGAATATACCTGGCTTTTATTTTTGGGTGATTGACATATACTTGTGGGTTTTTAAAGAGTTACACATTACTGTGGTGTGAAAAAATTAATTTGGTGGTTGGAATAGGGATTACAAAACTAAATCATTAGAATCATGCATACACAAAATGGAATAAAAACTAAGAATATAATTATTACATAGGTTGTAATTGTTATGAATTTAATATTCATATAATGTATATTAAATTGTTGATACCTTAAAAAACATCAAATACTAAGTGTGATATTCCTTATAAAGTTTCACTTGTTAAGACCTTGATCATCTAACCAGGTAGTTCATGCCATTTATGGGTGCCCACATATTGCCTTATGTAAGGAAATCATGTAATGGGTGACATTGGAACATCCTCAGGTAGGCCATTCCATAACTAGGTTCCCTTATATTGACATTTTTTATCCTATTTTTAGCATTTAATTTGGGTTACACTGGCTAGGTGACCCTAATAGGATTAAGTTATTGGAGGAATAGAGTTTAGTATGTACATATGATGGATTTGGATAAAGGGATATACACTTAACTATCAAAGAGCCACAACCATTTTTATTGGGATGATTCCTTGCCTAAATAACTAAGACATGAGGGAAACACCATAGTAGACTCAATGGTTATAGAAATATGGATCTTTACTTACGGAATGGATATGATTTATGGGGTCATCAATTTATTGCTAAAAATTTCATTAAAATTCTTTGATGAAAATATATAAGGCATGATATTCATCTAATAAAAAGTTTTATTGTATTAATCCTTGAAATTAGAATCTTAAAGTAAGAAACTCCTAAGACCGATAGCTTAAGAAAATTTATTAAGAAAGATAAATATTCTATGTGTTATAACAATTCCTTATTGAGTAACTAAGTGTTGAAGTTATTCAAAAAGTAAATCAAGATGATTATGGAAGCAAGGAATAGTTCATTTAATGTTTCAAAGGAACTAGATTTTGATTGGACTAAAGAATTTTAATCTCATATACTTTATATGATTGGCTATGTAAATGATATTCAATATTATTGAATATGTTTGGAGACTCTTAAGAGTTTATATAAGGTTTATTCTAGTTAAGGAATTCATTTTATTTTTATCTATGGAAATGTTATGGTACAATGGGTGAATTCAATAAAATTTTACCCAATATTCTCAAAATGTTGAGAAAAATGAACTAGGAATATGATATCTATGTTCTCATATTGTACATATAGTAAAAGAAGGTAAAACTCCAAAATTATAAGATTAAAAATATGAAAGTATGATAATATTTCTTTAAGAATCTAGATAAGTTTATTTGAAACCTAAAGGAATTATTTGGAATGATTAATGATTCTATATAATGGTATTATCTATAATACCTGAAAGAGTTTAGTAACTCTATGTAATTTCCATTTTAGGTATTAATGTTATACAAAATGATTATTTGATTTTTGAAGGGTATGTGATATTGAGTATATTTTTTACAAGTGTTGTAAATATGCAGAAGTTTAAATTCATATGAAGAATTTAAAGAGATTATAGTTTTCATTCAAGTAATAAAGTAAATATTTTCTACATCAGAAATTTTAATGTAAAGATATTCATCAATATCGAATGAATCTAAGTATAAGAAGTGTATCTTCATCTACCTTATCTTATGTGATAAGATATGTTAACAAATAGTTGTTATGAATGGAATGATATGATTAATTATATACACTATGATTATTATTCGTTGGATTCTATAACATGTTTTGAGAAGAAGATATGAATAAAAGTGTTTTATCCATGATGAAGTGTTTATCTAGCTATTTGGTAAAGTATGATGGAACTTTATTCCCACCTAATAGTGGTATATTTTAATGAATAAAATATTCATTTCCAATAAAATACTATAAACTCATAAAATTCCATATGTGATATGGATACAATAGTTTATTTTTCAAATATTCATACTACAATAAAATAAATGTTATTTCTGAAAACACAAAGCAGTTTTTGTTGTGTCTTAGAAAAATATTCCAAAGAGAATATAGTATCTAAGATTATAGTGGGAGTATGTTTTAACTTATATAAGTTCAAATTTAACAAATAAAATATTGTTCTAGTTTAATTTTAAGTGATTCTTCACTTCATATCCTAAAGAGTTAGGATATGTGATAGTAAGGGAAATGTAAATAGTTAAATTTAATTACTATAATAAAGTGAATATCACTATTAACTAAATGATTATAGTAATATAATATTATATTGATTCTTAACTCAATATCCTAAATAATTTTATGATATTTTATGGTAAAGAAAAATGTAAAGATTTTTATTTAGTTACCATAACAAGTGAACATCACTATTCCTTAAAGGTTTATACCATCTAATACACAAAGTGTATCACTTGGTATCTTAAAATAATTTATGGTATGGAGGTAAATATAAATATAAATAGTTACATTATATACCCTAACTAAGTGGATATCAATTTATCCTAAAAGAGTTTAGGATGTGTTGGTGAAGTGATAATGCAAATAGTTACATTATTTACAAAAGATTTCATGGAAAAGGTTTGATGGAAGGGTTTCAAGGATGATGATGATGTACTTAGAAAGAGTTATAAATAGAAAATGGAATATAAAGTTATAATATTTTATTTTGTTAAGTTAATGAGTTTTAATATAGGTTAAAAGAGTTGAACTTAAGGAATATGATTCCAATATCTCGCCATTATTCAAATGTTACTCACTAAGAGGTTAGTAGGATTATTTTATCAGATGGTCACATAGGGATGTGATAGAAATTACATATGGATGTAATGTTTAAAAACCATTACTATAGAAACAATATGAGATTCATATGGAATATCTAGATATTAAACATTTACTAGATTAGTTTTGATGATTATAAAAATATCATGTGATTATAATAAAGTAAAGCTCCATTTATCATTCATTCATGTGTGCATTAAATTTAATTTACATGAAATTTCAAATGATAAATATCCCATAAAATTAAAAAAAATTATAAAATCCTAGATAAAAATGTACAATCTTTTTATTTTTTAAGATCTTGTTTCTTAGGTTCGATGGAATTTGAAGTTGGTTTCGGGATTTTTTTCAGAACCTAGACTGTGCGCTGCCTTTTGGACACATTCATATTAAGAACTAGTAACATGATGTGAATTCATTGTTGGGAATATGTCATGGGTATAGTTTAGAGCATAAAAAAATTAAAATCCATGAAAATTATTCACATCATGAAAATGCCGATCAGGTTTAGTTTTTAATATGAGGCAATGTATTTTTTAGTGTGCATGCAAATCAAAGGATTCACAACATGAAACCTTAAATCATATCATTAATCATGTGTGATCTGTAGGTTTTATGCATTACATTTATAACCTATTTTTATTCTTTCAATTTGAATGAATCTATCTCAAACCCTAGGTAGTTCCAGGGTGATTTTTTGTGATCACAATCCTTCTGGATCTCTCTATTCAATGTTTAATCTCCATGGCAGTCGTGTTGCTTCTCTATGGTAATCAAAATTCTACTTATTCATTAGCATTGGTGTAACATCCCAGGTAAATAATGAATAAAACATTTTCATATTTATTAATATTTACGAATTAAATATTAATTTTACTTTAAAGGGGTTTCTATGTTCGATTGCGTACTCGATACGCAACGATGAGTTTCTTTAAAAACTTACGTTGCACACTAGTAATATAATAATATTATTCTAAATGGTAGTTAACATGTAGCCGTTGTATTGGCAGGAATGGATAGAAATAACTAAAATATGATTATATATGTTTTTTAAATGTTTTTACATTTATCCAATAAAAGATAAAGGTTTAAAATACAGAAAGAATTCAATTTTAAGCATTTATACCCTAATTTTCACTAAAGGTTCACTTATCACCTTTTGTTGGCGAACCGTCATTAAATATAGTTTTGATCACTCTTATACATTCTATTGGACCAAATATTACTCTTCTTTAGAATTAGGACATCAAAATTTACTTTGTGTAAATTTTTGGTATTTTTCCAATAAAGTTCATTTTTTAATGAATAATGTAAAATGTTGTATTTTAATTCAAAACCTCTTTTTAATTTAATTTATTTATATGATTAGATTATCTTTTTAATTGGTTTGAAAGTTAAATTAGAAAATATTTTTACTATTAAATCCAATAGTGGTAGTTGGAATTAATTTCACTTTGAAATCGGACTTAAACTAGTGTCAATCTTTTGATACTTATTGTTTCATAAAAAAACGCTATTTGTCATGACAGTGGGAATTAATTATTAAATTAATTAATGTGAATTATATTTTTTTAATTTTGTAAAATAGACTTCATTTTTGAATTCGGAATATCAAATATATCTTAGGGTGAATTTTTGGTATTTTTCTGAAAAACTTCAATTTTTGATGAATAGTGAAACCACTAAGTGGTACTTATAAAAACTGATTTTTAGTTTAAATGAAATTTTACCACTTCTGTGTTTTGAATTTCAAAAATACGATATAAATGGTTGTTATTAAGAAGTAAAATTTGGTTCAATGGGATTAAAATAATTTTTTGGTGAATAGTAACTTATTAAGTTTTTAATCGCGATTAGAGGTAATTAGTGTAGTTTGAGGTAAAAATAATGTTTTAATAATATGATATGAGCTTGAAACATGTCCTACCCTCATTGGATGTGTCATGGCCGACCAAGACAATCCATGAGTCAACTTGGGGACCCCATGGAGCAACTTTGGTTGGGAAATGACATAAATAACTTTTTATTTAATGTTAAAGTAAAAATGACACAAACATGAGATGTTTTACTAAAAAAAATTTTACATGGGGTTATACAAGTCATAATTTTGACTATAAATATTAATTAGAAAGATAAAATGATTTCCTACATCATGATATTTTTTTTATAATTTTTATATATAAAATAAATTAAATTATTTATGACATCATGATGATGCAGTGATGACCTCATTATTTAACAATTTAAATAAAATGGAATGATAATGTAATATCTAAGACCTACACATGTCTAAAACCTATTGTATGAGTGTATTTAGAACCATTATCACCTTATACTATAAATACATAAATTTGGGACCTTTAAAATCCGAAAATCTTTTGAAAATAAAGTAACATTTTGTAACTTTACAAGAGTGCCCCTCCTCTCCTCTTATAAAAGGCCCCCACCTCTACCTCCTTACCCACACTCCAAAAGCCTTTGGCTCGGCCAAACCCTGACCATTTTGTCTCTCCAATTCCCTCTCTTACTCCTTGAAGCCTCACTTTGTGCAGAAGTCTTCCCAAGTAAGACTTTGAGCTCAAATCAAAGGGAGTTACCTGATTTTAAGGTAATGTCTTCACTTGAGTCCTTTTGTTTTATTTTGCTTCTCCAACCCCCTAAACTCTTTTTATTCATTTCTTTTGTAACAACTCCAGTATAATAAATATACTAGGATGTTTTTATAAGAAGGATTCTATCTACACTTACACACACGTACATCTAATGGTTAAAGAACATACTATTTCCGTGGATGGCGAATTTCGGCCTCCCGAAACGATGATTGTTCAACATTCTTTTAACACCTTCAAAGGTGGCCATTAAGATGAAACTATATTTATATATGATATATAATATGTTTATGTTTTCTTTAAGCTTCTGTATTTTTAATTTTGGGCATACCTTTATGGTTTCCATTATGGGTAAACGCGATATCTTCATTTAAGGAAGTGCGGACTACTGCCCCCTCAAAGTGATGTGATTCGTTAATACCATATGTGGGACGTGTAAAGGATGGATTTAAAGTTATCATATATGATGTTATACTGGAGTTATAATATTCCTCTATATAATTATTATTCCATTCCATAAAAATATGAAATAGAAATGAAAGTAGTGTTCATGCATACGTACGGCATACCGTCTCCATGAACGGTGCATTTCATTTCTTATCCCCAAATGTAATGTACTATTATAAGTACATGTATATAATGGATATATATGATTAATGATACATCTAAATGATGAATATAATTCTGTAATTAAAATATACATACCTCTCATTTAGTTTTAATTCCATTAATATGACAAAGAAATGAAAGTAGCGTTCATGCATACGTACGGCTTACCGTCTCCATGAACGGTGAATTTCATTTCTTACCTCTAAATGATTATGTAATATTATAAATAAATTTATATGCTGGATATATATGATATATATGATATCCAAATCATGAATGTCATTCTGGATATAAAGAACCTTTGACCACACGAACAACATGTAATTGTAAGAAGTCCACTTTCGACTTAAGAACCAAATATCGACAAAACAACCATTATTAACTTAAATGGTTACATAATGTTTATAACATGGCAATAAGTGATATAAAAGGAATAATGAACTTGAAAAAGGTTCTTAAGAAAATAGAAATTAACTCAAGTTTATTATTCAGGACGTTAAAGAACGATCGAGTCAAGTCAGACCCGAGGTAAGGGACTTCATCTCAATCTCCTTTCATTGAGGCATATTTCGTTTTATACATAACTTTCTTTTATACGGTGTATAAAACCCTTTGAATTTTACTTTTATTCAAAAGTAATCTTTTTATATGAAGCATTTTACTAAACGACAAAAGGGAATGTTTTTGTCGTACGTATGCGGTGACAACGACTTCTCCACCGCCGCGATTATTATTTGGTTTTTGGCTTCCTCAACAAGCCGTAATGTTTTTAAAATAAAATAAATACCATATACACTTTTATGTATTTTGGTATTGAAAATGGTTTTTATAAAGGATTCTATTATATCAATATATTTAAATGATATATTGTGATTGAAATGTGGAAATGTTATCATTCCTTTATATTGGTTTTATGTTTTATGATTTTATATTGGTACTTGGACATTTGACGGGTGGTTACGTGATAAACCATATGATGGGTGGTTCCGTGAATACCAAGACGGGTGGTTACGTTATAACCTCCAATGCATTGGGTATGGAATTCGGCCGTATGGCTATTCCATTAAGTATGTATGGAAGTTCTCCATATGGCTATTCCATTAAGTGATATGTGTGGAAGTCGACCATATGGTTATTCCACTTAAGTATGTTTATGTCCCAAGTTACCTTTATATGTTATGTGTTCTTTATATGGGTTTTATGGTAATCCTTTGGTTACAAAAAGGTAAGTAATGATATTTTATTCAGTGAAGAGTTTTTACTACTTCATGAAGGTGAAGGTATTACTTTGATAAAGTTATACATGGTTTACTTGATGTTTGAAAAACTAATAGTTTTCATTATTTGTGTATCCCTTACTGAGCTTTTTATGCTCACCCCAAGTTTTTTTGAAATGTTTTTCATAGGACTTAATGTGGAATAGGGTCAAGGATGGGATCAAGGGAAATTCATGCTATATAAAACATGGAACTAGACATGTTTCTTTTTAAGAGTTTTTATTTTATGGAATCTTAGTAGAAGTGTCTACTTTGTAATCTTTTGAGATGTAATAGTTATGTCCTAATTATCTAAAAATCTAAACCTAAAAAGATCCTCAATGTGAATTATTCATTTAATTCAATATTAAGTAATGTTTAAGGCCGAGGCCTTATATTTGGTATCAAAGGTCAGTTTAGACAACTTTAGGAGTTAGGAAAGTGTTAAATTATAATATGATTAAAATGATATAGCATTTACGGATTACCATGTTATTTTGCCTAAGATATTTCTATATTCAGAATGGTTTTCTGCAGAGGAAACAAAGAAGCTATGTTGGGACGACATCAGGAGGAAGACAACCTTCCAAATCAGCAACCTGAGATGGTCGGAATCGGAACTGAACAGTTTGTTGCAGTGATGGCACAGTTGACTCAGGCTATAAATGGTGGTGGTATCCATGCACGATATCAGCCAGATCAACCGCAGAGGAACATGTCAGTGGTGGAACATTTCATGAGGCAACATCCCCCATCATTCAGAGGATCATCTGACCCCGTGCAAGATTAAGGGTGGATTAAATCACTGGAGAATATTTTTGCTGTCATGGGGTGTTCAGAAAATCAAAAGGTTAGTCTTGATGTTTACCGTTTTGAAGGTGAAGCTGATTAGTGGTGGTCGATGGTAAAAAAATATCAGGGATAGTGATGAGATTAAGGATCTTCACTAGGACGAATTCAAAGGTATGTTTCTTGAGAAATATTTTCCTAAGGTGGTTCGTCTTAGGATGGAAAAACAGTTCTTAGAATTGAGGCAGGAGGATGACTCAGTGGCTACTTATGAAGCAAAGTTCACTCGATTGGCAAGGTATGCTCTAAACTTCATACGAGATCTTGATAGTAAAATAAACCGTTTTTACTCAGGGTTAAAGCCAAAGTATCGAAGGGCTTTAGCTTCTCGTGAGTTCAAAAGTTATGAAAAACTTGTTCAATGTGCAGAGAAGGTGTAAATGGAGTTTATCGATGATCAGGTGTTCTATGACAAACAACAAAATAAGAGGTCCAGTTGGCAGGCAAAGGGGAAGAATTCATCAAAGAAGCAAGGAGGTAAGAAAACCAAATATCCATCCTATGAGAAGTGTGGTAAAATGCATCCTGGAGAATGTTTATCCAAGTCTGGTAAGTGCTTTCGGTGTGGTAAGTCCGGTCATATTGCTCGTAACTGTAAGGAAGATGATCAAGAAGGCAATGAAAAGCCAACGGTAAGATGTTTTAAGTGTAATGAAATGGGTCATTATGAAAACGAGTGTCTAACGAAGAACTCAACTGGGGGAAATCAGTCAGACTACAAGCATAAAGGGGTGGTGAAATCCTTTACAACAACCTCAGCAGATGTTGGTCCATCGAATGAAGTGGTATCAGGTACACTGTTTGTTTGTTCAGATTATGCCAATGTGTTGTTTGATTCAGGGTCTACACACTCTTTCATTTCTAAGAAGTTTTCTAGTAAATTGTAAATTCCATCTCAAGATATGAACCCTGAACTTATGGTAAAAATACCTGGAGGGAACGTTGAGACAAAAAGGAATTATAAGAACCTTCCTATCCTTGTGTGTAGAAAGAATCTACCAGCAAACCTTATTGTTTTGCCTCTAGTAGAGTTTGATGTTATTTTGGGCATGGATTGGATTTCTGTTTATCATGATAAGATTGACTGTAGAGCTAAAATGGTTTCTTTTCAGAAATATTTTTAGTTTGTGTACAATAATGAACCTTTGCTTTTGATAACATATCAAGAAGTTGAGAAACTAGTAAAAGATGGAAATGAATGTTACCTCGCATATATTGTAGAAAATAAAGGAACTGTTCAGATTAATGATGTGCCAGTGGTAAATGAGTATCTTGATGTTTTTCTTGATGAGTTGCCTGGTATTATTCATGATCGGGAAGTTGAATTTACTGTTGACTTAGTTCCTGATTCTAAGCCAATTTCAAAACCCCCTTATCGAATGGCTCAAGTTGAACTTTTAGAGTTAAAGAAGCAATTGTATGAGTTATTAGATAAAGGTTTCATTCGACCTAGCACATCACCATGGGGTGCTCCTGTCTTGTTTGTTAAAAAGAAAGATGGCTCAATGAGACTTTGCATTGATTATAGAGCCCTGAATAATATTACTGTTAAGAACAAGTATCCTTTGCCTCATATCGATGATTTTTTTGATCAGCTCCAGGGAGCTCAGTATTTTTCGAAGATTGACTTTAGGTCGGGGTACAATCAGTTGAAAGTAAAAGAAGCAGACGTTCCGAAGACTGCATTTCATACTAGATATGGCCATTATGAATTTGTAGTTATGCTTTTTGGGTTAACCAATGCACCTGCTGTATTCATGGACCTTATGAATAGAATTTTCCATGAGTTCTTGGATAAGTTTGTGGTTGTTTTCATTGATGGTATTTTGGTGTTTTCTAAAAGTAAATAGGAGCATGAAAGTCATTTAAGGGTTATCTTGCAAACCTTAAAAGAAAATAAACTATATGGAAAATTCATCAAGTGTGAGTTTTGGTTACAAAAAATTTCTTCCCTGGGTCACATTGTTTCAAAAGATGGCATAACTGTTGATCCTGCTAAAACAAAATTTGTTGAAGAATGTCCAAGACCCACAAATGAAACTGATATCCGTAGTTTTCTTGGTTTGGCAGGTTACTACCAAAGGTTTGTTGAAAATTTTTCACGGTTATCTAGTCCAATGACTAAGCTAACTCGGAAGGGTGTTAAATTTATCTGGACAAAAGAATGTGATGATTTTTTCAGGAGTTGAAAATAATATTGGTGAATGCTCCAGTTTTGGCACTTCCTTCCAGGAATGGTGAGTTTGTTATATATAGTGATGCTTCGTTGAAGGGACTTGGTTGTTTCCTTATGAAGAATGATCAGGTAATTTCTTATGCTTCACGTCAGTTGAAAATTCATGAGGTAAATTACCCTACACATGATTTGGAATTAGCTGCTGTTGTTTTTGCTTTAAAATTTTTGAGGCATCATTTGTATGGAGTAAAGTGTGAAATATATACTGATCATAAAAGTTTAAAGTATATATTCACTCAAAAATAATTGAACATGAGACAGAGGAGATGGCTGGAATTAATCAAGGATTATGATTGTACAATTCACTACCATCCGGGAAAAGAAAATAAAGTGGCTGATGCTTTGAGTTGAAAAAGTAATGCTTCATTAACCATGCTACGTTTGGAATGAGATCCTTTGGTTTTTGATTTGATGAAATTTGGCATAGAAGTTGTTGGTGTAGGAAGTTCTTCTGTTTTGTTTTAGGTATCAGTGAAATCTTCTCTATCAGACAGAATCAAGCAAGCACAGAAGCAAGACAGTGAGTTGCAGAAAAAGGTAGAGTTGGTACAGAAGGGTAAGTTGCCTGAATTCAACATTAATAATGATTGTGTATTGAGATTTGGGAAGAGATTGTGTGTGCCTTGTGATTCACAGTTGAAGAAAGAGTTGTTATGTGAAGCTCATAGTTCCCCGTTTTCAGTTCATTCTGGCAGTACTAAGATGTACAGAGATCTGCGGGAGTATTAATGGTGGGATGGAATGAAAAGAGATATTGCTGATTTTACTGTGAAGTGTTTGACTTGTCAGTAGGTTAAGTCAGAGCGGCAGTTACCGAAAGGGATGCTTCATCCTTTACCAGTGCCAGAGTGGAAATGGGAAAACATATCCATGGACTTTGTTGTGGGATTACCGAAGACATCTCGAGGTAATAATGCAATCTGGGTTATTGTTGATCGCTTGACTAAATCTGCTCATTTCCTTCCTATACGAGATAATTTTTCCCTAGATCAACTTTCCCGTTTGTATCTTAAAGAGATAGTCAGGTTACATGGAGTTCCTCTCTCCATTGTGTCCGATCGTGATCCCAGGTTCACTTCTAACTTTTGGAAAGGCCTTAAGAAGTTTTTGGGTACTAAATTAAATTTTAGTACAGCTTTTCATCCTCAATCAGATGGGCAGTCAGAACGAACAATTCAGACCTTGGAGGATATGCTAAGAGCTTGTTCTATGGATTATCAGGGAAGTTGGGACCAACATCTTTCTTTGGTTGAGTTTTCTTATAATAACAGTTTTCATTCCAGTATACAGATGGCACCATTTGAGGCATTATATGGGAAGCGGTGTCGAACTCCAGCATTTTAGGATGAAGTGGGTGAAAGGAAGCTGATGGGACCAGAATTGGTAGAAGAGATGGCAGAAAAAGTTCAGTTGATTCAGAAACACATGAAAACAGCTCAAAGCAGGCAGAAGAGTTATGCGGATAACCGGAGGAAGGATCAATCTTTCGAGGTAGGTGATCATTTTTTTTCAAGGTTTCTCCATGGAAAAGTGTGATGAGATTTGGTAAGAAAGGAAAGTTGTGTCCAAGGTTCATTGGACCATATGAAATTCTGGAGAGAGTTGGATCAGTTACTTACCGAGTGGATTTACCTCCGAGTTTATCTCAGTTACACAATGTTTTTCATATTTCAATGTTGAGGAAGTATATGCCAGATTCATCTCATGTTTTGAGCCCAGAGGTAGTTGAGCTGGAAGAGAACCTCTCTTATGAAGAACAACCATTCCAGATTCTTGACTGAAGAGAGAAAGTGTTGTGAAATAAGGTAATTCACCAGGTAAAGGTTTTGTGGAAAAACCATATGTTTGAAGAGGCAACGTGGAAATCTGAAAATGCTATGAGGGATAAATACCCCCACTTATTTTGATAAGTGAATAAAATTGTGAGGACGCAATTCCCAAAAGGGGGGAAGGATGTAACATCCCAGGTAAATAATGAATAAAACATTTTCATATTTATTAATATTTATGAATTAAATATAAATTTTACTTTAAAGGGGTTTCTATGTTCGATTGCGTACTCGATACGCAACAATGAGTTTCTTTGAAAACTTACGTTGCACACTAGTAATATAATAATATTATTTTAAATGGTAGTTAACATGTAGCCGTTGTATTAGCAAGAATGGATAGAAATAACTAAAATATGATTATATATGTTTTTTAAATGTTTTTACATTTATCCAATAAAAGATAAAGGCTTAAAATACGGAAAGAATTCAATTTTAGGCATTTATACCCTAATTTTCACTAAAGGTTCACTTATCACCTTTTGTTGGCGAATCGTCATTAAATATAGTTTTGATCACTCTTATACATTCTATTGAACCAAATATAACTCTTCTTTAGAATCGGGACATCAAAATTTACTTTGTGTAAATTTTTGGTATTTTTCCGATAAAGTTCATTTTTTAATGAATAGTGTAAAATGTTGTATTTTAATTCAAAACCTCTTTTTAATCTAATTTATTTATATGATTAGATTATCTTTTGAATTGGTTTGAAAGTGAAATTAGAAAATATTTTTACCATTAAATCCAATATTGGTCGTTGTAATTAATTTCACTTTGAAATCGGACTTAAACTAGTGTCAATCTTTTGATACTTATTGTTTCATAAAAACACGTTATTTGTCATGATAGCGGGAATTAATTATTAAATTAATTAATGTGCCTTATATGTTTTGAATTTTGTAAAATATTCTTCATTTTTGATTTCAGAATATCAAATATAGCTTAGGGTGAATATTTGGTATTTTTCTAAAAAACTTCAATTTTTGATGAATAGTGAAACCACTAAATGGTACTTATAAAAACTGATTTTTCGTTTAAATAAACTTTTACCACTTATGTGTTTTGAATTTAAAAAATCCGACATACATGGTTGTTATTAAGAAGTAAAATGTGGTTCAATGGGATTAAAATAATTTTTTGGTGAATAGTAACTTATTAAGTTTTTAATCGCGATTAGAGGTAATTAGTGTAGTTTGAGGTAAAAATAATGTTTTAATAATATGAGATGAGCTTGACACATGTCCTACCCTCATTGGATGTGTCATGGCCGACCAAGACAATCCATGAGTCAACTTGGGGACCCCATGGATCAACTTTGGTTGGGAAATGACATAAATAACTTTTTATTTAATGTTAAAGTAAAAATGACACAAACATGAGATGTTTTACTAAAAAAAAATTACATGGGGTTATACAAGTCAGAATTTTGACTATAAATATTAATTAGAAAGATAAAAAGATTTCCTACATCATGATATTTGTTTTATAATTTTTAGACATTAAATAAATTAAATTATTTATGACATCATGATGATGCAGTGATGACCTCATTATTTAACAATTTAAATAAAATGGAATGATAATGTAATATCTAAGACCTACACATGTCCAAAACCTATTGGATGAGTGGATTTCAAACCCTTATCACCTTATCCTAGAAATACATCAATTTTGGACCTTTAAAATCCGAAACTCGTTTGAAAATAAAGTAACATTTTGTAACTTTACAAGAGTACCCCTCCTCTCCTCTTATAAAAGGCCCCCACCTCTACCTCCTTAACCACACTCCCAAAGCCTTTGGATCGTCCAAACCCTGCCTATTTTGTCTCTACACTTCCCTCTCTTACTCCTTGAAGCCTCACTTTGGGCAGAAGTCTTCCCAAGGAATCCTTTTATCTCAAACCAAAGGGAGTTACCCGATTTTAAGGTAATGTCTTCACTTGAGTCCTTTTGTTTTATTTTGCTTCTCCAACTCCCTAAACTCTTTTTATTAATTTCTTTTGTAACAACTCCAGTATCATAAATATACTAGGATGTTGTTATAAGAATTATTCTATCTACACTTACACACACGTACATCTAATGGTTAAAGAACACACTGTTTCTGTGGATGGAAAATTTCGGCCTCCCGAAATGATGATTGTTCAACATTCTTTTAACACCTTAAAAGGTGTCCATTAAGATGACACTATATTTATATATGATATATAATATGTTTATGTTTTCCTTAATCTTCTGTATTTTTCATTTTGGGCATACCTTTATGGTTTCCATTATGGGTAAACGCGATATCTTTATTTAAGGAAGTGCGGACTACCACCCCCTCAAAGTGATGTGATTCGTTAATACCATATGTGGGATGTGTAAAGGATGGATTTAAAGTTATTATATATGATGTTATACTAGAGTTATAATATACATCTATATCATTATTATTCCATTACATAAAAATATGAAATAGAAATGAAACTAGCGTTCATGCGTACGTACGGCTTACCGTCTCCATGAACGGTGCATTTCATTTCTTATCCCCAAATGTAATGTACTATTATAAGTACATGTATATAATGGATATATATGATGAATGATACATCTAAATGATGAATATAATTCTGTAATTAAAATATACATACCTATCATTTAGTTTTAATTCCATTAATATGACAAAGAAATGAAAGTAGCGTTCATGCGTACGTACGGCTTACCGTCTCCATGAACGGTGCATTTCATTTATTACCTCTAAATGATTATGTAATATTATAAATACATTTATATGCTGGATATATATGATATATATGATATCCAAATCAGGAATTTCATTCTGGATATAAAGAACCTTTGACCACACAAACAACATGTAATTGTAAGAAGTCCACTTTCGACTTAAGAACCAAATATCGACAAAAAAAAATTATTAACTTAAATGGTTACATAATGTTTATAACATAGAAATAAGTGATATAAAAGGAATAATGAACTTGAAAAAGGTTCTTAAGAAAATAGAAATTAACTCAAGTTTATTATTTAGGACGTTAAAGAACGATCGAGTCAAGTCGGACCCGAGGTAAGGGACTTCATCTCGATCTCCTTTCATTGAGGCGTATTTCGTTTTATACACAAATTTATTTTATAAGGTGTATAAAACCCTTTGACTTTTACTTTTATTCAAAAGGAATCTTTTTATACGAAGTGTTTTACTAAACGACAAAAGGGAATGTTTTTTTCGTACGTATGCGGCGACAACGACTTCTCCGCCGCCGCGAGTATTATTTGGTCTTTGGATTCCTCAACAAGCCATAATGTTTTTAAAATAAAATAAATACCATATACTCTTTTATGTATTTTGGTATTGAAAATGGTTTTGATAAAGGATTCTATTATGTCAATATATTTAAATGATATATTGTGATTGAAATGTGGAAATGTTATCATTCCTTTATATTGGTTTTATGTTTTATGATTTTATATTGGTACTTGGACATTTGACGGGTGGTTACGTGATAAACCATATGACGGGTGGTGCCATGAATACCAGGACGGGTGGTTACGTTATAACCTCCAATGCATTAGGTATGGAAGTCGGCCGTATGGATATTCCATTAAGTATGTATGGAAGTTGGCCGTATGGCTATTCCATTAAGTGATATGTGTGGAAGTCGACAGTATGGTTATTCCACTTAAGTATGTTTATGTACCAAGTTACCTTTATCTGTTATGTGTTCTTTATATGGGTTTTATGGTAATCCTTTGGTTACAAAAAGGTAAGTAATGATATTTTATTCAGTGAAGATTTTTTACTAGTTCATGAAGGTGAAGGTATTACATTGATAAAGTTATACATGGTTTACTTGATGTTTGAAAAACTAACAGTTTTCATTCTTTGTGTATCCCTTACTGAGCTTTTTATGCTCACCCCAAGTTTTTTTGAAATGTTTTTCACAGGACTTAATGTGGAATAGGGTCAAGGATGGGATCAAGGGAAAGTCATGCTATATAAAACATGGAACTAGACATGTTTCTTTTTAAGAGTTTTTATTTTATGGAATCTTAGTAGAAGTGTCTACTTTGTAATATTTTGAGATGTAATAGTTATGTCCTAATTCTCTAAAACTCTAAACCTGAAAAGATCCTCAATTTGAATTATTCATTTAATTCAATATTAAGTAATGTTTAAGGTCGGGGCCTTATAATTGGTCATGGTAGTGTTTTTGTGTTGTGTTTTTAATTTTTAAACCCTATGGTGATTTTCTTTTTGATCCTTTCTAGATCCTTTATGTGATTATATCCCATATTTTATCCCTCATATTTTTTTGGTATAGCATGCGGGTTATATGAGACATGTGTTGTTTTAACATCTCCACCAACCATTTTTCTTGTTAAATTTATTCTAAGATGTGGGAATCAATTTTAGGGACTCTATTATTTCCTTTTCTCTCCTTTTGATGTTGGTGGATCCCATTGTGTGTGTGTTTGTGACTTGAGTTAAGGTAGGTGGTTCTGTCTCTATCCTTTATTAAATGAACCTTGATTTCTCCTATTTTATAAATTTTTATAAATGAATGGACATGATTATTTTGTGTACATAAATAGATTTGAAGTAAAAGATAGTTTTTTCCTTTGTTTTTATAATAAAAAATTGGTGTTTTCAAAGCATTGTAAAATCAGATTTTAAAGTAGGTTTGATGAAAGGAAAGGGTTTTTTGAAATTTATTATGAAAATATATTTTGAAATGATTTGAGAAATTTAACACATGGGAAGTCTTGGGTACTAAGGTGGAAGGTGTATCTTAATTCCATCATATATTTATTATTTGGTTTATACTCATGTGGTGTTACTCTACTCCCTAGGACCATTTTTCTAGCGATATTATATTGACATTGTTGGGGGGTTTCACTCATGGGGTGTTACTTTTCACCTTAAGCATGTGTTCTCAAGACATGAGTGTAAACTATTCATTGATTTTGGAATGATTAGTCTGCTATCCTAACCTATTGTTATCTCTTAGCATGATTTACCATTTATTTATCTTTGTTTTTTTTGGGATTTGGTATACCTTCTTTTATTGTGATAGATGTTTATAGAAATTATCTTTGTAAATATTTTTCCTGACATATTTTGAAATTGGGGAAAAAGGGAAATATTTAACATGTTTTAATATAAACTAATTTATTATTTATCATTCCATGTTTTCTTTAAAATGAAAATAGTTGGAATTTTTATATAAAGACTTGATATATAACATCTAGGTGATATCCTACTAAGCCTATTTAGCTCACACCCTGCACACTCCTTTAGTTGTGTGTACACCTTATTATGACTTTCTATGATAAAAAAGGAAAGGTGCCACAGTTTGGTGATGAGGTTTCCATTAGTTGGGTATGGTGGCTGGTGGTGAGATGGTGGGATGATTACTACATTATCACATGGAGTAGTTTTCCTTGTTTTAGTTTTCCTTTGTTGTTGGACTTGTACTTTGGGTTTGTTCTAACTACTTTGAGTTGTATCGCTTCTGCTATTTTCTTTCAGTTATGGAATGTATCATTCTGGATATTCTTATATTGTTTCTTTCTACTGTGTATATATATTTCATTTCAACAACTTCAAGTTGGGAGAAATAATTTCTTACAGTTTTTTTTATGCCTAGGTTCTAGTCATCAACCCGTGGGGATTGGAAATTCCCTTTGGGTATGTTGAAGATCTGATTGGGTGCTATTTTTTGAGGGTATCCTAGGTCGGTTAATTATAATTTGGTATTAATTCATGGTTATTATCAGTCGTAGGAAGTTGGTAGATGTAAGATAGGATTATCAGGACTTGAGATTTAGGTTGTGGTGAGTGTCTAGTGAGATCTTGTTGTGAGGAGACTCAAGTTACCATGGTATGTTAGTATATGTGTCTTTTATGTTGATTTATTAATATTAATATTGTTTTTTACTTATGGTTTTCTAGTTTGAAATAAGATTATTTTTTTGTCTGATCATTTCTTCTATTCTTAATATACAGTGATATGCCTCTGAGATGTCATCCATGTGTTTCATAAGAGGGTGTAGTGGATTCTCCTCAAGGGAATCCACCTCTAGATCAGAATATTATATAGGCTATCATGTGATCAGTTCATGTTATAGATCAAAATGCATTGTAAGACTAGAATGCAGTTTTTGAGGTATATATAGGATTTGGGGGGAAAAGGGATCAATCTTGGGAGTTCTTACATGAGAAACCACCATCATTTAAGGGTAATAATGATCCCCAATAGGTGGAGGATTGACTGGACAAGATCAATTAGATCTTTGAATTCCTAGATACGCATGAGAATATCAAGATGAAGTGTTTGGTGTTCAAACTTGAGGGTCCTAGCAAGCGATGGTGGAATTTCATAGTACAGGAAGACAGGCATGTGGGTTTGGATTAGAAATATTTCAAGACCCTCTTCTTATAATAATTTTGTCCAGAGTCTATAATAATAGAAAATTATCTGGAGTTCTTAACTTTTCATTAGGAATATTGCTCAGTGTTTCAATATACCAATCATTTTTCGGAGCTAGTTTATTTTTCTCCATAAGTGGTAAAGAATAATGAATTGAAAGCTCAAAAGTAACTGTAGGTTTTGAGACTAGATATCATATCATAGGTATTTATTTTGAATATTTATACCTATACAGATATGGTAGATAGTTCTATGATGGTAGAGATGAACATTTCGGGCATGATTTGATATTATTCCCCTTCTCTTCTACCTAGTGCCGACATCAATGGTGCACAGGGAAAGAAGAGGAAGTGGAATGATAATTACATGAGTGGTGTAGGTGGTTCTCAATAGAACACCTCTTATTCACCATCATTTATAACTGTTAGTGTACCCCAGACTTTCTATTAGTGTGGAAAGGTCAAGCACACTCAACTTTATTGTTCTGTTCTAATGAATATGTACAATGGTTGTGGCCGCTATGGCTATCTACAAAAGTTCCATCAGGCCATGTATATTCCTTTTTATGGTTAAGGATCATCATATCTAAAGGACAATATGGTGCAGTCATAAGTTTCAAAGTCTATAGGGCTATATCTATAGTCTTTAGGATTAAAGAACCTTCACACAGCAGATGAGTTCCAGCAGAGGTTGACATGGTTCCAGTGAAAGTGAGAGGTTCTATATTTATTTCATCTTCTATAATGAATAATTAATTTCATACAGTTGCCTCCCACTCATTTATATCTACCCATTTTTTATACTATTAAACTTATAATGGAGATCATGTCCTTTTTATGCAGTTAAAAACACCTCTTGGATAGAGGAAAGAGCATGGACTTCAGTGTCCATCTTGTTTTCTTTCGATATCTAACACAAAGTTAGTCTAGGATTTCCTTTTTCTCAATCTCAATCTTGTTGAGTCAAAAGTTATAATTTTTACTTTTCCTTTCCTTAGTTTTGGAAAAGATAAACACCTTCTTAAAACACTATTTTACTAACTTTTTATATCCCAGGTGTTTTAGTATTTTTTCATAGAAAACATTCTTTTATACCAAATAAAGAAATAATTATAATATAAAATGAATATAAAATTCTATTACTCAATTTGATCCATCTTACTGAAGGTTCATCTGATAAATTATATCATCTTTTTTTCTAACCAATGATTTGACTTTTTTCATGTCTATCAGAATGAAAAAATTCATGACCATTGGACTGACATTGGTACTGATCCATCATATTGAACTTTGTTTGATTAATTAGTTTTACAAACAATTGGGAAGTCCATTGGACTATCCAAAGTATATATATTTGTTTCTATTGGATGGAATACATAATATCATTGTAATGGTGCTAAAAAATTATGTCATGCAATTAAATTCTTAGCTATCAATTTCAAGATCCAAATCACTATGAGCTGTCAAAGTGAAATTTGTCTGAAGTTATTACAACCAACTCTAAAATATGACCATTTGGGAGTCCCCTATATATAGGAGTTCATTTAAAGATATTGTCATGACCCGCCTTCACCAAAAGGAGGGAAGGGTCAGCTGATTTCCAGGCCCTTCCTTCTTTAAGTTGAAGGAGAGATAATGACCCCTGAAACCCTCCTTCAATAGGTCCCGGAGTGGCGACTAACACTAAGGGTATAGAAAATTCTCGCAAATGGAAGGCATTACCCTTTTTATTTTATAGGATCGAGAGATAAGGAGAAGAAAACCCAACAACACCAAGGTTGAGAGAAAAGTAAAGCCAAAAATAAACCATTCCCACATGCATGTTTCAAAAGTAAAAGCCACGAGGTGCAAAAAGGTGACTACAAGGTAAGTACCAAAAAAAGGAAAACAACAACTGCAACTGCTCCAAAAGTCTGAGCTAGTAAGGTCCTACATAATCCCCAAAGTCCTCCTAGAAACCTGAAAGCAGTTTTATATACGTAGGGTGAGCATACAAGTACACTCAGTAGGGAAAACAAAAGACTCTCGTGCACAAGTGGGGGAAACGTACTAAAGTCCTGTGAGAAAAGAGTAAACTAAACACCTATCAAGGTAAACTATCCACCCCAGGCCTCACCAAGGCACACTCCCCAAATAACGCAAGTCAAGTAATTTATATAATAAGAGCACATCGATGTTTGGGTACCCTGCGCCACTTTCCCACTGGTTATTGAGACATCCTACGTATTGGACCAATTCCGCCATTCTCACCGCAGTCCCACTGCCACACCCGCCCGCACACACCTGGGCCACAACCACACGCAGTCCCACTACCGAAATCCCGCCCGCACACACCTGGGCCTCAACCGCACGCAGTCCCACTGCTGAAATCCCACCCGCACACACCTGGGCCTCAACCGCACGCAGTCCCGCTGCTGAAATCCCGCCCGCACACACCTGGGCCTCAACTGTCACACGTAACCATGCCTGCAAACACCTAGGCCAGAACAACCACCACCACACCCAAAGAAACCTGGGACTCATCCCGAAGACACTTGGGAAACCACCTGTCGCACACACCTGGCCAACCACCACACTACCCATCCCGAAGGTTCTTGGGCTAATAATGGACTTCAGGCCATCACAGCCTGCCCGAAGATACTTGGGCTATCCGGAAAAGGGAGCAGAAAAGGAGATAATAACCAGCCACTAAGAATAGTGTTGGGGAAAACACCCTCCCCCATGAAATGGGGGTGTTCGACACTAGGTGCTCAACTTGGGTGGGGCGCGAATAAGAAACACAAAACTACAAGTATAGATATATGTAATAAGCACTCACCCAAAGCTAGGTTTTTCTTCAGAAAGCCTATAGATCACAACAACACTCAAGTCTGAGTCACGACTCACACTAACAACCCATTATCCCATTATTGTTTCATGTTCAGTAACAATATTTGAGTTAAGCACCACTGGGCATCTAGTAGGCATAGGCATAAGTCCAGAAAAGTAAACAGTCAAACATCAACCAAAACGTCCACACCTGGTTCTCAACAATAGAGGATTCCACCCCAATTTGTGATATGAACAAGTAACCACCCAGATTTAAAACTCACAACCACCGAAAGTATAAAAGAACAGGGGATCCCATCCCCTCCCACATCTCTAGTAATCGGCCCGAAGGGAAAACAACCAACTACCACCACCAACACAAGCAGGGCCTTGCATGTATTTTCAGATTTAAACGACTTAACACACTCCATGATTCAAATTACGTGTTTTTTAACCAGGGGTTATCACAAAAGGAAGGATCCTGGTGCCTCAATTTATTTGGCCGGATATACGTGATTAACCAATTCACTTTTCACAGCAGGAGTTTACAACCACAACAAGCTATTTAAAACATTAGCAGGGGTTCATTAGTGCACAAACAACGACCACCAATGGCCTCGATTTTCAGGAGGCATAAGCCAGTACAACTCAACAAGATGGTCATAATAGAAACAGCATCAAAACATAAGACAGCATCAACGATCACAGCCCCCCCCCCCCTTCTTTCTTTACAGAATTCGTTCGTTATCTTTAATTAGGTCTGGTTTATCCAATTCTACAGAAACAAAAGCACGCCCACCCCACATGATACACAAAGAGAGAGGCAAAGGAGAAATTACCTACTTGTTGATAAATGATCGATGTTTAGGCCGGGGGCGTGGAACTTTACGGATAACGATGCAGCCGGTCCAATGCACCAGAAGATTTTTGTGAAAGTCACGATAGAGGAAAGGAGAAACCACGGCTATCCCTTAGTTTATAGGAGCCGGGGACGGTTGAGGTGAAAACGCGAATCCGCGTAAGGCGCGGGGGTCGTGGGTTGATCACGCGGTTCCACTCGTCACAAAAAGGGTCGGGTGGTTTAAGCCGACTCATGAATTGATGAAGCATTTAATTAAAACTCTTATGGGCGTTACGGGTCTTAAAACACGGTTAAATGAGTCAGAATAGGGTTTAAAACCCTATTTGCGCAAAGGAGCGTTATTGGAAACAACTTGACAAGGCCGGGTGACGCCGATCGGTGACGCCGATCGGTCCCGCCGATCGGTCCCGCCGATCGGTCCCGCCGATCGGTCCCGCCGATCGGTCCCGCTGAACGGTCCCGCCGATCGGTCCCGCCGATCGGTCCCGCCGATCGGTCCCGCCGATCGGTCCCGCCGATCGGTCCCGCCGATCGGTCCCGCCGATCGGTCCCGCCGATCGGTCCCGCCGATCGGTCCCGCCGATCGGTCCCGCCGATCGGTCGCACCGATCGGTCCCCCCGACCGGTCCCACCGACCGGTCCCACCGACCGGTCCCGCCGATCGGTCGTGCCGATCTATCTCACCAAGACGCCACTCCTTTAGAACCCGGATTTTGGAAAAGGGAAGGACCAAGAGAGTCTGGGTCATCACAGATATAGGAGCAGATGAAATTCTAAACTCAAGTCATCTAAAGATCACTCTGTATGAACACCTTGTTCTAAATCTTAGTAATCTTTTAGATAGTTAAAGTTATAAGTAATACTTGTGAGGGTTGTAAATTCCTTAGAAAATTTTTCTTTTGTATTCATTTTCTAGTCATGGTACTCATCTAGGGATTCTAGGGATAAGAATATAGTGAATCTGATCTATTGGATTGAGGTATTCTGGGGCTAAGAAGAAAAAGACTGATCATCATATCGAGGGCTTTCTTGTGAAAGAAAGACATAACTAAATTTGATCATCATATTGAGGGATTTCAGGGATAGGAAGATAGAGCTATATTGATCAATCGGATCAAGGGATATCCTGGTAAGGAAAGAAATAACTTTTATAGTAGGTATAAAATTTTGGATATCATTAGTCAGGATTTATAACTAACTTACCTATTAAGGTTAAATAGTAAATTATTTTATTAAATCTTTTAAGTCATCCTTAGTATTATAATCTTTCAAATTTCTTATTTATACAAGTTTTTACTTTCCACTATGCATGTAATTTATAAATCAAGTTTATACTTAACTTTATAACATTATTTTTATTGTACTAATTGTGATGCCAATAAATAACTCTAATATAATTAGATGTTTTCTGGTTTCAATTTTAGCACTTTGGTAATCAGATGATAACTAAGCCTGGTCTTTTATAATTAAAGAGGTATTTTGTTTTTTCTTATTTTAAATTTTAAACTACAATTGACCCCCCTGAATCCATCATAAACTATTAAGATCCAACAATTAGAATCAAAGAAGGTTCTATTGAATACTTTTCATGTTTTTACTTTCATTGTCAACTAAAAGTTTTATAAGCTTTTAGTTTATAAATGTAACACCTTGAAATTCTAAAGTAAAACTTTGTATTCAATGGTGTTTATGGCATGCAACACTAATTGTAAAAAGGTAGTATATTAACCAAATATATTACAATCTTAAATAAATATAATATATTATATAGCTTTAAATTAATGAAACACTAAGTTAGTTTTTCATCACACACAAGAATGGTCTTCCTTGATAGCTTGTGTTACATGCAATATCAACCTTCCTCAATAGCTTTTGTTACACGTAAGACCATGTTTCTCCAAATAACAATGTATTATTAAAATATTTAGTATAATATGATATAGCCTAGACGTTATGTTAGTAGTAATGAATAGTATTAACTAAATTATGAAAATTTATGGTTTATAAAAATATAAAATGAATTCATTGGTTACCAATTAATGGGATATGAAAATAAGGACCAATTGGATATAAAAAGATATATTATTATTTTTATGCTTCCAAAGGAGTTTTGTCTTAATAAACATAATTAAATATAATTAGTAAATGATTTTAATTAAATATAAATGTTATATATTTAATAGAATATTTTTTATATTTATCCATTAGTTTTGATAGGCATAAGATAAGAATAAACCCAATTTCACACATAAAAACTTATATTTTTATAAAGGCAATTTTACCACCTTTTAATGGAAAACCCATTTTAAATATAAAATTTGATACTTTAATTGATTTAATATGTAAAATTAAAATTAAAATTTTAAATATAAATATAAAAATTAGATTATGGTTATTTTTTGATATTTTTCAAAAACATATCATTTTTTAATGAATAGTGAAATATATTGAATTTTAGTTCAAAACTGTTTTTTCATCTAATTTATTTATAAGGTTAAATTATATTTTAAATTGGTTTTAAATTTTAATTAGATAAAAATTTTATCAATTAATCCAATTTAGGTCATTTTAATTAATTTCGCTTTTAAATTGACTATAAAAACAAAGAAAACTTTCAGATGTTTTTACTTTAAAAACTTGTATTGTTGTCCTGTCTGTGGGATAAAATTTAAATTAATTTAAGACACTTTTATGATTTTAATTTATAAAAATGGATTAAATATTTTGAATCATAATAATTTATAATGTATGATAATACCAACTTTGTTTTTTACCAAAAATATTAATGAAAGTGATTAAAATTAATTACAACGATTAAGGTTAAATTAAGATTAATAAGGGATTAAACCTTAACCTTAAGACCCAAAAAGAGCTATTCACTTATCCAGAAACCATTTTATGGCCATAATTTGGTAATTCACCTTCCATTATTGAGTTTTTTTGGTTTTTTATGACTTTATTTATGTAAAAATGTGGGTACACCTAACTTGATTTCAAAAATACCAAGTGAGTCCTTTCCCTCCACTATAAAAGGCCACCACCTCTCCCCCATCCTCACACCTCTCAATCCACTTTGGATCAACCAATATCTACCCAAATATATCCTAAAAATACCTCCCCTGATCCTATAATCCTTCCCTTGGGCATAAATCCATACAAGGAATCCTTTTGGTACAAACCAAAAGAAGTTACCCGATTAAGAGGTAACATCTTTCCTTAAGCTATTTAGTTTTATTTCCATTCTCAAACTCATAAACTCTTCTCATTATATAAATTTATCAAAAAAATAGTATCATAAATATACTAGGATGTTTTTATGCTAATTTGTTTACCTAAAATTACACACACTTCTATCTAATGGTTAACAAACATATTATGTCTGTGTACGGAGAACTACGACCTCACGAAATGATGATTGTTCATTTTTCCTTTACCACCCCTCATGGTAGCCATTATGATGGAAACACTATTTATATATGTTATATATAATATTTATTATGTATTTATACTTCTGTAATTTTTTTAAAACACATTCCCTTATACATTTCATTTTGTGTAAATACGATTACATCATTTATGGAAATGTGGAAGATCGCCCCCTCAAAGTGATGTGGTTTGTTCACACTATACATGGATCGTATAAAGGATGGTTTTAATTAAACATATGTGACATAAAAAACATCTATATGATATTAATTACATAATTATATTTCTATAAATATAATATATATATATATATATCATTTTCTTTATTACCCTTTCACACACTAAAAAAGTGATAACGTCGTTCGTGGACATGTGAACTACTGCCTCCTCAACATAATGTGATTACTTTTACATCACAACATATAAATATATATGATTAAATAAAATGGTAATTATGATATAATTATCATTCTGGAAAGATATAGTGTTACTTACCTTCTTTTCATATCGATTATTGAAAAATGAGAAGATTACTCATGCATACGTACAGCCTAGTGTCTTCATGGTTGTAACGTTGATTAATTTTTAATAAACATTTTTAATTATTGGTTTTAAAAGTATAATTTATGTATAAATATAATAATTATTTCATTATTATTATTCTATATATGTTATATATTGACCCCTTTGACCATAGTTGACCTACCAAAGTTGATTTTGACAAATAAACCAAATTTGGTCAAAACAACTGACATAAACATAATTGTTTAAGTAATTGTATAAAACAAGGTAATAAGTGAAATAAAATTAATTATAAACATTAAAAAGGTTCTAAATCAATTAAATATTTAACATAATTTTATTATATAGGAAGTTAAAGGATGTTCACCCAAAAAGGAAATGTAGGGCAAGGGATATCGTCTCAATTTACATTTCATTGAGACTTATTTGTTGTTATGCACCTAGTTTATTTTATATGGTGTATATACTACCCTTTTCCATGATATATCATGAATATAATTTCTATCATGATAATATAACTTTCATTTAATATTATTCCTTCATGAGTTTTATGATTTAAAATGTTTCAAAGTGGTATGGGACACTTTGGAATGTTTAAATATTATTTTCCTTAATAATAACTTTTATGATATTTCAATGGTATTTTCATTAAAGGAAATTATATGACCATTATTCACTAAACCCTTTAATTTTCCTCTCCTCTAGTAATTCATGAAAATTTTAAATTATTAATACAATTTTTCCACTCTTTGTTACTCAAGGTGTTTTAGAAAATGTTTTTAAGAAAACCCAACTTCAATTATCTCTTTAGTATGACAACCTATTTTCTTTTAAAAACCATGTTTTATTAAAATGTTTTCAAAAATGTTTTTAAAATGATTTGGTAATTAAATTTTTACCCCTTTTTTATTTTACAAATTTTTTCAATGGAATATTCTTATCACTTTCTGAACAAGGCATTTTTCTAACCTTTTATCGTGAAAAAGGAATGTTCTTTTTACCTTGTATGGCATCTATAGATTTACCTAATATTATTCCTTCAAAGATTCCTTTACATGTTTAAAAGTTTAATTTTTAAAGAAAATATTTTTAAAATTTACTTTCAAAGAAAAGTTTTTTTCAAAAAAAAATTCAAGACAAAATGATATTTTCTTAAAGAATATTTTTAAAAGATATCTTTGTAATATTTACAATCATTAATAAAAACAAAACTTTATTTTACTCCACTTAGGGTATGTCGCATTGATACTATACTTAATCTTACTCTGTATGTTTTATGATTTATTTGTCTAAGGATAGTATTCACATTCACTTTCTTGATTTCTTTTAGTCCCCTTGAAATATTCAATTTCCTATGATCATTTGACATTGAAATTCTCCTAAATATACATACCATTTTTCATGGATATGATTACTTATTGAACCATATAATATTTTTCATATGGTTTTTACTTTTAATTTTATTTGATTATTTGGGTAAATATTGATAAATCTATATCTCATACTTCATATAGAAATTTGATAAGGCACATTGTTAAATTGATTATTAGATATATGAGGAATGTTTTGGACTGGAAAAAAATGGGTGGGGCCCAATTATAGATATCCCCTTTATGCATTGGTAGTATTATGGGATGAGTTAGTTGGATAGCCTCTTAAGATAGTTTTTTACCCTATATGCTAAACTATCTTATAAAAGGTCTTGATGGTAATGTTTCCATGTACCTAGGAAACATGGAATTCAATAATTAATAATTTCCCTATTTTAGTTTAAGTTATTATTCATCCATGATATTTTTCATTGACATATCTATGGATAGATTTCATTTTTAGTTCATTGATTTAATGGAATGTGTTTTAGTTTTATACCTTTCCATATTGATTTTTCATTATCTAGTTATTTTAATTTCATGGGTTTATAGTTATTACCTTTCCATATTTTTTATACACTTCCATTTAGTTTATTTATTACACGGTATGTGTGTTCAGTTATTTACCATGTCATGATTATTATTCTCATTGATTTATTATTTTTTATGTTATACTTTACCCTTAGTAATAATTTTATCTCACTCTTATTACATTTCCTTTCTCTAGGAATCCAAGAAGTATACTATGAAAGATATATAGGTATATACTATATGGAATAAAGTTACCCTAAAAGTTATTATCCTTGAAGTTATTTATCTAGTTATCAAAAAATATGTTGTAATTAGTGTATTAATTCTTAATAAAATACTCATGTATGTATATGCTTTACCAAGACTACTAAACTCGAGATCCTTTGGGATTTGATTCCTTATAATCATGCCAATATAATTGATAGTAGATACCATATTCGGGCTTTCTAGGTTCGGGTATCTATAGTTGGTATCAAAGGAAGTTTATTATAAACCTTGGGAACTAGATTTAGGAAAACATAGATTAAGGGACATAAAATAAGATAGAATTTTAGTATAAGTCTAGAATAACATACTATAATCCTAGTAAGGTTGGAATTATGTGGGTATTACTAGAAATATATCCATTAATGGATACTACAAGTGGACGTGGTTCTAGCATAGATGTACCTAGGAGTAACAACCCTGACAATGTGTGTTGGGCCTAAATCGGTGTAACCTAGTACATGATAACAATCCTTATTGTGAACTTATTTTGATGCTCCTAGGGGATATGCTTAGCATAATTCATATTTTCTTTACAAAACACTATGAAGTATTTGGATATATATTGGATGGCCTAGGTTAAACCTAAGGTGTTTTAGATTAAATATAAGGTTTCGTGGTTTAGAAATCCTAGAAATGATATTGTGGATAAACATTAGACCATATAAGGAACTATGTTAAAATAAAATGGATGAAGTATTTATGTATTGAGGTTGTATCAAAACTTGTATTTAAAAGGATATTTAGTGATTAAACTAATTTCAATGATGTCCATCATATTTATTTTTTGAATTATATTAATATGGTTTAAAAAAATTATAACTTGTATATTGTGTGACAACCAATCAAATATGGAAATTTCATGGGTCTTGAACCCATGACTAAAGGACGATAAGGGTTTCATGCCAACCACTGACCTATGCAATGTCTAGGCTAATTTTTTATTATTTTTAGTTAAACAATTTGACAAATAAAAGTTAATAATGAACTAATAATATCACTTTTGAGGATTATAGATTAATATATTAACCATATTGGTTTTGTAAGATAGTTATAGACAAATAGTTAGACTTTTCACTCTTTTATAGGCCTTACGATCCTTTAAAAGTTTCTTTTAATGCTGCAGGCATAAAAAATTCATTATTGGTAATTAATTTATGGGAGTAAATGGATGGATTAGAATCTGATCAAAGCATGATCAAAAGATAGGATTGTTCGTATGAAATTGAAACCTATCAAGTAAGGATATTTTCTTATATTCTTGGTCAGTAAAATAATTACCCAACATTATGAAAACAACTTATAAATAAATTTTTATCCTAATACTTTAATTTATATTGAACTGATGGTCTCTTAAATCATCAAGGATTTATGGATTTGAGTCCCTCAACTTTCTATTTATCATTCACTTTTTTGTGATTTATGACCTCATTAACTTACTATAAATATTTAATCTTTTATTATAAGTAGATATTTTCACTTTACACTAATGTTATCCTACTTAGAGACCTAGTTTCATGGTAGTCCATGTGACCTTTGTACTTCTCATTCTCTCTTTTCTAGAAGATATTTTATGAACCCTTCTCACGATGTGGGATTTGAATATAGTAAATATCAAAAAATATATTACCAAGATATAGTTTAAATTGTGAAGATGAAATTTAATTAAGGTGGTGAGAATGTAACACCCAAAAATTCTAAAGTACAAATTTTTATTCAATAGTGTTTATGACACATAACCTCAAGGGTAAAAGGGGAATATATTAACCCAATACATTACAATCTTAAATAAATATAATATATTCTATAGCTTGTAATTCATGAAACAAAAAGTTAGCTTTCATCTCATGCAAGAGATACCTTCCTTGATAGCTTACATTACATGCAAGAGCGACCTTCCTCGATAACCTACGTTACACGCAAGATTGAGTTTCACCAAATAACAATGTATTATTAAAATGTTATTATCTAGTATAATATGATATAACCTAGAAATTATGTAAGAATTTATGAATAGTATTAACTAAATTAATAAAATGTATGGTTTATATAAATATAAAATTAATTCATTGGTTACCAATTAATGAGAAACAAAAATAAGAACCAATTGGATATAAAAAGAAATATTATTATTTTTATGATTCCAAAGGAGTTTTGTCTTAATAAAAATAATTAATTACAATTATTTAATGATTTTAATTAAATATATATGTTACATGATCAATAAAATATTTTTTATATTTATCCATTTGGTTTTATAGGCATAAGATAAGAACAAAACCAATTTCACACATAAAAACCTATATTTTTATAAAGATGATTTTATTGCCTTTTAATGGTGAACCAAGTTTAAATATAAATTTTGAAAATTTAATTGATTTATTATGAAAAAATAAAATTAATATTTTAAATAGAAATGTAAAAATTAGGTTTCATGTAATTTTTGATATTTCTCAGAAACATGTCATTTTTTAATGAATAGTGAAAATACTGAATTTTAGTTCAAAACTAATTTTTCATCTGATTTATTTATAAGATTAAATTATACTTTAATTTGTTTTTAAAGTTTAATTAGATAAATTTTTTATTAATTAATCCGATTTGGGTCATTTAAATTAATTTCACTTTGAAATTGACTGTAAAAACTTAGCAAACTTTCAGAAGTTTTTATTTTAAAAGCCTGCATTATCATCCCATCTATGGGATTAAAATTAAATTAATTTCTAACACTTATATGATTAGAATTTGGAAAAATGGATTACATATTTTTAATTAGAATAATTTATAATTTCTAATAAGATCATTTTTTTTTTGACCAAAAATATTTTTGAAAGTGATTAAAATTAGTTACAACGATTAAGGTTAAATTATGATTAATAAGGGACTAAACCCTAACATTAAGGCTCAAAATGAGCTAGAAACTTGTTCAAAGCCCATTTTATAGACATAATTCATCCATAAACCTTCCATTAGTGAATGTTTTTGGTTTTTTATGACTTTTTTAAGGTAAAAACATGAGTACACCTAATTTGTTTTCAAAAATACCAAGTGAGTATTTTTCCTCCACTATAAAAGTACACCACCTCTCCCCCTTCCTCACACCTATCAAGACACTTTCGATCGACCAAGATCTATAAAAATATATCCAAAAAATACATCCCCTAAACCTATAATCCTCCCATTGGGTAGAAATCTATCTACGGAATCCTTTTGGTACAAACCAAAAGAAGTTACCCAATTAAGAGGTAACATCTTAAGCTATTTAGTTTTATTTCCATTTACAATCCATAAAATATAATTATTCTATGCTTTTATATAAACTCAAGAATCCTAAATATACTATGATGTTTTTATTCTAAGTGTTAAACCTATACATACACACACTTCCATCTAATGGGTAATGAACATACTGTTTCTGTGTACGATGAACTATTGACTCATGAAATAGTGATTATTCATTTTTCCTTTAGAACCTATCATGGTGGAAATTATGATAGAAAATATATTTATATATGTTATATATGATATTTATTATGTATTTATACTTATTTAATTCTTCTAAAACACATACCCTTATAATTTTTATTTTGTGTAAATACGATAACATCGTTTGTGGAAGTGTGTACTATCGCCTCCTCAAAGTGATGTGATTCCTTCACACTATAAATGAATCATATAAAGGATGGTTTTAATTAAAAATATGTGAAATAAAAAACCTCTATATTATATTCATGAAATAATTACCTTTATATAAATATAATATATATATATATATCATTTTCTTTATTACCCTTTCACACACATAAAAAGTGATAACGTCATTCGTGGATGTGTGGACTATCTCCTCCTCAACATGATATGATTTATTTTACATAAAAATATTTATATATATAAATATATATATGATTAAATAATATCGTTTTTATGATATAATAATCATTCTGGAAATATATGGTCTTACTTACCTTCTTTCCATAACGATCATTGAAAAATGGGAACATTACTCATGCGTACATACGACCTACCGTCTCCATGATTGTAACATTGATTAATTTTTCATAACCATATTTAATTATTGGTTTTAAATTATAATTTATGTATAAATATAATAATTATTTAATGATTATTATTCTATATATGTTATATATTGACCCATTTTACCATAGTTGACCTACCAAAGTTGTTTTTGACACATAAACTGAATTTAGTAAAAACAACCGACGTAAAAATAATTATTTAAGTAGTTATATACAACATAGTGATAAGTGAAATAAAATTAATGATAAACATGAAAATTTTTCTCAAAAAATTAAATAATTAACATAATTTTATTATACAATAAGTTAAATGATGTTCACCCAAAAAGGAAACACAAGCTAAAAGTTATCATCTCAATTTACATTACATTGAAAATTATTTGTTATTATGAACCTAGTTTCTTTTATATGGTGTATATACTACCATTTTACATGATATATCATGAATTATTTTACTATCATGATAATATAACTTTCATTTAATATTATTCCTTCATGTGGTTTGTGATTTGATATGTTTCAAATTGGAATGGGACACTTTGGAATGTTTAAAGATCATTTTCCTCAATAATAACTTTAATGATATTTCAATGGTATTTTAATTTGAGGAAATTATATGACCATTTTTCAACAAACCCTTTAATTTTCATCTACTCTAGTAATTCATGACCTTTTTCAAGTATTAGTACCATTTTTTCATTCTTTGGTACTCAAGGTGTTTTAGAAAATGTTTTTAAGAAAACTTGACTTCATTTATCTCATTAATTGGAGAAACTATTTTATTCTAAAAACCATGTTTTATTAAAAAAAATAAAGAAGATAAAATCATTTGGTAAATACATTTTAACCCCTTTTTCCTTTTACCAATGTTTTTAATTGAATCTTCTTATCTCTTTCTGAGCAAGGCATTTTTCTTACCTTTTACCATCAAAAAGAAAGGTTATTTTTACCTTATGTGACATGTACGGATTTACCCACAGTCATTCCTCATAAGTTTCCTTTGAATGTTTAAAAGGTTAATTTTTAAAGATAATGTTTTTAAATTTTATTTTCAAAGAAAAGTTTTTTTCAAAAGGTTTTTCAAAACAAAAGGATATTTTCCTCAAGAATGTTTTTAAAAGATATTTTTATAATATTTTCATTCATCAATGACAACAACCCTTTGTTTTACTCTACTTTAAGTATGTTGTATTAATACTATCCTTAATATTTCTCTGGATGGTTTATGATTGATTTGTCCAAGGATAGTATTCACATTCACTTACTTGATTCCTTTTATTCCCCTTTAAATATTCAATTTCTTATGATCATTCGACATTGAAATTATTTTAATTATCCATATCATTTATCATGGATATGATTATTTCCTAAACCTTGTATTATTTTTCATATAGTGTTTACTTTGAATGTTATTTTATTATTTGGGTAAATATTGATAAATCTATATCACTTACTCTATACGGATATTTGATCAGGAACATTATTAAATTGATTATTTGATATATGAGAAATGTATTAGACTAGTATGAAATAGATGGGGATCAGTTATAGATATCCCCTTGATGAATCAGTAGTCTCATGGGATGAGTTAGTTATCTAGACAATTTAGATGGGTTTTTACCCAATATTCTAAACTGTCTTGTGAAAGGTCTTGATGGTAATGGTTCCATGTACCTAGGAAACATGGAATCTAATAATTAATCATTTCTCTCATTTATTTTTAGTTATTATTCATCCATGAAATTTTTTGTCAACACATCTATAGATACATTTCAGTTTTAGTTCATTGATTTAATATCGTGTGTTTTAGTTTCATACCTTACCATATTTATTTTTCCTTATCTAGTTATTTGAATGTTAACTATTTATAGTTATTACCTTTCCATACTATTTATGCACTTCCATTCAGTTTACTGATTATGTGGTATATGTGTTCATTTATTTATCATTCCATGATTATTATTCGCATTGATTCATTATTCATTCTTCTATACTTTACCCTTACTAATCATTTGAGCTCACCCTTATTATGTTTCCATTCCCTAAGAATCCAATAAGTATACTATGAAATATTTTCATGGATATAATAGATGGAATAAAGTTACCCTTGAAGTTATTATGCTTCAATTTATTTATTTAGTTATAAAAAATTATATTGTAATTAGTTCATTAATTATTAATATAAGACACATGTATGTATATGTTCTACTAATACTATTAAACTATCAGTCCTTTGGGATTTTATTCCTTGTAATCATGCCAATGTAATTGATAGAAAACACTGGCTCTGGGCTTTATAGGTTCAGGTCACTATAATAAATTTTTATTAAACTACCATTTCATTGTATAAAAGAGTTTCTATTCTTTATAATATGGAAGAGTTAATTGTTAGAACCCTTGAAAATCTAAATCCAATAAGACCACATATCTTTTATGGTGTTTATTATAAATATTAGATAGATCAGATTAATACTTTCATTATTAATACCAGTGTTGATAATTTGTTTATGTTTACTGATAGTTACAAGATTTTTGATAAGGATGTTACTACCTTTAAAAATAAATAAAAGTAAGAAAATCAACTAAATTATATATAAAGGAATAGTCTACTTTGTTATAGGACTAGGAATATATATATATATATAGCCAAATATCTTCATGTGAAGCATCAAATAGAATATGAAAAAAGTTAGCAGTTACTCACTTTAGAACTTCTAAAGTTATTGAGACTATAAAATCTATAATGAGAGCAGACTATCAAGACTTTGATTTATTACCTGAATAATTAGTAGAAAGAATACATCAAAGATTTATTACTATTGTGAATAGATTATATTCACTTAGAGAGAAAGATCTAAAATATAGAATATTGGTTGAAAGGATTATATAAATCATGCCTAATGAGTGGGAATCCAAAAGGACAGCCTTGGATGATACAAGGAAGATTACAAATCTAACTCTTAGTGATCTTATTGGAACTCACATGTAATATGAGGGAAGATTGAAAAGCGATAATAAAAAATGAAAAAGAAGAATGGAAGAGTTTATTTTGGAACTACATCTAATGTTATTGTTAAAGCTTAGTCCACTAAAAAATTTGTTAAATCCACAGATAATGAGAAAATGATTATTGAATCGGATTCTAGTTATTTAGAACTGACTAGAAATGAGTCAGAAAATCTTGTTATAGGATAACTAAGATAGTTGGAAAGAAATAATTTTAGTACAAATACAAGAAAATTTATAAGGATAATAATTAAAATAAATAATAATCTTTAGTTATATGTTATGAAAGTAAGAATATAGGACACATTCGACCGGATTTTACTACTCCTAAAAATAAGGATAAGAAAAAAAGGAATAATAATAGAAATTTTAATAATTATTAAAATAAAGAAAGAAAGAAAAGTTTGAATGCCTATTACACTTGGAGTTTCAATTGTGGAGATAGTTCCTCAAATAATTATTTAGATAATTAAAGTTCCAAACATAGGAATATATATTTATTTTCTAAAATATCATAGGTTAATAATTGTTTCTTGGAAAAGGTACAAGTTGCTAAATCCCTTACAAACCTTACTTTAAATGAAAACTATCCTGATGGTAATGATGAGAAAAAATCTACATCTTATAATGAATAACCTTCCTCATCTAAATAGGATAACTCTTTACCTAGTTAGGAAGAGGTTTCTTGGTTTTATAAACTTATATAAAATGAAAATTTTAAAGTTTCCAAAAAAATTGATAATTCCCATGAAAAACTTGTGAAGGAAAATTAAAGAATAAATACTCTTACTACTAAAATATCAAATCATTCTAAAGATATTGATAAAAATAATTTTAAAAAAGATATAATTTGAAAATATCTTAAAAAACTATTTCTAAGAAAAATATTTTAAAAACTGATTTGGTGAATCTTAGTTATAAAACCTGTAATACTGAAGATAAAAATTTAGTTGTAAAACTAAATTATGAAATTTTGAGTTTGAAGAAACTATTATATAAGTTTACCATCAGGAAGTAAAAATTTTATAAGATATATAAAAAAATTAGACCTCATACTGATATTTTTGGAAAGGGTTTTACTTATAAAAAAATTACTTTTAATAATAATTCTTTTGTTCCAAAATGTGCTCCATTTTTCACTAAATGTCAAAGTGGTGGACATTGTAAAAATAAATGTTATTTGAATAAATTTTAATATCTAGGTTTTCATAAAGCTTACTTTTCAAAATAAATGACATTTTCTTAAAGTAGTAATGTTGTAAAAATGTGATTACCTAATATTTTATTTTCTTATATTATCGGACCCAAGAATTTTTGGGTTCTAAAAAACTAATATCTTTATTTTTAGGAAAATAAAGAATGTACTAACAACAAGAAAATTTGGTATATGGATATTGTTTGATCCAGAAATATGACTATAAATAAAAACTTCTTTAAGAATATCATAAAGATGAGAGGTGGAAAAGTCACCTTCAGAGATAATCCTCAATGAGAGATTATCGGTATAGGTAATATTGTTCTTCTTGGAAAATCTTTAGATTCAAATGTTATATTTATTTTAGGAATTAAGTAAAACATTATAATTATAATACAATTGTGTGATTAAGGTTGTCTTTTTAACTTTAGGAATAACAAATGTATTGTACATTGTTCAAGATATGAGTTTATTCTTTCTTCCAATCGGCATGAGAATGTTTACCCTTTAAACTTAGAAGACCTTGGGAGCCAAGATCTACCTTGTTTTGGTAAAATGGAAGATCAATATTGGCTATGGAATAGAAGTTTGGGACACTATATCATTATAATATTAGATAGGTTGACAAATAAATGACTTATTAAGGATCTATTGGAATTTATGTTTGATTCTTCAAAAGTTTGTGATACTTGAAAATTTGGTAAGCAACATAAGTTAAGTTTTAAATATATTATTGAAGTATCAATTTATAATGTTTTACAGTTAGTGTACATGGAATTATTTGGTCCTACACAAACTGGGAGTATCAATGGTAAATAATCTGTATATGTTTTAGTTGACAATTACACTAGATACGCATGGGTATACTTTATAAAAAGAAAATCAGACACCTTTAGTTATTTTAAAAAAAGTTATCCAAATATAAAAAATGATAAAAACCTATCCTTAATAACCATTTGTAGTAATCATAGTGGAGCATTTTTAAATTCTAATTTTGAAAATTTTTGTAGAAAAAAATGTATTGTACATAACTTTTCAACACCTAGAACTCTACATTTAAATGGTGTAGTTAAAATAAGAAATAGAGTTCTTTATGTGATTTCTAGAACCATTATGAGTGAATACTCAGTTGCTAAAAAATTTTGGGCTAAAGAGGTTAGTACAATATCTTATATTATAAATCAAGTTTTAATTGTATCTTTTATTAATAAAAACCCTTATGATTTGTGGTCAAGAAGAGAACCAAAAGTTTCTTACTTTAAAGTTTTTGGATTAAAATTATTCATCTTGAATACTAAATATAATTTACATAAATTTTCTCCAAAGTATGATGAAGGAATATTTTTAGGTTATTCCACAACTAGTAATTCTTATAAATTTTTTTAATAAAAACACAAAATAGTTGAGGAAATAGTACATGTTAAGTTTTATGAAATTATCCTTTTTTTCAAACAACCCCAAAATACATCTTCATATGATATTTATTAAACTGATTTTCAACCTATGTTAAAAGGTTCTTCTTATAAGGAAATAACTCGAAAATATATTTCTGAAGTTTTACCTCATGAATATTTTCAACCTATTATTGAATAATAGAGTTTTGAAAATCCAAGAAATCAATTGTTTCCTAGGAATCATCCTAGTGATAATATCATTGGTGATGTAGATCAAACAATTTTGACTAGAAGTTCTTTGAGAAATGAAATTGAACATCTATCATTCTTATCATAGTTTTAACCTAAAAATCCTAATGAGGATTTAAGTGATGAGGATTTTATAAAAGTAATGCAAGATGAAATCAATGAGTTTGAAAGGAACTAAGTCTATAATTTAGTTGAATGACCTAAAGATACTTCTATAATTGGAGTAAAATTTATTTTTCAAAATAAATGTGATGAAAATGATATAATAGTTAAAAATAAAGTTGTAATTGTTTGTAAGGGTTATAATAAATAATAGGGAATAGAATTTGAAGAAACATATGCTCTGGTAGAAATACTTAAGGCTATTTGTATAATTATAGCTTATGGAGCATTCTTAAATTTCAAACTATTAAAAATGGATGTGAAGTGTTATTTCATTAGTGGATATGTTTAGGAGAAATTTTATGTAGAACACCCACAAGGTTTAAAAAATAAAAAACATCGAGAACATGTTTATAAACTTACTAAGTCAATTTATGGACTTAAACAATCCCCTAGAGATTGGTATTATAGGTTAACTAGATTTTTTTTACAAAACAATTTTATTAAGGGAGTTGTGGAGCAAAATCATTTTATAAAATAAGTTAATAAAAATATTATGATTATACAAATTTATGTTGATGAAATTATATTTGGTTCAACTCAAAAATATTTAACATATTCTTTTATGGATCTTATGAAGTATGATTTTGAAATGAGTATAATGGGTGAGTTAACATACTTTCTATGATTTCATATTTCAAAAAAACCAAAAGAAAATTGTGTAACTCAGTTAAATAAAATATTTACTTAATAAATTCATATATGACAACACTAAGAGTATTAGTACTCTTATTAGAACCTAAAATACTTTAGATCTTGATAAATCTAAGAAACTGGCTTATTAGAAAAATTTTAAAAGTATGATTGTAAATTTACATTACTAAAGCAGCACTGTGGCAGTATTGTACACTGTACAGGTACTGTAGCAGAACTGTACACTATACAGGTACTATAGCAGACTATACATTGTGTGAGTAATGTATCAAGCACTGTAGCAGGTATTATTCGATACTGTAGCAACTGGAACAATTCACCTTGGGCCACCTTTTCAGGCTTAGAGTCCTTAAGGATTTTGGGCCACCCAGGCCTTTGGGTCAGTAGGGTTTTCAGGCCACCTTTAAGGGCTTCGGGCCACCTCAAGGCCTTCATGCCACATGCAGTTTCCCTAGACACACTACAAAAATAGGATCATCCCCAGAAGAGGATTCAGAGCAGGTGCACTCACCAGAGTAGAGCCAAATGGATTTTTCAGAATGAGAGGGTATGGTTATGCCATCGGGACTAGCCTATGCTTGCACGCGAATCCTAGACAGATGTCCATGCGATGGTGGAGAGCTACTATCATGATGCAGATGCTGGGGAGGGTTGGTTCCTTGTAGATAGTCTGGTTGAATTCCCTAAGACCTTCAGGTCATATAATATCCTAAGACTAAGGGACATGTAATCTCTGAGCCTACGGGCCTTGTAAGGGTTCCCCCTCATCCCTTGAAAGGGGGGTTATCAAAAAATCAATAAAAATAAAGGCCTTCAGGCTATTCGGGCTTGTTTTATACCTTTGTAAATTATTTTGAATGAAAAAGTTTTTTGGATGATAAATTTGGTGGATGTATAATGGATAGGAAAAGTACATCCAGAATATGTCACCTTTTAGGAGAAGCTTTAGTTTCTTTTTCATGTAAGAAACAACACTCAGTCTCAATTTCCACTACTGAAGCCGAATATGTGGCAGCTAAAAGTTATTGTGCTCAAGTGTTGTGGATACAAAACACACTCATTGACTATGGAATGTGTTTTACTAAAACTCAAATATTTTGTGATAACACAAGCTCCATTTCTTTAAGTAAAACCCATCACATCAATCTCATGATAAAAACATAGATATAAGACACCATTTCATTCAGAATCACACAAAAAAAGGAGATATCATTTTATAATTTACCAGAATGCAAGAACAACTGGCTGATATTTTTAATAAACCCCTTAGTTCCAATAGATTTAAATACATTAAACAAAATCTAGGAATGATCAATATCAAGTGATTATTCAAATATACTTCTTTTTTACCAATCTTCTTACATTAATAAACTCCTAAAAGGTGGATTAAATATGTTTTTTAGGTTTCTAAAACCCTTTGTTTTTTGAAAATTTAATTTTCCTAAAAATTTTAGTTTTCAAAAAATTTATGTTTTTCTAGAAATAATTTTCTTTCTAAAATTTTTTAGCCTTCTAAAATTTTTATCATAATAATTATATCAGATTCAAAAAAAAATTAGAGTTAGTATTTTCAAAAAAAATATGTGGATCCAAAATGTTTTATAAAATATTCTTTAGAGTCAAAATTTTTCCAGAATCAAAATATAGTATAAAAGTTTTTTAACTTAAAAATTGTTAAAAAACTTTTGAAAAATATATTTTCTATAAAATTTATCATAATTAATTTCTTTTACAAAAAAACAAGAATAGGTTACTCATACTGATGAAAATTTTCTACTCTGAAATGTATTCTTCTTTTAAGTTTTAGCACTTATTCATTACTTTAGTTTATAAATATTTTTTTACATATTATTTTAATCTTAAAAACTTTTTTTATTAAATACTAAAAGTTTTATAACTAGACTATTGCTTAATCTGATAAAAAGTTTTCTTAAAACCCTTAAGGGTTTAAATGTATACTTAAAATCATTCTTCAATTAAATCTTGATCATTTGATCAAAAAATGACTTTAATCTCAACTATTGAAATTAATCTGTAAGATTAATCATCTCCCTTTTACCCAAATAAGGGTGGATCATCATATGTCCCACATCAATTTTCATAAGATTAAACCCTGACACTCATCACCCCTTTTAGTGTTCACTCCAAAGTTTTTCCATTCATATGATCATAGATACAAGACTCGATCATATGGACACTATAGAAGATTTCATAAAGATAGAAGTTTTCAAAGAAAGACTTATCAAGAGAGACTAGTATGAAAAGAACAATTCAATCATTAAAAATATCATTAGTTTTCAAGGATGGGAAAAATTTTGTGTTGAACCCCCAAATAATGAGTCTGAATAACATTTCCCTAAAATTATTAGAGAATTTTATGCTTTAATGAAATTTCCTTTAGAAGATGACAAGGAATAAATTTTTTTTACACTTTTTAGTCAATAATACAAGATTTTTTATCAACAAGTAGAAGATATTTTGGAAGTACCTTTTAAGGGAGAAGTGTATCTTCCCTCCCATAAATTACCTGATAAGCTTATAAGTTTCATGAGGTTAAAGGATGAATCATACTTGTTCCCATCTTATGAGAATGTTAGAAAGGTTTCTCATATCTCATTATACACAAGGGTCATCACTTTATGGATTCAAGGCTATCCTATACTGAGAAATACTAGTAGGGATACCCTAAAAGTATTGGATATCTTTTTTTTAGATTATTTGATGAATTTTAGAAAAATAAATATTGTGAAAAAAAATCATTATGGTGGAATCAATTTAGAATTCCTTGATAAAGTCAAAGATCTTAATGTTTCCTTCCTTTATTAAAAAAATTCTAGTTAACTGCATGGAATTATTCAAGATTAAGAATACAACTTATCCCATGAGGGAAAATATTTCCCTAATCAGTGAAGAAACTATGTCAAGAATGAAACTTTTTTTCAATTCAAAGTTGAAAAAGTTTGTGGATATAGTGACAAAACTGTGTTTGATGTAGGACTAGTGAATGATAAAGAAGTTAAGAAAGGAAAAAAAATAAAGTTTGAATCATCCCCTTTGAAAAAACAAAATAAAGTAAAGATAATGATAGAAGATGAGTTCAAGAAACTCATGAATCATAAGGATCAAAAGAAACCTTGAGATCCTGAGTTTAGGCATGATAAGGTTGAAGCTTTATCTTTAATGATTTATACTAAAGATCAATTAAAGGAATATAAAAATAAAAAAATATAATAAAAGCTTTTTGGAAGAAAAAATAGTAGAAAATTTAATAAAGGTTGTAGAAAAATCTTATGAAAATCCAATGTTATCAGTTTCCCATTATTAGTAATGCATCCATCTATTCAATCTAGAAAATTTCCTCACACCAATCAAACAATTCCATATGATAGTTTGGATTTTATAGAAACTTTAGTTGTTTATTCATAAGTACCAGAATTTTTTGATAAGGGTAAATGGAAATATGTTTCTAAATAATCAGTTATAGTAAAAGATCATAAGTTTGTTGAAAATAAAAAATAAAAGGTAGTTAAGAAAGTTAGTAAATGTGTTCTTAAAACTATGATTTGGTTAGACAAAGAACTCAAGAAAGAATAAGAGTAAGAAGAATAAGAGGAAGAAGAAAAAGAAGAAACATAATCTTAGGAAGATAAAACGGAAAAAAAATAAAACATCTTCTTCATCTTCATCTTTAACTCCATTACCTTCCCAATCAGATAAGGATCCAGAATTAGAAGAATCAGAATAAAAAAATCATCTTCTAAAGAGGAAGACAATTCATATTCAAAAGTATAGGAAGAAGTTATAAAATCCCATAAAAAATATCAAATAAGGTTGAATCTGATAAGGATGTAGATATTATTAAAGTTTTGAATCAAGAAAAACCTGAAGAAATAAAGAAGATAGATATCGAACCAATTCATCCACATGATCCTCAGAAACTATCAAAGTCATCAAATTCTACAGAAATAGTATCTAAAAAAGGATTTTATTATATTTTACAAACCTTTAAAAGGTTAATTGATTCAATGTTGTATATTTAAAACATAAAGGAAATATGTAAACTAATTCAAACCATCCTAAATGAAAAATAATAATCACTGAAATTTTTGAAAGAATCGGTTTTTTATATTAAAGATAACATGAAATATTTCGAAGAAAAGACCAAGGAAAAAAAGAGGTCATACAATAAGATGGTAAAATGGTCAAACCATGTTGATAATGATCTCAAAGACCATGAATATCAATTTATAGAATTAAAATAAAACTTTCTCTTTAATTGGATGAATCCTTTGATAAGTTATCAATATATGTCTCTAATAAAGTCAAGTTTGTAGAAAATTTTATATACATGACTGATGATCATAATGAAGAAGTGAAAGTTTTTAAAATAAATTTCATAACTTGGAAGTATAGAGCAAAAGACTCTGAACATGTGAAGATGAGTTGTTCCTTATAAATAAAGAGAATAAGAAGATAAATGAGAAGGTTGAAATCTTGAAGGAAGAGATTTGGAAGCAGGAAGTTATGGAAGACAAGACTATGAAGCTTAAGGAATTGGTCACAAAAGCTCATAAAGATCATAATTATGTTAAAATGATGAAGGTGGTGATGAAATTTTTTTTAAAGAAATAATGAACATTTTTATTTTAACTCTTAATGTAATATTTTTGAAACATTATTAATGAATGTTGAATGTGAATGATCATTTTATCCAAATTCTTATGTATGAATGTCTTATAATTTTGTTTGTATGTATGTTCTTTATTTTATATCTTGGGTAAATAGTTAATTTACATACAATTGTTATGTATATTATTAATTTTCTAAATTTTCATGAAATTTAGTTCCTTGAATATCCTTTTTGTATATCAAAAATGGGGAGTAGTTTATAAGTATAAAGGGAGAAGTTTATGGGAAGAAGGTTTTGGAGAAGTTTCAGAATATATGTTTAAGGGGGGAGTTATAAAAGGGGGAGAAATATCTATAAAATAATTTTACAAAGGGGTAGAATAAAAATTATTATTATTTATCATCATATCATAAATATTTCATAAACTCAGGGGGGGGGGGGGGTAATATATGAATTGTATCATCAAATTTATTAAAAGAACAAAGGGTTGTAAGTTTTTCAAAGTTATTAGTATTGTATTTTAAGTGTTGTGTTTTTTGATTTCCAAAAAGGGGGATATTATTTTATTGAAAGTTATACTTTTTACTTTTCTTTTCCTTAGTTTTGGAAACCACAAACACCTTATTAAAAAACCATTTCACTAAATTTTTATATCCCAAGTGTTTTAGTATATTTTTGTATAAAACATTATTTTATACTGAATGAAGAAATAATTCTAATATAAAATGAATATAAACTTCTATTACTCAATCTTATCCATCAGACTAAAAGGGCGTCTCATACATCTGGTCAAAAAAAAATTCTGACCAATGTTTAGACTTATGTCATGTCTATCAGGCTAAAAACAATTTGTGACCATTGGACTGACATTGGTACCAATGCATCGGATTGAACTTTATTCAGTTTATTAGTTTGAAAATTAATAGGGAATTCCATTGGACTATCTAAATTTTATAATTTGAGTATATAGATTTTTATCTATTGGATGGAATACATAATAGTATTTTAATGGTGCTAAAAATGATGTCGGACAATGAAATGATTAGCTATCGAGTTCAAGATCCAGATCGTTATGTTATGTTAAAGTGAAATCTATCTGAGATCGTTGCAACCAACTCTGAAATATGACCATTTCAAAATTTCCTACAAATAGGAGGTCATTTGAAGATCTATTATATGATGTAATTCGAAACTCAATTTTTCTAAAGATCACTCTTCATGAACATCTCATTCTAAAGATTTGTAATATTTTAGAGAGTTGATATTCTAAGGAATCCTTGTGATTATTGTAAATTCCTTAGAAAAGGTTTATTTTGTATTAATTTTCCAATCATGGTAATGATCAAGGGCTTCTAGGTATTGGAATATAGTGAATATGATCCATTAGATCAAGGGGTTATGGGGTTAGGAAGGCTGAGAGTGATCATTATATCAAGTGATTTATTATTAAATAATGATAGATCTAAATATAATCATTGTATCAAGGGATTATGGGGATATGAAGATAGAGTTATATCGATATATCATATCAATGCCATTCTTGGTAAGGAAATATAGACCCTTTATAGTAGCTACAAAACTGTGGATATCTTTAGTCAGGATTTCTGACTACCTTAACTCTTAAAGTTAAAGAGTAAATTCTTTTATTGAATATTGTAATCCATTGTTACTACTATAAGATTTTGTATTTATTATTTATATAATTTTTTACTTTCCTCTATGCATATAATTTAAAAAGTAATTTTATATTCAACTTTCAAACATTAGTTTTATTGGACTGATTGTGATACTAATAAATAACTCTGATATAATTGAACATTTTATGGTTTTTATTTTATCACTCTAATAATCAAACAATAACTTAGTTTGATATTTTATAACTAAAAAGGTATTTTGGTTTGTCTTGTTTAAATTTTAAAACTATAATCCCCCCTCTTATATCCATCATAAACTCTTATGATCAAATAGATCTATCTGACATCATCATCAGGATAGATCACCTTGTCCAAATTATGATAAGGCTAATTGTTATCATTGTAATTTTTCATTTATTATTATTGATGGGAGCTCTCAAGTGTTTTAGGAAGAGTGGGATCCTAGTTCTGGTCATATAAGACCTTTCCACCCAGAGTTCAAAAGCTTGATTTCTATTGTTTCAGTTAAGACTAATGTTCTTTATTCTATTGATGATCTTACCTTGGTTGTTAAGGACTTACCCAATGATTCCCAAAAAGACATATCTAGGATTCCTCCAAAGAGGGAGGTGGAGTTTATTATTTATTTGGTTCTAGGTGAGTAGACAATTTTGATACCCTCTTATTATATGGAATTAGTAGAGCTAAGAGAGCTCAAGATTCAGTTAGAATATCTAATAGAGAAAGGTTTTTTTCTTATTATTTCACCATGGTAATTCCTAGTTATCTTTACTGAAAAGGCTGATGGTTCACTTAGATTGTGCATAGACTATCAGAAGTTGAGTCGGGTGATGATTAAGAATAAGTATCCTTTTCCTCAAGTGGATAATTTTTTTGACTGATTAAAGGGGGAAAGGTGGTTTTTGAAGATAAATATTCATTCAAGTTATCATAATCTCATATTTTGGGAGTCTCTTATACCAAATATGGTTTTTAGGATCTGGTATGACCATTATTAATATCTTGTGATTCCTTTTGGTCTGACTAATGATCCTTCGGTTTTTATAGCTCTGGTGAATCAGATATTCCATTAATATCTCAATAGATTTTTAGTTGTGTTTATATATTATATTTTGGTTTATTCAAGGTCCAAGCATGAGCACAAGCACCATCTAAATTTTATTTTAGAAATCATGAGGAGTCACCATTTTTATAGAAATATTTTTAAATGAAATTTATGGATCTAATAAGTGAATTTATTGGGGAATGTGATTTATGAATACAGATTATCAATTGATCATAATTAGTTTAATGTTGTCTTATCATGGGAGGATCCATAGAATTTTTTTGAGATTCAAATGTTCCTTGGTCTTACTGGATAATATTAGTAGTTTTTCAAATATTTCTTGAATTTATCATCACCTCTGACTACTCTTACTAGGAAGGGGTTGAAATTCATATGGGATGAAAAGTTCCAAGATTATTTTGAGGAGTTGAAATATTTTATAACATCAGAACCTATTTTGATCTTACCTAATATCAATAAGGGGTATATGGTATATTTTTATGCTTTCGATGCTAGATTAGATTGAGTGATTATGCAAGATAATCATGTGGTGTCTTGTGTCTCTCTTTAGTTTTTTCCTCATGAGAATAATTACCCTAGTCATGATTTAAAGCTTACCGTAGTTATGAATGTGCTTAAGTGTTAGTGCCACTATCTTTTTGGGGAAATATTTATAGTCTTTCCTAACTATAATATTATGAGTTGTATATTTTATCATAAGGACTTGAATCAAAAATAGATACGATTGGTGGAATTCCTTTAGAAATTCTATTTCGACTTTGCCTATACCTCAGGGAAGGGTAATTTCATTGTAGTTTCTCTTGGAAAGAAAGTACCATCAAAAGTTATCTTAGAATAAAATGAATATTGAAACCTAATGGTACTATTCACTTAGTTTCATCTAGAAACTTAGGAAGATGGTTTGGGTATAGTTCTGACCAATGTTTTTATATCATCATCTCTCATTTAGTCTATTCTACAGATTCAGTAGTAGGATGATTATTTTAGAGGAATCAGATAAACCCTTTTATGGTGGGAATATTGTTTCTATTTTGTCTCTCCCTTTTAATGGTATTCTCTACTTTGGGGGTAGGTTTATCATCCTAGTATCTGTGATTAGTTTAGTCTTGTTTTACTATCATATTTATTTGTGTCTCATTAATATGGGAACTATAGAGATATATTATGATATGAGATAGCAATTTTGGTGGCTAGGTACCAAGAACAACATTACAGATTATGTGTCTTATTGTTACAATTACCAACGGATAAAGGTAAGGCATCTAAAATATTCTAGTTTCCTCCAACCTCTTCTTATTTCAGTTTGGAAATGGGATAAGGTGTCTATGTAATTCATTATTATATTTATATGGACCCCCTAATGGATGAATTCTATATGTTTGGTGGTTGATCATTTGATAAAATCTTCTCATTTAATTATGATGAAGGATGCCACTAAGGTTAAAGGTTTGCGTAAGTTATATGTGTAGAAGGTTGTGAGATTGTATAGAGTTCTATATACTATTGTTTCAAACAAGGATCTCAAGTTTACCTCTAAGTTTGGAATATTATCCAAGAGGATATGGGGAGATTATAACATCTTGGATAAAAAAGTTATGCTCTTTTTCATGTCTAAGTTATTTTTTTATTAGCTTTGGTGGGCTCCAGAGTTAGTTTGGGGATTTTTTGAAGATCCTAGACTGTGCACTGCCTACTAGACACATTCATTTCATGAATATTTTACATGATAGGAATTTTTTTTCAGGAAAATTTGATGATTCTTGTTGATAGAATGAAAATTTTAAAATCCATGAAAAGTGTTCACATCATGAAATTATAGATTGGGATTAATTTAACCCAAGGAGATGACTTTTTTGGCATGCATGTAAGTCAAAGGATTCATGACATAAAACCTTAATACACATCATGAATCATTTGTGATCTGTAGGTTTTATGCACCACACACATAACCTCTTTTCATTATTTCGATGTGTAGTCCTCCCTCTCAAACCTTAGGTTGTTATAGGGAGATTTTGGGTTATATCCCTCCTAAATTTCTTTATTCAGCATTCAATCTCCTTAGAGGTTTCACCGATTATCCTTGGTAAATAGCCTTTCTACTTTTTCTTTAAAATTGGTCATGGTAGTAGTATTGTGCTTTGCTTTGGATTCATCGTCACTATAGTGATGTTTTTTATCCTTTCTAGATCTATCATGTGATCATATCCTAAAGGTTGACATGTATGTTGGTTGTGGTGCAGCATGTGGGTTATTTGAGATATGTGTTGTTTTATCTTTTTCTCCAACAAAATTTCCCTTTGAATTGATTATGAAATGTGGGGATCAATTCTAGGACCTATATGGTTGTATTTTTATTCCTTCAATTATTGGTGGATTTCGTTGTGGGAATGTACGGCCCGAGTTAAGGTAGTTGGTTCCATCAATATAATTTTTTGAATGAACCTTGATTTCTCTTGTTTTATAAATTGTTTTATAAATGAATTGTCATTATTTTTTTCATAAATATATTTGAAGTAAAATATGGTTTTCCCTTGGTTTTTGGTAATGAAAAATGGGTGTTTTAAAATCATCGTGTAGTGGGTTTTTAAAGAATCTTTAATAAAAGGAAATAGTTTTTTGGAATTGATTATAAAAAGCCATTTATAAATCATTTTTTAAATTTAGCACATGGTAATCCTTGGGTACTTGGGTGGAAGTTTTATCTTAGGGCCATCATCCATGTATTATTGGGGGGTTCACTCATGGGGTGTTCTTCTACTCCTTATGTATGTGTTCTAAGTACTTGAGTGCACACTAGTCATTGATTTTGGTATGAGTAGTCAACTAGCCAAGCCTATTTTGATCCCTTGGTGTGATTTAACTATTCTTTGGCTTTGTATTTTTATGGATTTTGTATACCTGCATTGATAGTGATATATTTTTATAGAAATTATTCTTTAAAACTATATTTCCTGACTTGTTATGGAACTATAAAAAAAAGGGAAATATTTACCATGATTTTGATATAAACTGCTTTATCATTTATCATGACGTGTTTTATTTAAAATGATTATATTTGGACTGTCTATATATATACTTTATATGGAACACCTAGGTGGGATCCTACTGAGCTTGTTTAGCTCAAGCCTTCACATCCCTTTAGTGGTGTGTAGACCTGTTTATGACTTTCGATGTAGGAAAAGGAAAGGTTCCATAGTAATGATGTGTGGTTTCTATCAACTAGGTATTGTATATGGTGGTTATATGGTGGTACATTACCCACATTATCACATAGAGTGGTTTTACTTGATTTAGTTTTCCTTTTTTGGACTTGTACTTTGGGTTTTTTCTAGCTGTTTTGATTTGTATCACTTCTATAATTTTCTTTTAGTTATGGAATGTATCATTATAATTATTATTCCACTATTTATTTCTATTATGTATGTATGTATATATTCCTTATCATCTGCTTCAGGTTGGGTGAAATAATTCCCTCTGGTTTTTTATTCTTGGGTGCAGTAGCTATCCCATGGGGATCAGGAACACCCTTCAAGTATGTGTCGGATCGGGTTAGGTACCAGTTTTTTAGGGTATCCCGGTTCTTTTCATTAAATTGTGTTGTCCCTAATCAATTATCATCATGAAGTATTGTGTGTTGTGATGATTTTTTAAGATTATCTTAAATAGATTCTTATACTCATTACAAATGGTTTTATATGATATATGAAGAGTATATTCTTGAGGTAATAAGTAGATACTTATTACTTGGACTAACCCAAAAAATATATATCTAATGGAATGTTGTACGGTCATAGATATACTTAGGGATGTATTCTTATTATCAATCCTTATTACCTAAGGTTGGTGAGATACCTATAATGATAACCTCTATACTTTTATACCCTACTTATGCAAGTTGACAAATGAACTTAGCTAATATGGGTTGGTTGGGTATATTTTTGATCATTACATCAGTTAGAGTGAAACCAATATGCGATTTGTTCACTTGTATGACTAGTTAAATACATATTTTAGTTTATTGAATTAGACTCAGGAAATGCATGGCCATGCATAGTTGTTTCACATGTGATGTTTTCACCTATTTGGATAAGTTCCATATGATGTACTTATCAAATAAATTAATGTCATGTGATATATTCATCAACTTGGTGAGTATTTTTTAGATAATTGAGAAATTATGAGAGACCAATACTAGATTGACATGTTTCATGTGTAGTGGTCACTTGATGTTATGTAAAAATAGATTATATATATATACATATGATTTATATAATACATCTTATGGTGGAAATGTTCACATAGAGATATGATTGTGTTTAATGGAAATCAATCCAGGACCCTTAGTAGCTTAAGTAGCACTGACACTTTTCTTGAGGATGCTCTTTGCTTTCATCTATGAAATATCAATTTAATAGTTTTTTCAATGTTGTTAGGCCCACAAGTTCACATGGTAAGGATATTGGATAAGGATAAAGTTTTTGGATAAATTTTTTATTCAAAATGAAGAGAGTTTGATGAAAAAATTGTATCTAAAAGAGTTTGGATGGATTCACAATGAGTTGTAAAGTTTTTCATAAAGTATTTATGAGATTTTAGTGTAAGTGGGAGATTGTTGGATGTGCACTAAAAATTTACTTGCATGAGATGTATGTACACATTCATATGATGCATGATACATATATATATATATAATATTATATTATATTACATATAGTGTACATTTAATTTATGTATATGTTGTATGTATTCTTCATAAATGCAAGGCATGAATATAATATATATATATATATAGTATTTATTTATCTGAAATGGTTTATTCATTAGTTACAATCCATTATGAATGGATTAAAGGATTTATATTAAATTTATTGAAAAAAATTTAATGAATTATACCCCAATAGTCAAAAATGCATACGTTTTGTTATAAATAAGATATTCCTTGGGATTCATCTATTTAATAGGGTGAGATCCTTTCTTGTTGTGTGTGCGATGTGTATGAGCCTCTTAGGAATCTATTTTATTCTAGATCATTGTTCATCTCACCCAAGAAGGCGCTATCACCCATTCAATTGTTTGGGTATCCTCATGATATGATCATGGATCCATTGGATGGTTTATCACCTCAGAGACAGGGTACTTTCATTCACTACTCCTCATGATATTCCTCAAACACTCTCCATGGAAGGAATATGAAAACTTTTTTTGTTCAAGAATTCTAGGTACTCTGTTTTTTTGATAATATTAGCACGTTAATTTCTTGAATATTGATCTCTTGATTTTTGGGTTGTCTTCTAATGCAAATGGGCATTAGATTATCATATTAAAACCATCACAAACAACCTACCCTAAAACATCATATGATGTCATTAATCCTCTAACCATCCCTATGGGTCATCACTATGGAAAACATGATCATGCATCACCTATATCGCTAAGTCTCCCCACCGAGATGGATCCACCTACTAAATCAAGGATGAATAAAATTTCATCTGGAATAGGAAACCTCTACCACCATCCTTCTCCACATCCAAATGATTCATTTTAAGCTCCTCCATCACTCTTCAATCATATCTAGATTCCTAAATAGAATCTCCCTATGAATTTCTACTTAGAACAGTAGTAACTACATTTCCTTTACTAAGGTGTAGGAGATCTCAAAATCATAGTTATGCAAGGACTCCATGATTTTTATTTGTCATAGATTCATATCTTCTAGAGAGAAAATATACCTTAGACTCTTGAAATTTTTGAACATAAAGTTCTCACCAATGAGGTAATATCACTATATATTTAGAGAAAACACCATAGCCACCAACTCAAGATCATGATTAGAATAGTTACACTTGTGGGAACGTAACTTCTTGGACCTATATGATATTTTTTCCCTCTATTAAATCAAAATAAAAACTAATATAGGGAGGTTCATAGAATACCTTAAACATCACCCCTCCTCTAGAAACTGAAGGAAAAGAGTACTTATGAACTAATCCTTCATATAATTGGAAAATTCCTAACACTGATCAGTCTATAAAAAATCTACATCCTTCCAAGTTGGACTATCAATGGGACTATAGTACAAGGGAAATCAGACATGAACCTCTAATAATATCCTATGAGACTAAGTAAACTAAGTACCTTTTCAACATTCTTGGGTATTGCCTAAGAAATGACTACCTCAATCTTAAAAGGGTCCACTTCCACCCCCTATTGAGACACTACATGCCAAAGAAATTGCACCTCACACATCAAGAACATTCACTTGGAAAACTTTAAATTGGTGTTGAAGGACTTCTAAAGTGGCCGTGCGATGATCTACATGATCCTCTTATGGCCTCAAGTACACAAGAATGTTATCAATTAACACCATCATGAAATGATCTAGGAAGTCATGAAACACAAAGTTCATGAGTCCAATGAAAATAGTAGGGGTGTTCATGGAACTAAATAGTATAACCACAAAATTAGAGTTCCTATAGAGACATAAAAGAGTAGTATTTGGATATCCTCCTCTTTCACCCTCATCCGGTGATATCTAGACCACATGTTAATCTTTAAAAACTAGCTATACCCCTTAAATTGATCAAAAAATCATCAATACTTAAAAGTTAATAATGTTTCTTGATCATTACATGATTCAAACATTTGTAGTATATACACAACCTCATACAACCATATACAGTGATGCATTAGAGCACCCCACAGAACTACACCAGTCCTTATGAAACTCTTATAAATCAAATAATTGGTTTGAATTCTCAAATCCCACAACTTGGAATGTTTCATTTGATAATGAGTCATCAAAAATGGAGAGGCACCCAGTTGAAACTTTATCCCAAACTAGAAATCAAATCAAGAGGGTATAATTACAACCACCTTAGAAAACACATCCAAAAACTCCTCAACAACACTAGGTAACTCCTAAACCTACACTTATAATTAATCCAATTATGTATCTTCCAATTAGGATAATAGAGTATTTGAAATCCTATAGCCCATATGATAATCCCACTCAATAAAAAACACCACTAGATAACCATCCTCATCACAGAATACATTTATCCTCTAAAAAATCAATAATAGAACATAGATAATACAACCATTAGATGGAAATAATTACACTGTATAGTTGTATTCATGGAAATAAGAATTTACCAACTGATCGATCTTACCCCAACATTAGCTCACATCCCTAGAACATATCAAGGATACTTGACTGACCTCTAGTTTGTTTATTTAACACTAGGGAAACTATAAACCTCTACACCTTGAGTCTTAAGGTGCAGACCAAGGTGGGTATAATGAAGGAGTGAAATAATCTAGAATAAAAAAACATAAGCTAGAGTAGATGAAAAATAGATGGTACCAACCATCTAGCGTAGGTACCTCTATAGAAAGAAACTACCCACATCCATTCCCTTTACCATGATACAGATGAAAACCTCCATGTACATTCTCACCCCTATTTCCTTGATGATAGATAACATTATAGGGACGATCTATACCAGTTTTATCTCCTCTTATAAGAACTGAATAATTTTATCCATACTACCAGTATGACCACTAAGTAAAATAATGCTAAAGATGGAATGGATATAAACCCCCCATTCCATACTGATACCTAAGGATTTTTTATCATAGGAATCATCAATGACTATTAACTCTGCAATTGAATCACACTATGGAAAAACTCATAGTGGATACATAGGAACTATTATCTCTAGAGAAATTGGAAGAAGAGACCCAGGTCCAACTCCCTATCAGTCAAAACCTTGAATACCCTAAAATATGAGAATCTCCACCTAAAACCCTACTCCTCAAGAAGATCTTATGACTCCCATATTGAGATGATCCTAGCTATTCATGAATCCTCTTAATCACCTTGACCTTCTTCTTCACCTCCAAATACATAGGCAACATAACTGTAGTGACTGCATACCGAATAACTAGGAACAATGCCACACTCTATAATCCTATTCCAAAAAATATCATGGGTGAATAAAGGAAGTTCCCTTAACCTGGTCTCAAGATCTTTCATCCTCAAACTCCCATGCTAAAGGGAAATCAGTTCCTACCTCTTCGTTTCCCTCATCATCGGTGATAGAAACTTTACATGAAACTACCTCTAAAAAACATCCCATGAAACATTTTCCTCTTTTCACTCCACAAGATACAAAATAAATCACTGACATTCCAACCCAATGCATATGACTAAAATTTAGTAGAACCCAATACTCTACCCCGACTCAGATTAAACTTAAGGAAATCTTGAGCTCCTCCAACCAGCACCCAATCTCTAAATTAGATACACTCCTTTCATACTTAGTTAATCCCTGGTGGTGAAACTCATATGATATCTTCCTCCAAGCCTCATCCTCCTCAGTCAGGTCAACCCTATGGAAGTCAACCAAATCATCCTACTAAACCTCACCAACCTGAAACACATGGGGATGATTACTAGTAGGAATCTCTATAAACAGAAGAGTAGAATATTAAGCCTGGTGTAATGTAATTAATTTAAGATTTATTTAATTAGATTCACTTCAAATTTCCCTCAAAATCACCTCAATTAAAATATAATCACAAATAATTAGGAGGCATGTATAAATCTTAGGTTTATGTCCTATAATTAGAATTATATCACCCAGGGGGTTCAATAATATTATGGTCCTTGTGTCACATCATAGGGGTCCCTAACTGCTTGTGTCCTAGCTAGTCTCCCTTACTAAATCACACACTAGGTTTGATTAAAACTATTCTCTTAATATGATCATGAATTCCTTACCAGTACCTAACTCTAAAATTTATCATAATTCTCATCCATATCTTTGATACCACTATTTCATGACCTTCCCTAAAATGGGAATCCCTAATGGGCCTATGGTGAAGATGAGAGTGTCCCCTGAGGCCTCACACCAATAGGCCTAAAGTTAGAAACTATCAATAAGGGTATAAAACATGAAAATAGAATGAATTTCACTCATATATCCTAGGAATAGAGTAAGAAATCCACTAATAAATGACATAATATAAAATAAGACCAAGACCCCAAAATAACCATAATGCATGAAAATTTTAGACAAAAAAAAGTTTCAAAAATAAAGTACTAAAGGTAAAACTACAAGGAAACATATCAAAACACAAACCATAATCCAATATTTTAAGGTCAAATACAATCTATAAACTCCCCCTGGTAACCTTAAAAAATATTTTACATATATATGGATGAGAATGCATGTATACTTAGTAGGACCCTCCTCAATAAATCCTATGAAAATGTGATATAAACATACTAATTTTTTAGTGAATAAATGGAAGAACTAACAAGACCCTACCAAGGAAACCATCACCCATCCCCATAGATGTTCTATCACCCAATAGAACATCCAAGTATGAAAACATAATAATTAAATAATATAGAAAAAAGGATACCTTGTAACCACTTCTCTACTAGTTTTCCACTCCTATACCCCAACATTAAATGGAATATGCTCCAAATACCTTTTATAATCATGTCATAGGACACCATATCTCATATCATAACCATAAAAAATATCATACCAATATCATCATCATCATCCCATAATCACCACCACTTGACACATATCATCCACACATCAAATATCCAGTATAATAGGGTATCATAAACCCATAGGATCTTCTAGTATTCCGAATACTACACATCTGTATGATTATACCTACCTCGATCCATTATAGCTCATGCTACACCTATAAGGGGGAGAAAGGAAGAGGTAGTAGTCATTCATTAATTCACTCAACAACTTGAATATTTAGAAAACAACTATAACCTAAAACATTTGGGCATTGAAAAGGTTATATTACTCAAGTGGGATGCATAAATAAATCATAAGAAAATATAAGCATAATATTATCACATAAAATCCAAACCTAATGGATCAAAATAAAAATATCACTATCATATCCCACAACCATATCCACTCTATCGTCATCATACACTATCATCATTATCAACTATCTCACCAAAAACTATCCCTCTTCAACAAAAAAAATCCATGACATCCATGCACAATTTCTTATTTAATCACATCATTTAACAAATTCAAAATTCACCATTAATATCCATATTAAATTAATTATTCCATTTATTTATATATTTAATGAAAAAATCATTCTTAACCATTACCCATGTTTATTTTCAACCTGTAAGAACCCATCTATAAACATTACATAATTTTGATTTTTAAGTCAACAATTCATTTTTATACATTTGAGGATCTTTAAGGTTTACAGTTTTAGATAATTATTCCATCACTATTATATAAATAAATATTACATCACAAAGTGTATACTTCCACTTAGTATCCTTTTTACCACAAAAAAACTTTTATGATATAAAAAAAATTATTTTCATGACATATCTTCACAATTTTCATCTTGAACTTATCCTTGAACCTACTCATCCTTAAAACCTTGTGAAAAAAATAAAAATGTAGGATAGGAACAAAAAGATCAATAAGGGACATATAAAAATAAAGAAGGAAAATTTTTAGTTCAAAAATACTTAAACAATATTTTTCTTTTCTAAAATTAAAATTTGGGCTCAAAATAAACATTTTATTACCCAAGAAATAAAATTTTCTACCCAAATATTTTCTTAAAACATTTCATACAAAATCTTAAAGGAAAAAATAAAAAACATGAAGGTTTCTTTGAAATCATGAAAAAATTATGAATAATTTTAAAAAAAAAATAGTTATACATTTCACCCTCATGAAGTATCATATACTTTCCTTTAAACATGAGCTCATGAATAATTACATGGGAGAATAACATAAAGAATATGGTGTCATAAAATAATGGAAATATAGAAAATGTTATAGAAAAAAACATGATATATGCATAATTCAAGGCTAACTTACAAGAAAACATCACATAGTGGATAGAGTCCCATCATGGATTAGGTTTACTTCCAAATACCATTCATAACATCTCATGAGACAAAATCATTACCCAATTCATTGAAGCACTATCTCAGTGCAACCATCATAACATGTTCATGATTATGTGTCTCAAAAAATGAAATAAATCATAAGGAATAATCCTAAGAATTACCCATGGAAAAAATTGGTTTCATAATATTGACTCATATCATAATAAAATTAAATTTCATAAAGAATTCATTTGAGAAATGAACATAAGGCATGTATTACCTCATCAAAGGAAGGTAGGACAAGTTGGGTATATATATGAGATACATATATACATAATTTAGAAGCATTACATAACATTAAAGAGAGATATAAAGTGAGTTATAGAGATAAAGGTCATAACATAAATAAAAAGGGTGGTTCGAAGATATCTCTTACACCCATATGAAAAACATTTCCAGATATTAAAATATTCATTCCATTTAAAACCCTTTTTTAAAATACCCAAAACAAAGGTAAAGAGGGTTTTTCTTTGAAAAAACATGAAATATTATAAAGTAATCAAATAATTAAATAATTTTTATATTATCAAGAAAAAAACAATTGATTTTGTATATGTTAGAATAGAACATTCTTTTTGTCTTTTGTAAATAAATTTAAAAGATTCCCTATAAAATACGTAAAAACATCCCTTTTGAAACACTTTTAAAGAAAGTAAAAAAAGAGAAATAAAATTTTCTTTATAATTCATTTATATATATATAAATACATAAACAAAATAATTTTTAGAATATGTACATGGAATAGAAATATTTATAAAATAAATCTTTAAAACATTTAAAGGGTTTTTTAAAGAAAGTATCCCTTACCATAAGTCTGACTCATCACGTACATCCTTTTTCATCCTGAATAATAAATTGTTGTTAATTATTTGATTTATAAATAACATTTTTCATGTTTATTATTTATTTTATATTATTTATTACCATGTTATATTCAATTACTTAATCATTTAAGTTTATGTTGGATGTTTTTATGATATTCGGCTCATATGTCCAAAATAACTTTAGTAAGTTGACTATGGTCAATGTGGTAATTATTACATAATATTTAGAGTAATAATAATGAAATAATTATCATTTTTATACATCAATTATACTTTTAAAATCAACTGTGAAATATGGTTATGAAAAATGAACTATGTTATAATCATGGAGACGGTAAGTCTTACATACACATAAGTAATGTTTCCATTTTTCATTGATCATGATGGAAAAAATTAAGTATAATTTAATATTACCATAATTATATCATAAATATACTGTTATTTTTTTAAATACACTTACATATACTATCCATATGATGTGGTGATGTAAAACAAATCACATCGCTTCGTGGAGGTGGTAATCCTCACGTACGCACGAGCGACGTTATCATTTTTCAATGGATGGAAAGGTAAGAAAAAATATGATATATTATCTTTTTAGGATGATAATTATGCCATTAATATCATATATAAAAATAAAATCCATAATTATAACTAGTTTTTATAGGCGTTTATGGAAAATGAATTACATTGGTTCATGAGGTGGTTGTTCATTGTACACACAAACGATGATTTTGTTTCCCATTTAATGGAAGAATGAGATGAATATGGGTTATTAAATTAACATAATAATGTATAAATATATTTTATATACTGATTTTATTATATAATTATGTTTTAATAATATTTTAAAGAGTTGGAATAAGAAATAAAATTAAAACATTTAGTTAAAAGTTATACCTCTTCTTCAGACAATCTCCTTTGCTTTACACCTTAAGCCCTCTATGGTTGGTATTATACCCAAAATAAGACCAATAGAAAGTGGGGAGGGGTGTTTGTAAAGGATTTTTTTATTTATTAGATGAAATAAAAGGCTTTATATATGTAAAGAAAATAGGAGAATATGTGCCCTTTTATAAGAGAGAGGAGGGGCACTCTTGAAATTTCTTAAATTATTTAATTAATATAAATTAATTTTCATAGAAAAAAGCTCCAAACTAATATAATTCAAATATGGTATTGGTATTGGTTGAAATAATATCATCAAATAAAATTTGTAAGGTTTTATATTATGTTTTTACCCTTATCTCTTTACTTTAACCCTCCGTTAACCTTTTTGACAATTACAATGGTAATAAAGTTTTTTATTCATTAAGGGTTAAGATATTTACTATAAAATAAAAATTGGACCATAAATGGACCATGGTTGATATTTTAAACCATATCCCAATAATTTGGAATAAGATAAAAATTTTAGTAATTCTTGATCATTTAATAAATTATTATTTATTATAAAATATCATTAATGTCAATTTTGGAACTATTAATTTAATTTGAATTTGAAAATAATGTGACAAAAATTTAATTCGAATATAACCCATTAAAATATTTTTAATATATTATTTTTATCTAAAAAAAATTGTAACATAATAATTCATTCATATTATATTACTTTTAATATTGTTAGTATCATTTATTTTATTTTTCTATTAATTAAATAAATATTATGTCGGTGTTGTGTAAGCATTTAAGGTAATTATTTCACCATTAAAAATAAAAAATAAATTAACATGATAAAAAATAATAATTTATGTTTCAAATAAACATTTATAACTGAATATGGTTTTTTTATCCCTATCACAAAATATTATAGATATTAAAATCAAGAAAGTGACATTTTTACTCTATCTTTTACTTAAATATTATAAAGGTTAAAATCAAAACATATGGCACCAATTTTCCATATTTGTGAAACGTAGATGAAAATGGATGAAATACACTCATAAAATAGGATAAAGGCACGTTTTAGGATCTTTTTTAGTCATTATCATATTATTATTAACCTTAATTACTCGATTTTCCCTTACTATGGTGATAATTATTTATTATGGTTACTATTCATAATGACTAAAAATAAAAGGGAACCATTTAAAAAATTTATACCACCTGATTTAAAATATAAAATCCATTTTTCAAGATTAAATATCTATAATTTCTACAATTTAATTTAAAATTTTACCCATAAAACACGATGAAAAATATTTTTTTAAGAAAATGCATTTTTTAAGTAATATATGATCTTATATTAACTCTATGACTAGAAATAATCATTATATGAATTAAAATTAATTTAAATAGATATATAATATATACATTTAATTTAAATATTTCTTGATTATGGGTTATTTTAATTAATTAAAATGGATAAAATTTATGCACTTAAAAACAGTTTTCATAAAACTGTGTGTTTAAGCATAAAAATAATCTTATGTCAAAATCTAGAAAATTGTTGATTAAAATGAAATTAATTATATTATTATAAATAAAATGGTTGATATTTTACATTAATATTGAATAAAAAATATAATGATACTTTTAAATTACTTTATTTAATGAAAAGAAATGACAGTATTTGAAAAAAACAGTAATTTTCACTATTCATTGAAAAAACAATCATTTCATAAAAAACCCAAAATTTCATAGTATTTAATTTTTATATTATAATTTAAAAAATTATATCTTTTTTATGAAATACCATTTCAAAAATTTTTATAAATTCATTATATTATTCACTCATAAAAAGCACGAAAAAACATTTTTGAAGAAAATGTATTTTTGAAGAATAAAATGAGTTTAATAAAAATTGAGTGATTATTTAATAATTATTTATCAATGCATTTATATTTATTATAATATTTATATATATTTTATAAATATATTAATCTTATTCATACCCTCCAATTTAATGGCTATGTTATAACTTTCATATTTAAATAATAATATTTGGTTGTTTGCTTAAACCCGGCATTGTGTATCTTTTACAATATCAAACATAGTCTTTATTTTAAAATATCAAGTTTTTACACAACCCATACCCATTCATTTCAAGTATAATAATTTCATTTAGATCCATGTTTCATTTAATTCCAACTCACACCCTTAATCAAATTTCTCATTAGTAAACACATTCCAGTGTTACCAATAAACTATAAAAAAATCCCAACATCAACCAGCTAATCACCACAAAACCTCTACACATATCATGAAATAATCCATCTCAAAAGATACAAATCACTTCCTCATACCAAAAAAACAATCATACTATCATTCCACATCAAAAACCACATCTCCTTTATCCAACCATAGTAAGGGAATCACAACCTCATTTCTCAAAACATCCTATATCAAACTAACCATGAAATTAAAAGATCATAATAATATATAGAAATAAAATTCAGCAATTTATAATTCCAAAGTTTCCATTTTAAATCCCTCCTTTTTAATAATTCAATCCCTCTTTCACAAGCAACATTACCTCAATTCTAGACTTCACATAACATTACTGTCTTTATGTAATTATCCTTTTATGAATTGGGGATCTAGAAAATCAATTACAGTAACATGTTCATAAAAAATCATAGTAGTGTTAGGATTACAAGATTAAAAAATACAGGCCATTAATGTTAAGAAAAATCATGAAAACGTGTAATCACATGTGATGCATCTCCCTTCCCCATCAATTACTTCTATTTAATTCATTATCTTTGTTAAGTAAATATATATTATCCACCCAAATAAATCAAGAGCATGAAAATTCTACATTATACACAAAACATAAGAGTTCTTGAATCCCAACCTCAACAGATGCTATGAAAATCATTTTTCATGAACAAGGTGAAGAAGAGATGATCACCCGGTTGAAAATATGCAAGGAAAATCCTTAAAATTCTAGATCATAGTAATATCCATCAATTACTTGACCCAAAATCAATAAAAACTCAAACCAAACCATTTTTCAACATTCCCAAATGTAATAATGGGGAGAGAACTAAGAATAAAGGGAAAGAAACTTTCCTTGGATTGTAAAAAAATAGACCTTCAGAATTCAAGGCATAAAGCCAAGAAAGGGAACTGAATGGCCTCCCAAAAAACTCACTTAGGGTCACCTATGGTTGAGAGAAACAATAGTAAAAAATGGAATTTAAAAAGAGAACTTAAATTAATATTTGGGATTGAAAACACTGTGTTATAATGTGATAGGACATCATCATGTCTTGACAGGGCTATCTCAAACAGACCTCTGAAAAACATGTCAGTTATCCCTCATATTGTGACCCTATTAAACTCAGTCAAATTTTAAATTTTGATATGACAAGGGGATATTTTTTCCATGATAGAATCACCATGATTCAATGGAACTCAAAATAGAAACACAAAAAATTGGAATCTAGGTCTTCATGTTACGACAACCAGAACCATGTCCATAACACCCCCAAAAATTCCTTTATATTATTAATGGAACTCTTATTTTATAATAAATGTTTTATTATGATCACATATAAATAATTTTAAATTTCATAATAACTTTACACATCATGAATAAATGTGGACTAGTTCAACTAGGAACAATAAATGGTTATACATAGTGAAGAATATTACATTCACTAAAACAAAATCTATATACTTGAATTCCACCAATAAGATCACCCCTACCATGAAGATCATAAAAAATAAAGATAAGCAAATGGAAAACAATACACATTATAAAAGGATGTGTAAGTACCTTTTTAAGCAAAGTAGTGAGTGATAAAGAGAGAATGATTGTGTATTTATAGGGAAATATGATCATTTAGCATGAGGAATGTTGGCCACTACGGCTGATGGGAATTATGACCATTAATCAATAAGACGGTTGGTCATTATTATTGTTATTTGTGCAATAAAGTGGTCATTGATATTATTTATTATTTTATTTTTTGGGAACTATATAAATATTTAATTTTCATTAAAATTATTTTTTATGATAAATTTATTAATTTTATTTTCATGAAATTATCTTAATAAACACTTTTAGAATATAATATAAATTATCAAATCCCTGAATAATTTTTATTATGGTCAAAAATTTATTTACGTCATAAAAACTATTAATTTTTAATAAATAAATATTTTTATTTAAAAGATAAATTTATCATATTTAGAATATTATTTTGATAAAATTAATATCAATTTTTAGATTCAGTGCATCAAAATTATCTTAGGGTGGATTTATAGTAATTTTCTAAAAAAGTTTATTTTTGAGGTAAAAAGTGAAAATAACATTTTATTATGAAATACCATAACTATTATGAAATAATAATTATACTATCATGTTTACAAATAAAACTTTATTTAAGGAATGACATAATAAAAAATTCATTACATTTAGAAGCACATGCTCTGTATTTTGAAAAAAAACATGAATTTTATCTTCTCTACTCGAATGGACCAAAGGCCTTCTTTTTATTGATTTTTGATAACACCCCTTTCAAGGGATGAGGGGGAACCCTTAAATGGACCATAGGCCTTAGATATTACATGAATCATAGGTCTTAGAGGAAATATCTACAATATAACTACATGGAACTACTCCTCCCCAGCTTCTGCATCATGATATCAGCTCTCCACCTTCACATGGTTGTTCGAATAAGATTCTTATACATGAACAGGCTAGTCCTGATGGAAACTTCATACCCTCTCTTTCTTCCACATCCATTATCTTCTGATCTGGTGAATATGCCTACTTTGAATCCTCATCTAGATTCTACTTCTTATAGAGTCTGTATGGTCTGTTAAGCACAATTTTAGGTGGCCAAAAATCCTTGAGGTGTCCTAAAGGACTTGTGGTTTTCTGAAATCCTTACTGTCCTGAAGGCCTTAGGTGTCCCTAAGGCCTTGAAGGACCCAGGGACCAAACTGGTGGCCCAAAAGCCCAAACGAATGAATAGTTCCATCTACTACAGTGCCAAACAATACATGCTACATTGCCTAATATAGTACTTCTATAGTAACCTAAAAATAATTCTCCTCCTAGATTTGAACTCTGGTCTCTTGGATGCATTTTTCGAGTCTTCAACAAGTGGGTTGAGACTCTTGTGCTTTTATCTTCTCTAGAAAATTTGTTTTTATGAGTTATAAATGTATCATATTAGAATTATTTTTTATCAATTTTATAAATTTAATCAATTAAAATAGAATTTATATTTGGAATTAGATGTTAAAAATTAGGTAGTAAGGGAAATTTTATTTTTAGGAATAAAAATTTACCATGGTAAAAAAAGATTTATCACGGTATAGTTAAAATAATGTAAAAGGTTAAAATAAAAATTTAAAGACTTAATACAACTAAAAATGACAACTTTAAATGGGTGGGTGAGGTTTGTAACTTCCTTAAAAAAAACTTTCCAACATTAATTATCAACCAAAATCATTGAAATTAATGTCACCCAAAAGTGGTTAGCTTTAAATACAAAAAAATAATTATTTAATCAATTAAAACCACCCCTCCTCAAGTATAAATATCCTCATTACATACCTTATATCCACACCAAATCCATTTAGAATGATTCATCCATCAATTACAATCTTAATATTCCCTCAAATTTGGTTCCAAGGTTCTAAGGAGTCCCTCACTGGTTTTAAGAAGCATCCTCCCAAGGTAAGGGATTTTTTCCTCCACTTCTTTCGATTCAAGTTCTTCTTTTGTATAAACCTTTGATTATAAAATTATTATGTTGTAAAGTGATTTTAAATACCCATATTTTTATTAATATGATTTATTATTAATGATATACTTTATTTCCCTCTCATTATATATTTATCCTATGTCGTTACTCATTCGAAATAAGGGTTCCTCACCCCTCATTTACAACTACCTTTGCAAGACATTTTAAATTCATTATTGTTTCAATATTAAATATTATTATATATCATTGTTATAATTTAATTACTATTTTATAAAATATATATCACCATTAACTTTCATTATACTTCTTTTATAATCCATTATAATTCTCATGGTTTCCCATAGATATAAAATCATCCTAAATTTGGTAAAGAAAAGTGTGTGTAGTTTTCCTAGAAATGGCATCCCTATCTGGATTGGAATATTTGGATTGATATTTATATTCAATTGATATCCCTATTCCATAAATGTAACCTTAACCAATTCTTTTTATCATTTATTCAATTGGGTCAGTACCCTTTTCATTGTGAACATCCTATAGTTTTTAAAGGTGATTACTAGATATTCACCAAGATGACCGCATTAATCCATTGAAAGGATTTCTTTCCCACCCAAATTTGTAACCAATTTTCATGTTCTCTATCACACTCCATATTTCTCATGTATTTTACCCTTATTATAAATTTTCATGTTCCTATGTACATGTGGTATGGTGGAAATATGATCTCCCTTGATAATGTCCCATTACTACCTTTGTCTTTCCTTATCATCAATTACGTGTAATCATTACTTTCAAATTGAATACCCTTACATGTTTCTTATGCTTTAAATTTTTTACCTAGATACCAATATGTTTATTTACTGGGGAAATTATTGACTAAACTATATACTATTTATTCTATATGATTTAAATACCTTATAATTAATTATATTAATTGAATGGTATTTACAAATATTCTTACTTTAATTGGATACCCATTTATTTTACATGGGTTTATGATAATATTATTGATGGATTTATGTAAGTTTAACTTATTTGGAAAAAATTAATTAAGATATATGAAGAGTTTACCTTAATATCACTCCAATGCATTGGGTAAAATGACAGAGTTTATCAGTGGTAGGTTACTACTAAGAGATACAAGAATTGTCAAGTTAAGTTATTCTCTCTAATGCATTGGGTAAATATACCTTGGAAAATATATATGGTAATATGTTTTACAACACCATAGTGATTATCTATAATAAAATAAAAAAGAAGGCTTTCGGGCCATTCGGGATATGGTGATATGTTAATGAATGTCTCATGATTATGTTACAGCCTAATTTCCAAATTATGCCTCATACACTAATGATCATGTTATGCCTCATTTACTTATGATCATCTTATAAATCTTGTTCTTATAATCATTTTATGATTATTTTCCTCATGTTAATGTTTTTATACCATGCCTTGTGTTTTACCCATTATGTTTATTTATGCTTAGTTTTCATTATTTATCACTTATTGGGCTTTATAGCTCATTCTTTTCTTATGTTTCCCCATTTCCCCAAAACTTGTAATAAAAGATATATGTATAAGGGAATTACAAATATGTAGAATACTTGTGGAAGAAATGTGTTTTGAATAATGTTTTTAGTTGTAAATTTACTCAATTCCCAAAGACATGAAACTTTTGATCCTAGTATTTTGTTGTAATTCATGTAATGTATTAAAAGTTATGCATGTTTAGCACTAGATCTAGAAGTATAGTTCTTTGGAATCTAATTTGGTATCTTAATAGAGTTTGGTTATTTTTTAGAATTAGGATATGTGATATTTGGGTATAGATCCTTATATATAACAATTTTCTCTAAAATACTAGCTTATGTATAATCAGTATGACCACATAGGATTAACATCTCTTAGGTGTTCATAATTTGTCCTTTATATAGATAACATTTAATTGAAAATTTGGGTTTATTAAGTGTTATTAAATGAGTAAAATTGTGAGGATTCAGTTTCTATAAGGGGGGATGAATGCAATGCCTTGAAAATTCCTTTATATTATTAATAGATCTATTATTTTATAATGAATGTTTTATTATGAGCACATAGAAATACATTTACATTTAATAATAACTTTACACATCATGGATAAATATGGACTAGTAAAATTAGAAAAAATAAAGGGATATACACATTTAAGAAAATTTCATTCACTAAAACAAACTTCATATTCTTAAATTCCCCCAAGAATATCACCCCTACTAGGAAGATCCTAAGAAGGAAGAGAAGCATTAATAAAATAATAGACATTATCAAAGGATGTGTAAGTACCCTTGTTAGCGAAGTAGTGGGTTATGAAGAGAGAATGTTGATGTATTTATAGGTAAATATAACCATTTTTCTTGAGGAATGTTGTCCACTATGTATAATGGGTATTATAACCATTAATAAATAATATGTTTGGTCATTATTATTATTATTGGTTCAATAAAGTGGCTATTGGGATTATTTTATTATTTAATTTTTTTGGAAACTATATAAATATTTAATTTACATTAAAATTGTGCTTTATGATAAATTTATAAATTTATTTTCTTTAAATTATCTTAATAAACACTTTTAGATTATAATATAAATTAGCGAAGCCCTGAATAATTTTTATAATGGAAAAAAAGTTATTTATGTTATAAATATTGTTAATTTTTAATAAATAAGGATTTTTATATGAAATATAAAATTATTACACTTAGAGTATTATTTTTCTAAAACAAATATCATTTTTTGGATTCAATACATCGAAATTATCTTTGGGTGAATTTATGGTAATTTTCTTAAAAAGTTGTTTTTGAGGTAAAAAATTAAAACACTATTTTATTATGAAATACCATAACTCCTATGATATCATAATGATATGAACATGTTTTAAAATCAAAATTTATTTAATTAATAACATAATAAAAAAATCATTACATTTAAAAACACATTCTCAACATTTTGAAAAAAAAATCAGGATTTTATCTTGTCTAGAAAAAATGTTTTTATGAGTTATATGTGTATCATATTAGAATTAATTTTTATCACTTTTATAAATTGAATAAATTAAAATGGATTATATATTTTTAATTATAAGTTCCAAATTATATGATAAAGGAAATTTTATTTTGAGTAATAAAAAATTTACTGTGGTAAAAAAGATTTACCATAGTATAGGTAAAATAATGTAAAAGGTTAAAATCAAAAGGTAAAAACTTAATGCAACTAAAAATAAAAAATTTAAATGTGTTGGTGAGATTTTTAATTTCCTTAAAAAAACTTTACAAAATTAATTATCATCCAAAATATTTGAATTAATTCCACCCAAATTGGTTGGATTTAAATACAAAATAATCATTATTTAATCACTTAAAACCACCCCTCCTCAACTATAAATAACCCCCATTACCTCCCCACTCTCCAAAAAATACATTTATAATTATTCCTATCTAAATTAACCTCTTAATATTCCCTAAAATTTGTCTCTAATGTTCTAAGGAGTCCCTCTCTGCCTTTAAGAAGCATCATCCCAAGGTAAGGGATCTTTTCCTCCACTTCTTTCAATTCGAGTTCTTCATTTGTATAAGCCTTTGATTCTCCGTTTATTATGTTTTCAAGTGATTTTAAATAACACTATTACTTTTAATATTATATATTATTAATTAGATACTTCATTTCTCTCTCACTATATCTTTTTAGTAATTTTTTACTCTGCTAAAATAAGGGTTCATCACCCCTCCTTTATGATTACCTTTGCAACACATTTTAAATTAATTTATGTTTCAATGTGAAATATTATTATGTGTTCTTGTTATAATTTAATTACTATTTTATTAATTATATATCACCATTCCATATCATTATACTTCCTTCATAATATATTGTAATTATCATGGTTTCTCATACCATAAAACCATCCTAAATTTGGTAAAGAAAAGTGTGTGTGGTTTTCTTAGAAATGACGTCCATATTTGGATACTACAAGTGGAAATAGTTTTATCTCAGATTAATATATGAATTAAAACCTCAAAAATATTTTTTTGATTATATATCGACCATCATTTTTGGTGTATGGTTATTGTTCCCTTAATACGCACTTGGTTTGACACTCCTAGGAGATTTTCTTTGGATAATTCACATTCACTTTATAAGTAATAATAAAGGATAAAAATATGTGGATTGATATTTAAATTAAATTGATATCCATATTCAATAAATGTACCCTTAACCACTTATTATTACCATTCATTTAATTTGGTCACTACCCTTTACATTGTAAACATCCTATAGTTTCTAAAGGTGATTGTTGGATATTCACCAAGATGGCCACATTAATTCATCGAAAGGGTTTATTTCCCACCCAAATTTATAACCAATGTTCATGTTCTCTTTCACTCTCCATATCTCTCATGTATTTTACACTTCTTATACATGTCTATGTTCTTATGTACATGCAGTATGGTTTAAATATGATCTCCTTAGATAATGAGCCACCATTGCCTTTGTCTTGCCATATCATCAGCTATGTGTAATCATTCCTTTAAAAGTGAATATACTTGAATGTTTCTTTTGATTTAAGTTTATTCACAAAGATACCCATAAATTAATTTACTGGGGAAATTATTGACTAAATCATATACCATTTATTCCATATAGTGTAAACACCCTATAATTCATTATCTTAATTAAATAGAATTTACAAAGATTGTTACTTTAATTGGATACCAATTTATTTTACATGGGTTCATGATATGATTATTGATGGGTTTATATAATTTTCACTTATGTAGAACATATTAATTAATACATATGAAGGGTGTGGCCTAATAGAACTCCAATTCATTGGGTAAAGTGATAGAGTTTATCAGTGGTAGGATACTCCTAAGAGATGTGAGAATTATCCAGTTGTGTGATTCTCTCCAGTGCATTGGGTAAATATACCTTATCCAAAATCCTTGGTAATATGTTTTACAACACCATATTTATGAGCTATGGTGACATGTTTATGAATGTCTCGTGATTATGTTGTATCCACATTTCCAATTTTATACCTCTTACACTTATGATCATGTTATGACTCATTTACTTATAATAATTTTATGCCTGATATTATTATGATCATGTTATTATTATTTACCTCATGTTATTTTTATTATACCATTCCTCATGTTTTACCCATGATTTTTATTTATGCTCAATTTTCATTGTTTATCCCTTATTGGGCTTTATAGATCACCCTTTTCTTATATTTCTCTATTTATTCAAGAATTACAATGAAAGGGATACATATAAGGAATTACATATGTGGATAATCATTGTGGAAAAAATGTTTTTTATAATATGTTTAGTTTTAAATGTACCTAGTTTCAAAATACACCAAAATTTTGATCCAGGTATTTTGTTTTGATTTATATAATATATTAAAAATTATGCATGTTTAGCACCAGATCTAAAAGTGTGGTTCTGGGGTTTCTCATTTGGTATCATATGAGAGTTTTATTATTTTTGGGAATTAATATTTGGAATATTTGGGTATAAAGACTTATATAGATAAAAATTTTATCTAGAATACTAGGTAATGTATAACCAGCATAATCACATAGGATTAACATTTCTTAATTTTTCATAATGTGTCCATTCTATAGAAAAAAATTAAGTGAACATTTGGGTTTAGTAAGTATCATTCAATAAGTAAAATTTATAGGATTCAATTTCTTTAAGGGGGGAAGAATGTAACACCCTGAAAATTTCTTTATGTTATTAATATAACTCTTATTTTATAATGAATGTTTTATTATGATCACATAGAAATACTTTTACATTTTATAATAACTTACACATCATGAATAAATTTGGACTAGTAAAATTAGGGAAAATAAAGGGATATACACATTAAAGAATAGTGAATTCACTAAAACAAACTCCATAGGATTGAATTCCCCAAATAAGATCATCCCTTCCATAAAGATAATAAAATGGAAGAGAAGTGTTAGGAAAACAATAGACATTATCAAAGGATTTCTAAGTACCTTTGTAAGAAAATTATTGAGTGATGAAGAGATAATTATGGTGTATTTATAGGGAAATATAACTATCTTTCATGAGGAACATTGGACACTATGGCTGATGGTTATTATGACCATTAATCAATAAGATGGTTGGTCATTATTATTGTTGTAGGTGTAATAAAGTGAATATTGGAATTATTTTATTGTTTTATTTTTTGGAAACTATAAATATTTAATTTCCATTAATATTATGTTTTATGATAAATTTATAAATGTTATTTTTATGAAATTTTCCTAATGAACACTTTTATATTATAATATAAATTAGTGAATCCCTAAGTAATTTTTATAATGGTTAAAAAGTTCTTTATGTCATAAAAACTTTTAATTTTCAATAAATAAGGTTTTTTATTTAAAATATAAAATTATCATATTTATAGTATTTTTTTTATAAAATAAATATCAATTTTGGGATTCATCACATCGTAAATAGCTTAGGGTTAATTTATGGTAATTTTCTAAAAAATGAATTTTTGAGGTAAAAAGTGAAAATATGATTTTATTACAAAATGTCATAACTTTTATTATATAATAATGATATTATCATTTTTCCAAATCAAAATTTATTTAAGTAATAAAATAATACAAAATTTATTACATTCAGAAACATGTGCTCAACATTTTGAAAAAAAAACCACAATTTTATCTTTTTTGGAAAAACTATTTTTATGATTTATATGTGTATCATATTAGAATTAATTTTAATTTTATAAATTGAATAAAATAAAATGGATTAAATATTTTTAATTATAATTTCCAAATTATTTAATAAGGGAAATTTTATTTTAAGGAATAAAAAATTTACCATGGTAAAAAAAAGAGTTCCCGTGGTGTAGGTAAAATAATGTAAAAGGTTAAAATCATAGGGTAAAGAATTAATAAAACTAAAAATGACAACCTTAAATGGGTGGGTGAGTTTTTTAATGTCCTTAACTAAACTTTACAACATTAATTATTATCCAAAATCGTTAAAATTAATGCCATCCAAAAGTCGTTAGCTTTAAATACAAAATAATCATTATTTAATCACTTAAAATTACCCCTCCTAAAGTATAAATTACCCCCATTCCCTACCCATTATCCACTATAAATAAATTGATAATTATTACTTTCTCAAATACCCTCTTAATAGTCCCCAAAAGTTGGTTCCAAGGTTCTAATGAGACCCTCTCTAACTTTAAGAATCGTCCTCCCAAGGTAGGGGTTATTTCCTCCACTTCTTTTGATTCAAGTTCTTATTTTTTATAAGCCTTTAATTCTCAATGTATTATGTTGTAAAGTGATTATAAATAACAATATTACTATTAATATTATTTATTTTGAATGATAGGCTTTATTTCCCTCTCATTATATCTTTTTCCAAATTCTTTACTCTATCAAAATAAGGGTTCCTCACCCCGCCTTTATAACCACCTTTGCAAGACATTTTAAATTCATTCTTGTTTCAGTATGAAATATTATTATGTGTATTTTTTATAATTTCATTAATATTTTATCAATTATATATCACCATTCCCTCTCATTATACTACCTTTATAATCCTTTGTAATGTTCATGGTTTCCTATAATCATAAAACCATCCTAAATTTGGTAAAGAAAAGTTTATGTGGTTTTCCTATAAATGAAATCTCTATATAGATAATACAAGTCGACATGGTTTTGAATCAGATTCATATAGAGATTAAAACCCCAAAAATATTTTTTTGGGTATATACCAGCCTTCATTCTGGTACACGGTGAGTGGGACCATACTACACACCTAGTTTGACACTCCCAGGGGATTTGATTTCGATAATTTACATACACTTTATAAGCCATAATAAAGGATCTAAATATATGGATTGATATTTACATTAAATTGATATCTATATGCCATAAATGTACCGTTACCAATTTTTTATTATCATTCATTAAATTAGGTCACTACCCTTTTCATTGTGAACATCCTATAGTTTCCAAAGGTGATTGTTGGATATTCACCAAGATAACCACATTAATCCATTGGAAGGGTTTCTTTCCCAACCAAATTTTTAACCGATGTTTATGTTCTATTTAAATATCAATATTTATCATGTATTTTTCCCTTATTCTATATGTCCATGTTCCTATGTACATTTGGTGTGGTGGAAATATAATATCCCTAGAGAATAACCCATCACTACCTTTGTCTTGCCTTATCATAGCTACATGTAATCATTCCTTTCAAAGTGAATACCCTTGAATGTTTCTTTTTATTGAAGTTTATTCACCTAGATTCCCATATGTTGATTGACTAGTAAAAATACTGACTAAACCATATACTGTTTATTTTATACGATGTAAATACCCTATAATCTATTATCTTGATTGAATGGTGTTTACAAAGATTATTTATTTAATTGGATACCCATTTATTTTCCACATATTCATGCTATGATTATTTATGGGTGTATGAAGTTTAACTTATGCGGAACACATAAATTAAGACATGTGAGGGGTGTTCCCTTATATCTATCCAATTCATTGGTTAAAGTGATATAGTTTATCAGTGGTAGGTTACTCCTAAGAGATATGGGAATTATCTGGTCAGGTGATCTCTTCTGTGCATTAGGTAAAGATAAATTGGCCAAAAGCCTTGGTAATGTGTTTTACAACACCCTAGTGATGAGATATGGTGATATGTTTATGAATTTATCCTGATTATGTTATATCCACATTTCTAACTTATGCCTTATTCACTAATGATCATGTTATGATTCATTTACTTATGATCATGTTATTCCACAAGTTCTTACGATCATGTTATGATTCTTGTCCTCATGTTTTTGTTCTTATACCACGCCTCATGTTTTACCCATGATATTTATTTATGATTAGTTTTTATTGTTTATACCTTACTACACTTTACGGATCACCCTTTTCTAATGTTTTCCAAATTCCCTAGGAATTTCAATGAAAGTAATGCATATAATGGAATTATATATGTGTAGAATCCTTATGGAAGAAATGTGTTTTGTATAATTAGTTTAGTTATAAATGTACCTAGTTCCCAAAGACACCAAAATTTTGATACTAGGATTTTTTTTGTAATTCATGTAATGTATTAAAAATTATGCATGTTTATCACCAGATCTATAAGTATGGTTCTAGGGTTTCTTGGTCTTGTTCCATAGAAATAACGAAACAATTGAAAAAAAACCTCAGGACTTCACACAGTGACACCCAAGAACCACACCATAAGGGATCCTTCATGAAAAAACTCATAGCTATCTGAAGTGTGGATGATTTTTTCATATTGACTGTTCAAAGGTCTGGTACTCTGCTATGATTTTTATAGTGGTACCCGGGTTGAATTCTTAGTGATGGTACTATATTTTTATGTCAATTGTTTTTGTTTTGTCTTTTGAATGGGTGGGTTTGTTTGCAGAGCTTAATTAAATTGATTTATGGATGAAGTTTTATTTAATAATTTAATAATTATTGGGGTGATTTCATTATTATGTATGTAATATTATGTTATCCTTGAGATTTGTAAAACATTTAATTAAATTAATATCCACTTCATGAAGTGATTTTGATTGGAATTCCCAATTATTTTGGATTTAATCCAAGACTTAACTAGGGTTTTAATAATTATAAAATATTATTGATGGAAGGTTAAATATTTCATGAAACCATGTGAATCTTTAGTTCCAATAACCCATGGAATCCATATTTCAAATAAAACATGTCATTAATCCACAACCTATATTTTTTGTAAAACACAATATTAATTAAAATAATGTTAAATAAGTGAAATCTCTCAACCACTTAACATCCCCAAATTATGACTCACCCCAATTAGATATTTACTCGTCTATTTAGGTGGTTAACAATATAATTGGATTTTTTTTATGATTAGGTAAATGAAAAATGAAAATAATGAGATGAGAAAAGAGTTATGTGTTTAACACACACATGAACAAAGAAGGGAGTTAAACACGCTCTTTGGATTAAATGAGAAAGTGAAAAGAGTAAGGGTTCTCAATTTGATTTAATCTATTTTAAGACCATGAATATTAAACAATAGAAGGTGGATGAGAATAATAGAAGATGATTATAACACATGCATTAAATATCAATTGATATTAAAATCACACTTATATAATTAAAATTGAAAATTCTTGAAGTGCCTGAAAAGAATGAGTAATGGAAAGGTATATCAAGTATAAACTTGAGTTTTTTAGGTCCTCCAAATCCTTTTTAAAGTATTTGGTCATGAAAATGTATCCTCCTATGTGCTAAAGTTTCAATCCCTTGTAAGGAGAAGAAGGGAATGTATTTATAGCCAAGGCAGTGGACTGTTTTCCTTCCAAAACTACCCTTCAAGTGGGATCAAACATTTTACTATTTAGATAGATGAATATTGATATATATACTTTTTTAAAGTTTTATATGTGTATTTTTAAATCTCACCCTCCAAATTTGGCATTTGTTTTACTTTTGGATCCAAATTTATGACTATTTTTTCAAACCATGTGTCGTTGTCTATAAATATACCAAATTTTTACATGGCCTAAATGTGAATGCATTTATAGATATGAATATTCCACCATATCAAATAAAAATATTTTAAAAATTTATTATCCAAACATGTTACTTTTTACCCATAGAATTTTATCTCAAATGGGAAAGTGGATTGAGAGAAAAGTCAGTAATTTTGGGCTATTTTAAAATCCCAAATAAAATTGTGTCCTGGGATTACATGCATGTATTATGCCCCATTAAGGATGATTTGGGAATTAAAATTTTTATTAAAAATTTATTTGGATATCCTAGAACATATTATGAAGTTTAATAATATTTTGGATTTTTTATTGAGCCAAGAAATTTAATCTTCATAGATGGTCCAGTTTTCTCCACAGATTTGGTGGGGATTCTTGTGTGGTCCATATAGCCCTTTATATAGACGAATTAGACAAAGTTATTGTTGAATAAATTTTTGTAATTTGAATCAGGAACACTAAAAAATAAAAATCACATAATTTGGATCATTATATTTAATTATATTTTTAAAATAGTAAACTGACCTGAATTTAGATTAATTCAAATAATGCGCACACATTATATTTAATATTAAAACATGGTTATTTGGCACCAATTATGAAATTTTCCTTGAAAATAAGCAATAGGGTAGATAAAAAATATTAATAAATGAATAAAATTAACTCCCCCACACTTAGTCTTGTTCATTTCCTCATATTTAACAAATACAAAAACATAACAAAATCATTTTCACTCACCAAAAAATATCTTTTTTTTTTCACCAATCAAGGGAATTATAGGCTAGTTCACTCATATATAAGGAATTACACCACAATTTTTTACTTTAATCGTGTTTCAAAATAATTCATTTTTCATGTTCAAATTTTTAATTGTAAAATTTGGGGATTCAAACTCACTCTCAAGATGATGTACATGTATCAATGGGGTTCACTTATTCACTAGCCAAAAGTGAAAATCATAAATTTTGTAAAAGATTACATATTAAATTACCTATATAAAGTAAAAAATAATTAAGTGGACTTTTTTAGGGGGTTTTCAATGCCTATGGGATGGAAGGAATATAATGGTCAAAAGAGAGGAAAATAGGGGAAACACCAACATAGAGAAATAAATTCACAATTTTTTAAATGAGGCATGAAAGGAAATAGAAAAACATATTTAAAAGGGTGTGAATGTATCAAGAAATAAAATAGAGAGAGAAAATTGTACTAGGATGAAAAGATGGAATATATACAAAAAATAAAACTTCTCCCAATGACTCAAGAAAAAATGATGTGAGTTTTTTTTCTTTTTTTTATTTTTTTCCTTTTTCAGAAGTTTCACTTGGGAAAAATCTCACACTTATCTCTCAACCCTTGTTTTATCTCCTCATGATATTAATTGTAATATTTATAACAAGATAAAATGTTGGGGAAGAGTGATTTTTGAATTGCCCAATTCACAACCTGTTTTTTCTTTATCTTTTTCGTTTTGTTGTTTTTTTTTCAAATTTTTCATTTTTTGAACACTTATCAATAACATTTATACAAAATAACATAAAAATAAATCCATTCTCAAATATCACAGAATTAAAACCTCTCCCCCACACTAAAATGGATTATTTCCCTCAATAATATGATGACACATTGAAAATCAAGAACATTATGCTCAAAATAAAATCCACTACCCCCATACTTAAATTTAAATAAATAATGACATGAAAATTAATTTAGATGTTATATGGGAAATGGTTTTTGTCTTGTAATGTTTTCTATCAAAAAAATGGTTTTCATATAATCGAAGTAAATTTAAAAAGGATGATCAATGTAAGGGTAATGGGAGGTTTTTTGGCTATTTTGAATCTTATATGGTTCAAAAAATTCCTTTATCTTATTTATGTACACAAAAGTAGGAAATTCATCTCAAAGGTCAACAAAATCAAGACTCAAAATTAGAGGTGAAAAACACACAATATGAAAAGATATTCATAGGTAACCTTGGAATAAAATCCTAAGTTTTTCCTCATGATAGGGGAAGAATCATTTTCCAAATCAAAAATTAAGCATTCAAAATTTTTGGAATTGTCACAAAATTTTTTATCTATCTTTATGATGAAAAAAATGAGATAAAAATAAGAATTTTGACTCCCCAAAATGGTTGGACAAAATTTCAAAATTTAATGGTGATTAATTTTGACTCTTTATTCTATTTTTTTTAAATACACACCCATACAAAAGAGAAAGAGGGAAAAATGGTTGATGAAGAAAGTAGTAAAAAAATAAGAGAGAATTTGACAATGAGAGAGGAAGAAGAGTGAGAGATAGAGAGAGAATAATAGGGTGAGGGAGTTAAAGGGAAATATATTCCCCCTAGTTTGGATTTGGTGGGTAACTGTCTCTATCCAATGGTGGGTATACTCCAGTAGTTGGGGATCCATTAGAAGTCAATGTGGTTCCTAGGGTGTGTTTCATCTAATGGTAATGCTTTAACCAATGTCCATTAACCATTAATTTCCTTTTGGATGATGGATCTTGGACTTGCACTCCACCAAATGGGTAAACATTAGTAACAATAAAAGTACCTTCCCAATGAGAATTAATCTTACTTGGTTGAATCCATAATCAAGAATTGAAGATAATTACAATTTCATATTCATGAAATACCTTTCATAGGATGTGTTTGTCATGTAGTGACTTAGATTTTTATTTTTAGAAATTGTAATTATCATAATAATCAATTCAAATATCCTCTAGTTCATTCAACTACAACAATCTCTCATCACTAGATTTTTCACAATCAAAATTACAAGTTTTAACAGCCCAAAATGACTTATGTTATATTTCAACCAGTAAATAACACACTTTACCAAAAACTTTCCTAAAAAGATACATCTTGATGGGTGTCTTATAGGTAGTTTGATAATCCCAAAGTGTTTTCCAAGTATTTCAAACTAGTATTTTCTTATGGAATTAACAATTTTCTCAAGCACTCTTTTCAATTCTGTATTGGAAAGTTCATCTATGCCATTTTTTGGGGTGATATATAGTTTATGTTTTTATAAAAAACCTTTTTTTCTCAAAAGTGACTCCATGGTTCGATTATAGAAGTGGGATATTAAGTCACTAACCAATGCATGTGGAGTTAAAATCGATGGAAGATACAGGTTTTGAGGAACTCAATAATAGTACATGCATTATCCTTTATAATGGGTTTGGACTCAACCCACCTACAAACATATTTAACCATAAGAAGAATGTATGAGAATCCGTTGAAGGGGGGAAATGGTCCCATGAAATCAATTCCCCAAACATTTAATATCTTACAAAATATTAAGGGATTTTTGATAATTTCATTTCTTTTAGAAATTATGACAAACTTTTGGAAAGTGGGGCATGATTGATAGAACCCATGTGAGTTATTAAAGAGTGAAGAATAGAAGAATTCAGAGTGAAGGACCTTTCAGGAGGTCCTTTTTTGTCCAAAGTGGACACCTCTATGTAATGAGTGGTAGAATTCCAAGATAGAGGAATGTTCATATTAATCAATAAATCTTCTAATTGTTGTGTCTATCCTAGTTTTCCAAAGTTTATTATCTTCCCAAAAATAGTATTTTGAATCACTTTTTGGGTTCAATTTTTTTTATTTTGAAAAAAAATCAGGAAAAAAAAAGGATCCAAATAATTTACAATTGGAGCATACCATGGTAACTTTGGAGTGAGAGATGAGAGGTGTTAAATGGAAAATTTAGGATCAATGATTTCATAATGAGAATAATTAGAAAGTATACTCAGGTAATCAGTTACAGGATTTCATTTTCTAGGTCTATCTTTGATCTCAAGGTCAAACTCTTAGAGCATTAGGATCTATCTTTTTAGCCTAAAATTAGAACTAATTTTATTGAGAAATAAATTTAAAGCTGAATGGTCTATGAATATGATGATTTTTGAACCTAATAGATAGGATAGAAATTTATCCAATAAATATCTACAGTTAAAATTTCCTTTCAGTGAAAGTGTAGTGATATTGAGTTTCATCGAGTGTTTTTGAGGAATAATAAATGGAATGAGGAATATTTTCTCTTATTTGACCAAGAATGGCCCCAAGGGACCTATCATAAGAATCAAACATCAATTCAAAGGGTAATGACCAATCTAAGGTTTGGATTATCGGTCCATATGTAAGAACAGTTTTGAGTTCAACAAAGTCTATCTTTTAAGCCTCTTCAAAATGGAATGTAACATCGTTATGGAGTATCCTAGTGAGTGGGAGGGAAATCCAGTTGAATTTTTAGAATAATCATTAATAAAAATGAACATGGAAAAGGAATAACCAGATGTATCTAACTGATATGGGTTTAGGAAGTGATTTGATCATCTCTGCCTTATCCAAATTGAATTTAATACCATCTTAAGATATTATGTGTCCTAGAACAGTCCCTTTAGTAACCATGAAGTGGAATTTTTCAAAATTCAGCACATAGTTACATTTGACACACTTTTGTAAGACTGGATAGAGAAAATGAAAGAAGGATTCAAATGACTCACCATAAATAATAAATTCATCTATGAATACCTCAATGCAATTCTCAATGAATTAAAAAAAAGATACTCATCATACACCTCTGGAATATTGTAGGAGAATTGAAAAGGCCAAAATTCATTCTCCTATATGCATATGTTCCAAAGGGGTAAGTGAATGTAGTCTTTTCTTGGTCTTGAGGTGTGATTGGGATTTTAAAGTAACCATTGTATCCATCAAGAAAGCAATAATTTAAATTTTTAGATAATATTTCTATAATTTAATCAAGGAAAGGAAGTGGGTAGCGATGTTTTCATGTTTCATCATTAAATTTTTGATAATCGATGCACACACACCATTTGTTTTTCACTTGAGTCGTGACCACTTCTCCATGTTCATTTTTGAAAATAGTTATCATACCCTTCTTAGGCCCTGCTTGAATTGGACTAACCCATTCACTATTAGAAATTGGCTAGATAATACCAGGTTGAAGAAGTTGGTAATCTCTTCCCTAACTACCTCAGGTATAAATGGATTGATTATTCTTTGAGGTTTCCTAATTGGTTTGGGTAATTATTATATATGGATGTGATGCATGTAAAGGGAAGGTTTGATTCCTGGTATATCATCTAGGATCCAACCTAGGTCTTTTTTTTCCTCTAACACCTAAACAAGTTCAGACTCCTCAGTTTCAGTAAGTGCATCAGAGATAATGACTATGTAAGAGTGATCATAGGAAAAATAATGCGTACTTTAGGTGTGCAGGAAAGGTTTCATGTCAGTTAAAGGTTTTGAACACAGTGGAATCATGGAGGTTGGGAGGGCCCAACTTTACTTTTTCCGTAATTGATGACCAATCCAGAATCAATACGATGATGAATACCAATATCCATGGATTGAAATAAAATATTAAGACAAAGAGAAGAATATCTCTGGATCCAAGAAAGAGGATCTTACACATCATGTTTATAATTGATTTCATAATTTCTAAATAAATTAAATACTTGGGTCTTTGGTACTTTCTTCGTTGATGATCATTGATCGTCTAAACCTTACATATTTCCTTCGTTGATCTTGAGAGGATCCAAAGTATAATCCCTCTCGTAGTGATCCACACATGCTCCAATGGTCTCTAATCAACACCACTCATTATCTAAATGCTAGTGAGTTGGAATGAATGTCTTGCGTCGATTGTTCTTGATCGCTCGTTCTTCGGTCTTGAAGAATCTCTCTTGTTCTTGATAGGGATAGATAAGAGGATTTGAGAGAGAAAATGTTTGGATCAATAATTATCAATTCACTGGGATTTATCACAATAGATATACTTGCATATTAATCAACATGGGGTTTTAGTTACAATATTTAATTATGAAACAACAATTAAATTCAATTATAACTATTAGAGAAAACCCAGGCCACATAATAACAATAACAGAACCATTATTTTTGGTGTGCTAACTTGCACAAAACGGAACCATAAATGAAATACCATTCCATATAATGATAACGGTATTATTATTATTTCTTATTCCAACTGGATAAACATTATTTATCAACTTGTAAATAATTAATTTATCAACGGACACGGTCTTGGTCCATTCGAACTCCTCTTCCATTTATTGAACACCCAAATAAAATATTTTATTCTCTTAAATAAATATTTTTATTTACAAACTAGTAAATAAATATATATAAAATGTTCAATAAAATAAATAAATAAATTTTATTCACAATCCAGTGAATAAATATTTATATAATTTAAGCGATCATTTTAACTTGAATAAAATTATTACTCAGTCTTGAGAATGATATTTTTCTATTAATTAAATTCAAATATAATTTAATTGAGACCACCAGAAACACTTAGTGTGTGACCCTCTAGGATTATTTCTTGTTGGCATTAGGCAGACTTGCCTAAATTCCAAGATTACTATCTAGAAACGGGTTAATGCACCCAAGAGAAATAACTTAAAGTCTTGATAATGACATTCACATATGAACGCTCACTATGTAATATAATTCCTTCATCACAATATCTCATCAAGTAGGTTTTTTGATAGTGTCATCAACCTATATGCTTGATACATCATTCTTTAACTATTTGAAATAAACTCATCGTTACACCATGGCCATGGAATTTAGGGAGACAGCTCTATTTAAATCAAATGGTCAAGATATCAACTTTTATAAATGGAAGGGACAAATAATTCCTTGACTTATCCATTAATAACATATCATTCATGATGCACCCAACATATCCTACTTCCCTCTAATATATGGTGTGACTATTTTCATCAGGAAATCTAAGTACGTGAGTCATGAAATGTATTAATGATAATCTTAAATTCTAAGAACCATTACACACACTCGTAGATAGGAATATCCAATGACACCAAAATATGCAGAATTCCTACTAGCGGGTATGTTCTCATAATCTCCCATCTTAGATATTACTAGGTGTGAACTTCATGATAAGAAGTCTCATATACTTATAATTACTCACACTTGATGATCTATATACTATGTGTCCCATAATAGTAATTCATCCAACTATAGAACTATATTTAAGAATATTTTCATAGCACTTCAAGGTTCTCATTATAGCGGGGAACTAATATGACCTTATTAATGTGACAAATACTCTAGGACATTATTATATTATAGTCATGCAGAACAATGAGAAATATATAATAAGATATTAATATTTAAATACATTAAATATTCATGTAATCAATGTACAAAAAGTTGGTTCTAGGACACCAACTCCAACCATCTCCCACTTGGACTAGAGCCAACTGCCTACAACTTTTAGTCCGCTAGACCTCACACGATGATCATATTTTTTCTGAGTCAAGGCTTTAGTTAAGGGGTACACCACTTTGTGTTTTGTGGAAATTCTACTCACTATAACTTCACCTATTTGAGAAAAATCCCTCAAGAGATAATACTTCTGTAGTATGTGCTTCATCTGCTGATGTGACCTTGGATCTTTTTTGAGAGCCACTGTTGTAGTATTATCACAATAATGTGTGGTGGGATCTTTACTACTAGGTACTACATCTAGCTCTTGGATGAAGCTTTTCATCTAAACTACTTCTTTAGCTACCTCAAAAGCTGCGATATACTTAGACTCTACTATATAATCTGTGACCTCACCTTGCTTTGAGCTCTTTCAGCTCACAATGCCTCCATTCAAAGTGAAGGTGTATCCCATTTGAGACTTCATGTCATCTTGATCAATCTAGAAACTAGCATCTGCATATCCTCTGATGACTAGTTCCCCATCTCCTCTATAGACCAGGAACATATCCTTAGTATGCATTTGATACTTAAGGATAGTCTTGACTACCATCCAATGGTGGTCACCTAGATTATCTTGATATCTTCCTACCACACTCAATACATAGGTGATATTTATCCTAGTACATGGCATAGCATACATTACTGACCCAATTTCTAATTTATATGGAATCCTTGACATTATATTTCTTTCCTCATGTGTATGAGGATACATTTTCTTGGAAATATAAATTCCATGTGACACTGGAAATAATCCCCTCTTGGATTGTTCTATACTGAATATCTTAAATATCTTGTCCATGTATGTACTTTGACTTAGGCCTAGCAATCTCTTAGATCTATTACGATGGATCTTGATCCTAATAATATATGTTACCTCACCCAAGTCCTTCATGAATAATCATTTATTAAACCATGCCTTAATATATTGTGAGACTGGTATTTTATTTCCAATAAGTAATATTTCATTAACATATATTATTAGGAAAACGACTGCACTCCCACTAAACTATTTGTAGACACAAGGCTCACATTCATTATTTATAAAACCAAATTTTGTTATGGCTTCATCAAAATTAATGTTCCATGACCTGGATACTTGATTTAATCCATAAATTGATTTTTAAAACTTTCATATCTTATTGGAATCCTTTGGATTCACAAACCCTTTAGGTTGTTTCATATAGACATATTCCTGAAGGTTCCCATTAAGGAAGGTTGTTTTGAAATCCATTTTTCAAATCTCATAGTCATAGTAATAGGTAATGGTCAATATAATTTTGATGGATTTCATCATTGCAACTGGTGAAAATTTTTCATCATATTCAATTCCTTGATGTTATTTAAACCCTTTTGCAACCAGTTATGCCTTATAGGTACTGACTTGTCCTTCCATGTCCAGTTTCTTCTTGAATACCCATTTTCAACCAACATGTTTTACATATACTAGAGGATCTACCAAAATCCAGACTTGGTTTTGGTGCGTGGAATCCATTTCAGAATTCATGGATTATTGCCACTTGGAAACATTTGTGCCACTTACTACTTATTTATAGGTTAGAGGATCATTATTAGAAACTAATAATGAGTTACCATCCTCGGTAACTAGAAAACCATACGGTTTCGGTTCTCTAACCTCTCTTGTACTCATACGCATTACTTGTGTCTTTGGAACAGATCTTTCTTCCATGAGGTTTTGTGGAATCTACTCTTGTACCAACTCTTGTGTATCTTAAGCCTCGACTTCATCAAAGTCTATCTCACTCCCCCTATATCTTTTGAAGATGTGCTCCCTCTTAAGGAATATGGCATGTCTTTCCACTATAACATTTTTGTTTGAGAGGTCATATAGGTAATATCCCCTTATTTCCTTAGGGTATCCTATAAAGATACACTTTGTACCTTGGGGTGCGAGTTTGTTACCTGAAGATTCCTTAACAAATGCTTCACTTCCCCACACATGTAAATTCGATAACATGGATTTTCTTCCACTATAAAGCTCATATATAATACTATTTATTGATTTATTTGGTACTTGGTTTAGTATGTGTGCTTATATTTGTAATTCATATCCCCAAAAGGATAATAGAAGTCTTATATTAATCATCATTGATCTCATCATGTCCAATAAGGTGTGGTTCCCCCTTTCACTTACACCATTCCACTAGGGTGTGTAAGGAGAAGTGAGTTGGGGTATAATCCTAAACTCCTGTAAGTAATCAATGAAGTCTTGATTAAGATATTTTCCACCTCATTTTGAGTGGAGTTTCTTAATCTTCTTACCAATCTGGTTCTCAACTTCATTCTTTTATTCCCTAAACTTATCAAAATAATCTAACTTATACCTCATTCATTAGATATATCTATATCTACTAAAATCATCAGTAAAAGTTACGAAGTATGAGTAACCACCCCTTGATTCAACTAGAAATGGTCCACACACATCGGTATGAACCAATTCAATAATCTCTTTGGCTCTTTAACCTTTCCTACTAAATGTGAATTTGGTCATTTTTCCTTGTAAACATGTGTGACATACACCAAGTGGTTTTAGTTTGAAAGAATCTAAATATCCATCTTAATGTAAATTTGTCAAGCATTTCTCATTTACATGACCTAGCTAGTGATTCCAAATTTGGGTGTGGTATGAGTCATGTGAAGTAGTTTTTTTATCAATTGTAATTACATGGTTTGTGTAATCCAACACGTAAAGACCATTATATAAATTTCCTTACTAAAACAAATGTTATCTTTATAAAAGAAGAAACATTCATTTACGAACTTGAAAATAAATCCATATGTATCTATTCAAGATATAGAAATAATGTTTTTGGTTACATAAGGCACATAATAACAACCTTTTAATACCAATATCCCAATCAACAACATGAGGTGGTAGTCCCCAACAACTACAGTAGCAAGTCTAACTCTATTGGTTGCTCATAGATCTACCTCCCCTCGGTTAATTTTCTTGAATCTACTTGGTTCCTATATTTGGATACATATGTGAGCACCAAAATCTTTATCTAATACCCAATTTGTAGAAACAGATAAATTTCACTCAATAAAAAACTAACCTGAAGCTTCCCCTTGCTTCTTTAGCTAGGTTCAGTTTTTCTTCTAGTGGACTTTCTTGCCACATGAAAAACAAATATATTCATGTTCCCTTATATCCCCATTGATCCTCCTTTTTTTGGAAGGGTGTGAAGAATATTTGGCCTTAAATATCTTTGCCTTACCTTTCCTCTTATTCACCATAAGTATAGAAGGATTTTCACGCTTCATGTATTTTTTCACTTGGAAAAGGAGGATAATAAGATCTGGTAGATACTTCTTAATGTTGTTCATATTTAAATTCACAAAAAAAACTGGAGAATCTCTAAGGTAGTGATGCGAGAATGAGATTGGTGCCCAATTCTTCGAAGATTTTAAACCCTAGAACCTCTAGACTCTCATTGTAGCCAATGAGCTTGACTATGTAAGGCCTAACTGGGGAACCCTCACCAAGCTTACTCTGAAAGATTTCCTTAGAGATCTCAAACCATTCTTATCTTTCTCTATCCTAGTAAATACCATATAGGTGATCAATCATTCTATAGGTATCCATGTTTTCATGAGACTTCATGATTTCACTAGACATTGATGATAACATCAAACATTGAACATCGACCGTGTTGTTCATATGTTTTTCATAGACTAGGAACTCTTCATCACTCACCTCTTGAGAAGGGGGATCACGTAATGAGGACTCCAGCATGTAAGATTTCTGTTCATGGCATAGAATGACCTAAAATCATCTAAACCATTCTTTAAAGTTACTACGAGTGAGAATGTTGTCTTTATCCAGTATTGATTGTAGGGATAGTGTGGTTGAAAATATTTTCATTTTTATTCTATAATTAAAAGAGTATATTATTAGTAATTTATTGATTACATTTTATGAGAAATAATAAATTAATTTTATTAATTCTCCCACTATTTTATCAATTCCCAATGTCCCTCACTGTTGAATTTAGAATTTCTATTTTCTAGGACATTCTAGTGGAAAAGATCCATATTCCCCTTTGAATAACCCCAAAAAGGATTGGTCAAGCTATTTGAAGGTATTTAGGTAGGTAGGTCTTTGCCAACTACGGGCTTGCAACTCCTTGATATGTTGAGTGGACTCCCCAATCCTAAAATCCTAACTTGGATTTCCTCAACACTTGCCTCCAAATGTACACCAAGTCTAGAAAGGGCTACTCCTATTGATGTAAAATGGTAGTCAACCCAAAACTTTCATAAGATCTTACTGTATAAATGTAAGTGTCCTAAAAATGGTTGGTCAAACACATAGTTTTAGTGAGTCTTACCCTTAATCAAGTAACAAAATCCTTAGTCTAGTGTAATATTTTATTGAGGGATTTTTATCTCTTATATGTAAATTGTTTTATTATCTTTATCACATGCTTGTTAATATTAAGTGGAACTTACTTAAGTGATTAACCATGTCTTGATAATATTTATGCATAATCATGGTTTATTTTAGTTCCATATTGAATTATTATTAATTCATTAATTATTTATTCGCGACAACACATCCATAATGAAAAAAAAATCATGCAACTTACAGAAATAAAATAAATGGAATGATCATGAGACCTACTAATCTTTAGTTTATCTAGAGGTTAATAAAATAACCACTGACCTAGGGTAGAAACACCTTAAACCATTTATAGTTCATTTCTATAGATTTCCACCTTTCCACCTTTGCATCTCCTTGGATTGGTTTCACCTCAGTTCCTTACTTGAAATTCCTCCACAATCTTGGGAGCTCCATCCATTGAATATGCTTTTTAACTCACATGTAGGTGAGGGGTAAAAGGGGGGTTTACATAAAAGAAACCATGAGAATGCAGGCCCTACATATTAATGAGGAGAGATGGCACACAAAACAACAATTTAATTTAAAATAAATTAAAAGGAAACCAATCATATATAAAGGTCTGTTCTAGCTCATGATCATCCACATACATGCAACGAATTACGAATTTAATAAAACTAGCATTCAATTTTTTAATAATTCTTATTAAGATAAATCACATTTAAATTTATTAATTATTATATTTAATTAATCAATCATTTTATCTTAATACTTTTCTAAATTTCCCTGATATTATCATCCATAACCTTGGAGGTAAAATGGTGAACACTCGTTTGAATCTACATGATATGTAATTATGAACATTACACAAACATTAAAGTTTTAATTCTATGTAATTTGGTAAAGTACACAGCGTGTATTTCTGACTACACATCGTGTACTGCCTTCACCATCTTATCCAAAGTACACGCATAGGGACTCAGTGTGTGAGGAATACTTAAGAAATCATGGAGTACATGGTATGTTCAGTGGGCCACATGTCATGTTATCTCTGGGTTACACAGTTACCAGTCAGCTCAACCATGTATGGGATACATGGTATGGCCCTTGACCCGAAGGGACTACACATCCTGTCTAGTGGACCACACTGCATGTAATCTATATGACCATGTGCCAGTCTGTCTTGGTCAACACATGGTGTAATAATTAGCTACACTGCATGTCATTAATGCACACGGCTTGAGTAATTACCGAATTACTCTTGATGCACTAAACACAACTACACGGTGTGTAATTCGGATTACATGATGTGTATGGAAGATTACATGGTGTGTAAATCTGAATACACAGCATGTACTGTCATGTTACCTGGATAGAATCATCGATGCCTCCTTATGAGATCCTCAATTTAATTTTAATTAAAAAATTATTCGTTTCTATTAGATCTGTGATAAACTAAAAGAGGAAGAACAAATATCAAAATTTAAATTACAAAAACGATTAAACATGAATTGAAAAAATAAATTATTAAATCATAAATCATCAAAAAATTATTTAAATAATTATAAACGATGGTGATCCCCCTTTAATACCACCTGAAGGATTCAGAAACATCAGAAGTGTGGCAGTTGGGAGGGCCCAACTTTTCTTCTTCCATAATCGATGACCAATCCAGAATCAATATGACGATGAACACCAATATCCACAAATTGAAATCAAAGATTTAGATAAAGAGAATAATACCATTGAATCTAAGAAAGAGGATCTTTCACATCATTTTTATAATTAATTTAATAATTTCTGAAGAAATTAAATACCTGGGTTTTCGGTACTTCCTTCGTTGATGATCATTGATCATCCGGAATGACCCTTCTGGATTACTTTCATTGCACTTGTGGGGATCCAAAGTATAATCCCTCTAGCGGTGATCCACATGTGCTCTAATGGTCTTCGATAAAAATCACTCATTCTCCGGGTGCTAGTACGGCGGAACGAATGTCTTGTGTCGATAATTATTGATTGATCATTCTTCGATCTTGAAGAACTTCTCTTGTTCTTAAGAGGGAGAGATGGGAGGAGTCGAGAGAGAAAATTTTTGGCTCAAAAATTATCAATTCACTAGGTTTTGGAATAATAGATGTACTTACCTATTAATTGACATGGGGTTTCAGTTACAATAATTAATTACGAAACAGTAATTAAATGAAATTATAACTATTAGAGAAAACACATGCCACATAATAACAATAACAGCACCATTATTTGTGGTGCTCCAACTTACGAAAAACAAAACCATAAATAAAATCTTGTGCCACATAATGATAATAGTCTTATTATTATTTCCTGCATCAACTTGATAAACATTATTTATCGACTTGTAAATAATTAATTTATCAACGGATATGGTCTTGGTCCATTAGAACTCCTCTTCCATTTATTGAACACCCAAATAAAATATTTTATTCTCTTAAATAAATATTTTTATTTACAAACTCATAAATAAATATTTATTAAATATTCAATAAAATAAATAATTATATTTTATTCACAATCCAGTGAATAAATATTTATTTAATTTATACGATCATTTTAACTTGAATAAAATTATTCCCCTGTCTTAAGAATAATATTTATTCCATTAAATAAATTAAAATATAATTTAATTAAGACTACAAGAAACACTTAGTGTGTGACCCTCTAGGATTCTTTCTCATTGGCATTAGGCAGGCTTTCCTAAAGTCTAAGATTACTATCTGGAAATAGGTCAAGGCACCCAAGATAAAGAAATTAAAGTCACAATGATGACATCAACATACGAACGCTCACTATGTAATATAATTAATTTTTCATAATATCTCATCAAGTAGGTTTCATGATAGTGTCATAAACCTATATGCTTGATATGTCATTCTTTGACTACCTGAAATAAAATCATCATTACACCATATCCATGGAATTTAGGGTGACAGTTATATTTCAATCAAAGGGCTAAGATATCAACTTCCATAAATGGAAGGTAAAAATCCTCCCTTGACTTATCCATTAATAACATGTCATTTGTGATGCACCCAACGTACCCTAATTCCTTCCAATATATGGCGTGATGTTTTTCATCAGAAAATCTAAGTGTGCGGGTTATGAAACATATTAATGATAATCTTAAAGTCTAAGGACTATTACACATGCTCATGTATAGGAATATCTGATGACACCAAAACATGCAGAATTCCTACTAGAAGGTTTGTTCTCATAATCTATAATCTTGGAGATTACCAAGTACAAAATTCATGAGAAGAAGTCTCATATTCTTAAGGGTAATTTCATCTGACAGTCTTTATAATATATGTCCCATTATAGTTTGTTATCCAACCATAGAACTACATTTAAGAATATTTTCATAACACTTCAAGGTTATCATCATGGTGAGAACTACTATGACCTTATTAATGTGAAAAATACTCTAGAAAATTATAACATTATAGTCAATCAGAACAATGAACAATATGTAATAAGATGTTTAATATTTAAATACATTAAATATTCATGTAATAAATTTTTAAATAGTTGGTTCTAGGACACCAACTCCAACATCAGTTTTATCCTTAATTTGTGTTCTAAATAACTTAGGAACATAGGAAGGGATTGCAATTGGTTTTGATTCATTTTCCTTAGTACTATACAAGGTGGAGAAATAAAGATCAGAGGTGATATGGAATTATATAGAGTTTTCAAGATCCTTTAGATCGATGGAGTTTATAAATTAAATTTCAACATTAGCTTCTCTATTTGTGAATTGGTTAATCATGGTGAAAATTTCAAAAACTCCTCTCTCATTAGAGCATAAAGAACATGATGGAACAGGGTTAAATACACTCTTATAAGTGTCCTAAAAATCATGGATAGATAATTCATAGTGGTACTCTAATTGGTATCACATGGCTTTAAAAATATTGAACATGATCAGTTGGTCACCAAATTCCATGGATAAGATGCCTACATGGACATCATTTTTAGTTCTAACTGTCATGAGGAATGGTATTCCTAGAATCATGGGATATTGATAAGAATATGTCTCACCTTCCATGTTAAGGATATATAAATAAACTAGGGAGATAAGATCATTGACCCAGACAAGGACATCCTTGATTATTCCCTTAGGACTGGTAGTACTTCTATTGGATAACTGGGTAACTACACTCATTGGGTGTGAAGGACCTAGACCAAGGTTAGAGAATATGGATTTGGGCATGAAATTTATTAAGGATCCTAGTTCTATGAGTGTATCATAAAATATGGAACTCTCTATTTGGCATGGAATCATAAAGATCCCTGGATATTTTCACTTCATGGGAATGGACAATTGGGTTGAAATATTTTCAATGGTCCAAGTTGTCTCTTATGGGTGCACAATTCCTTAAGAAAATTTGCATACTTAAGGATTTTTTATGGAATCCAGGAGGGGAGTGTTGGCTTCAACACGTCTAAACATGTCGATCATTTCAAAATCAGGTTCAAAGGAATTATTTGTATTAGAGATAGCTTGAGGAAAAGGAATTTGGTTCCTTAGAGGGATGGAAGGAGGAAAGAAACTGTCTTCAGGTTATTTTTTTGAACTTTTGTTTTTTTATTTTTAAAATTTAATATTTAAAGGGTATTTAGAGGATTAATCATGAGGCATAGAAAAAAAATTCAGATCAAAGTGAAATTACACTTATATTACCCTTAAGGTTAGGAAACAGTTGAGTTGGGAGTTGGGAATAATTTGATTGTTGCTGCTGGCTTAGGTGGGATGTAAGTTGTCCAATTTTATTTTCAATGTTTTTGAGGCTAGAATAGGTGAAGGGGGAATGATCTTCCCAATGCGTTATCATGATTTCTTAGAAGAATATACTTTTCCCGCATTTGGATTAACTTGATTTGGGTTCTTGTGAAATAGATTGTATTGGGTTGGGAATTGAGATGGTTCACTAGGATATTGGAAACCATGAAAAGTGGGGGGGATTTATCCTTTGATATTGAGGAACAAAAGAATAAGGTTGTTGGAAGTTACTCCCACATTGAGAATATTGGAATTGGTTTGGATTTTTAGGAGATAATTGAGGGGGTTTGGAGATGAGATTACCATACCTCAAGCCTATATGGTTTTTCCACACTAGGTTGTAGGTAGGAGAGAATGGATCATAATTCAGTTGGTTGGAGTTTCTAATGAACTTTCCTGATTTTTGAGGGTTGTTTTTCCTCTGAGAAAATGTTTCATTGAACTTCTAACAACCCAAGATTGACGTACATGGACATTACATTTCTTTTGAGTAATACTTAATACATTACACCAAATTTATTTCCAAAAACTATATTATTTTAGTGTCTTTGGAAACTTGAAACATATTCTTCTAACTTGGTGAAATTTCTTCAACATCTCCCATAAATATCTTCTCCTTTTTTTCCTACCTAAAACCCTTATTTATATCATGGGGAAAAGAAAACATAAAAAGGGTGAGCTCAAATGATCATTAAGGGTAAACATGGATAACATAAAACAAACCATAAACATTTGAACCTAAAAAAACATGAACATAAAGTTTAAACATCAAAATCTTGAATCATGAAATAAATCTTGGCAATACGTAAGGCATAGATCATAAAGGAACATTAACCATGATAGAATAGCATTGGCATAAAACATGTAATTGTGGGAAAATAATAAGAACATAATATGATTTTCATAATAGTCGAGGCATTGTTTCCAAGACCGTCATAGTGGAAAAATTCCATTACTGAACTAAGTTTACTTAGCATTCCAGCCATGTATTACTGAACCGGATTTACTTGTCATTCTAGACCTATATTACTGAACTGGATTTACTTGTTATTCTAGTAATTTCTATCTCATGAGATATAAATCTTTACCCAATTCATTGGAGGGAGATATAGGTCTCACCCATCTCATAATGAAATCATTCTTACATGTTCCACAAAAACATAAATCATTCATCATAGCATAACCCAAGAAATAAAATGGGTTTTCTTAAACATCATTCCATAATAACATAATCCATATAAAATACCATTCCATAATTAACACAATCAAATCATAGTAATAATAAGGATATAAATATAACCCTATTTAAAGAGAGTTGTCTTAGATGGAAAATAATTTTGATAAACCACTTGAAATCAGTTCTTGAAGAAAATATCCTTTCTTCTTCAAAAACATTTTCTTTTCTCAAAATGTCGTCCCAATTTAAAAGAAAATAATTTAGTTGAAAATAAACATGAGATATTTTAGAGTAAGATTCATTTAAATAAAGTGTCAAGAAATCATAAAAATACATTCATGTTTTATAATTTAAAAAAACATTCTTCTTGTACTTTTTCTAGAAAAATCAAAAAGTACCTCGTATGGTAAACAAAAGAAATATTCATTCTATACCACGTAGTAGAAGTCAAAAAGAGGTAAAAATGAATTTAAATATACATAGAACAATATTAAACATTTTATAAAAACATTTTTATAAAACATTGACATTTATGATAAATATATCCCCAGTAAATACTTACGAATAAACAATCTCAGATAAAAACAAGATTGGAAAAGTTATCCCTTACCAGAGGTCTGATACTCTCCGTACGAGTCCAAAATTCATGTACAATGTTTTTAAACATATTATTAAATTATATCAGAATCATAAAAATATTTATGATATCATATAAGATTCTATTATGACTTTATATTACCCATTTATTAACAATTCCAAGTTAATGCAACATTTTGGGTAATATCGCTTTGTTTATCGTACGTGTTTTGACTTGTTATTCTTGATAATATTACTTAGATCATGATTTACTTACTTACAGAATGTATAATGTGATTTATATATCATATATATTCATAATATAAATATATATATAACAGATAGATAAATGAAATGGAATACATCGTTCATGGAGATGGTAGGTCATACGTACGCATGAACGTTGTTTCCGTTTTCTTATCGTATTAAATAGAAGTAAGTTAATGAAATATATGTACATACATACATACATATATATATATATATATCATTCCAGTAGACTTATTATTTCATATATTTCATAATTATGAATTATATATATATATATATTATAATCATTCTTGGATGGTTAAAGTGGAGAATGAATATCATTGCGTTGTGGAGACGGTAAGCCGTACGTACACACAAGTGATGATATCATTCCCATAATTGTTGAATGGTATTAAAGTGTATAGTGTATAATATCTCAGAATTAGTATCATGTTATAATAATCATATATAGTTATTATTTACACCATTATACCCATCCAAGTAAGGTGGTGGTGAAAAACATATTACACCACGGCATGGATACGGTAAGTCGTATGTACACACGTGCAGTAATTTCATTTTTCATAGGATGGATAGAAGATGAAATAGTTTTGTTTAATATTTATAATAACATATCATTATATTAGTGATACTTATTTAATTACTTTATAAGGAAACAACTAATGAATAGGAAGTAGAAGAAGAAAGAAATTTGAAATAATCGGTAGAAGAGATTACCTCTTCCTTGACGTGCCCCCTTTAAATTTCCTCTTAGGGCACTAGAGTTGGTCTTATGAGTAGACCAGAACCTCTTGAATGTAAATAGGAAAGTTGAGAAGAGAAATGGGTAGGGTTTGGCTGATATTTAAGGCTCAAATAGAGTGAATAGGAGAGGGAGGAGGTTCCCTTTTATAAGAGAGGAGGGGGAACTTTAGGAAACTCTCAAAATATTAATTTATTATAAAATGATTTTCAGTTTAAAAAGGTCAAAAACTCATTTAATTAAAATATAAGATTATTATTGTTCTAAATCTTCTTAACCAATAGGTTTTAGATAATTTTAGCACTCAAATTTAACCTTATCTTTTAGATTTAACCCTAAGTTAACTAATTTAACTCTTACCATGTCTTCTTATATATTCATACTATATGGTTAATATAGTTACTATAAAATACCAATTTAACCTTAAGTGGTTAATTAATGATATTTTAAACATTTTCTAATTCATTTTTCTGAATATTATATTTTTAGGACTATTATATCTTTTAATAAAATAGTATTTATTTTAAAATCTCATTTGTTCCAATTTTTATACTATTTATATCATTATTTTTAAAAATTCATAACTTGATTGTTTCGAAAAAACTTCATTAATTCAAAGATAATAAGTCATAATCATCCATAAAATTAGTGTATGGCATAAAAAGGTTCAAAATAAATTTATTTTAATATTTATAATCTCATTTATTTAAATCATTCATTAATAAGGTAATCACTACATCATCATTGTGTCATAAATAAATTTATTTATTTGGTGTCTAAAAATTATAAATAAAATACCATGATTTAGGAAATCTTTTTAGATTTATAATGACTATTTATAGACATAGATATCAGTTATATAACCTTATATTAAAATCGATTTAGTATAAGATATATGTTTAGGTTATAATTATCTTTACTTTAAATTAATTATTATAAAATGTCATTTTCACATTCTAGTGAATCCATGGGGTCCCAAAATCGACCCAATGATGCCCATGGTCATAAATATCTTATTAAATAGTATTAGGATATATGTTAGGGTAGTTTAATATTATTATAATATTATTTTTTACCCTTATTTACTAGATTTACCCTTTAACCATGGTAAAGAAAATAATTACTGAAATTGCAATTCATAATGTCCAAAAATAAAAGTTAACTATTTACACAATTTGAAACTTTAGATTCCAAATATGTAATCCATTTTTCCAAATTCAAAACACAGAAGTTGCAGTAATTAATTTAAAATTAATTCGCGTTGTCATAACTATAAAGACCCGAAAATTCCATGTAAATTTTTTTAATTATATGGGAATTTTATGAATCCGCGGAATTTGACGGTGCATGATTCTGAGTCCTGGTGTGCCCAGAATGAATTTCTAAACATTTTTTTAGGTACTTTCAGCAAACGGGTGAGTGGGTTTTTGTAACTTTTGAACCGGTGCTCAGAATTGAAATCCAAGGGCACCGTTGAACTCGCAGCGCCGGTATTAGCTTAATGAGACCTTCACCTTGACCGTAGTTGGTCGAGGGTGAAAGTTAGTTTCTGTGTTTTTCATGGAAATAAAAATAAAATAATGAACAAATTTTATTTTATTTTATTTTAAACCTCCCAATTTTGAATGTGCAATGGTGGGGACCACCCGAGCTAGGAAACCCCCCATATTGAATTATTAATGGTGGGGACCACATGACCCCTCTTGAACTCTTGCTTTAATGAGGGAGGTGACTTTAGGTTTCCTCTAAATTAATTGTGTCAACATAATGATTTTAATTACGCCAACGTCGTCATAGTTAATGGCCAACTTTATTTTAATAAGTTGGCTATTATTTTTATTGGGTTGGGGGAAAATCATTGGAAAAGGGTTGGAAAAGCCTTGGAGAACTTTGGAGAAACTTTTCCCTCTACAACGAAGAATGCCTCTCCAAAGAATAACTTGCTCCAACGAAGAATGAGGAACCGACCCCAAGCCCAGATCGGAAGCACCTTGCGGAGGCAACAAACGCCGACATTCTTCAAGGACTTCTTCTTCTTCCTTGCGACATCCTCCAACGAACGACAAGGTAGGGTTTGTTGTTTTGAATACCCCCTTACCCGTTCTTGACGTTCTTCATGATTCAAGAATTATTGAGCCGCTTGCTACCGCCCTAACGCGGAGGGTGTGGGCCAAACAAACATGGCCCGACCTCTCTGCAATCCTTTGAGGTTTTTGTTGTGTTCTTTGCAATGAAGGAGGACGGAAACCGGTGTTGGCGATTAGCACCGGTGGGACTCAGGAGCGGCAGCCGGCACCACGGCCTACCACGAAGACGGTGGTGGTGCAACCGCACCGCCGGAGGAGAGTCGTGGATTTTCGTCCACGGCAGAGCAATGATGGTGGTCGACGGCGGTCAGTCGCGCGAAGGAGCGGCGGCGCATGTTCGTGCCACCTGACAGAGAAGAGTCGCAGCCTTATGCCACGGCGTTGAGGCAAGCTGCGGCCGGCTCGATGTCGGCCTCTAGGGATGGTGCGGCGTGTGACCGCACCGCGCGGAGGGGGGGGGGGCCGCCCAGCGGACGCCGCACCGCGGGCCACCGTACTGCATGCCGCCCGGAACGGGTAGCCCAACGAGCCGAGATGGATCCCGCAGGCCGGTTTCGACCCAGTTCCAAACTCAGGTCAGGCCAAGTCAACCCGAACCGGGTCGGGTCGGCCCATACTGGGTCGAACCGGAGTCGGACCAACTTCGACCCTTTTTGTTCTTTCGGCCATATCTTGAGATACGGTCATCTATTTGATGAACCGTTTGTGGTGCCAGAAACCTTGGATCAAGACGGTCCTTTTGGTATACCCTACTTGGGTTTTGGATAAAGTTTGGGTATGGCCAGGTTGGACCGAACACGAATCCAACCGGGCCCTCTAGACTAAAAGGCCAATAACTTACAGACCAAGCGTCTGATTGATGCACCATCTATTGAGTTCAGACCCCTTTTACATGGAGGAACTTTAGGATACTTCTTCATGGGACTTTGTGGTAGTTGGGGTATCGACCTGTGGCTTGAGGAGAGGACCCTCCCGGAATCAAGCGAGCGTAGTGCGGGAACCCAATAGTTGGTTGTAACGTGAAAAAAGATCATAGATCCTAAGTGGGTCAACATTTATCGATCCTGTGTGGGTCAGCATCTATTAGATACTGTGTGGTTCAATGCTCAGTGATCCTGTGTGGGTCAGCGCATACAGATCTTGTGTGGGTCAGATCCTGTGTGGGTCAGCAGGAGGTTTTACCTATCGATCCTATGTGGGTCAGAAGTAGTGCTACTTAACAGAATAAGATGATTTAGTTTAAAACTAATAATCTATACTTCTACACTTAAGTTATACCTAGTATGATCTGAGTCTTTACCTTTGTGGTAATCTTCTGTGTGGCGTACCTTTGTGGTACTTACCTTCATGGTGATTCCTTTGCGGTATCCTTCTGTGTGGCGTACCTTTGTGGTACTTTCCTTCATGGTGATACCTATGTGGTATTCTTCTATGTGGCGTTACCTTTATGGTACTTACCCTTGTGGTGTTACCTTTGTGGTATTCCTTCCTTTGTGGAACAGTTGAGCTTGGGGATTTTGAGTTAGACCTTTTGTTTTCTCATGAATGAGATGGGTAAACTTGATAACTTAGGTATATGTATGGGAATATACTTGAGTAGGGTTGTTATATGTTTTCATGCTTTGTGGTTTATATTTTGTGGGTTTGTGAGACCTTCAAGGGTCTTGAGGTCCCTACTGAGTATCGTTATACTCACCCCTACACGGGCTACGCCCTCACCTTGTTGTGTTTGGTGCAGACGATGGACAGTGCTTACTGAGGATGAGAGTACCAGAACTGGAGGTAGCTCGGAGGTAGACATTAGACGAGGCATACCATAGATATTTCCATTCAGCTATACCTACCCTTCAGGTAGGATCCTTGGTGGGTGTTCACAGAAGCTGATTCATTTTACTTGTACTTTCCAGTTTTCTTGTACTTTCCAGTTGGGCTTGTATTCTAGCCCCTGTTACTTACTGTACACACTCTTTTTACTTTACGGTTTACTTGTGTTCGTATCTTGTTGTGTGCTTGGTTTTGTGTGATTATAGGATATAAAGGCAATGTCTTCCCAGTATTAGGGAATACGCCTTTCGGTGCTAGTCGCCAGCCCCTGGCCTATGGAAGGAGAGCTTGGGGTAGTCACAGCATAGACCCCGGGGGACGGATCATGAAAAATTGGTATCAGAGGAGTCAGATCTACCATAGAACATTGGAATATGATCTTTTTAATGACAATAGTGTTAAGTGTAGTGAGTATGGTTATCAGTTTAGGGAATCCAATGTTGGTGTGGCGGCCGACGTATCCATACATCAGGTTTCTAACTTCTTATTTCTGACTTTGTGAATGAAAACACTAATTGCATGTGTGTTTTGAAAAGTTTTCTCTGTGATTTTCTTGAGTCATCTCACTAGGTATAACTTATTGACTGTGACACACCTTCTTCTTTTCTGGATGCCTCCATGTAGACAACCAGCTAGGGTTTCAGGTATAGTACGTGATGATAGCCCATCGAGTGATGAGGCCTCGGTGTAGGTCTCTTTATCGGTAGGGGCACCAGCGGTACCATTACCCATTGGGCCACCGATGCCACCAGCCCCAGTAGTGGAGAGTGCACGCTGCTTGAGCGTGTTGCATGAGTTCCAGCACCATAGTTCACCCAAGTTCAGGGGTGAGACGGACCCACAAGCGGCTGAGGATTGGCTGGAGGCCGTGGTGAGAGTCTTCCGACTAGTAGGGACACCAGCTGATCTCATGGTGATCCTTGTCGCCAGTCTTCTACAGGCAGCAGTAGGAAAATGGTGGAGCTTGATGCTCCAGGTTCACGACGAGGTGACACTTCTCCGGGAAAACTTTGAGAGCATATTTCAGGCAGAGTTTGTCCCAGCGACCCTTCCCGCAGTGCGCATACAAGAGCTTCTTCATCTGCAGGAGGGCAGCATGACTGTGGCTCAGTACTCAGCGTGGTTCACCAACCTCTCACACTACTCCACTGATATGGTGCGGGACCCATTCTTTATGACCTAAACCTTCGAGTAGGGACTCAGGTGGGAGATTAGGTCTTTGATGGTTTCTCTCAGCATCCCGATGCAGGCAGGGGTGTTAGAGCGAGCCCTCTTAGTGGAGAATTTTCTTTCTGAGCAGTCACCAGCAGTGAGAACCACCACCGGGAATCACATAGAAGAGTCTTTTATAGCTAGCAGTAGACAGATGTCATAGAGTTCTAAGAGTACCAGACCGATAGGTGGATGACTGCAGGATTCAGGGTCAGTTGTGTGGGGCACTGGAGACAGATCCAGTCATACAAGGAGCAGGCAGTGTTACACATGTGGCGGGCAGGGTCACATGGCTCATGACTGCCCGACCTATTGTATGGATGATCAATAGAGGGTCAAATAACTTCCCAGGAATAGACAGAGGTTTGGTCTAGGGGGTCCACAGGGATAATGCGGACATGGTAGAGGAGCTGGTTGTGCAGCTGGTGGTGGGAGATGGTTCAAGATGTTACCGCCACCACCACCAGGTGGTCTACCCCAGCCATAGGGAGCGGGTGGACAGGGGCGATCTCAACTCTAGGAAGTTGAGACCTATGACCATGGCGCTCCAGAGATGATATGAGGTATGATCTGTCTCTACTCTACCTTAGTTTTAGTACTTATAGAAACAGATTCCAGTCATTCTTTTATTGTCACTGCCCTCATTCAGAGCTCAGATATTCTGATGGATCCATTGGCTTGATCCTTATAGCTAGAGACTCCTATGGGAGAGGATTCAACGATTACACACTGGTGTCAGCAGTGTGATCTTACTCTAGGAGGCTAGAGCTTTGGCTGGGATCTCCTAGTAGCGGCGTCGAGGCCTTACGACGTCATCTTGGTTATGGACTGGTTATCTACAGTCCATGCTCAGATTGATTGTATTAGGTTCAAAGTGCGGTGTTTTTTCACGAATGGGACTAGGTTTACCTTCACCGGCGAGAAGGGATCCTTTGCAGTGTAAGATGGACTTACCCAGAGGAGGGTGCAGTCAATCACTCATAATTTGGCTAGCCTTACCCTTAGAGCAGTTGATGTGGAGAGTCCGAGTTATCCTGTAGTGGTGGACCAGTATGCGAATGTCTTTTCTGATGATGTTCTGGGTCTACCTCCTCACATATATGTGGACTTTTATATTTACTTGTACCCCGGGATGGAATCGATATCTACACCAGCATATCAGATGGCTCTCGTGGAGCTTTGTGAGCTGCGGGTACAGCTAGAGGACTTACAGGTAAAGGGGTTCATCTAGCCCAGTGTTTCTCCTTGGGCAGCCCCGATTTTGTTTTCCAAGAAGGCAGATGGTAGCTTGAGACTTTGTGTTGACTATCGGTGCCTGAACCAGGTGATTGTGAAGAACAAGTACCCACTCCCGAGGATTGACGACCTCTTTGATCAGCTGAAGGGAGCATGGTGGTTCTCAAAGATAGACCTCAGATCAAGTTATCACCAGCTCAGAGTACGTGATGAGGATGTGCATAAGATGGCTTTCAGATGTCAGTACGGACATTATGAGTTCTTAGTTATGCCATTCGGCGTGACCAGTGCTCCAGCGGTGTTCATGGGACTCATGAACAGGATCTTCTAGCCATACCTTAATCGCTTTGTAGTAGTCTTTATCGACGGCATTCTGATCTACACGACTACTTAGGAGGAGCATTCTTATCATTTGCAGATAGTTCTAGACACACTCTAAGAGCACTAGATTTATGGTAATCTCTCGAAGTGCCAGTTCTGGATATGGGAGGTTCACTTTCTAGGACATGTCATCTCGAAGGCTGGAGTTGCGGTGGATCCAATGAAGATTGAGGCACTACTTTCTTGGGATCCACATAGGAGTGTGACGGAGGTACGGAGTTTCCTGGGATTAGCCAGATACTACCGGAGATTTGTGCCATATTTCTCCAGAGTTTTAGCACCTTTATCAGCATTGAAAAAAAAGGGGCAACCCTTCGTGTGGTCGGAGAGATGCCAGTAGAGTTTTCAGGAGTTGAGGCAGAGGCTGACTAGTGCCCCCATCTTGAGGCTTCCGGAGGAGGCTGTTGGGTACGTAGTCTACTGAGACGCATCAGGGACTGGACTCGGATGTTTCCTAGTGTAGGAATGAGCAGTGATCGCATATGGTTCTCGACAGCTGAGACAGCATGAGCAAAACTATGCTACCCATGACTTGGAGTTATCAGTAGTGGTCTTCTTCTTGAATATGTGGTGACATTACTTGATGGGCAGGTGTTTTATAGTTTACTCTGATCACAAGAGTCTCAGGTATATCTTCTCTCAGAAGGACCTAAACCTAAGGCAGCGGCGTTGGTTTGAGTTCCTCCAGGACTATGACTTAGAGATAGTCTATACTCCTAGGAAGGATAATGTTGTAGCATATTCACTCAGCAGGAGGTCTGGTATACAACTACTAGGTGAGGTAACATAGCAGCTGAATGCTTTACAGATATCCTTTGTGGAACGGGATGGATCAGCTTATCTTCAGTCTCTTACAGTCACTCCCCCACTTCTTCCACAAGTTAGGGAGGCGTAGCATGGGGATTCTGACTGCGAGGCTCAATGTGCTCAGATATCCATAGGATAGGCACCTGATGGATTTTATGAAGGTGGAGAGCACGTCATCCTTTTTAGACTATGTACCATGGTACTAGTGTCATTTCGGGAGGAAGTGTTAAGGGAGTTCCACACATCCCCTCAATTGGTACATCTAGAAGTGGTGAAGATGTATCAGGATCTCCAACGACAGCACTGGTGGACGGTAATGAAGAAAGCAGTAGCATAGTTTGTCTCTCGGTGCCTCACTTGTCAACAAGTGAAGGCGGAGCATCAGGTACCAGCAGGCTTGGTTCAGCCTTTAGAGGTCCCAGAGTGGAAGTGGAACGGGATATCCATGGACTTTGTGATAGTACTTCCACATACATCTAGATGTCATGATTCTATCTGGGTGATTATCGACCAACTCACCAAGTCGGCCCACTTTTTACCGATCAGAGAGCAGGGTTTAGTAGAGAGATTGTGACGTCTCTATGTGTAGAAGATTGTACGGATACATGGAGTACCCTCAATGATTGTCTCTGATCGTGATGCACGTTTCACTTCCTGGCTATGGAAGGGTTTGTAGGAGGCTTTCGAGATGCATCTTCGTTTGAGCACTGCCTTCCATCCTCAGACGGATGGCCAGACTGAGCGGACCATTCAGACCCTCGAGGACATGCTGCGTGCTTTTGTCCTCAACTTCGGTCATAGCTGGGAGGGTCAATTTCCCTTGGAAGAGTTTGCATACAACAACAGCTATCACTCCACCATTGGGATGGCACTTTTCGAGGCGTTGTAAGGTCAACCTTGTAGATCGCCTTTGTGATGGACTGACCCAGGGAAGTCAGTACTCATGGGACCAAAGATGGTGCAGGATACCATGGAGAAGGTGCAGATAATCCAGGAGAGGATGAAGACTGCACAGAGTAGGCAGAAATCTTATGTCGATAGGAGACGGAGACCTCTAGAGTTCGAGGATGGTGACCACGTCTTTCTACGGGTCTCACCCCGAAGAGGTTTGCAGATATTTGTCCAGGGCGGAAAGTTATCTCTGAGGTTCATCGGACCTTTTTAGGTCCTCAGTAGAGTTGGAGAGGTGGCTTACCGCTTATCTCTTCTCCCTCAGTTGCACCTGTTGCACGACGTCTTCCACGTTTCCCAACTAAGGAGATACGTGCACGACCCTTCTCACATCATCGACCATGGAGAGCTGAACATTGACAATGGGGCAATGTTTGTAGAGGTTCCCATAGAGATTGAGGATCGATGGGAGCGGGTCCTTCATGGGCGGTCGATACCATTGGTGTGTCTATGTTGGTAGCACGGGAACCTCCAGGAGAGCACATGGGAGTGGGAGGCTCAGATTCATGCTCAGTACCCCTACTTTTTCCCTTAGTTTGAGTTGTGGATTATGGGGATGCAAAGCCCTGAGGTGGGGAGAATGTAAAGACTTGGAAATTCCATGAAATTTTTTTTAATTATATGGGAATTTTATGAGTCCATGAAATTTGACGGCGCATGATTCCGAGGCCCGGTGTGCCCGGAATGAATTTCTAAACTTTTTTAAGTACATTTAGTAAACGTGTAAGTGGGTTTTTGTAACTTTTGAATCGGTGCTGGAATTGAAATTTGAGGGCGTCGTTGAACTCGCAGTGTCGGTATTCGCTTAATGAGACCTTCACCTCGACCGCAGTTGGTCGAGGGTGAAAGTTAGTTTTTGTGTTTTTCGTGGAAATAAAAATAAAATAATGAACAACTTTTATTTTATTTTATTTTAAACCTACCAATTTTGAATGTGCAGTGGTGGGACCACCTGAGCTAGGAAACCCCCCAAATTGAATTCTTAATGGTGGGTACCACCCAACCCCTCTTGAACTCCCACTTTAATGAGGGAGGTGGATTTAGGTTTCCACTAAATTAATTGTGCCAACGTAATTCTTTTAATTACGCCAACGTCATCATAGTTAATGGCCAACTTTATTTTAATAAGTTGGTTATTCTTTTTATTGGGTTGGGGGTAAAATCGTTGGCAAAGGGTTGGAAAATCCTTGGAGAACTTTGGAGAAACTTTTCCCTCTCCAATGAAGAACACCTCTCCAACGAAGAACTTTCTCCAACGAAGAATGAGGAACCAACCTCGATCCCGGATCAGAAGCACCTTGCGGAGTCAACGAACACCGATGTTCTTCAATGACTTCATCTTCTTCCTTGCGACATCCTCCAATGAACGACAAGGTAGGGTTTTTTGTTTTGAATACCCCCTTACCCGTTCTTGACATTCTTTGTGATTCAATAATTATTAAGTCGCTTTCTACCGCCCTAACACGGAGGGTGCGGGCCAAACGAACATGGTCCAACCTCTCCGCAATCCTTTAAGGTTTTTGTTGTATTCTTCGCGATGGTGGAGGACGGTGATTGGTGCTGGCGATTGGCACTGGTGGGACTCAGGAGTGGCGACCGACACCATGGTCGGCCGAGAAGACGGCAACGGCGCAACCGCACCGTCAGAGGAGAGCCATGGCTCGTCGGCCGCGGCGGAGCAAGGGCGGTGGCCAGCGGCAGCTGGCTGCACGAAGGGGTGGCGGCACGCGTCCTTGCCACCTGGCGGATAAGAGTCGTGGCCTTATGCCGCGGCAGCGAGGCAAGGCGCGGCCGGCTCGACGCCGACCACCGGGGATGGCGCGGCACGCAACCGCGTAGCTTGGAGGAGAGGCTGGCCATCTGGCCAGCCGGGGCCGCCCAGTGGATGTCGCACCGTGGTCCACCGCACCGCGGGCTGACGCACCATGGGTCATCGCACCGTGGGTCGCCGCACCATAGATCGCCGCCCAGCGGGCCGCGCCAAATCCAGCGGGATGTGTCGGATCCCACGGTCTAAGTTTGACCCAAGTCTAGACCCGGGTCAGGCAAGGTTGACGCAAACCGGGTCGGATCGGCCCAGACCGGGTTGAGTCGGGTCGGACTAGACCCAAGCCAATTTTAACCCTTTTTGTTCTTTCAGTCATATCTTAAGCTATGGACATCCGTTTGATGAACCATCTGTGGAGAAGGAAACCTTGGATCGAGACGGTCCTTTTGGTATACCCCACTTGGGTTTTGGATAAAGTTGGGGTACGGCTTGGACCTAAGACAAATCCAATCAGGCCCTCGGGACTAAAAGGTCAATAACTTACAGACCGGGTGTCCGATTGACGCACCGTCTATTGCTTTGAGACCCCTTTTACATGGAGGTCCTTTGGGATACTTTTTCATGGGACTTCATGGCAGTTGGAGTATCGACCTGTGGCTTGAGGAGAGGAACCTCCCGGAATCAAGCGAGCTTTGTGCAGGAACCCAGTAGTTGGCTGTAACGTGAAGAAATATCATCGATCCTAAGTGGGTCAGCATCTATAGATCCTGTGTGGGTCAGTGCCTATCAGATCCTGTGGGGGTCAGCGCTCAATGATCTTGTGTGGGTCAGCACATACCTATCCTATGTGGGTTAGATCCTGTGTGTTTCAAATCTTGTGTGGTTCAGTTGGGGTTTTTACCTATCGATCCTGTGTGGGTCAGCAGCAGTGCTACTTAACAGAATAAGATGATTTAGATTACGAATAATCATTTATACTTATGTACTTAAGTTATACCTAGTGTGAGTTGAGTCTTTACCTTTGTGGTAATCTTATGTGTGGTGTACCTTTATGGTACTTACCTTCATGGTGATTTCTTTGTGGTATCCTTCTGTGTGTCATACCTTTGTGGTACTTTCCTTTATGGTGATACCTATGTGGTATTCTTCTGTGTGGTGTTACCTTTGTGGTACTTACCTTTGTGATGATACCTTCGTGGTATTCCTTCCTTTGTGGAACAGTTGAGCTTGGGGATTTTGAGTTGGACCTTGTGTTTCCTCATGAATGAGATGGGTATACTTGATAATTTAGGTATATGTATGGGCATATACCTAAGTAGGGTTGTTAGATGTTTTCATGCTTTGTGGTTTATCCTTTGTGGGTTTGTGAGACCTTCGAGGGTCTCGGGGTCCCTGTTGAGTATCGTTATACTCACCCCTGCACGATCTATGCCCTCAACTTATTATGTTTGGTGCAGACGATGGACAACACTGACTAAGGACGAGAGTACCAGGACTGGAGGTAGCTCGGAGGTGGACATTAGACGAGGCGTACCGTAGAGACGGTCATTCAGCTATACCTACCCTTCAGGTAGGATCCTTGGCAGGTGTTCATAGGAGTTGATTTAGTTTACTTGTACTTTCCAATTTTCTTGTACTTTCCAGTTGGGATTGTATTCTAGCCCCTTTTACTTACTGTACACACTCTTTTTACTTTATGGTTTACTTGTGTTCGTATCTTGTTCAGTGCTTGGTTGTGTTTGATTACAGGATATAAAGGCAATGCCTTCCCGGTATTAGAGAATACGTCTTTTGGTGCTAGTCTCCAACCCCTGGCCTATGCAAGGTGGGCTTGGGGTAGTCACGGCACAGGCCCTGGGAGATGGGTCGTGACAACAACCAAAAATCGAGTTTTTAAGAAGTAATAACTATCAAAAATTGACATGTTTTTATGTTCAATTTCAATGGGAAATTACTTATAATGACCAAAATTGGATTAAATGGTAAAAATATAATCCAATTACACTTTAAAACCAATTATAAAGATAATTTAAATATATAAATAAATTAGATGAAAATACAGTTTTGAATTAAAATACAGTATTTTTTACTATTCATTAAAATTTAAATTTTATCATAAAAATACCAAAAATTCAACAAAATTATATTTTTATGTCTCACTTCCAAATAAGAAGTTTATTATGTCAAATAGAATATATAAGTGTTAAAAACTAGATTTATAATGGGTGTGCCATCAAAAGGCGGTAAAACTACATTTTTTGAAAAATACTTCTTTTATCCGAAACATTGATTTTTTTCTCATATTATGTTCTAGAAAATGTGTAATATGAATGAAAATATTATGTAAAATTCAAAATGTGGTTAATACTATTCATGATGGATATTTTATATCCCATTAAATAATAATATTTTAATAATATGTTGTTGTTTAGTGAAACTCAGTATCACGTACAACGCAAGCTATCGAGGAAAGTATCTCTTGCATGTAATGCAAGCCAAGTCAGTGTTGTGTGTAGTGAAAGATTCATTTGGTGTTGCATATAACATAATCTAAACTTAGTTCATTTATACATTGAACAAAATCTATACTCAGTGTTGTGTGAAATGAATTCTATCAAAAGAACTTGAAATTGGGTGTAACACAAGTCAAGAATAGTGTTGCATATACTAAAAGCTAATAAGGTGTTGTGTATAGAACAAGCTAATCTTGGTGTAGTGTACAACACAAGACATCAAAAAAATTAAAAATAATCTATCTCGTAAAATCATGGGGTGTTACATTCTACCCCCCTTAAAATGAATTTCACCCTTGAAATTCATTGATGTTATAAATGGTTTACTACTTGAAAGTTTCTTTCATGGAAACCCACATCATAAAAAAAGAATACTAAAACTTCATTTTAAGAAGGAAATTTATAAACATAATTGTTACCCAAAGTAACTCATCAATGGGTTTCCACATAGGAGAACATAGGTGGAAAGTGAAAACATGGATATGGAAGAGAAATCTAACCATCAAGTTCTGATAGAGAGTGATAAAGAACAAGGTTAGGAGAAAGTTAACAATCAGAAATCCATAAATCAGTGATGATTTAAGGGACCATCTAATTCATTGAATAATAAGGTACTATGATAACATTTTTAGTTTTCAAGATTCTTTTCCTAAAGTTGAATAACTTGAGAAGAAATACTTACCTGATTTTAGTACAATCTCATCGTTGGTCGTGCCTTGAATAATATCAACTTCATCTCTTATTTAAAGAAGTGAAGTTGAATTTTCCATTCTTGAAGTGTTAGCAGATCATGTGACAGAATGATAGGTCATTCCATCTATCTCAATAAAAAGGTTAGAATAGGTTATCAAATATGCATAAGCCCACCTATAGTGAGATAATACATTAATCTAAAAAACTTAAAATAGAAAATAACTTATACTATCCATAAATGGATAAAATTACAATCCTTCCAAAAATAGAAAATATAAAACTTTAAAAAGAGGTAAACTAAATCAACATAACATTTATCACCCATATCCCATAAGATAGTTCTTTATTGTCACATTCCAAACATATGAATACCTTAATCATGTATTCTCGTGAAACATAACATGAATTGTTGTAGAACCTTAGTGAAAATAGGCATTCTGTCAAAATCAACTCTTTCCACACACTAAAAATTCCAAAAATTCTATATACTCAAACCATGATATCACTTTGTCCTTGTATCAGTCATGAGGTCATTAATACTATCAAACATCTCATTATCTCCTTATCCCTTCATTATGTGCATATCATGTGCTTTCTAAAAATATTTTAATCACTTTTCATAGTTATCGGTATCATATACTTATGGAAAACCACAATGGACCAATACATAGATATTCCAATATTCCATAATACTATAAAAGAGATTCAACACCACTATTTTGGAATCCCATTACATAAACACTTAATCATTCCATCACTTCGTTGTCATACTCAACAATTCCAATAGTGATCACATGTGATTTTCCTTTATCTTTGGATTTAATAGGTTGTTGACATTGATCATCATCATTAAACCTTGGATTTGGGCATTGGTTAGCATAATGCCACATTTCCTTGCACTTGTAACCCTGATTTGTGGGAGGTGCACTCTTTAGATCTTTCTGTTTATTCCCATTACTTCAGTAGTAAAATTTTTGATGACCTTCTTTCCCAATCTTAAAACATTTATCATTCCCCTTAAGAAAATTTCCTCCATGTGTCCTTCCACACTTTGAGCATAAAGAAAATCTAATCTTCTTTTCTCCATAATTTTCATAGTTTCCTCCATAACCATGAGATAGATGAGAAAATACAATCTACCTTTTGTAAGAATAAGATGAGGAAGGTACATACTGAAAAATAATTTCTTGAACTCATCCCAATCCATGGAGTCAATTTTATCTTATTGACTCATATTCTTGATAAAGTTCCACCATAGATTTGATTTACCTTCTAAGTAATAAGTGCCCAACTTAACCTTTTCACATTCTGAACAACGGAGAATGAAAAATATCTTTTCAAAGATACAAATAAATTTCTCTACAACTATTGGATTGGTCATTCCACTAAAATAAGGTGGGTGTTTCCTTAATAATGATTCAAGAGAACGTTGTTCCCACCTTTGGTCATTTGGGAGCCTAGCAGGATTTGTTGCCCTAGAAACAAGGTTCTTTATTCGAGATCCCATAACATTTGGTTATTCCAGAGGACAATCATTACATTTCACATCGCATCTAGCATTAACGTGGTTCCTTTGGGTTTCATCCATTGTCTAAAACCCAAAATGAATAGTGTGAGGAAAAAAACATACTAGAAAAACAACATAATCAAAGGAGAGTACTTTCAATCTCTAACATTTTAGGTTTAATCCTAGGTTATTCATGATAGTTACCATAATTCTAGGACTGTAACCTATACTTATACTTAACCTTAGGGATATCCCTAGACATGCCTTAGAAATATCTCTAGGTATCTCACTAAATTTTTTTCATCCTAGTTTCCAAAGTTTGACTAAACATTTACTCTGATACCAACTCTAACAACCCAAGCTTGACGTGAATGGACATTACATTTCTTTTGCATAACAATTAATACATTACACCAAATATATTCCCAAAAACCATATTAGTTTAATGTCTTTAGAAACTTAGAACATATTCTTCTAACTTGGTGAAATATCTTCAACATATCCCATAAAGATCTTCTCATTTTATTTTCCTACCTAAAACCCTTCTTTATATCCCAGGGAAAAGAAAACATAAAAAGGGTGATCTCAAATTCTCGTTAAGGGTAAACATGTAGAACATCAAACAAACCATAAATATTTGAATGTAAAAAAACATGAACATAAAGTTTAAACATCAAAATCTTGAGTCGTGAAATAAATCTTGGCAGTACATATGGCATAGATCATAAAGGAACATTAATCATGATTGAATAGCATTGGCATAAAACATGTAATTGTGGAAAACTAATAAGCACATAATATGATTTCCATAGTATCCAAGTAATTGTTTCCAAGACCATCATAGTGGAAAAATTCCATTACTAAACCGGGTTTACTTGTCGTTCCAACCATGTATTACTAAACCGAATTTACTTGTTGTTCCAGCCTTGTATTACTGAACCGAATTTACTTTTTGTTCCAGTCATGTCTATCTCAAGAGATATAAATCTTTACCCAATTCATTGGAGGGAGATATATATCCCACCCATCTCATATTGAAATCATTCTTACATGTGCCACAAAAACATAAATCATTCATCATAGCATAACCCAAGAAATAAAATGGGTTTTCTTAAACATCATTCCATAATAACATAATCCATATAAAATACCATTCCATCATTAACAAAATCAAATCATAGTAATAATATGGAGAGAAACATAACCCTATTTAAAGAGAGTCATCTTAGATAGAAAATAATTATGATAAACCACTTGAACTCAATTCTTAAGGAAAATATCCTTTCTTCTTCAAAAATGTTTTCTTTTCTCGAAATGTCGTGCAAATTTAAAAGAAAAGAATTTAGTTGAAAATAAACTTGAGATAGTGTAGATAAAGCTTCATGGAAGTAAATTTTCATGAAACTGTAAAAATTCATTCATACTGTATAATTTAAAAAAACATTCTTCTCATACTTTTGTCGGAAAAATCAAAAATTACCTCGTATGGTAAGCAAAAGAAATATTCCTTCCATACCACGTAGTAGAAGTCAAAAGGGGGTAAAATGACTTAAAATATACATAGAAGAATATTAAACATTTTATGAAAAAAAAAATTAGAAAACATGAACATGTATGATAAATATATCCCTAGTAAATACTTATGAATAAAAAATCTCGGATAAAAATGATATTGGTAAAGTTATCCCTTACCTGAGGTTTGATACTCTTCATACGAGTCCAAAACTCATGTATAATGTTTTTAAACATATTATTAACTTATATCAGAATCATAAAAATATTTATTATATCATATATGATTCTTCTATGACTTTATATTACCTTTTTATTAACAATTCCAAGTTAATGTAACATTTCGAGTAATATCGCTTTGTTTATCGTACGTGTTTTGACTTGTTATTCTTGATCATATTACTTAGATCATGATTTAATTACTTCTAGAATGTATAATATGATTTATATATCATATATATTCATAATATAAATATATATATAATAGATATATAAATGAAATGGAATACACCGTTCATGGAGACAGTAGGTCGTGCATACGCATGAACGTTGTTTCCTTTTTCTTATCATATTGAATGGAAGTAAGTTAATGGCATATATGTACATACATATATATATATCATTCCAGTAGACTTATTATGTCATATATTTCATAATTATGAATAATATATATATATATATTATAATCATTCTTGAATGGTTAAAGTGGAGAATGAATATCATCGCGTCGTGGAGACGATAAGTCGTATATGTACGCACGAACGACGATATTGTTCCCATAATTATTGAATGGTATTGAAGTGGATGGTGTATAATATCTAATAATTAGTATCATGTTATAATAATCATATATAGTTGTTATTTCCACTATTATACCCATCCAAGTAAGGTGGTGGTGAAAAACAGATTACATCACAGCATGGAGATGGTAAGTCGTACATACGCACTTGCGGTAATTTCATTTTTCATAGGATGGATAGAAGGTGAAATAGTGTTGTTTCATATTTATAATAAAATATAATTATATGAGTGATACTGATGTTATTACTTTATAATGAAACAACTAATTAAGAGGAAGTATAAGAAGAAAGAAATTTGAAAGAATTTGTAGAAAGGATTACCTCTTCCTCGATGTGCCTCCTTTAAATTTCCTCTTAGGGAACTAGAGTTGGTCTTTTGAGTAGACCGGAACCTCTAGAATTTAAATAGGTAAGTTTAAAAGAGAAATGGGTAGGGTTTGGATGAGATTTAAGGCTCAAAATGGAGTGAATAGTAGAGGGAGGAGGTGTACTTTTATAAGAGAGTAGAGGTTCACTTTAGGAAACTCTCAAAATATTAATTTATTATAAAATGATTTTCAGTTTCAAAAGGTCCAAAACTAATTTAATTCAAATATAATATGATTATTGTTATAAATATTCTCAACCAATAGGTTTTAGACAATCTTAGGTCGCAAATTTAACCTTATCTTTTAGCTTTAACCCTTAGTTAACTAATTTAACTCTTACCATGTCTTCTTGTATATTCATACTATATGGTTAATATAGTTACTATAAAATGTCAATCGAACCTCAAGTGGTTAATTAATGATATTTTCAACATTATCTGATTCATTTGGCTGAATCTTAGATTTTTAGGACTATTATATCATTTAATAAAATAGTATTTGTTTTAAAAACTCATTTATGTCAATTTTTATACTCTTCATATCATGATTTTTAAAAAACTGTAACAACTTGATTATTTCAAACAAACTTTATTAATTCAAAGATAATAAGTCATACTCAACCATAAAATTCTTGGATGGCATAAAAAGGTTCAAAATAAATTTATTTTAATATTTATAATCTCATTTATTTAAATCATTCATTAATAAGTTAATCACTACATCATCATTATGTCAAAAATAAATTTATTTATTTGATGTCTAAAAATTATAAATAAAATATCATGATGTAGAAAATCTTTTTAGATTTATAATGACTATTTATAGACATAGATATTAGTTATATAACCCTATGTTAAAATCTATTTAGTAAAAGATATATGTTTAGGTTATAATTATCTTTACTTTAAATTAATTCTTATAAAATGTCATTTTCACATTCAATTGAATCCATGAGGTCCCAAAATCGACCCAAGGATGCCCATGGTCGGAAATATCTTATCAAATAGGATTAGGACATCTGTTAGGGTAGTTTAATATTATTATTATATTATTTTTTACCCTTATTTACCAGATTTATCATTTAACCATGGAAAATAAAATAATTATTGAAGTTATTATTCATAATGTCCAAAAATAAAAGTTAGTTATTTATACAATTTGAACCTTCTGATTCCAAATATGGAATCTATTTTTCCAAATTCAAAATACAAAAGGTGCAGTAATTAATTTAAAATTAATTCTCATTGTCATAACCAAAAAGCAGGTTTTTAATCAGAAATAACTATCAAAAGGTTGACATGTGTTTATGTCCAATTTCAATGGGAAATTACTTCCAATGACCAACATTGAATTAAATGATAAAAATATAATCCAATTATACTTTTAAAACAATTAAAAAAATAATATAACTATATAAATAAACTAGATAAAAAGTCAGTTTTGAATTAAAATGCGGTATTTTTCACTATTCATTAAAATTTCAATTTTATCAGAAAAATACCAAAAATTCAACAAAAGTAGATTTTTATGTCCCACTTCCAAAGAATAAGTTTATTATGTCAAATAGAATATAAAAAAGTGTTAAAAACTATATTTAATAACAGCTAGTTTATATCCCATTAAATAATAATATTTTAATAATATATCGTTGTTTAGTGAAACTCGGTATCATGTACAACACAATCTATCAAGGAAGATAGATCTTGCATGTAACGCAAGCCAAGTTAGTGTTTCGTGTAGTGAAAGCTTCCTTTGGTGTTGCGTATAACATAATCCAAACTTAGTTCATTTATACATTGAACAAAATCTATACTCAGTGTTGCATGAAATGAATTCTATCAAAAGAACTTGAAATTGTGTGTAACACAAGTCAAGAATAGTGTTGCGTATACTGCAAGCTAATACGGTGTTACATATAGCGCAAGCTAATCTTGGTGTAGCATTCAACACAAGACATCAAAAAAATTAAAAAGAATTTATCTCATAAAATCTCGGGGTGCTACAGAACTCCATTGGACTAGATGAATCTGATGGATCATCTTGTAGTTATGGACATGTGTTGGTTAGATGAGTTGGTGAGGTATAGATTCAGCATCTTTTGACATCTCTAGGGAACTAAGATTGTGGAGAAGATGAGGTTGGGGCTTTGGCAACACAACTAGTTATCACACAAGACTTTTAAGCTCATTCATCCACTGGGTCATCTTGTTGGGCTCTATGGATTGACTCTCTTGGGATTGTTTGACTTGATCATGTGCTTGAGTATAGAACTATTGCATATTTTTAGTCATGTTGTTTATGAGATCTCTTGTAGCTGTAGGAGTTTTGTTGACAAGAGCATCGTCACTTACGACGTCGATGAGAGTTATCTCCATAGCCAATAACCCATCATAGACATATGGGATCAAGAGTTGGTTGGGGATTTGGTGGTTTGGGAAAGTTACCACAATCTTTTTGAACCTCTCCCAGTATTCATGGAGTGATTCATTAGGGAATTGATGGATACCACTAATTTCCTTCCGAATAGAAGCAGTTCAAGAAGCGAGAAAGAATTTCTCTAGGAAGAGTCGCTTCATGTCATTCCAAGAATTTATAGAAACGTGAGGGAGGTAGGCAGAGTCAGCTAAGGAGAAAGGGAATGCTCGAAATTTGATTTGTTCTTCAAAACCCCATTAACACTTCATGGTAGAGTACACCACTTTGAACTCTTTGAGATGAAGATGTAGTTCCTCACTGGATAGACTATAAAAATGAGGTAGAAGATGAATCAAATCTGATTTGAGTTCGAAATCAGTCTCGATGCTTGGATATTGAATATCAAGAGGTTTGTAATTCATATCAGGAGCAGCGAGTTCTTTTAAGGTTTCTCCCCTAAGATTGACCATTTCAAGATTTGGAAAGGGTTTTGTAAAGTTCCGGGTTTGGTTTGATTAACCCTAGAGGTCCACTTAATCTGACCTATGGTGCGTTCAATTTCTAGATTTAACAGATGAGTTGGACTTTCAGGTAGGCTATGGGGTATTCACACAAATTTTGAGTGGATAAGGAGGGTTTTTCTCTGTGTTTTTTTAAGATATTTTTTTATAAAAAATAAATAAATTTTTTTGTTTATTTTTTGGTGAAAATCAAAAACAAATGACTGGTTATTGCACTATCCTCACCAACAGCTCCATTTGAAACGTGACTAATTATCACCTATTAGACGTTCAAAGATTCGATATTCTTCTATAATGTGTATAACAACACTTGAGTCGAATTCTCAATGATGGTACTATATTTTGAAGTTAATTGTTTGTGTTTTGTCTTTCAAATAGAGGGGTTTGTTTGCAGAGCTTGATTAAATTGATTTATGAATGAAGTTCGATTTAATAATTTAATACTTATTGAGGTGAGTTCATCATTGGGGATGTAAGCTTATGATATCCTTGAGCTTTGCAAAACATTTCATTAAATTGACATCCACTTCACGAAGTAATTTCAATCAGAATTTCCAATTGTTTTGGGTTTAATACAAATCCTTAACTAGGGTTCTATCATTATCAAATCTTGTTGATGGAGGGTTCAATATTTCATAAACCTATGTGCATTTGTGCTTCTTATAATCCATGGAATCCACATATCAAACAAAACATGTCATTAATTCATTACATATTTTGTTTGACATACACAATATTAATTCAAAAAATATTAAATGAGTGAAACCTCTCAACCACTTAACATCCTCAAATTATGACTCGCCCCAATGGGAGATTTACTCATCCATTTGGGTGGTTAATAATTCGGTTTGAATGTTCTTTATGATTAGGTAAATGAAAAAGGAAAATAATGAGATGAGAAAAGAGTTGCGTGTCGAACACACGCACGAACGGAGAAGGGAGTTAAAACATGCTCTTTGGATTGAATGAGAAAGTGAAATAGGGAAGGATTTTCAACTTGATTTAAACTATTTTAAGATCGTGAATATTACACAACAGAAGGTGGATGAGAATAATAGAAGATGACGAAAAGACATGCAATAAACATCAATTGAAATTACAATCATACTTATACAATTACAATTGAAAGCGTTTAAAGTGCGTGAAAAGAAAGAGTGGAGGAAAGGTCTCTCAAGTAGAAACTTGAGTTTTGTTGAAATCAAAGTTGTTCTTTGCTAGTAATAGTATGGTTTGTATTTGTTTTCAATCCTCACATGGTTGATCGAGGATTTTTGCAAGACAAGTGCTCTTACAGTACAGGCTGATAACAGTGTTGAAGGTGGCGTCGTTTTCCAGTGTTTGCCAAATTGTTTGGGTCAAAAATTTGGAGAAAGGGCTAGCATCACAAGGGGTTGTTTTTTGTAATCAACTCGTCATGAAAATGGTAAAGGAATAGGTTTCATGAAGATTGGGATAATATTCATGAAGATGTAGAGCATCGTGAATGGAGATGATGATCTCCGCGATTATGAGAAATGGAGCATCATGACTGTGCGATGTGTTAACGGTGATCTCCGCGACTACGTCAAATCACAGTGGAGCATCGCGAAGGAGCGTCATGAAGAGGTTTTTGAAAGATTCGGAAAGCACGTTGGAGGCGGTGGACCATCACGAACGGCAGAGCCTATTAATATAAGGATACTCTTCATTTTATATGAAATTATTCAAGGAAAATTCAAAATCGCTCTGATTTCACGAAGCTAATTTCACGAAGCTAGGGGAGCTCCGCGAATGTGGCTTTCTATGCGAGTTCGAGCATCACGAAAATACTAGTTTTGTCTTGACTGATGTCAATGCTTTTGAGTAAAGGGTGCTTCGCGACGATGGGGTATTCCGCATTGACTCAGTGAGCTTCGCGAAGGCAGTTTGTTCCGCGAAGGCAAGGTGCTTTGCAAAGGTAGTGAGGTTTGCAAAGGAGGTTCGCAAAAGACAGTTTTGAATATCTGTTTTTTCAGTGAATAGGACTTTCAAAGTGCATCAACTCAGGTTTATGGTGTAAGCAAAGTCTCGTCCTTGATAGCAACAAAGACTTTAATGCAAATCTATTGAAGCGACCTTCAAGTCAATAAACTGAGTTAGACTTCTCTCAAAGCAGTGAGTTAGGGGGAGTCAGCGAAAGTGTTCTAAGGGACGCAGTGTGATATCCCTAAAATCTTATAAAGGCAATGTGTCTGGCACAGAGTGGATGTGTCTGAACTCTTGTATTCCACAACTAATGAAGATTGGTGGATTTAGGTACGACCGACACACTGTCAGCGTATGCTCTTTGAATTAAACCTTAGTGGTGAACCAAGTAAAATTGTTTTGTGATCTCTTTACATATGGTTGTTTATTTTCTGCATATTCACTTCAGACGAGTTTAATTGGTTCCTACCAACATTAGAAGAAAAAGTTGACACCTTGATTCACTCCTCCCCTCTTAGAGTGTTTTGGGGTCCTTCAAGTTTGGTAGGTCCTCTCAGACCTTTAGCAAGGCTTTGGTCATGCCAATGTATCATAGTGAAGTGTAAAACCCTTGAAAGGAGAAGAGGGAAATATATTTATAACCCAAGATAGTGGACTGTTTGACTTTCAAAATTGTCCTTCAAGTTGGCTTGACCATTTGACCATTTAAACACCTGAATCTCATCTTTGTAAGGTTCAGCATTGAGCCCCTTGTGTCGCAACTCATCCACCATGAATCCCTGCATGCCGCAAACAACCACACCGCACCAACACATCACCTGCATATTGACCATCAGGTGCAGTCGGTCCTTTGTGCCACGACGCTCAAGGCAATGCAACGACTTACCCCTCCTAAGCTGAAATCTCAACTCCAATCGGGGCTTCTCTCCCTCCAATCTTCTCCCAACACCCCCAACACCAAGTAACGAACCAAAAATGTACGAACCATTACATCACAACCACTGCCCAACACATTAACAATCCGGTGAACCTCAAGTGCAGCCCTCGGAACTCTCATTCTCTTCGTCTAAAATCTCATCTTCCTGGATTTTTCCACAGCTCCATTCTCAATTAAAGCCTCATTTCTAACTCGCATAAATTAAGAATGAACCTGGTTTAAGACAGCTTACCAACCCATTTTCTATTCCAACAAAAAGTACAATTATAACTTAAGGTTTTACAAATATAACTTCATGCTTAACCAAAACAAAACAAAAAAATCTGTCAATCATCGAAAGAACACCATGAGAACTGATCTCATTTTTCTCACTTTCTAGAAAATTCAGCAGCCATACGCTCACTAGGCACGCAACCAAGGGAATACTTCAGGAGAGGTGGGCAACCGCGCAGACAGAACCTCAACCCCAGTTTCTGTCACCTGCATCATAATACAATTTTTTATTTTTTTTAATCTCACATTTCCATTTTCATTTTTTCTAAAAAATGCGTTTTCATTTACTAGAAGGGTGTGTTCAAATTGAGCACTGTGTTTCCCGTCCGCCGTAACAGAAGTCCAGCCATCAGGCCACATGCGATCACGCCAAACGCCTAGAAACGGAGTTCTGTGAGGTAAAGCACCAGAAAATCAAGAAACTACTCACCTACAAGGATACCTGAATTGATCATTGGTTCTATTGTAAATGTCTGTCCAGCCTTCATCACACCCACTGCTTTATTTTCTACTTCCGGTCAACAGAAAAAACCCAATAACTGCTTGAAAAGGGTGTTTTCCAAACACGTCTTAAGAATTTTAGGGTTCGATATTGGATTTACAAAGGATACTGGCATAATGCGGAATGTTCGGAGCACAATGAAAAAGCTCTCCAATACCATGACCACAATATGATTTCACCTGCACATCCATCAAAAGAAATAAATAAATAAGATTGTGTTTGGTTTTGAAAAACATTTCCATTTTTCATTTTCTAAATGTGTGTTGGAAAATGTGTTGGAAAATTCTTCTGAAAGTGGAGGGAAAACAAGAAAAGGTATGTGTTTTCATTTTCTTGGAAATATGAAAAGTTTCTTTTCCTTCAATCATTCCCATTTATATTTTCTAAAAAATATTTTCTATTTACATAATACAACAAAATTTTTAATATATTTTTGAAAAATGGAAAAAAAATGTTTTCCAAAACCAAACTCAACCTAAGAATATATCGGACCAGAATGTCACATTACCACAGAAAACCCAGACATTAGAGCATGCCGATTGATGACTTCCCCAATGTCACGAAATCGGACTCCCGGTTTCACTGCAATTAACAGATTGTGTAAATGGATGAGAAATGGAGAAATGGAGAAATGGAGAAATGGAGGGTATGTTTGGCACATGAAATTATTTTCTTTTTTCTTTTTTCAAAAATATGGTATAAAATGCTTGTAGAGTAGGGGAAGACAAAAAAAAGTGAGTCTCACTTCCAAGTATTTTCATTGTCCAAAAAAATTCCAAAAATCAATTGTTTTCGTTTTCAATTTCTAAAAAATGTTTCTCATTTACACAATTTAACAATCTTTTTAATAAACTTTTGAAAATTGAAAATCAAAAACATTTTCATATACCTCAAACGCCTCAAATTAATAGATGGAATTCTTAATTGATTGTTGGGAGAACATGCAAGGCTTAAATACAAATTCCTCGGTAAGCATTTTTGACCTAAACGAAATTGTTTTTTTATGGATCGAAAAATAAACAAGTAAAATGAACTACCAATCATAATAAATTAAGCCATTGACTCACCCTGAAATTAAATATTCCGAAGATATTCTTAATTAAAACAATACTTACCGATACATATGGCTTTCTCCAAGCACTCGTAAGTACATTGAACAAGTTGCCGAGATGCTTCATCGACATTTCCCACAAAGTACGTTTCATTTAGATCACCTGGATGATGAATTTCTTTAACACAAACCTCAAAAAAAATCATCAATACAACCAATGCTTCTTACCATGAACACCTTTATAATACACAGTTACATCAACGTTTATGATATCGCCATCCTCTAGTTTCCTGAAACAATCACCGCTAATAAAACGCATGTTGTACCCGTATCTCCAAAATCACATTACCAAATAATAGAGGTGACAATTTTGAACCTGGCACAATAACCCAACACGACACGACACAAGTTAAACAGGTTTAGGCAAGGCAGAAATGGATTTAGGTTGTAATCAGGTTCAGTAAACTGACAAGAATAATATTCAGTTCTAGTTCGAATTGTCCATTCCTAACCCGTGTAACCCGATTAAACCTATAAAGATAATATAAAATATTAAAAATATAATAATAATTAATTTTACAATATATTTTTTCTTATAATCAATTTAATTTGAAATAATTCAACATTTTTATATCACATTATTGATTTTAAATGGTTTAAGAGAATAGAGTTGCAACACAGATAACATATGTTTTGTATTAATTAAGTTATTTTTAGTCTAAATAAAATAATTCGATTTGATTAGGTCATTGGGTTTATGTGATATTAACTAGTTAGACATGTCATGATGCAGTCTCTGTTATATATTTAAAGTTAAACGGCTTGACAGACCCGGTTGGGGTTTGCCCTTCATAAATGGGTTGGGTCAAGTCAACCCGTTTAATGAAATGAGTCAAGTTAGCGTTAAGCTTCAATGAGTTCATAGGACGGTCAACCCAACACAAACCCGACCCCTGAATCCAAATTGTCACTTCTACCAAATAATCTAGAATAAAGTTCACACACAAACACACACGAAATGCATACACACACACACTCATGCACGCAAGCACACGCAACACATGCACATTATCATATACAAACATACAAACATACAAACTATCATACGCATGTGTGTGTGTGTGTCCAAAAAATATATATGAATTATCAAATGGCTACTTAAAATTTGGATTTGTTGCACACATTTAAAAAAATGAAATGATGGTTGGAAGCATCGGAGGCAACTCAGTAAAGAATCACAAATAACTAATTAAAGAAGCACCTGGCATCTGGGATTCCATGGCATATTACTTCATTTACTGACCTGAAAAAGCAAATTGAACACCACTTAATTGATCAGCATACTACAAAAGAAAGAAAATATACATGCAAAAAATACCTACGTGCAGCAAGACTTTGGAAAGAAATGGTAGTTGAGTGGAGATGGGTAGCCGCCTAAAAAGAAGCTAATATATGAGACAGTTTGCCATAAAAGCAGTATTTATTTTTAAATGTGTTTGACAATATTTTGAATAGTATGAGAAGATAAGAAAATGAGAAAACACATGATTTACATCATATTGCATTTTCAATTTCTAGGAAAGATGAAAACAAGTTTTTTTTTTGCTTTCTAAAAAACTCTCATTTCCTTTTTCATTCTCTAAAAAATGTTTTTCATTTCCATAAAACAATATATTTTCTAATGCATTTTTGAAAAATGAAAACAGATTTGGGACCAGCACAGTGTTTACCAGCAGCAATAGTTGTTTCATGAACCACTTCATCAATTTCATCCGTTGTCACGCCAGGTCGAATCGAACGAGCAGCAGCATCTAGAACCTCCCTCGCAATCTGATATCACATATATCCAAAAAAAATAGAATCTGAATGAGAGAAAGGTAATACTAATCCTTCCGAATTCATTTTCCACGTTTATTTAAGAAAAATTAGGTTATAGGATGCAAAAATGATAAAAAAAAATCTGAGCCATCAAATAAATCAATGATTCAAGTATTGCCAAAAGCTTATCAACAATCTGTTGTTGTTTTTAAACCATTTGTATAATGATCAAAATCACCCCTTAATGTAATTTTGCAACAGGAAGCAAATTTAAAGGAAATAGAAAGGACGAGAAAAAATAAGCAACAATAGATACATAATCGGTCTGCAAGCTCAAATGAAGATTGTAGTCACATGCTCAATTGGTTAAAAATTAAAATAAAGCATTCTGCAAAAAAATTGGCAGAACACTAGAGAGCTTACTTGGCAAGCTTCTCTCATTCTACTAATTTGCTCCGGAGTTTTGATCTTCAAGATTCACAGATCTCGCCAAAAAATGATGATGATGATGATTACATGAAAAATTTTATTAATGTATAATAAAACAACATCATCAAATTTAAACCTACCTCAACAACACGCTGAAGATCACTGTTGGGTTCAATTTTTGGAATTCCCTGAAAATTCAAATAAGAATGTACAAAAAAAATCAGTTTAAAAGAAGCTCAAATTTTGGAATTCCCTGGAATTGACAAACGCCGGTACAGAAATCATGATCACTGGAGTAGACAAACTAGGAGCTAAAATTACATTGTTTAGGTGTTTTCAAACAAACCCTTAAAGCATAAACTAGAGGAGGCGATTTTGAACCCGACGCGAGTTAAAAACTGGTTTGGGTTAGGCATAAATAGGTTCAGTTTGTAATCAAGTTGAGTAATCTAACACGAATAATATTTGGGTCAGATTCGGGTTGACCATTCCTGACCCATCTAATCCATGTAACCCAATATAAAATATATTCATAATATAAAATATTAAAAAAATAATAATAGTTAATTTTATAATATATTTTATTCTTATAATTAGCTTAATTTAAAATAATTCAACATGTTTACAACGCATTATTTATTTTAAATAGTTTAAGAGGGTTGAGTTGCAATGTAAAATCCCGTCTTTTTTTAGCTATTTCCCTCTTAAGTTCTTGGTTAAACCTCCTTGAGTTCGGTCGTTTTTGGTAATCAAGCCCTTGTACCGGCTGGGTTTGTGCTTCAGAGGCGTTTGGAGGGAAAAAGCTAGCTATAGGAAATATTCACACCGTGAATTGTTCTGGGCAGACCCCATGAAGTTCATGCAAGGCGTGAATTGTTCAAGGCAGACCCCGTGAAATCCATGCAAGGCGTGAGATGTACTTCACGACGTGAAATTGTTTTCCTGGGTTTTAAAGCCGAGGTGACGGGTTTTTCGACATACAAGGAAAACCGAGGATTCACGACGTGAATCTTAAATCCACATCGTTCATGGGGCGTGTCCAGCATGTTATTTTAACCCTTGCGCCCTGCGTTTCTAAGATCGCTCACTCTCCTTTCTCTCTAGTTTTCCAGCCCTTCTATAGGCGATTTTGGGAGTCCTCTTTGAACCAGAAGCAAGTTCCCGTTGGATCTCGGTGCTCCATACCAAGAGATTGAAGGTAACTCCCTTGTTTCTTCTTCTCCATCTTGATCCGTTAGTTTTCCCTTGGGGAGAACCCTAGTTCGGGACGGCCAAACCCGGATCTAGATTGTGCTGATGGAGTTCTTGGTTTTCATTGAAGGGAAAGGAGGAACGCAGATTCTACCTTGGTCTAAGGGGTTTCTTCATTTTCTCTTATTTTGAGATGGGTGATCTAAATCACCTCCATAAAGCTTGTTTGCGGCTTTTCATGTATGTGCAACATATACAACCGCGTCGGCACACCGTGTGCGCGACCTAATCTAAATGTTAATCCTATGCCTAGACCTCCCACAGATCTCGTTGGGTGCGTTGGCGTTGAGACCAGAATTGCAGCCACCTGAGAGTTGTGCCTACCTTTGAACCTGTGATGAATTGGTATTGTTAACATGGGAAATGGTTTACCTAGGAATTGGCATAACATGGTAATTTGGTATTTGGCTGGAATTAGAAGCGCATGACTTGAAAAGATGGTTTGGCATTCTTTCGGCTTAGGCATGATAAACCGGTGCATTATGGGTATATAATGGCATGAGAATGATTAATGGGTTAATTGATACTTGAAAAAGGGATTGTAACAATTACAATGATAATTGGTAATTTGGCTCAACGAAATAAATGATTGTTAATTGGTAATTTGATGAAATAGCCAAAGTGGTCTATAATGACATATTTGATATGTTTGAAGTGTGTCCATGTGTTATATTAGCTTGGCTTATTGTCTTGTTATGATTCTTGGCTGTGATGTAATGCTTATAGGGATTGTGCACAGTTATGCTGTAATGCTTATAGGGATTGTGCCCAGTTATGTTGTAATGCTTATAGGGATTGTGCCCGGTTATGCTCTAATGCTTATAGGGATTGTGCCCGGTTATGCTCTAATGCTTATAGGGATTGTGTCTGGTTATGTTGTAATGCTTGTAGGGCTTGTCCCGGTTATGTTGTAATGTTTATACGGATTGTGTCCAGTTATGCTTTAATGCTTATAGGGCTTTGTACCCGGTTATGATGTAATGTTTATAAGGCTTGTGCCTAGTTATGTTGTAATGCCTTGTGGGCCATGCCCTGGAAGGGTTGTGGCTATGGTTGGCATATTCTCACGACGTGCTCAGAGACATCCAGCATGGTGTCGTAGCAGGTTTGGCTTACCCGAGCATCACCCTGGAGCTCGAGGGGTTGCAGGTTTAGTTGATACATGGCATTAATTTATAAATTAATGTTTTATTTCATTGTTGATTATGCAGGCAAGATATGATTAGACATTGTGGGTGTCAGCCTACTGAGTCGTATTCGCACCATGTTTGGACGTCATTGGTACCCGGGCAGATTTTATAGATGCGGGTCTGGACAAGGGTATGGGGCCCTGCGTTTGCTTGCTTGCTTACTGGATGAGTCTGGAGCTTGGAAACGAGACCGGCACGGGGTTTGGGACCGGGAATTCATATTGGAGTCATTTTTGAGTTTGTTTAGTCTTTTACTTGCACAACTTTCAGCACGTCATATATACATTCAGTCTGTCATTACATGGTTTCTATTATTATTTGAATAGTTCGGTTTCGCCTTTATCCTGCTTGGTTTACCTGTTGATTATTTATATTATTTCCGTTGTTATTGTAATTTTGTACCAGAGGGTATAGTATCCCAACTATATTCCTTACACACTCACTACTAGTCGGCAGTCTTTGGTGTACGAGGAGGCGCGCCTGAGGTCCAATAGCTACCCGACTCAGTCACATGATGGAGTACCGAGTCGGGGAAGTTACATGAAACATGGATGATATATGTTTCATATTAATTAGGCTATTTTTATTCTAAATGGGATAATTCAATTTGGCTAATTCATTGAGTTTATGCGATATTAACTAATTGGACATGTCATGATGTAGGATATGAAGGTTCTGAGGTGCAATGGAAGCTTCGGGTCAATGTCCAACAATGGTTTTTCTTCGGTTTCAACGGATAATATATGAAGAACTTGACGTAGGCAGCCCCTGAATCTTCTAATAGATGGTCTTTCACATTTAACTTATAGTTAATTTAAAACTAGAATTACCTCGAACGTGATAATTCTTCTTCTCTTGTTGTAAAGTCATTACGATGGAGAATCCAAGTTAGTATTCCTCTAGTTGTATTCACACGTACTCTGCGAATCTCCGAACAACGCTTTTGGTATTTCGGGTGCTAGCACGAAGAAGCCTAGTGCTTCGCGTCGTTCGTCGTCAATCACACTGAGAGGTTTATCTCTTGTTCTCTCTTGTTCTTGAGAGGGATGGAGGATGTTTTCTCTAGAGTTTGAGAGAATTTTAGAGTCTCGCTGTTGTGCACGACAAACTTCATATCTCTAAAATAATATAAAGCGGAGTATATGGTTAGGATTGATTATTTGATAATTGTGGTAAGGCCATTTATCAAATATCCTTTCTAAGATATTCCTCATGTCTAATAATAATAATATTATTATTATTATTATATCACTTGACATGCATATATTTAAATATCATTTGTTAAATAAATTAATTAATATTATTTAAATGATATTAAATATAATATATCATTTTCATCAGGCACTTAACTCGACTTGTCAATCCTCCTTGGAATTTATCGAACATTGAATGATAAAATATTTAATTAAATAAATAAATATTGTTCGTTCAGTAAATAAATAAATATTATATTCATTAAACTCGTGAGTAAATATTTATTTTAATATTTACGTAACTAAATAAATATTTATATTAATCTATTCACTAAACTAGTGAATAAATATTTATTTATTTATTATCTTGTGAATAATAAACAAAAGATGAAATTCAATTCACATATTCTAAACTTGAATATCTAGTGATTGAATTTATGCGATCAACCTTATTATTATTTCAAAGACCAAGAATAATATTTATCCCTGATATTAAATTAAGATAGAATTTAATGAGATTTCGGATACATTTAATGTGTGGCTTTTTAGACCTCTTTCTCGGTGGCATTATGTAAACTTACATAAAGTCCAAGATCAGTGTCTAACACGTCAATGCACCCATAAAGAAAGAAGTTAATGTCGCAATGACAACCTTCCTACAAACGTTATTGTGTAATATAATATCTTTGTCGGGATATCTCATCAAACAAAATGCATACTTGTGTCATCATCCTATATGTTTGATTTATCTTTCTTTAACCCTCTAAAATTAACTCGTCGAACTACCATGGTCATGGATTTAATCAGATAGTTTCATTTCAATCAATGGGTCTGAGATATCCTCTTTCGTTAACTCAGAAGGGACAAATCCTTTTTGGGCTTATTCAATTAGTGTCATGTCACTTATGACGCACTCAACGTATGTTACCTCATCGCGATCATATGTCACGGTTTTCGTTCATACATCAAAGTACGTGATTCATGATACACATTAATAATAATCTCAAGTCTAATGACCAATACAGACATCCTCGGATAGGGATATTCAATGACACATAAACATGTGGAATTCCTATTGGTGGGTATGTCCTCATAATCTCCCTTCTTAGAGATTATCATGTGCGAACTTCATGAGAAAAAGTATCAATGTCTAATGAGCCTCAAGCACCTCATAGTCAAACATCATCTGTGTCTCGTTAGACATCTTATCTAGACCATAGCGCTTATGTTTAACAATATTGTCTAGCATTTCTAGGTTCTCATTATAGCGGAGAATTGTAATAACCTTTCAATGCGATAAATACTCTAAGAACGTTATCACGTTAATGTTGCGCAGAAGAACAATCATCATGTAATAAGATATTGATTAATATTTTGATAATCGAAAGTATAAAGCTAGTTGGTTCTAAGGCACCAACTCCAACAGCATTTAAAGTTAAACAGGGTTAAAGTTAACCCCTTCATAAATAGGTTGGGTCGGGTCAACCCGTTTAATTAAATGGATCACGGTAGAGTGGAGCTTAAATGGACGGTCAACCCAACACAAACCTAACCCGAGAACCCAAATTGCCACTTCTAGCGTAAACATGAGCAATCATCATCAGCATTAAATCTTAACATTAAAAAAAAAACAATACAAGAGAAACATTTTTTTAAAAAAAATAGAAGAGCTCACATCAGCTGCCCAATCAGGTTGATTTATATGAGCAGGAACTATACGTTTAGTTGAGATAGGGAATGGCCTCAGTGACCTACACCAAAATAATAATAATAATAATAATAAAGTTAAAATAATATTTTTTATAAGAAAAAATATATATCGACATGATATTTTGTACTGAATCATTAAAAAATGCAATCAGGGACACAAGCCACATCATAGCATGATAAAAAGGTAAATAAGAAAGCATAAATTTATGCATTTGCTGACAAAATTGTATTAATGGGAGTAAAGTTCTGCCAGTAAACTGAATGGCAGACTAGACTCCCATGAGAGAAACAAAACAGGGTGGGTATTTGACAAAACTTACCCTGCTTTTATTATATTACCCCTGCAACATAGTTCATACAATATAAAATCTTTCTCAATTCAATGTTATCGAGATTTGAAACCTAGATTATAATATTTTCTTGAGTGGGGATTTTTATCCAATTAACCAATAACTTCACATTTCACTTTCTATCTATGTTCAGAGGCTGTTAATTAGAAATAGCATTTCATTTTAAATTATTCAACCATGATAAGGACAAGCCATCCATTTCAATCTCTTGCAAATGAAAGTTCTTCCAAACTTCCACCCTACGAAAAAGGAACTACTAAGACCCTTCAATACAGCTACTGGGAAGTTAATAATAGCTACATGTACAATTTAATCAAAAAACACTGGGGACAGGGAGTGCAGCTTCACAAACAGCATGAAAGTGCATGAAATGACTAAAATAAATAAATAAAAATTGAAAATACCAGTAACAAAAAATATCCTATTAATGTAAGTAATAAAAAACAAATATTTAAACACAGATACCCTGTCCAATCAAAGTGAGGAATTCTAGATGCTCGAGCTTGCCCTTTCTTCAAGCAGTAGAGCCAACTTTCATTAGAAGAAAGTGCATTCGTCTCATTCAAGGCATTCGTCTCAGGTGAGGCCACCGATGATTTTGAGTGGACTAATTTATGAGAACTCCAAGATCCCTTAAAACAATCTTGTGTGCTGAGAAGAGGGGAAAAATAAACGGAGAAACAAAGGTGAAGCAAATCATATGCAAAATTTCAAAATGGCATCAAAAAGCCATGATGAAAATATGATGATTAGATGACAAGATATGCAAAAATGAACAGTAGCAAAATGAACTTATTAAGCTATGAATGGAAACAAAAAATTAAAATGTTCCATATCAAGTATTGAGAATAAAAATAGAGAAATTATCATGATCTGCAATAAAATAAGAAAGTAATGGACATAGAACTGAAGAATGACAGTGCACAGGCCAAAAGAGGGCAAAAAAGCAAAAACTAGCTCTATGCCATGTTTTCTTGCTCATATAATAAAACATCATGGAAAAGAAAACAAACCAGAAAGAAGAAACCTCACGGGGGAGCTTTAATTCCATGCACCTGGGACACCTACAAGGGGAAAATGACCAGAAACTTAATTTCAGCAACACAACCAAGCTATGGATCCCAACACATTATTCGGTTCAATTTAAAGAATTGACAAAAAAAATACTAAATTTGCTGAACATGCACAGCACATGGAACTGGCTGTGATTTCATTAGACCAAATTCTAACAACAGTCGCACAAATCTTAAAGCATTGTATTGTGCTGAACATGATAAACTTGATTGATATGAAGCTTCACACGAACTGGCTACCACAAACAGACTCCTATGTATGTATAGCTTTACAGCAGGAAGAAAGAAATCAAACAGAACAAAAGCAGAAAAACAGAAAACAATCAGGAGAACCTGCTTCTCCTACCCAAGCCGAGTTGGCCGAAACAAACTGGAAATAATCCTCCGTATCCCCCCATTCTACCTCCCTAACCCCCTTTTAACGTAGTTTCCCTAACAAAAAGTGGGTCCCCCAGCATATTCCTCCAGGGTCCCACAAGCAGTTATAATCTAACCACATTTATTCTAACAAACCAACAGGCTCCAACATTCCTATCACTGCCGCCGTCCTGAAAAACCACCTTGTCCTCAAGGTGGTGGATTCTTCAGACATGTCAAGCAATCTGTCATACCAATCGTGCTCCATGGAACTGAGGACAAGATGCACTGAACATGCAGTCATGCCAAGCAATTAGCCAAATGGCCCTTCTGGCTTCATGGTCCTGGAAAAATTGTTGGCGACGCATCCTGGTTCCACCTACTCCCCAGGCAATCTCCCAGATGGTTCTTCCTGCACTGTGGGCCGGTCGTGTGTGCTGCTGCCTGAGGATAGGTACTTCATCGCCCCCTTGCTCTATCAAGTTTCCAGTGCCCGCACCAGTCGCCGGAGAAAGCAGCAACACCAACACTGGAGACATCGTATTGCTGAATGCCTAGAATGTGGCTAGTGCAGTGATGTCTGATGGCTAGATCACAGGCTCCATGTTCGTCTCTGTGGAGCCACCCATGTCAGGATGGGTGGCTGATGTCGTCGTAGCTATCGTTGGTCGAGCATCTTCCCCTGCAAGCGACCCAACCGGTCTCATCGCCAACATAAGTCGCTCCCCCTCCTGGTACAGCACCGGCAGCCCCGACAAAGCTACTTCGCAATGGTGAAGTACCAACCTGATGGCAGTCACCTCTTGCACCTCTTGCTCTTGCACTGGTGGTTCACCAAATTCCTCTAGAGTCGCCTCTCCTATCTCTGTCGCCGGCAGGATCCGTACATCAATTGGCGGGTGTGGAACCTCCCGATGAGCCACCCACTGGAAAAGTACCTTCTGAAATTCAGCCTCCTCACGCCAGTGGTGATCCCATTTTTGATTCCACGAAAGCTGGTCCTACCGCATCGTCATCTCAGGCCCCGAGCATGCTTTGGCTCTCTGTTTCTTTGTTTTGCTTCTCTTTTTTTCTTTTTTTTTCTTTTTTTGTTTTTTTTTTGTTTTGTTTTTTTTTGTTTTTGTTTTTTGTCTTAAGCAAACCACGTGCGCCTTCTTTGAACGGGCCGCGCACCTCTGCTGAACTGAAAAGCGGCTTACTTAGAACGAAACTGGTTCAATGCGCGTGGTCTTGGCTGAGTTTGCCACGTTGAAGTGAAGCCTCATCTGTGAGGTTCGTCGGCGGTGGTCAGCTCCAGTGAAGTCAACAGCGCGTCTGGCAGCTTCGAGGGCTTCCTGCAACGATCGTCTCCGAGAAATGAGCGCATGTCTCCACTGGTCGGGAGCGGGCTACGTGCGTCTCATTTGTGCACCCCTCCGCCTCGTCTCGAGCCAGCAGCGCGGGTCCCCAGCAAAAAGGAATCAGACGATTCACGCGAAGCGTCAAGTGCCCGGTGGTGTTGTCACCCCTACTGTAGGGCAGGAGTCTCTTGCTGCAGCAGTCGTCACAGGTGAGCCGACCTTGCGTCTGGTAGCGAGGTCAAGGGTGTTACCGGAACAGTGCATCTCTGTAACGTCCCGGACCCGGGTGCCACGCAACAGGTGCCCCGAGCCCGGTTCGCCACAAAACCTCAAGCGCATTTCCCCAAACGTCAGAGGCTGCCGACTAGCAGCGAGGGCCCAGGTCTGATAGTGGGGAAACTATGCCCTCATTTGTCAAAGTGTAGCGCAGCGGAATACAGAATAAACATACAACGACAACGGAAGCAGTAAACATACACAACTGAACAACTACAGCAGTGGATATAACCAACAGTATATAAGTGATGATGCTACATGTTTCAAGTTCTAAGAAAACAGTCAGAACATGTTATACATCAATACAATACAACAAAATACAGAGTACAACAAAACAAGCAAAACAGCTGGCAGCGGCATCGCGAGCCTAGGCTCGGTCCCATGCCCTCCTACTCCTCAGCAACAGTCAAGTACCTGTATAGAGACTCTTGCCCATATCTACACCTGCAGCAACGTAATCTGTTTGGGCCGAAAAGCATGACCCAAACAGGGTGTGAGAAATATATCTCAGTAGGCACCCACCAAAGGCCCGTGCCCAACTGCGTGTAAGCATGCAACAATAGTGTGCAGTAATAAAATGCAATAAAGTAAGCAGTACTCAAAAGTAACAACTACCAGTTATATTGCAATTTTTAATATTCATTTAATCCATTTAATATAAGAAATCACCACAGTGCATTTCTAAGTAAACAGTCCACGCCCTCAGACAAACAAAACCTTACCCTCAGGTAAGCAGAATCCAACCCGCAGGTATAGCCCTCAGGCGTAACAGAAATTGCCCTCAGGCGTAGGAAGTGTCGCCCTCAGGCACAGAGTCTATTGCCCTCAGGCACGAAAGAAGTTGCCCTCAGGCCGAAATAACTACAACCCTCGGGCTAAACAGTGCAGTGCCCACAGGCTAATCACAACAACGCCCTCAGGCTAAATACAAAAACGCCCTCAGGCTAAACAGGTAACCGGGTCATGCCCAACACGTCAAAATGCAGTAAACAAGCAATTCCTCTCAAGGCAATTCTACAATTACTACATTTAAGGCATACCCTCGGGTATCCTGACCAAACAGCTAAACAGTGAAACACACCTCCGGGGTGGTTTCGGATCCAAGCAATGATCCCAACCAGCATTTTAATATCATAGTTTAATCACCTATGCAATTCTAGGCATTAAACATAGCAACAGCCTCAGCCACACGACACCCCAACATGGGTTCGTGGCACAAAAACGCACAAAACACGCACGACAGTTGGAAAATAAACACAAAGCCACCTACCTTATACGTCAACGAGCGTTATACACGAACGCCGACTCCAGAAAAGCCCAAGAACGGCGTAGATCTGACGAAGAACAAAACTCATTCAAACGTAAATAACTTACGTTAGGAGAAGAATTGGTAAGAACGGTACCGGGAGAGGAGGGGGCTTACCCGTGCGGTTCCAACGAAATCGTCCGAAGCCGAATCGGATTCCAGACGAACGCCCGGTGGACCTTCAAAGATCCGGCCTCCTCCTTTGGCTCCAAAACGGTTCAAGAGTCTCCTCTGCCAAATGAGGAGGATACTGCCTGTTTTAAGCCGAAAAAACAAAGTACACGGCGTGTACTTCTGAGTACACGACGTGTACTTCTTTCATTTAACTGTTCATTTGGCGGCACCGCCACACTGTTCATACGTCGACATGAGTACACGGCATGTACTGCCAAGTACACGGTGTGTACTGTCGCCCAGCTGTCGGCTGCTGCACCGCCTTACTGTTTAAGCCTGCCGACTGACTACACGGCGTGTAAGGTACCACTACACGGCGTGTAGTCGGTTCCTACACCCTTCGTCGCCGACAAGGCTACACGCCCCGTGTACTCATCCCAACACGGCCAAAAGTACACGGCGTGTGGATAAAGTACACGGCGTGTAGTTCCAAAAGTTCAGGATTTCTCCCCATTTTTCATATTTTCTCTAAAACACTTAAGGAAAAGGAAAAGAAGAAGTCCGTACCTCTAAAATAAGAACCGGGTTCTTACAAACTTCCCCCTTATAGCAATTCGTCCCCGAATTGTCCTTCCAAGGGTGGCGAAGATAAAGCTCAGAACAGCTCTGGCCACTGAGCACGTACGTCGGTCTCCCGCTCCCAGGTCTCGTCCTGCACCCGGCCATGTTGCCATAGCACCCGTACGAGAGGAACTGACCGGCCTCGGAGAACCTTCGTGCTCCTGTCAACGATACGGATCGGATGCTCCTCATAGGACGCATCATGCTGAAGCTCAACCTCCTCTGGCTGAAAGGTGCGAGACGGGTCTGAATGATAGCGACGCAACTGAGATACGTGGAAGACGTCGTGCATGGCTCGGTACCGCTGCGGTAACTGCAACCGATAGGCAACCAGCCCGACTCTCTCCAGAATCTCGAATGGCCCCACATACCACGGTGAAAGCTTACCCTGTCTCCTGATCCGCTTGTGTCCCAGCCTCGGCGAAACACGTAAGAAGACCTGATCCCCAACCACAAACTCCAAAGGTCGTCTACGGCAATCAGCATAAGATTTCTGACGAGACTGTGCAGTAGCCATCCGCTTCCGAATCAACTGGACCTGCTCAGATGTCTCCTGTACGAGCTGTGGCCCCAGGAAAGCTGCCTCACCTGCCTCTAACCAGCACAAAGGTGATCGACATGGCCTACCATATAAAGCCTCGTATGATGTCATCTCAATAGTCGCCAGAAAACTATTGTTATAGGCAAACTCGACTAAGGGTATATGCTTCTCCCAAGAGCCCCCAAAGTCTAGGACGCATGCGCGCAGCATGTCCTCTAGCACCTGTATCGTCCGCTCTGACTGGTCATCTGTCTGAGGGTGGTATGCTGTGCTCAGAAGCACCTGTGTACCCAGCGCCCTCTGAAAACTCTGCCAGAAATGAGACGTAAAGCGAGCGTCCCTATCTGAAACGATAGAACGAGGGACCCCATGAAGACGTATGATCTCTCGGATATACAGCCTTCTGAGCTCGTCCACACTGAAGGTCTCCTCGATTGGCAAGAAGTGAGCTACCTTCGTGAGTCTGTCCACAACAACCCACACGACGTCGCTGCCTCGAGGTGACCTCGGTAACCCCGTCACGAAATCCATCGCGACATCATCGCATTTCCACTCTGGAATGGGCAACTGTTGTAACAGCCCAACTGGCTTCTGGTGCTCTGTGAAGACAGGTGGAACACCTCGTAACAAAACCAACTATCTCACTCTTCATACCCGGCCACCAGTACTGACGTCTCAAGTCTCGGTACATCTTGGTAACCCCGGGATGAACTGCCCAAGCTGAAGCATGAAACTCCCACATCAACTCCTCGCGTATATCCCCTGGAACCCATACACGTCCATGGAAACGCAAAACCTCATCATCGCCTATCGTCCAACCGGGAGGAGGGTCCTCACTTGCCACCGACTCCCGTAGAACTAGGCCTTCTGAAACCGATAGCTGCCTCATCCTCACTCTGTCCAGAAGGGTAGAAGTCACAGCTAACGAGGAAAGATAAGCCTGCCCCTGACTGTCGTGCACCTCCAGATGCATCTCAGAGAACAAAGCCATGAGTTGTCACTCACCACTGGCCTCTTGCACTGCCTGTATCAGAGTCTTCCTGCTCAGTTCATCAGCTACTGCATTACCTTTACCAGGTGTATAGGCAAGCTCAAAATCGAAGGGCTGCAGGTACTCGACCCACCTCCTCTGCCTCAGATTCAGGTCACGCTGAGTAAAGATATACTTGAGGCTTTTGTGGTCGGTGAAAACCACAAAATGCTCTCCCAACAGATAGTGTCTCCAACAGCGCAACGCATGAACAACTGCAGCCAACTCGAGATCATGCGTCGGGTAATTCCTCTCATGTGGCCTTAACTGCCGAGACCCGTACGCAACAACTCGGTCGCCCTGCATCAAAACGGCTCCCAGCCCAATCCCTGATGCATCAGGGTAAACTGTATAGCTCTTCCCCTGCTCCGGGAGTATCAGGATCGGTGCTGATGTCAACCTTCCCTTCAGGTCCTGAAAAGCTGTCTCGCAAGCTTCCGACCAAACGAACTTCACCCCCTTCTTAGTCAGACCTGTCAACGGTGATGCTAAGCGGGAGAAGTCTTGTATGAAGCGTATGTAGTAACCAGCCAACCCTAAGAAACTCCGTATTTCAAACACGTTCTTAGGCTGCTCCCAGGAAACTACTGCTCTCACCTTCTCTGGGTCTACTGCAACTCCTGCCTCTGAGATAATATGACCCAGGAAGTGAATCTGGTCCATCCAAAAGTGGCACTTCGAGAGCTTAGCATATAGCCGATGCTCTCTCAGTGTACTCAATACGATCTCAAGATGGGTGGCATGGTCGTGTCGAGTGTGAGAGTACACCAAGATGTCGTCCACAAATACTACCACAAAAGAATCAAGATACGGATGAAACACACGATTCATCAGATCCATGAAAACTGCTGGCGCGTTCGTCAGTCCGAACGGCATAACCAAGTACTCGTACAGACCATATCTGCTCCGAAAAGCTGTAAGCGGTATATCAGATGGTCTAACGCGCAGCTGATGATATCCGGATCTCAAGTCAATCTTCGAGAACACTCGTGCTCCACGAAGCTGATCAAACAAATCATCAATCCTCGGCAAGGGATATCGGTTCTTAACCGTCAACTGGTTCAGCTTCCGATAATCCACGCAAAGTCTGAGGGTACCGTCCGCCTTTTTCGCAAAAAGGACCGGAGAACCCCAAGGAGAAGTACTGGGTCGGATAAAACCCTTTGCCTGTAGCTCCTCTAACTGGCTCTTGAGCTCCTGCAACTCAGGCGTAGCCATCCTATAAGGAGGAATGGACACTGGTGCTGCTCCTGGCACTAGCTCAATAGAGAAATCCACCTCACGCACCGGAGGTAGACCTGAAAAGTCGTCCGGGAAGACATCCCTGAAACGATCAACAACTGGAGGGAAATCCGTCTGACAAGTCCCCTGATCATCCAGATACAAACTCGCAATCTGGGTTGTGACTCCACCTCGCCCATGATGCCCTGGTCCAGCTCGACTCACCTGAACATCACATTCGCCCTTATATAGAAACTCTCCGCTCTCTGGTGACATGAAACGCACCCTGCGACGGTAGCAGTCTACGAAGGCTCGGAAGGGAACCAACCAGTCCATCCCGAGAAAGACGCCATAGCTCGTCATCTCTAAGACATAGAGGTCCCAAAGGAAGTGACACCCTCCAACCTCAAGGGGGCACTCCTTACACTGACGCACACCAGCCGTCCTAGTCCCCAACGGAGTGTCTAGCGTCAAGATATCAGAAGAAGTAGAAACACCGAGCCCAAGGCTCTCCACAACGGGTACAGATATGAAACTATGTGTAGCACCCGTATCAAAAAGTACTGAAGACAAGACAGAAGCTACTAGAATAGTACCTCTGACTGTAGAAGGTCTGGGATCCAGCTCCTGCTGGGTCTGTCGCACTGCATATGCCTGCCCAGTGTCGCGGCCCTGCGACACAGCCTGGCTACCCTGAGCTGTCCCGCCCGGCTGCCTCTGAGATCCTGGTGTCTGGCTACCACGGCCACGACCACCATCTCTGCCTGCACGCCCTGACGTATTCCAGTTCCCTGACTGGTAAGAAGCCACTGGTCCTGCTCCCGCACGCGGAGTCTGCACAGAACCCCTCTCACTAGCCACTAGTGGAAACGCCCTACAAAAGCGCTGCAGATGACTCATCTTGCCGCAAGCTCGGCACTCCACTGGGTCTCGTGGACACTGCGGTCTCTTGTGCCCCTCTCTGCCACACTGGTAGCACCTGACCGGGCCACCAGAAGAAGTTGTCTGGCTGAACTGCCGCCCTGAGAGAAGTCCATCTGTCTCTTCCTCTTGCCAGCAGAAATAATATCAGTAACTGGTGCTGAACCGCCCTGGCCCACACCACTAGATTCCCGCAGGTTCCTCTCTGTGATCAGCGCCTAGTTCACAATCGCGTGTACAGTAGGCAACCTGAAAACATTCACCGGCGCTCGGATGTCATACCGAAGACCATCCTCAAAACGTCTGGCTCTCAACGTCTCATCACCCACCAGCACGGGTGCAAAGCGCTGAAGCTCCGTAAAACGAGCAGAATAGTCCATCACCGACATAGCACCCTGCTACGTCTCGGGAAAGAAGAAGTCATAGAAGACTGCCTGAAAATCTTCCCACGCCATGTCCCTATGATGCTCTGACTGGGTGGTAACATCTCACCACCTCTTGACGGAATCACGCAGCATATATGTCGCGAGCTTGACCCTCCGCCCTGGAGGCGTCTCAAGATGCTCGAAAATAGTCGGCATCGATCCTAGCCAAGACTCTGCAGCCTGTGGTCCGCCATCCCCTGAAAACGTGGGCGGATGTTGCTGCTGAAAGATACGCGTCAGCTCGGCCATAGATGTAGTAACCTGCGGTGCTCCCTGAAAGGTCTGCATGAACCGCATAAAGCTTTCACGGAACTGCGCCTCCGCGCCTGTGTTCGGTATAACAGCTGGTGCCGCATCTGACTCTACTGGAGAATCAACCGGTAGCCCATGGCCTACCATCTCCAGAGTATAATCGTCGCCGCTCTCCTGGCGAACAACCCGCGGTCGTCTAGACGGCATGACACTACAAGGTCAAAAGCACGCCTCAGATTCAAGATTATTAAGACTGAAAGCGAAGGAACCACAAAGGGAACAAGAGGAAGAAGGCATTCAAAATTGGTAAAACAAGACTACACGGCGTGTACAATGACTACACGGCGTGTACTTGACTTCCCTTCCCCTGCCCGGGTCCTTCCACACGGCTAAGCCACACGGCTTCCGTCGAACAAAACTACACGGCGTGTATAATATATACACGGCGTGTACGGTGTTATTTTCCAACTGCCCGTGTCGTCTGTGACACGGCCGACTACTCGGTTTTACACCACACAGTGTGTTACACCCGCACACGGCGTGTACACCATCCCGTTTCCCCGCCACACGGCTAACTCCACACAGTCTGTCCTCGGACAAGACTACACGGCGTGTCCCATGGTTACACGGCGTGTTCAGGGAGAGGTGACACCGGCCCGTGTTGTTAGCTACACGGCCGAGTCCCCAGGTCACACTACACGGCGTGTCTATTATTGACACGGCGTGTTCTGTCAAGGAGTTCACCGACCCGTGTTGTTAGTTACACGGCCGGACTCCGGGTCACACTACACGGCGTGCACAAAAACTACACGGCGTGTTTTACCCAAGCCCTTCCCTACCCCGTGTCGCCGCCCACAGGGTTTGTGACACGGGAAGAGACTACACGGCGTGTACTCGGGGTACACGGCGTGTACTCAAAAAGTTCATTTTTCTTTCCGAACAGAAGAACACACACGGCGTGTATGAGGTCCTACACGGCGTGTATTCTGGGTTTTCCGGACAGTATGCCTCAGAAACTTCCCCGGAACCCAGAAAATGCTAAAAACCAATACCTAAGTGTCAAATTCCGATCCGTGAGGGCCCATACTCCCCACGAATCAAAATTTGACATCTTATCTGTGTTATAACCAATAAACAGTCAATGATCCACCAAATTCCGGTCAATGGGGGCCCATACTCCCCAAAAACCAAAGTTTGACGTCCATTCTATAAACAAGCTCAAACAAACATACCATATCACAAGGCAGGTATTTATCAAGCAGCTATCACAACAGCATGCTTTATTAACACATCAACTATCACAACAACATGCAAATTCTAATGCACCTACATGGCATGGAAACTATGCATGGCATGTGATTTCTAGCATGTGCCTATATGATTCATGAGACGGCATACCCTCATCTCATCGGGTTGCAACTAAATAGAACCCACAGATAAAATATAAACAGCACGATCCAAGTGTGTCACCCAACGGTGAAAACATATCAACCGTAAAATTGCAAAATCAAAAGAATGCAAAATACGAGGTAGACTGGCTTTTCCATGTACACGGGTTAGCTACGCCCGGGCACAGCTTATTACCAACTACCGTTCCGTCCTATCCCTGACTACGGCTCCAAATAGAAAGTCAAAAAAAAGAAACTCCTTTGATACCACTTTGTAACGTCTCGGACCCGGGTGCCACGCAACGGGTGCCCCGAGCCCGGTTCGCCACAAGAACTCAACCGCATTTCCCCAAACGCCAGAGGCTGCCGACTAACAGCGAGGGCCCAGGTCTGATAGTGGGGAAACTATGCTCTCATTTGTCAAAGTGTAGCGCAGCGGAATACAGAATAAACATACAACGACAGCGGAAGCAGTAAACATACACAACTGAACAACTACAGCAGTGGATATAACCAACAGTATATAAGTGATGATGCTACATGTTTCAAGTTTTAAGAAAACAGCCAGAACATGTTATACATCAATACAGTACAACAAAACAAGCAAAACAGCTAGCAGCGGCATCGCGAGCCTAAGCTCGGTCTCATGCCCTCCTACTCCTCAGCAACAGTCAAGTACCTATATAGGAACTCTTGCCCATATCTACACCTGCAGCAACGTAATCTGTTTGGGCCGAAAAGCATGACCCAAACAGGGTGTGATAAATATATCTCAGTAGGCACCCACCAAAGGCTCGTGCCCAACTGCGTGTAAGCATGCAACAATAGCGTGCAGTAATAAAATGCAATAAAGTAAGCAGTACTCAAATGTAACAACTACCAGTTATATTGCAATTTTTAATATTCATTTAATCCATTTAATATAAGAAATCACCACAGTGCATTTCTAAGTAAACAGTCCACGTCCTCGGACAAACAAAACCTTACCCTCAGGTAAGCAGAATCCAACCCGCAGGTATAGCCCTCAGGCGTAACAGAAATTGCCCTCAGGCGTAGGAAGTGTCGCCCTCAGGCACAGAGTCTATTGCCCTCAGGCACGGAAGAAGTTGCCCTCAGGCCGAAATAACTACAGCCCTCGGGCTAAACAGTGCAGTGCCCACAGGCTAATCACAACAACGCCCTCAGGCTAAATACAAAAACGCCCTCAGGCTAAACAGGTAACCGGGTCATGCCCAACACGTCAAAATGCAGTAAACAAGCAATTCCTCTCAAGGCAATTCTACAATTACTACATTTAAGGCATACCCTCGGGTATCCTGGCCAAACGGCTAAACAGTGAAACACACCCCCGGGGTGGTTTCGGATCCAAACAATGATCCCAACCAGCATTTTAATATCATAGTTTAATCACCTATGCAATTCTAGGCATTAAACATAGCAACGGCCTCAGCCACACGACACCCCAACATGGGTTCGTGGCACAAAAACGCACAAAACACGCACGACAGTTGGAAAATAAACACAAAGCCACCTACCTTATACGTCAACGAGCGTTATACACGAACGCCGACTCCAGAAACGCCCAAGAACGGCGTAGATCTGACAAAGAACAAAACTCATTCAAACGTAAATAACTTACGTTAGGAGAAGAATTGGTAAGAACGATACCAGGAGAGGAGAGGGCTTACCCGTGCGGTTCCAACGAAATCGTCTGAAGCCGAATCGGATTCCAGACGAACGCCCGGTGGACCTTCAAAGATCCGGCCTCCTCCTTTGGCTCCAAAACGGTTCAAGAGTCTCCTCTGCCAAATGAGGAGGCTGCTGCCTGTTTTAAGCCGAAAAAACAAAGTACACGGCGTGTACTTCTGAGTACACGGCGTGTACTTCTTTCATTTAACTGTTCATTTGGCGGCACCGCCACACTGTTCATCCGTCGACATGAGTACACGGCATGTACTCCCAAGTACACGGCGTGTACTGTCGCCCAGCTGTCGGCTGCTGCACCGCCTTACTGTTTAAGCCTGCCGACTGACTACACGGCGTGTAAGGTACCACTACACGGCGTGTAGTCGGTTCCTTCACCCTTCGTCGCCGACAAGGCTACACGCCCCGTGTACTCATCCCAACACGGCCAAAAGTACACGGCCTGTGGATAAAGTACACGGCGTGTAGTTCCAAAATTCAGGATTTCTCCCCATTTTCCATATTTTCTCTAAAACACTTAAGGAAAAGGAAAAGAAGAAGCCCGTACCTCTAAAATAAAAACCGGGTTCTTACAATCTCTGTCAAGTGGAATTTTGGCCGGAGAGGCATGGCAGTTGGAGTCAGCCGAAGGAAAAAGGCAGGCCGGACCAATTGATACGAAGCTTCACACGAACTGGCTACCACGAACAGACTCCTATGTATGTATAGTTTTACAGCAGGAAGAAAGAAATCAAACAGAACAAAAGCATAAAAACAGAAAACAATCAGGAGAACCTGCTTCTCCTGCCCAACCCGAGTTGGCCGAAACAAACTGAAAATAAACCTCTGTATCCCCCCATTCTACCTCCCTAACCCCCTTTTAAAGTAGTTTCCCTAACAGAAAGTGGGCCCCCCAACATATTCCTCCAGGGTCCCACAAGCAGTTATACTCTAACCACATTTATTCTAACAAACCAACAACTCCAGCATTCCTATCATTGATGAACTTGACATGATGAACTTGACAGGATATTCTCCTCGTTGCCAAATGGTTTTGGGGCAAAACAATAGCATAATATAAAAACCAAACCTATGCCAGGCCTGTGCAAAATTTGAATTAGATTCTGTGTTTTGGATGGTGGGCAATCTAGAACATTGAATTTGGTGTTCCAAAAAACAGCAGAATCGTTTTTAGATGGGGGACAAGGCAAGGAAATAATGAAGTAAAAGTATCTAGAAGGAAGAAAAAGAATCTTGACATCCACTTGGAAGAATACAAGATACAAAAATATGAGAAATTTGATGCACGGACTTCTGAGGGCATTGACAGAAAAAACATGTTCTACTTTCATAAAACTAAAAATTCATAAGAATCTAGATTCAAAGGCATTCATAATCAAGTTTTGCAACAATTTTGCTTGGTTGTTGGCATCTAAACCAGCTCAACACTCATTGATTGGAATCAAATAAGAATGCAGCAAAAATTGATTAGTTTCCTACTTGAGTTGGGGCAGAGAGAGAGTAGATAGAGGTATCAAAATTGCAGTGCAATAAACAACAAATGCAATGTCTTTTAGAATTGTTTCCAACCTATGCCTTCTATGAGTTGGGATTTAAGATGATGTTGCTGTTAAGGCAAAGAGTTCATGTGGACTTGGAACCTGGGTAGAAATAGTATTGTTGGCCCGCATTTCATTAGCCTAAGATTGTAATATTAATATATAAAATTTGTCCATGAGGCGACCCGAGCATAACATACATACTTATGACATCATTTTAGATGAATATTCAATGCTTTTTACAATAATACACGTCCGAGAACTGTAAAGATTTAGTGACTTTGGATACTAGATAAATAATCAACTTATTTCATAAAAGATTTTCAACATCTCTCACAAAGTTCCGACATACCCTTTTTAGACATATCCTGCTTAAAACTTTTCTTCATAACCTAGGAAAATTAAAATATAAGAAAGGATGAGCTAGGATGCTCAATAAAGGTAAACATGAAAGATATCACTCAAAATCATAAGCGAACATAAGATGGGCATAAAGGTATGAGAATATAATCAAGTGCATAACATAAGAGAATCATACCCAAAAGAACATAGCTCACAACTTAAGGGTCATGGCATAAGCTTCTTCATAACATGGAGCACGGGTATCGAAACAAAACCATTATCATGAGCCATTGAAAACATAACATAACCATGTGGCATAACATATGAATGTAGCATAAACATAAGCTTAAGAAATCATAACATTGTGGATCAGGCGCCACTACTAGGGGTGTTCATGGGTCGACTTGGGTCGGGTTTGGGGATTTTTTTGACCCAACCCAATCAAAAGAGGTCGGGTCGGGACAGGAATGGTTTTTAGTTCAGCCGCGACCCGACACAACCCGTCTCGGATCAGGTTGGGTTGGGTCGGGTTGATCGGGTTTTGGAAAAAAAAATCAGCCACTCCCTAATAAATATCCCACGCAGCGTCGTCTCCTTCTCCCGCTTCGTCTTCCTTCGTAGTCGCGGTGGAGGGAGAGGGGGTAGACGCAGGTGCAATGGAGGTAGTGGAGGAAGAAGGCGACGATGAGGGCGAGGGCCTTGGGGTCGGTGGAGTGGCGGCTAAGGGGGAAGAGTGTGATCCAGACGGTGGGGCTTTCCAAGAGGAACCAGGCGACGAGGGCGGCGTAGAAGCAACAGTAGGGGCGGGCGACGAGGGCAGCAATGACGGCACGAGCAGGCGACGGCATGGACGACGTAGGCAGGGGGGTGACACGACAACGACACCATCAGAGCAATGACGACGGATGGTGAGGGCCTCACCGTGAGGCAATAGCGACGGTGGGAGGCGTGAGGGGAGAAGCGGGGGCAACATCGGTCAGGTTGGTTTGGTTGGGTCAGAAGGCGGGAGAGGCGGCAACAAAGTCTGACAAGGGGTGGCGAGGCGGCACGTGCGGGAGGGAAGATCGAAGAGCCATAGGGGGTCGTCCGTCAGGTTTTTCCAACCCATAACCCAACCATGGGCCAACCCAAAGCAACCCGACCCGTGCATATAACTTTTTAAACCCAACCTAACCCGAAAGCCACAATGTGATTGGTATAAAGTGGTTTTCCAAAAATAAATTTGACGAGCATGGAAATGCGATCGGACTGTTTCTTGCCATGACAATTCAAAGAAAATACAAAGTATATCAAATGGATGTCAAGACATCTTTCTTAAATGGTGTTCTTGAAGAAGTCTATATTGAACAACCAGTGGGCTTTCTTCTTGGTAATGATGAAATGAAGGTTTGCAGATTAAAGAATGCTCTATATGGTCTGAAACAGGCACCAGGGGCATGGTATTTCCGATTGGATTCTTATCTGAAGAAGCTCAAATTTAAAAGAGGAGTGGATCGCAATCACTATGTGAAGAATTCTCATAAAGATCAATTCATGGTTCTGCTATACGTTGATGATATTATCTTTGTTGGAAGCAGGGAAGGATCAGCAGATGAATTCGTCAATCACATGAAATCAGAATTTGAAATGTCTATGATTGGTGAACTCACATACTTCTTGGGGCTACAAGTGATTTAAAGGAAAAAACTGCACTTATTTCTCAGGAAAAGTATGCAATAGAATTGCTGAAGAAATTTAATATGCATGACTCCAAACTCATGTCAGCTCCGATTGCGGTTGGAACTAAACTGAGAAAGCATGAGGATGGGACTTCTGTGGATCCCACCATGTACGGGAGAATCATCGAAAGCCTACTGTACTTAAGACTTGATGTGTGAAAAGAAATTAATCACCAACAATATGATCTCAAAAGTTAGCATTGTTGAAGGAGGCTCAAAGATCAAGAAACAAAAGTTTACTAGAGGAAAAGCTTAGACATGATCAAAAGAAATTCGAAGACAAATGTTATAATTGTGACAAGTCTAGACATTAAGCCAATGATTGTAAAGAATCAAAGAGGAAACTGAAACCACTAGACAATGTAGTAGATCTTAACAAAATCCCAATTGAAGTTGCATTTGTCTAGGATGGTTTCTCAGTGGAATCCCATCAAAAATCCAAAGTGGTGGGTAGAGTCACACGCCATGTTTGTGTCAACAAGTGGATGTTCTCAACATATGCATCAGTGAGAAGTGATGAAAAACGCTATGGAAAACTCGTCAACTTTCAAAGTAAAAGGCGTGAGAAATGTACGTCTTAAAAAGACCTTTGGCAGGACTATGGCACTAAACAACGTACTTCATGTACCCGATATCTGCAAGGATTTAGTGTTGGGCTCTCTTCATGTTAAGAATGACTTCAAGTTGATCTTTGTTTATGGTAAAGTTGCACTCTCCAAAATTGTAGTGTATGTTGGTAAGAGGTATTTAAGTGATTGTTTAAGTTCAATGTCAAGACTGTTTTAACCTGTGATTCTTCAAGCAGACTTGTGGCATGCAAAATTGGCTCATGTTAATTATAAATCATTAAAGAAAATAATTAGCATGACTTTATTGTCAACATTTGATTGTTCGTGCATGAAATGTCACGTGTGTTGAATCAGAATTTTGTAAATTACTCTTTCACTATGCTGAAAGGAAATCTGAACTTTTGGACTTAAGACACACTCATGTGTGACGTGAAATTGGTACGGGCAAGAGGTGGCAGGGTAAAAAATGTTTGACCACTTAGATAATTATACTATGTTTTTTATGTTTATCTACTTGATAATAAAGATGAAGCTATCAATGTATTTAAACATCACAAAAATAAAGTTAAGAATCAGTTCAACAAGAGAATTAAATCCATAAGAGTGATCGAGAAGGCGAATATAAGCCACCTTTCCAAAATGTATGTAACAAGTTAGGAATAAATCATTAAACTTGGCTTCTTACTCTCCACAATCAAATAGAGTAGCTGAAAAGAAAAATTGGACATTAAAAGAAATGATGGATTGATAGGAATCAATTTGGTAAGAGAGAGAGAACGGTGGAATTCTATTGATTACAGCAGAATTACCGAGTTCTCAACAGCTGGTATTTAACAGTTAGAACCACCTATTTTTCATACAGCTGGCACACCCAATTACTAACCACTAGCAACCCACCTAATACCCATTATGCTATTAACAACAATGCCCAGCAACCCCCAACCCCCTACACTGCAGCACTCCTAAACCCCCTTCACAGCAGCTCCCCAACGTAATAACAGCAGCCAAGTTACCCGAGATTCAAGCCTTGGCCACATTAGCCTACGCTTCCTATCATTCCCACCTCCTTGAAAAAGATCAACTTGTCCTCAAGGTGATAATATAGAAAAGTGCCTGGAACACGACGTCGCTCCTTTCAGTGCGGAGGTTCTCGATCCCCAATGCCTTCCCTTCGAACCCCATATGTTGCAGCTCCTTTAAGTTGTTTGCAGCTAGCTCTCTTATGCAGCCTTCACTTCTGCCCATTTTCCTTTGCTTTCTTCTTCAGCATCAGCAATACCTGTCTTAGACTGCTCAAATGCTTCCATTTGAGCTAACAGCACAAGTGGCGACTCACAAAACTGCTGCGATCCGGACCTCTCAGTCTCAAGTTTCATAAATCCAGGATGCCTACAGCCTCTCGAAAAAAAACACATCGCCCATAGAAAACTCTAGCTTTATTAGTAACATAATCGTGCTCACTAACAGTAATACTTCCGGTATTTGCTTCTGTTTTCCCCCAGATTCATCTACCAACACTCTTGTTTGAACAATGGTAACTTGTAGGAGAGTTTCTTGCACTGTTTTGTCACTTAACAAAATTGTTCTCCCGAAGCGACTCATGAAGAACGTTATTGGTAACCACATCTGAAAACATTTCCTTTGTCCCTTCATTATGTTCTTCAAGATTATAACTAGCTTCGAACTTTACCTCTACTGGCCATCCCGGAGTGGAACCAATCTTCTGCACCTCCAACTTAACTCGCTGCCTCTCTGCCTTATGCATAGCGAGCTACGCCACTGCATCCTTACACGGCTGCACCAACAGTCACTTCTGCTCCTCTTTGTCGTACCCGTCCCGCCCAAATCGGAAATCATTCATGTTCCCTGTTGCAACCTTCCTACACGCAGTTTCCTCCTGCGGCTTCTCTCCATGTGATCGTACAACACTAGAAACCTCCGTTTCCACCATTGTTGTACTACCAAAACTCCCTAGCATCTCCTCTTTAAGTTGGTTCCAAGTGAGCTCAGGCTTAGATGCTTCCAACGACATACACCAATTTCCAAAAATATCTGGCATACTCAGTCGTGCCGCCCAAATCTTTAAGTCTTCCTGTGTTTGGCGGACTATAAAATAGTATTCAGCTTCAGTGATCCAAGACTCTGGATCTTCTCCAGTAAAAATCGGTATCCACACTGGCCTGGTTGCCTGCCACTCTTCCATGCCTCTGGCCAGACTAGCCCGTGGCGCCTTTAGTTCCTGCTTGAGATCCTCCATGCGTGAGCAGACAGTTGGTTGTTGCGAGTCTTTTTCCACTGCTGTGTCTTGAATTCTGCTGCCACAGCAGCATTGGTTGCTGCGTCCGACACTATACGATCCTGCTGAACAAGAATCTACCACGGGTTGGACTTCACTGTTGCGTCTGGTCTGTCCACCTCAGCAGTTGTGTTTGCTTCGTCAACTTTGATCAAGAGGCGCACAGTTAATCCAAATCCTCGCTACGAGTCGATCGAGGCTGCTTTGAATGCTTTATAAAACTCACATTCAAGAACCTCTCACTTCTAGTTTCTTTCTCTAGAATTCTCTCAATGAAAGCACCAATCGATAGGTTCTTAGAAATGAGAGAGAGATTAACATAGAAAATCTGTTAATTCCAACAGTAGCCAGAGCAGGAATTACATAAGATTAGAGGAGAAGAAGAAAGGTAGAAGAAGAAAGAATCTCCCCGAAGATGCTCCCAGAGGCCCATGGCCACAGCCCCTATTCTGCTCAGCAGAATGCTTCTCAAAATCATCCGTAATTCTCCCAGCCCTCTGATTCCTTTATTTAATACTCCCAACTAACCCCCGACAGCCCCAACCACTTCCTATTTACAATTCTGCCCCAGGCGGCTTATGAGACCCCCTACAGTTGGCACCCCTATGTACCGACCCTCATCACAGCCCCTACCCCCTGTGTTCCCATCCATAGAGACAAATTTGTTTTAAAAAGGCAGCGTGTAGTTGTTAAAGACGTGTCGGGGCACACGCCTTGGCCAAGAGCGCTGCGAGGTGCACAGTCGTCACCTCACAATGGCTAAGGTGAGGCAAGAACTTGAGGTGCGCAAAAGGCGTTGAGGCACACGCCTTTCCAGGAAGTGCGGTGGCGCCAGGCAGGAAAAAGGTGTGCGTCGAGAAAATCTAAAAAAAACTTCTTTTTTGCGCCAAAGGCGGCGCCAGGTGGCAAAACAGTTGTCCCTCAACCAAACATAGAAAATAAAAGTTATTTTGGCCTAAAAGAAAGGCCCAAAAGTCTATTAAAAATTTAATAAAATCAAAACAAATTAATGCCCCGCCATTCACGACTCCAACACTGCCGCACCAGCAGAATTAGTCCACAATAGTGCAACAAGTGACTCGAGGCAGGTACCAGCAGCAATTCTCCTTGTTCTTCCCCAAAAAAAAACATTTTCTATGATTGATTATTTGATCATGGTTTGGTTGAAAGATGATGTGTACATTAATTGTATTGTTTTTATTGAATTAAAGTTTTTTTAAATTTAAAATATTGTTTATAACTATGTATACTTAGTTGTGTTAATGACACGCACCTTGGTTTCGAGAGGAGCGTGCCACGGACCGCACCTTGTGTCACATACCCAAGAGACGTTTGAGCCTTACCACGTCACATGCCTTTAACAACTATGAGACATCATAAATTCACTAGGCTCGGCTTTATTTCTTAATATCAACTTTTTTTTTTGTATTTCCTTCAAACTTACTAAACTCCAGACGTAGATTGCTTTCAGATTAATTAATTAAAGCCTGCTATATTATGTATACAGATTACTTAATGAAATATGCTGAAAAGGATCCCACTATGTTTCATATACAGATTGGTGGAGACTTCCTCTACTGTATTTATAGAGACTAGGAATAAGGACCTTGCTGTATTTTGAATACAGAAGATGGGTCAACACTTCCTCTGGTGTATTTTACAAACTAGGAAAAGACCAACTCCACTTTGTATGTAGATTGGTCTCTGAACATTTAACATCATTTTGTATACAGAGCATTGCCGGCAAAAAAAATAGGCATTACAAGATACTGATGATATTTGAAATGGAAAGCAGAAGTGGGCCGAGTGTTTCATCACATACTGAAGATGCGCAGGCTTGCCGCATCGGGCGCAAGATAAAAAAGATTCCGCCATATTTAAGCCTCCAACCATCGCCCCAGTTTATTAGCGGGAATTCTCTGCACAACCAGCACAATTTAGCAGCAGCAAACATGCAAACGCAAAACAATCCATGTATAGCCATAAAAACGTACACCGATTTGTAAAACGACGCCCGGATGCTTGCTTTGAAAGTGGAATGTCTCGGAGAAGGGGTCCAGGGAAATAAGAGAAAGACGGATCCTGCAGCTCGATCGAAGCAGCGGCAGAGACGGCTGAGGAGAGGCAGGGCGTAATCGAGCCAAAGACTTTCAGTGTTTCGGCAAATTACATTATTTATTGAAGCCAAAAAGCGTTTTTTATTATATGACATCGGTCCGGACGAGATAAACAAACGAAGCCCTGTCTAATTGCATGTGGGGCTACCATGAGAAGACTCACTAGGCTGTGTATGGGTAGCACATTTGGGCCCACTAAGAACTATGTTAAACTAACGTGTGTTAAACCAAAGTGTTCGACTCTACCAGTACTCGAACCTATGTTGGTTCTCCAAGACAACAAGATGATCCAACCGGTGAACCACTCGACTAACGCTCTAAGGGCTCAAAAAGTGTTTTTTATTATGTTCTTCAATTCTACACAAATTTCTTACGAGTTTTTTTAATGTTAATTGAAAAAAAATAAGTTTTTGTTAGTGTTTTTTTTGAAAATTACGTCGGAAGGTCGGCACAGACCTTGTCGTCTTTCGGTTAAGTCGAAAGGCAGCATCAGTGGTGTCGCTTTTCAGCAAAAAAAAATATATTTTAAATATACATGTTTGTATATTTAAAAATATATATTTATATATTTTGATATATATATTGTGTTTATTTTATTTTGTTTAAAATCACGTCCATTAATATTTGAAATTGAAAATGTTGTGTTTTTAAGTAATAAATTTTGTGACATATAAATCAGCTTTTACTTATTATGTTTATGTTTTTGCTTATTTTCAATTATGTTTTATATGTTGAGTCACTTTGTAAAATATTATCTATTTTGTATTTTATATTTTATATGTTATATGTTTTCAAAGTCATTTACATGAAACATAATAATTTTTGAAGTTGGTGGCTTTGAAAGTCTATAAATAATAAAATAGAAATGCAATCTAAATGAAATTTGACACACTTACTGAACGCATATAAAATAATTCAAAATAACAAACATTTCATAAAAACAATTAATGAAAAGTAGTTTTAATGGTACAATATCACTCATACAGAATGTATTTAGCACGTCGGTTTTTTCACGTCGATTATCCATAATCGACGTGGAAAAACCAGCATCACGCTTTATCACGTTAGTTATACAGTAACCAACATGATAAAGTGGTTTTTACATCGGTTGTATTTTAACTGACGTGATAGATATATTTTCATTGCTTTATCACGTCGGTTACTGTATAACCGACGTGAAAAACCATTAAAAAACTCATTATCAAGTCAGTTATAATACAACCGAGGTGATATACAATTTAAAATTTTATGAATTGTTGTTTTGAATCATTTTGGTGTTATTCGATATCGTGAAAGCAAACTCATCTCTCTCTCACGCAGAAGCCCTAACCTCATTTTTTCGATCCTATAACCTCCAATTTCGATTTTCCATCTTCACACATCGTTAGGTTTCGTTGGCCTCATTGTTGTGAATTTGATCGGTTCGTCTCTCAACTCTCAAGTAAGCCTCAAACATCGATCTCGCTCACGAATGTCCTAACTCTTGTTTTTTTATTCTGTTTATTCAAATCTCGCATTACCATCGTTTTTTCGATTCCGTTTATTCTAAAGGATTTTTTATTGAACCATGATGTAGTATTAAAGCACACCTGCATCTAGAAAAGCTTGTTTGTGGTTTAATGTAAATTCTTTCCAGTCCCTTAGCTAATTATATTAATTTTCAATCCTAACACTATTGGAATGTCTAAGTCAGTGATTTGGGAATCTTGAGATGGAATTGCAGAAACTAGGGATGAGGAGTAGGTCTAAATTGGGAGAAAATGTTAGTGATTATTCATACGTCATATATTTAGTGGAATATTATGTTATCTATAGTCCTTTTGTATAATTAATATTATATATGAATGTTCATGATTTATTAAATAACAACTCATAAAGTAATCATAATTCTCCTAAAAACCTTAGTATATGTTATATAATTAATTAGAGTCACTCTGATATTTGTCTATGTTATGATTTGTGGTTTACATCCTATTTAGTATTGTATTATAGAATATTTATATAGTTTGAATTCTTGAGCATGTTACCCTCCATCTATTTAGTTTCTTATTACATACCATCCTACATGTTGTCTATTCAATATTGTATAATATATAATATTATGGTTTGTTATGTTGAGAAAACTATATTTGGATTTTGAAAATTATTCACAATAATGGGTAATCATTGTTTTATAGCCATGATGATATGAAGTTTTTGTTGTTGAAAATGTTCTAGTAAGGGAAACAAGTTTTTTATTCAATTTAAAGAAACAATTCATCAAACCTTTGATTTAAATATGTGTTTTTTATTTTAAATGTGATGGATATTTTTAAATACTTCCCTTTTTCTAAAGTAAATCATTGAAGATGTTTTTAATTAAATTATAATGTGGAATGATTTGATTTTGTAAAATAAATTATTTTTGAAAAACTGTCGTGACATATTGTTTTAAAAGTAATTTGATGTTAATGAAGTTTTTTAAAATATACATATTATGAAGTGGTATTTGAGATTAGAAATGTAAAAGGTGCTAAATTTTGATTTATCAATTATATTTAAACTTATATTCGATTATTGTCTAGAATTTATAATTATACTTTTCAAATACGCATATTTTTTTAAAAAAAATCAAAGTTTTGTTGCTTTCAAATTATGACTTCTTTAATATAATTTTAAACCTGGTTTGACTTGAATAATTTATTCTCACTTTTATCACCACTATATTCTTTTGATAAGATATTTATTTTTTATATTTGTTATAGATAATAATGAGTCGAAGTTGGATTACGACACTTTGAATAAGTGATGAATATGAGAAAGGTGTTGATGCTTTTTTGGAATTTTCTAAATGAAATGTTCTAAACAATGACATGTTTTTCTATCCATGCCTGAAATGTTTAAATATGAAGAAGTTGAAAAGCAGAGAGATCAAAGATCATTTAATTTGTCATGGTTTTTATCCGAGTTATAACCCTTGGATTTGGCATGGTGAAACTGGGTAGAATTTCAGATCTATTAATGATGATGCTTTGTAAGATGATAACTCTCATGAAATTGAAGAAATGATTCGTGATATTGAGTAGAGACAATTGAGAATGAACAAAAAATTGAGCATCTGTATGGTGATGCTGAAAAACCATTATATACGGGTTGTACTGAATTTACAGTTTTATCATTGGTGTTAAGATTGATTAACTTGAAGGTGAAACATGATTGAAGTGACAATAGTTTTACTGATTTGCTACAATTGTTGAAATATATTCTTCCTAAAGATAATGATCTTCCTAATTCACATTATAAAGCGAAGAAAAAACTATGCTCGGTGAGATTAGGTTACAAAAAAATACATGTCTGCCTGAATGACTGGGTGCTATATATGAAAGAACATGAATTTATGTCAAAGTATCCTAAATGTGGGACATCACAATATAAGTTGAAAGAAAAGTTACATGCTGATTTAGCAGTTATAGAGACCCCTGTCAAGACATTTTGGTATCTTTCTATAATTCCTCATTTGAAATGTTTATTTGTAAATTCACATGATGCAAAAAGGTTAATATGACATACAGATGAGCAAATATGTGATGGAAAATTATACCATCTAGCTGATTGTACATAGTGAAAGAAAATTGATCAACAATTTCTTATATTCATAAATAAAGTTAGAAATCTCAGACTTAGACTATGCACAAATGGAATGAATCCACATTGAAGCCTTAGTAGCACACATAGTTCATGACATGTTTTATTGGTAATTTACAACTTATCTCCTGAATTTTGTATGAAGTGAAAATATATCATGTTGAGTTTAATGATCTCTAAACCAAAAAAGCCTAAAAATGATATCAGTGTTTTCTTATCACCATTAATTGATGATTTAAAACTCTTATGGGAGGATGGTATTAGGATTTATGATTTTTATAAGATAGAATATTTACAACTGCATGCAATGATTATTTTCACTATAAATGACTTCTCAGTGTATTGAAATTTGTCTGGATACAGTGTTAAGGGGCATAAAGCGTGTCCAATTTGCGAACAACAGAATTCATATTATTAATTTCATCATGGGAGAAAAATAGTATACACGGGTCATCGAAAGTTTTTTTCTATGGATCACTCTTATAGAAGATTAAAAAAAGGCATTCAATGGCTCATAAGAATTTTATATTGCTTCAAAACCTTTATTCACTGATAAGTGTTTTAAGAGGGTGCAAAACCTTGACATGACATTCAAAAATATACATAAATATGGTAAAGATAGAAATATCTGGAAGAAACAGTCAATATTTTTTGAGCTACCATATTGAAGATATCATGAGGTCAAACATAACATTGATGTCATGCACGCGAAAAGAATATACGTGACAACTTGATTGGAACATTGTTAGATATTAAAGGAAAGACTAAAGATGGGTTGAATGCAAGATTGGACTTACTCTAAATGAGAATATGTTTGGAGTTAGCTCCCACTCCTGATGAAAGGCGAACATTCCTGCCCCTGAATTGTCATGCATTATCCAAGAGGGAGAAAATTAGATTTTTTCAGTGTCTTCATGATATCAAAGTGTCATAGGTATATTCTTCAAATGTAAAAAATTTTGTGTCTTTAAAGGATTTGAAGTTGATAGGTATGAAATTTCATGATTGTCACATCACTATTAGAAATGAGGGCTATCCCCACACCCTTATACCAATGGTTTTCCATAACTGTTTGGAAAGGATAATATATTTTAGGCTATCCCAATGGTTGGATAAAAATTGTTGGCATAAAACTCCCTAAATCCCTTAAACACCCGCTCTTCATCAGGCTCCCCTTCTCCCATCCTGACTTCCCCTCGCGCCTCCCTTCTCAAATCCCTACAACACTGCTCCCCTCCTCCCCTCCTCATTGTTGCTCCCATACCGACTCCTCCTCACTATCGCTCCCATCCCCCTCACGCTCCCATCCTCACATCCTGACCCCCCTCATCGTTTTCCGCCACTCTCCGCTTCCCTCCTCCCATCCCAAGCCCCAACACCAGCCACTCGCCCCTCCCCCGCAAACTCTACTCTCTACGTGTCATCCACAAGACATGCATAGAGGGATCAACCGACTCCCCTCTCTTCCAGATCTTCTACATTCATGTTGATCTTGGGTGCAATTTGACAACATCAGCCGAAAAGATATTCCACCTCCCTCCTTAATTGTTTCCCTTATGACATTTTTGATTTCATAAGTTTCTATTTTAGGGTTATTCATCGATTTCACTGAAGTATGGTGAAATCAATCATTTATGATAGAGTTGTTTCTATGATTAGGAATAGGGGAACCCAAGCTTATGCCTTCCTATTTTTTCATGTCGATCCATTAAAGTATGTTAGTGTTTCATATTCTTACAAGGGGTTTTACCCAAATTCAATTTTATTAGCTATTGAATAGGTATTTTTAATTGGGGATTTATGCAGCCTAGATTCAGGGATGTATCAGGAGTGGAATTCACGTTGCTGCTAATGGTTTTGACATAGAAGAATGACCCGGTGAGTTAACCAATAATATGAAAGGGTTCAATTTAATTAATTAATTAATTATAATTAATTAATAATCGTTTCTTGATGTAGCTTAGAAGCTTAGGGTGATGCGATGAGCCTGGTTGATCAAGGGAGAGGCTGGATGAGCTTGGCGGGCCTTGGCAGTTAATGTTGGCCCTTGGCATCAAAGTGGAAAAGCCTTGGTAAAAGGTAGGTGACCTTTCATACTTGACTTATAGAATTTACTTTTGTTTTATGATGCATGTGGATGCTCGGGCATGCCATTGAGGTTGTTTCCCATTATTAATTTATTTAAATAAATGTTTTTATTTAATTCAAAATACTTAATTGGAATAGCTAAATTCCAGGTGTCACGAACAAACCTCATGTGCTTGCTTGACACTTCACTAATTAGCAATGTTTGATCCATGTTGTTAACCCCATTTAAATGGGTTTAAGACTTGTTTGTTTGTTGGTGTTGTTTTAGTTGAATTCATTTGGTGTGTACGTTTTTTCCCTTACAGGTGTGGGTAAGTGCTATCTTTTTTGTGTTTCTCTAATGGCTCCTTTACTACTAGTTTTATCACTACAATTGGGTATTACCTCTTAATCTTATTCATTTTGTTACTGATTTGGTTTATTTGTCTAGATAATAAGATAATACTTATTGATCTAGCATAGATTTTAAGATAAGAAACATTGACCTGAATGGAAAACAGATCAAACTACAAATTTGGGATACCACTGGTTGGGAACAATTTAGGACAATCAAAACTGGTATTCTCTTTTATATTTCAAGATATGTAATTTAGATCCCATTTGTTTCAACTTAAAAAATAATTAATTTTGGGATTATTTTTAAAACATGATTTCTCAAAAAAGAAGAAGTTATTTTTTTCTCAAGAAACACTATTTCACATCTTTAGTGACCCAATTCTCCACTGGGATCTGATACTACTATTTTTTCTCAGTACTATACTAGATAAAACCATGCTATAATTGTGCTTGATCTAGATATACTGTATTTTATTTTAAATATGTCTCTCTCTAATCTAAAATATACACTAATCACTTCCCAAACATTTCATTGAACTCCAAATATACCTCGACGTAATCAATTATACTTGAAAAGCATTTGAAAACACACCATTATACCTTCCTCCCATGAAACCTTGATAGTACTATGCACTATAGAATTATACTTTTCTTTTCTACTCAAGACATGATGTGTTAAATGAGTGAACATCCATATAAGTACCTAATCAATGACATAAATCTTTAAGAGCTTCCATCTATGGTCTCTGAAAATCATCCATCCACTCAAAACTACACCCAAGAATCTCTTGATTATCTAAACTTGATCCATAGTCTCTTGATCAAGACCTAGTCTGTCGTACAAAATATCATTCAGTACAAATGTTATCTCACTCCATTCATGACATTCAACATTCTTCAAATTTTGGGGTGTACATGGGTTGTTCACTAAAACTATCTTTCATAGATTTACCTAGGAAATGACTTTGTCTAAAGGTCATTGACCAACTTACAAATCTAATGTCTACTTAGGAACAATATATAACTCTCTTTATTCTATTCTGATATTCAAAGCAACATTATAGTTGCCAACTTCTTGAGCTTGTTACACATTCCACCCTCTACATTCATCATAATTTACCAATCATAGTAATTATACTATAAAGGTACTAAAGGAGTTGTCTTCACCACAATACTTCCCATATCATTGTTTCATCAATACTAATGCACCAAAATTCCAACATGTAATTCCAACATTACATGAAAACCACTACACATTAGGCAAGATCGACATAACCTAAAAAACCATCCCATGAAACTCACTCAAGATTTTAAGGGGATAGGAATACTCTACACAAAAAATACATGTCATATTAAACCTGGTTTCCGCAATCAAAATATATCCCAATAATATATCAAAAACAAAACATACATCAAAATTATTATCCTTGATTATACAACATGATTCCCATGTTTAAGCTCACTCCTGAATCTATATTTTCATGTGAAAATTTCTATAGTACCTCTATAGATACCCCATCTCACCAAAGGTGAAATGTTTCTTCTTTTCATCCATATAATTAAAGGGCACATTATACATCCTTCTATATGGGAAACAATATACATGCTGTTTCTTCTTAGGTCATAATAGTGTAAATGTAACGCCCCGACCCCAGTTACCCAGAGTCTGTGCATTATTGCGTAACATTGGCATGATCACAAAAGATCAAGTCTCGAAAGACCGATTAGTTTATTAGCCTTGGAAACACTAGATACATTCATAAATGTTACATTACATCATAAAGTGAAAAACTACAATAACATAGTCTCAATTTTCCACACTCATATCCCCTTCAGACTATCCGTGCAGGTCATTCCTAAAATACTTCTTCACATCTTGGAAAAATTAAAACATTGAAAGGGGTGAGCTCAGATGCTCAGTAAGGATAACAATATAGCAGAAGCTTTCATAAATAAACATAAACATTTAAGGCAATGTATAACTAAACAAAAGCCTTTCAAACATGAACTTCAACATAATATGGCAAAAGTAAAATGAAATAATTCCATTTACTTATTCACATGAATATTCTACTGGTCGAATAATCACATTCAATATCAATAACCACTTTCATAATGATGGAATGCATAATTTCAGACTATCATAACCGCGTATCCAAGGCCTCGTGCCAAGACTACAAATAAGATTTTGTCAAGGCCTCGTGTCAAGACACTAGTTTGTCTCATGAGACCTGCCGATGCATCGAGGAGCTATAGAGGGCTCCACCCATCACTTATTAAGTCCAATGCATTCCTCATATGAACAGGTTTAAACATATCATAAACCATAACATAATCGTATCACATAAAACATGCATAAAGGAAACATAACATTTCCACATTTCAATCACAAGATATCAATACAACACATTGATATAATAAAAACACTTTAAAAACCATTTTCAATGCCAAAATAAAAGAAAATTAAAACTTTGTATTTATTTTTCATTTAAAAAAAGTTATGGCTTATAGAGGAAGCCGAAACACAAATAATGGTCACGGCGACGAAGAATTCATTGTCGCCGCATACGTAAGACAAAAACATTCCTTTTGTCGTTTAGTAAAACTCTTTGTAAAAAATATTCCTTTTGAATAAAAGTAAAAGTCAAAGGGGTTTATACACCGTATAAAAGAAAGTTGTGTATAAAACAAAATATGCCTCAATGAAAGGAGATCGAGACGAAGACCCTTACAAAGATAATTTTTTTTAAATAAAGTAGATCTATTATGTGTATTCACTATCAGTACACATAAATAAAGTAAAAATACAAGATAGTACATAATAATATCATGACATAATTTGAAAGTAGGAGATTAACCCAAAGAATGAAAATTGGGTTAAAAAGTTCCCTTACAAAGATACTTTTTTAAATAAAATAGATATATTATGTGTATTAAATATAAGTACACATAAATAAAGTACAAATACAAGATATGAAATAATAATTTCATGACATAATTTTAAAGTAGGAGATTAACCCAAAGAACGGAAATTGGGTTAAGAAGTTCTCTTACCTCGTGTCCGACTTGACTCGATCGTTCTTTAATCTCCTGAATAATAAACTAGAGTTAATTTATACTTGATTAAGAACTTTTTTCATGTTAATTATTCGTTTTATATCACTTATTATCATTTTATGAACATTATGTAATTATTTAAGTTAATAACGGTCATTTTGTCGATCTTTGGTACTTGAGTCAAAAATAAACTTCTTATAATTACAAGTTGTTCATGTGGTGAAATATCCATTATATACAACATTATATTCATGATTTAGATATCATATATATCATATATATCTAGTATATACATTCATTTATAATATTGCATAACATTTAGAGGTAAGAAATGAAATGCACCGTTCATGGAGACGGTAAGCCGTACGTACGCATCAATGCTACTTTCATTTCTATTTCGTATTTAATGGAATGAAATCATAATTATATAAAGGTATATTATAATTCCAGTATAATATCATATATAATATCATTTAATCCATCCTTTATACATCCCACATATGGCATTAACGATTCAAATCACTTTGAGGGGGCGGTAGTTCGCACTTCCTAAAATGAAGATATCGCGTTTACCCATAATGGAAACCATAAAGGTATGGAATAAATGAAAAATACAGAAGCTTAAGTAAAACATAAACATATTATATATCATATATAAATATAGTTACATCTTAATTTCCACCTTTGAAGGTGTTATATGAGTGTTGAACAATCATCATTTCGTGAGGCGGAAATTTTCCATCCACAGAAACAATATGTTCTTTAACCATTAGATGTAAGTGTGTGTAAGTGTAGCTCGAATAATTATTATAACAACATCCTAGTATATTGAGGATACTGGTGTTGTTACAAAATAAATGAAAAAAAGAGTTTAGGGGGTTGGAGAAGCAAAATAAAACATAAGAATACAAGAGAAAACACTACCTTTAAAACGAGTAGCTCTTTTTGATTTGAGCTCAAAGGCTTCCTTGGTAAGACTTCTGCCCAAAGTGAGGCTTCTAGGAGTAATATTAGGATGTGTAGAGACAAAATGGGCAGGGTTTGGCCGAGAAAAAATCTTGAGAGGTGTGGGTAAGGTGGTAGAGGTGGGGGTCTTTTATAAGAGGAGAGGAGGGGCACTCTTGAAAGGTTATAAAATGTTACTTTATTATAAAATGCTTTTCAGATATAAAAGGTCCCAAAATTATATATTTAAAGTATAAGGTGATAATAGTTATAAATCCACCCATCAAATAGGTTTTTGACATGTGTAGGTCTTAGATTTTACATTATCTTTTCATTTTATTTAAATCGTTAAATAATGAGGTAATCGTTGCATCATCATGGTGTCACAAATAATTTAATTTATTTAATGTCTAAAAATTATAAAAAAAAATATCATGATGTAGGAAATATTTTTATCTTTCCAATTAATATTTATAGTAAAAAATATGACTTTTATAACCCCATTTAAAAATTGTTTTAGTAAAACAACTCATGTTTGTGACATTTTTATTTTAACATTAAATAAAAAGTTTTTAATGTCATTTTCCTACCAAAGTGGCTCCATGGGGTCCCCAAATTTACCCATGAATTTTCTTGGTCATCCATGACTCATCCAATAGGGGTAGGACATGTGTCAAGGTCATTTTATATTATTATAACATTATCTTTACCGTAAATTACACTAATTACCTTTAATCGCGATTAATTAAACTTAAAAGTTACTATTCACCAAAAAATTATTTTAATCCCATTGAACCACATTTTACTTCATAATGACAACCATGTATGTCGGATTTTTGAAAATCAAATCACAGAAGTGGTAATGTTTCATTTAAATGAAAAATCAGTTTTTTAACTACCACTTAGTGGTTTCACTATTCATCAAAAATTGAAGTTTTTCAGAACAATGCCAAAATTTCACCCTAAGCTATAATTGATATTCCGAATTCAAAAATGATGTCTATTTTAAAAAATTCCAAACATATAAGTTGCATTAATTACTTTTATAATTAATTCCCGCTGTCACAACAAATAGCGCGTTTTTAAGAAACAATATATATCAAAAGATTGACAATTATTTATGTCCAATTTCAAAGTGAAATTAATTCTAATGAACACCATTGGATAAAATGGTAAAAAATATATTCTAATTATACTTTAAAACCACTCAATATTATAATTTATCACTATAAATTATTTTGATTAAAAAAGTTGTTTTTAAGTATTTTTCACTATTCATAAAAAATTGGAAGTTCTCAGAAAAATACCAAAAATTCAACATAGGCTAATTTCAATATTCCGAATCCAAAAATGAAGTCCATTTTGAAATATAAAATATATATAATTTCAAAAAGTGGGTATTACTATTCATAATGGCTATTTTTATTGGTCGCGGTGTGTTATAATCTCGAACTTGCGTACAATGCAAGCTATTGCATTATTGAAAGAGAAGCATATCGTGGAAGCTCGGGGTGTTACATTCTTCCCTCCTTTAATAAATTGCGTCCTCGCAATTTGAAATTTTTCTTTGAAAATAAAAGGTTGAAAATAGAAAATACCTTTGTGGAAAACCCACATCGAAAATAAGGTTAATAAAAATATAACTTTAAAAGAAAGAAAGAGAAGTACGAAGGTCACCCGAGATAGACCATACTAGGATTCTATGAAAATATGGATATGGAAGAAAAACAAACCATCAAGGTCTGATGGAGAGTTGTAGAAAATAGAATTAGGAGAAAGTTAACCACAAGAAAATCACAAACTTGTGATTGGTTAAACGATCATTGATTCCCCAGTAGGAAAAGTTAACCGACAACGTTTTTGTTTTAAGTTACCTTTGATAAAGTTGAGGAATTTATTTAGGAGATTTACTAATAATACTTGTCATGTAGACTTTCATTCTTTAATAAATATTTACCACAAACCTATCTTTCACCCAAAAAGATAATAGAACTCAAAAATATTATATTTATCCTAATCATGCAAGGTTTCAAATATTAACACATACCATTTATATTAGGAAAACTATTTTGTAATAACCAGGGACTTCCTGTAGGCTAGAGGTAGGTAATAAAGGCCTGTCACACTATGGTTGTGGGTTTGATTCCTACAGCTTTGTCCGACGCGACAGGTTATCCCCCGACCTGTAGGTTGTCCTTTTCCTAAAAATATAGTATTATAATATTCCAAAAGTAATCTTCAGAAATGTTTTAACCTTAAACAATACTATCCAAAGTTCAACTTAATCCATTCCAACCTTTATAGTTATCCAAAATACCTCTACCCAGACTTTCTCTAAAAGGTCTCTAAATTCCAAAATCAATTGTAACATCAGATTCCCCAAACAAATTAAAGTTTCTCTTATTGTCACATACTAAAAATATGATTACCTTAATAATATTAAAACCTTAATGAAATCAAAAAGTACTGCAGTACAATCCTTATATATATCACATTATTCTTATAACTAGAATATAATCCTTGATTCCAAAAGCACCAATACATTAATTATTCCACTTCAACTGTAGTAACAACATAAGATTGTCCTTGATCCCTTGGCCTTTTTTGAGGTAAGTTTCCCTGATGCTTAGGAAATTAATTTGCATAATGCCCCATTTCCCTACAATTGTAGCATTCAACATTGATAGCCTCTTTCTTTCCCTTGCAATCACGAGCCTGGTGACCTTTTTCTCCATATTTATAACAAACTCTCATTCCTTTTAGGCAAGTACTGGGGTGATTCTTCCCACAATTATCGCATAATAGAAAATCCTTCTTTCCCTTTTTCCCTTTATCTGTCTCTTGTTCCATTGTTCTCTTCTTCTCTTGCTTTACTTTATGGTCATAAGATTTAGAGAATTCCTTTTCTGTCTTGATAGCACACGAGACAATATCTTCATACGATGAGAAGGTTTGTGAGACTAATGCTCGATAGAGAAATGGTTTTAACCCATCAAATAAACGATCAATATTACTTCTTGGGTTACATATATAATCTGCAGCATGCCCCGCTAACCTTGTAAAGTTAGCCTCATACTTTGCGACATTCTCATCCTCCTTTTGCCTTAAACTCAGAAATTGCCTTTCCATATCTGCTCGATGGTCATGTGGAAAGTATTTTACTAAGAAAATTTCCTTAAACTCCCTCTATTCCATACTTGATACTTCATTATCTTCCTTTGTGTTTTGAATCAATGACCACCATTGATCAACATCTCCAGTGAGGCGGTAAACTGCCATAACAACCTTCTCCCTTTCGCTACTCCCCAAGGTGTGGAATATTTTCTCTAAGGAGTTTATCCATTGCTCAGCTACTAATGGATTTGTAACCCCATTAAATGTTGGTGGTTGTTGCCTCATGAATTGGTCTAACATTGATCCTTCACATTGCAGATCAGGGTGCTCCATACAAGTAAGGTTATTATTCATAACCTGAGTGAGTTGTCCCAGTATGGTAATAAGTTGATCAGCACCAGTTGTATATCCAGCTCCACAATAATTATCTTGAGCAAGAGGGAAATCCCTACACGGAGTACGTGCATTGATACGGTTTCCATTCCTCCCACTAGGCGCCATTTCTAAACAATGGCATAAACTAGATTAGTTTATGAATCAAAATACATAATTCCATACTTGTAAAACACTTAACATAAATTGAATAGTTTATGGATATAATCCCTAATCATAAAAATGTTTTCTTTGAGTAAGTATATACTCATAAACCCTTCATAATGGTTTGTAAAGAAAATGAGAATTATCCTAAGCATATCCCCCGGGAGTGTCGTAACCAAGAGTGCAACAAGGCCTGTTTTCGTGCACCAGTTCCCGTTCGAGTCTAGCTCAAAGCAGTGTTTTTGGGTTTTACCCCTAGGTACATATGTTCCAGAGTCGCCTCTACCTGCTCGTATCCAGACATGGATGTATTGCTCGGAAAACTCAAAAAATCTCTATAATACCAAAATTCTAGGAAGTTCTTCTATACTAATCCTCAAAGTCTATCTTATGACTATGTTATCTAATCAGAGTTTATCTAAATCTATCTTCCAAGGTTAGTACTAAACTGCCTCTGATACCAACTGTAACGCCCCGACCCCAGTTACCCAGAGTCGGTGCATTATTGCGTAACATTGGCATGATCACAAAAGATCAAGTCTCGAAAGACCGATTAGTTTAGTAGCCTTGGAAACACTAGATACATTTATAAATGTTACATTACATCATAAAGTGAAAAAATACAATAACATAGTCTCCATTTTCCACACCCATATCCCCTTCAGACTATCCCTACAGTTCATTCCTAAAATACTTCTTCACATCCTGGAAAAATTAAAACATTGAAAGGGGTGAGCTCAGATGCTCAGTAAGGATAACAATATAGCAGAAGCTTTCATAAATAAACATAAACATTTACGGCAATGTATGACTAAACAAAAGCCTTTCAAACATGAACTTCAACATAATATGGCAAAAGTAAAATTAAATAATTCCATTTACTTATTCACATGGATATTATACTGGTCGAATAATCAAATGTCATATCAATAACCACTTTCATAATGATGGAATGCATAATGTCAGACTATCATAACCACGTAGCCAAGGCCTCATGCCAAGACTACAAATAAGATTTTGTCAAGGCCTCATGCCAAGACACTAGTTTGTCTCATGAGACATGTCGATGCATCGAGGAGCTATAGCGAGCTCCACCTGTCACTTATTAAGTCCAATGCATTCCTCATATGAACAGGTTTAAACATATCATAAACCATAACATAATCGTATCACATAAAACATGCATAAAGGAAACATAAAATTTCCACATTTCAATCACAAGATATCAATACAACACATTGATATAATAAAAACACTTTCAAAAACATTTTCAATACCAAAATAAAAGAAAATTAAAACTTTGTATTTATTTTTCATTTAAAAAAAAGTTATGGCTTGTAGAGGAAGCCGAAACACAAATAATGGTCACGGTGGTGGAGAAGTCGTTTTCGCCGCATACGTAAGACAAAAACATTCCTTTTGTCATTTAGTAAAACGCTTTGTAAAAAATATTCTTTTTGAATAAAAGTAAAAGTCAAAGGGGTTTATACACCGTATAAAAGAAAGTTGTGTATAAAACAAAATATGCCTCAATGAAAGGAGATTGAGACGAAGACCCTTACAAATACCATTTTTTTAAATAAAGTAGATCTATTATGTGTATTCACTATAAGTACACATAAATAAAGTAAAAATATAAGATAATACATAATAATATCATGACATAATTTGAAAGTAGGAGATTAACCCAAAGAATGAAAATTGGGTTAAGAAATTCCCTTACAAAGATACTTTTTTTAAATAAAATAGATCTATTATGTGTATTAACTATAAGTACACATAAATAAAGTACAAATACAAGATATGACATAATAATTTCATGACATAATTTGAAAGTAGGAGATTAACCCAAAGAACGGAAATTGGGTTAAGAAGTTCCCTTACCTCGTGTCCGACTTGACTCGATCATTCTTTAATCTCCTGAATAATAAACTAGAGTTAATTTCTACTTTCTTAAGAACATTTTTCATGTTAATTATTTGTTTTATATCACTTATTACCATGTTATGAACATTATGTAATTATTTAAGTTAATAACGGTCATTTTGTCGATCTTTGGTACTTGAGTCAAAAATAAACTTCTTATAATTACAAGTTGTTAATGTGGTGAAATGTCCATTATATCCAGAATTATATTCATGATTTAGATATAATATATATCATATATATCTAGTATATACATTCATTCATAATATTACGTAATATTTATAGGTAAGAAATGAAATGCACCGTTCATGGAGACGGTAAGCCGTACGTACGCATGAACGCTACTTTCATTTCTATTTCGTATTTAATGGAATGAAATCATAATTATATAAAGTTATATTATAATTCCAGTATAATATCATATATAATATCATTTAATCCATCCTTTATACATTCCACATATGGAATTAACGATTCAAATCACTTTGAGGGGGCGGTAGTCCGCACTTCCTAAAATGAAGATATTGCGTTTACCCTTAATGGAAACCATAAAGGTATGTCATAAATGAAAAATACAGAAGATTAAGTAAAACATAAACATATTATATATCATATATAAATATATTTACATATTAATGGCCACCTTTGAAGGTGTTATATGAGTGTTGAACAATCATCGTTTCGTGAGGCAGAAATTCGCCATCCATAGAAACAGTATGTTCTTTAACCATTAGATGTAAGTGTGTGTAAGTGTAGCTCTAATCCTTATTATAACAACATCCTAGTATATTGAGGATACTGGTTTTGTTACAAAAGAAATTAATAAAAAGAGTTTATGGGATTGGAGAAGCAAAATAAAACATAAGAATACAAGAGAAAACACTACCTTTAAAACGGGTAACTCTTTTTGATTTGAGCTCAAAGGCTTCCTTGGGAAGAATTATGACCAAAGTGAGGCTTATAGGAGTAATATTGGGATGTGGAGAGACAAAATGGGCAGGGTTTGGCCGAGCCAAAGGCTTGAGAGGTGTGGGTAAGGTGGTAGAGGTGGGGGCCTTTTATAAGAGGAGAGGAGGGGCACTCTTGGAATGTTATAAAAGGTTACTTTATTATAAAATGCTTTTCAGATTTAAAAGGTCCCAAAATTATATATTTTGAGGATAAGGTGATAAGAGTTCAAAATACACCCATACAATAGGTTTTTTACATGTGTAGGTCTTAGATTTTACATTATATTTTCATTTTATTTAAATCGTTAAATAATGAGGTAATCAATGCATCATCATGGTGTCATAAATAATTTAATTTATTTAATGTTTAAAAATTATAAAAAAAATATCATGATGTATAAAATATTTTTATATTTATAATTAATATTTATAGTAAAAAATATGACTTGTATAACCCCATTTAAATTTTTTTTTAGTAAAACAACTCATGTTTGTGACATTTTTATTTTAACATTAAATAAAAAGTTTTTAATGTCATTTTCCTACCAAAGTGGCTCCATGGGGTCCCCAAGTTGACCCATGGATTGTCTTGGTCATCCATGAATCATCCAATAGTGTTAGGACATGTGTCAAGGTCATTTAATATTATTATAACATTATCTTTACCATAAATTACACTAATTACCTTTAATCGCGATTAATTAAACTTAAAAGTTACTATTCACAAAAAAATTATTTTAATCCCATTGAACCACATTTTAATTCCTAATGACAACCATGTATGTAGGATTTTTGAAAATCAAATCACAGAAGTGGTAATGTTTCATTTAAACGAAAAATCAGTTTTTTAACTACCACTTAGTGGTTTCACTATTAATCAAAAATTGAAGTTTTTCAGAACAATGCCAAAATTTCAACCTAAGCTATAATTAATATTTCGAATTCAAAAATGATGTCTATTTTAAAAAATTACAAACATATAAGTTGCATTAATTAATTTTATAATTAATTCCCGCTGTCACAACAAATAGCGTGTTTTTAAGAAACAATATATATCAAAAGATTGACAATTGTTTATGTCCAATTTCAAAGTGAAATTAATTATAATGACCACCATTGGATAAAATGGTAAAAATATATTCTAATTATACTTTAAAATCACTCAATAGTATAATTTATCACTATAAATTATTTTGATTAAAAAAGTTGTTTTTAAGTATTTTTCACTATTCATAAAAAATTGGAAGTTCTCAGAAAAATACCAAAAATTCAACATAGGCTAATTTCGATATTACGAATCCAAAAATGAAGTCCATTTTGAAATATAAAATAGATATAATTTCAAAAAGTGGTTATTACTATTCATAATGGCTATTTTGATTGGTCGCAGTGTGTTAGAATCTCGAACTTGCGTACAATACAAGCTATTGCATTATTGAAAGAGAAGCGTATCATGGAAGCTCGGGGTGTTACAGTAAAATACCCCCTGACCTACCTCAATTAGACCTCTCCTGGCCTACCTCAATTAGGATTTCATAAATCATAACAAACCAAGATGAACCATAGGAGACCAAACCAAATAATATTACGAAGAGTAAACCCAAAATGAGTTGAACTAAATAAAGTGACGCCATACAAACCCACAATGGATAAAATAAAACCAAATAAAAAATAGAATGAAACATTTAAAAAACATTCAAAAACTAACCAAACCTTACTGGTATAAATGTAAATCCAATCAACCAAAATAGATATAGAATGATCAAAATCAAGAAAATAGAATTCAAATAGAAAAAAATTGAATGAAACTAAATTAGGCCAAATCAAACTAATATAACTTGAACTAATATGATATTACAAATGATGAATCAAATTAGACCAAATATAATGAATTCAAACCTATATGATAACAACCAACATGAACTAAACTGAACTAAATCAAAATGATATAAACCAAATGTAATCAAACCAAATCGATTAGAACCCAAATGAATGAAATTATCCAAATTGATGAATTTTTTGTGACATAAGGGTAGATAGTTCATGCACATAGTAGGAAAATACTTATCTCTCAACAATGGTCAACATGAAAGAGAAGATTAATAATTAAGATGAAAGGATAATATGAAACAACCCATTTAATAAATCTGACCCACTTCAATAAGCATGTGTCTTCTTGAAGAATAAACAATAATCATACTCTGATTTACACTTGCTGAAAATGGGACTTAAACATCTTCTACATGCATTATCCGATATATCTATTAGTTTGTCTTAATATTAACTCTACTGGAGGATCCCATATCCTTTTTATCACTTAGTTAGTCCAAATAAAAAATCTATTGAAAGAATATCCAAGGATCATGTAACTGGGAAGAATACAAACCCTATCTAATCCACATATTGAGTATCCTCATTCCCTGTGTAGTCGGATGGGAATACCAAACCTTCCTTAGGATTATGAGAGGGATCCACATTCTAACATAGCTTCACAGCCAAAAAATGCTTCTATCTACTAAAGAATTCCCCGAATGACATGCTTGATATCTATTGTCAGGTATCCAATATATTTGGGACAAGAATTTGAATATCAGTTCATGTAAAATATATAATATATAATAAAAGGTAACCATAAAAATCTATGTGGAAATATTACACATTATAGACTGGCTACATGTCATAATATGAATTTGGATAAAGAGATATGTCATGTGCATGAATTTGGAAGAAGTAAACAATGTGTAATATTGTATACCGGTTGTGTAGAACCAAGATAGGTACTTGGAATGTACCTTAGATTATAATGTAATGTAAACTTATATACATGATGTGTACCTCAATAACACACAACCTATAACTCCAGATGGTTAGTCAATGAGTACTTTAAGAGGAACCAAAGTCATTTTCCACCCATGGTACAGTTTGGTCATGTAAAACATGGTGTTTACATCGAAATGATCTTCTGAGACTATACTCCCTATTCATGCCAGGCTGTCAACTATAGGTACACAATGTGTGTTATAATATTTAACATCTAGTGATATTAAATATTCTATAAACCATGTCCACTGCATCCTTCAATGTACACTTTATAAGGTCTTCCCAACTAGACCATGTAGTCTTGAATTTCAGGCCAAATTGTTGGCATAAACCAAATATCATTAAATTCTCCAAATCATCCAATAATCATGATGATACCATTTTAATTTTTTTACATGGTTGTAATTTTTTTACAGGTTCTAGCTGGAAGAGGTACCTATTTTCTAGGGAGAAGAGGATATACCAACGATTCTCAGAACCGTTAGTATACAGTTGGGGAGAGGTGTATATACCAATAGTTCTGTATACTGTTGGTATGCATTGTATAACACAGTTCTTGAACCATTGGTATATATATATATCCAAACGGTTTCAATGAAACCATTGGTATAGAGCAGTAGTATGTTTACTGGGCAATATATATACCATGGTTCTTGAACTATTTGTATACATATATCTCAACAGTTTCATTGAAACTGTTGGAATAGAGCAACAGTATGAAGGTTTGTTGGGTAGTATGTATACCACAGTTCTTAAACCGTTGGTATACATATATTCCAACAGTTTCATTGAAACCGTTGGAATAGAGTAAGTTTAAAAAACCCTATACCAACAGTTTCTATAAAACCATTGGTATAGGGCTCTTGCGATTCCCAACATGGAAACGATTCCTAGAACTGTTGGGATAGCCTATCCCAATGGTTTTAGGGACTATCCCAATGGTTTGAAACTATTGGGATAGGTAAAATTTTCAGTAGTGTGTCATGGTGCAATAACTCCTACTGATTGCATTACATGGAATATTTCTCATCCGTGTTACAATGACTATCATAAAGGTGTGTTATTTTTTCAATTCAATTTGTAATAAGGTGATTGGTATGAATACTTTGAAAAATTTGGAAAACGAAGAAATTTCTATACTTTTTCAATTGTAAATGTATTTTCCTCCATCTTTTTTGTGATATCATGGTGCATTTAATGGTACATTTGGTGTAAGAAATAAATCTTTACGAACCTTTATATATATGTTGTAAGTATCCTTTTGAAAGGTATATAAATATATTTAAGGGGTATGTTAAGAATCCATATCAATCTGAATCCTCCATTGTTGAGAAGTATATTTCTGATGAGGTTGTAGAGTTTTTTACAAGCCACTTGTCTGTAGTGGATCACATTGGTTTGCCTCCATCTCTCCATGAACGAGTTAATTATAGGGGAAAAGGGATATATGGATTGAAATTCAAATTGTTGATAAGTGAACATATAAAAAAGGTACATTTATACATCTTGAATAACATATATGATGCTCAACCATATATAACATTGCATATTAATGTGTTGAAATAATGTTATCCAAAGGAAAAGATATGTGGATTTTGAATGAGTATAACAAAACCTTTTTTCATGGTTTAAAGAGATCAAGCTTGGTATATCATATTCATATGAAACATTGACATAGTTAGTGGGTGGTCCAAGTTTAAATTTGATAACACAGTCTGGGTATGACATTAATGGTTATACATTTCATATGAAATATTAGGACAACATAAGTGTAGTTCAGAATAATAGTGTATTGGTGTTCATAGAAGCAATGCATTTTTTGAGTGCTAAAGACAAAAAATCTAATTTCTACATCAAGTTCATATTATAGAGTTATTGAAGAAATATGGGAGGTTGATTACATTAAATTTCAAGTTCTAGTGTTTAACTAAAAATGGTCTATCGGTAACAATAGTGCCAGACATGATGAATTTGGAATGACACTTGTTAATATGAATAGATTGAAATATAAAACTGATCCTTTTATAATGGAAACACATGAAATTTTTTTTTATGTTCTCAATCAACCCGATATGTAGTGTTCTATTATTTTACAAGGAAAAAATAGTATGTTGGTGATGATATACTTGACGAAGATGCAGATTTATGTGATATCTCTACTTTCATGGAAAGATTAACAAATAATATTGATGAGAATGCCATATACATGGTTTTTTCCATACAAAATGATAATGATGAAGGAATTTGGAAAAACAATCATTTAATAAATTCCTAATATTACAGGTAACATATGTTTATTTCTCATTTACTTTTTTAAGTTTCATAAAATGTTATATATTTTAATTTTACTTTATTTATTAAAACATGTATTATAACTAATAAGTTAAATTGTTTGTTTATATTAGTTTTGTTTTATTTAGTTTACCATGTTTACCCTTACTTAAATTATCTATTAATTTATTTTGTTGATTTTTTTTATTTTAAATCTAATATGTTAAATAAAAACAAAAATATTTTATAAGAGTATATTGAAAAAATATTATTTTTTTGTCTAAAAGATGATTTATTAGGTTGGAGCATTTTTACTATTGACACCATTTCTGGATTTGTTTTCATTCATTTATATGGAATTTCATATCAAATTATTGTTGTTAGAATTTTAGTTAACTATAAAAAACATGAATAAAAAGTGTTAATTTTAATTTAGTTTACTTTTTTGTTTGATAAATTTTAATTTTTTATTTACATTAGTATTGTAATATTTGAATTTGTATATTTGTGTACTAATTTTTTGTTTCTTTGATTTGTAGGATAATGACAGATCAATCAACTGATCCACCACATACTTCTGGAGATGATCACACTCTTACCTCTAGGGAAGAACATGCACATGCTCCTCTTGATGAGACCCATCATTCTTTACAAGAGACATCTACTCCCACAGGGCCAAAGAAGAGTTTGAGGGTTGGTAAGCGTAACAACACACGTTTACCAAAATTATCAGTTGCTCATAACTAGGATCATAGGATACTAGTATAATTTTATGATAATTATATTCTAAGTGGTCCAAATTCAAAACAATTCAAGAGTTTTATATCAGTTCAGGGTAAAATTAAAGTTAATATTTTGATTTATGATTAGAGAAGTGTTGACAAATTGACACTATATCACTTGTGGGAGTTCGTTTTGGTAAGCTTGTTTGTTATTATTTTACTTATCTTGAAATGTTTATATTAATATATGTTTTACCCCTCTTATCAGATGACATATTATATACTTGACATTAAAGGAGTCAAGAGGAAATGTTTATCATTGGATACTAAGTGATGGAGGGATTTCAAATCAAACCTCAGAACATATTTTATTTTTGGGAATAGACAACATCATAATCTATGTGATATATATCCCTTTATAAATGAAGCTACATAGAAGTAATTTATTGAAAGTAGAAGACAAGAAGTATTTTTGGTAAGTGCAATGTTACCTTTTAGATTTTTTTTATATTAATGATTTATTAATGATTTATTTATTCTTAATTTACAGTAATCGAGGAGATCTCATTAGGAGATCCAATCTAGAAATGTATACCCTCATACTTTATCTCAGGGATGGTATATGTTATTGGAAGAAGAAATAATGGCTGAAAATTTTCAAAAACTGAGATCTAAGTCTTCAAGCTCTACAGAGGTTGCCCCTCCATACCCTTGGGCTAGATATGAAAAATGGAATAGGTCTTAGATGAGAAAAAAGGATAATATCTTACAAAAGAGTTGAGGGTTGTAGCTGAGAGGATTATAATATGTTCAATTTATTTATTTATTTAAGTTAATTCATTTATTTATATATTTTGATTAATTATGTAATTTTTAAAATAATTCATATAGGATTATCTTGAAAAGTAGAGTATACAGGGGGTCTTTTTAATTGAGGTTAGATAGGATATTTTAGCTAAAACATTGGGAAATCCTGAACACCCGGGTCGTGTACGAGGATACCCGACGGGTGTATCAGTGAAAAAAATGTTTCCGCATTCTTTAGCATATGAAATGAAGGGTGTTTATAAAAAAATAAAATCTTTAGAGGATAAAATTCAAGATATTCATGTGATGATGGAGGATAGGATCACAACTTTGGTATATTTGATGTTTGTAGACATGCAAAAACAGTTTCATACTGCAGCTCCCACTCCTCCACCTCGCCAGCAGCTCCCACTCCTCCACTTCTGCCTACAGAACCCACTCCTCATCCTACTCCTACACCCCCTCCTCCATAGCTTCCCTATTATTTTGAGTTATATGTTGATGATCCACAATATCATATTGTTACATATGGGATGGCATTTTATATTAGAGATACCATTCATCATCAATAGTTAGTGATAAAGCATCATAAAATCACTGTACAGGATATTATAGATATATCAGTTGGAGTATTGTGACCTACAGATGAGGTGAGTATAGTTAGACAAAGTATCAACCACTTTTTAGTTTGTCCATATAGACTTCTGTGACATATTACCATAGTGGTATGTATATATTTTATCTTTTATTTAATTTTTGTATTAACTTTGTTTTAACATTTAAATGTTTATATATTTATCTATTTTTTTATAAGAATACTTTAAAGGTAAATAAATATTATATAAACAATAACAAATACAAAGTACTATGACTTTAGATACAAATTCTAGAAGTCTTGATAGATTGTCAAGATATTCAAATTTATTATCGAATTTTTATGAGATTTCAATGGAAGTTGGTGTTTGTGGATGTGAAATGACTATGACGCTTTTGAAAAATTATATCATGGAGATTGTGACTGAAGACCAGTTGGGCATCAACACGATGCAAGTTTTTTCCATGTAAGGCTTAGCATAAGTCTTTCTATGCATTTAATTTATTAAAAATTTATAATTATGTTTGTTTTGTATTAGGTATATTTATAAAATGTCTAAAGAACATGAAAATATAGATGTATATGAATTTATGGACCCACAATTAATTTCACCTGTAGTGAGGACAATGATTAAAGTAGAAAGAATAGTTTATATTGATGAAAAATTTCAAAAGGATGCAATTATTCAGTGTTGGATGTTTCCTTATATTCAAGGGTATGAAAAATATATCTCACAAAGTGTTATATATCTTTTAACATAATAACCACTAACATTAAATTTTATTTTATATTAGTGGACATTGGATGTTGGGTGTTTTATGTCCAAGGGAGAAGGCACTTTACTGGTTATGCTCTATCTATGATGAAGTGTGACATGGTTTTAAGGATGTATTGGACATATAAGTTCAGATTTATCAATACTTGTTTATATTATAATGAATTTTAAATTTATTTCATTCATATTATTTTCTAATAGGGGGTGGAATTTCTTTTTAAAGACCACAAATAAAAAGAGTTCCAAGATCAAATATGTAAATTCAAAGGTGAATTCTTATTTATAATTAGTACATTTTGGATATATTACTTAATAATGTTATTTTGAATTGAAAACACTCATTTGAATAGAGTTTTCATAAACGAGAAGGCGTAAAATAATTCAAATATTATGTGTTAAGATTTATGTATGAAATAATTTCAACTAGGATAATTACAAAGTTCTAACATGTTAGATTTCTTTATAAACTTTTTCTCAATGTTTCATTTGTTTTATTCATAATACATGTTAAATTTTTCCTTTTAATTTTTAGTTTTTTGATGACCCTCAACCTTATAGTGCACAAGATATCAGACACTTACAAGTTGAATGGGAAAATCATTTTACAGGTTTGGTTGGATTTTAGTTTGTTTTTACTATATATTGTAATTTTGAATGTTTTAATTGTAAATGTGTATTGCTAGTTGTTTTTCTACTGCTCATGTCCGTCTTCTTCTTGTTTGTTGTTTTTATTGGCTGTGTAGAGGAAGGTTGAAAAGAAATATTTTTTAAAAAAATATATTTCTCATGTCGGTTATTTTATAACCTAAGTGAAAAATCCTATATCGATGGTTTTCCATATCGGTTATTAGATAATCGATGTTAAAAACCATTTTTCACATCGGTTATTATATAATTGACATGAAAACCACTTTTTCACATTAGTTATCACATAACCGACGTGAAAAAAAATCTAAATGGGTTTATCACGACTGTTATCAAATAACTAATGTAAAAAACCAATTCAATAATTCATTTACAACACCCATTTTTTTAAGCGACATTAAAGACATATTTAAAATGTCTATTTTAATAATGGAACCTGATAACCTATGTGAAAAAGAAAAAAAAATCGATGTGAAAATGAATTTTATACATTAGTGTATATTTTGGTTTTAAACCATTACATTTGTATTTATAATTTTTTTTACATTCCTGTCATTTCTAATTATTTATTATATTTATGAAATTATTTTTATTTTCATTAAATTTTAGATGTTTAGGCTATGTTTTAAGTTTTATTTAGATTTTTTATAGATTATATTTTATAATCTTTTAAAGCTACCTACTTGAAATTTAATAAGTTTTTTGATATTTCAAGTAGTCAACTTTGAAAGATTATAAAATATAAACTATAGCTAACATATAAATGGATATTGAAATCATGGATAAAGATGTAAAAATGGTTGATAGTAAAAACAATTACATCATTTTAATAGATATAAAATCATATAGATGATAGAATACAATGTTGTTTCAAATCCTTTAAGTCAACAGAAAACATATACACGAATGAGTACAGTCACTCTCTATAGTGAGGTACAGTCCCATATTTTGGTGTGAAAATGGGACACCCGTATCGAGATCACCAACCTCTGTGCTAGGGTAGAGTATGATGACCTAGAGAGGGATGATCCTTGGGTGTTGGAACCTTGATTATCAGATGCTCTGCCAATGTTTCAATGGGAGGAGGTGTTAGCTGGATGTCATCATGCACACCCGATCCTTCTCCCACTAAGTTAGTAGAAGGACCTGCCATCATCGCCTGGGGGAACCATACAACTTGTAAAGGCTCTAACATGAAAGGTGGAGGCATGAGAAATAACCCATGATAGAAGCTCAGATAATCTGTACCCATAGAAAACTATGGATATCCTGACAACACAAATGAATCTCATGTCTCTTGATGCACATCCCCAATCGGATGAGGTTGGACTACTAGAGGGTCAACCTCTTCCTATAGAATAGGTGAGGCCTCACGTGCAGCACGATGTGGTCTATGTCATTGTCATCGTGGCTTCTATGTATCAACAACTCCTAGAAGAGGTTCCTAAGTAGGAACCTCCACTCCCTAGGATGGAACGTCATCTCCCTGGAGTGGATGGTCAAAAATACTATCGTGAACCACATGAAAAACTGACATCATCCTCTATGCTAAGTCATGGATTGCTGTCAGGCTAGCAACCTCCTCCTCCTCTGGACCAGACATGCGGATATATGCTATAGTCAAGTATTCTATACAGAGATTCAAAATGAATTAGAAAATAGTACAATAAACAAACTAATGGAAATTTATTGACTTACGAGATCCTAAAGCCCTATACTGGGTGGAGTAAGATATATTATAGAATTCATTCTATGCCATGGAACATACTCAAGCTTCTTTGATAGATGAAATCACATCATAAACACACCATAAATATTAAACAATGATCATTTGTCCCAGAGGTCGAGATACTCGATATGTCATCAGTGCCAGTCAATATCTTGCCTCCCTATCAGCTTCACAGAATGAAGTGCTGGTGACTGTCTCGGTGTAAATAGAATACGCTGACCACAACCAAACTGGCGCATGGCTCTATCAGGCTCATGTCACTCAATAATTTGAAAGTGAATTAGAGACATTACAACCATCACATCATTGTTTCCTCTGGAAATGGGGATGACCTTGTTAGTTTAAGGTTCAAACATTCCAATCGGTTTCTAACGGGTTTGTTTGTAGAACCGGAAACATCCAATGATTCTATATCCATTTGGACCTACTTTCCAAAGGCAGGTGCTCATTAGTTGTGAACCGATGAGGCTTAAGAATTTGCATTGGTCGAGAGGATGGGAGTTCGGACTCATCACACCTTTTTGAGGGGAATTATTGTCTACTCCGGGACTCTCTTTATAGATTTGAGTTATGTCTGTGAATCCTTATTAAATTACCAAGTATGAAAATGAGCTTTCCTTTAGATTTGACAATCAATGATTTAGTATGTAGGAGATTTAGAGAATATTTTATATGTATTTGAGGTTCTTCATCAATAGAGAATCATTTTTACTTGTTAGAGATTCTTATTCAATGGTATCCTTCAACACATTATATAGAAATATCTTGGTCATTATGATAACCATACTGGTTTTAAAGCCACTCAGCGGGGCACTTGAAGTTTATTGTCATTCAGAAGGACATGTATTATTTCAGAGTTGGGATCGTACCCGCAGATGGGCTACCTACGTATCCTTGTTTAGAAAAGGAATCAAAACCCACGTAGTTCGAGTGGAGAAGTATGAAGTTTATGCATGGTTGATGGCTCAAATAAAAAGATGTCATAATTACTTTTACGCTCTAAGCTCACATGAGTCATGTTCGGTGTGAGAAACAAGAGGTATTGGTAAAACTTGATGATTGTGACATGAAATATGCAATCATAAGAAATGATGTGGGGCTTATGTATGTATGACTGCCCAAGATAAATGAGGATTGGGATTTACTTCAGGGAAGAAACCCGAGAACAAGGTCTATAAAAGTATATGTGCTTTATGGATATTTGGATACTTAACTTAGGACTTAATCCTGAGAAGGATGCCCAAATTAGAGGAAATTAAGGTTGGTTAAGAGAAATTATGACTGAGACTTAATCCTGAGAAGGAGGCCCAGATTAAAGGGAATTATGACTGGGGCTTACTCCTAAGGAGGATGCCCAGGTTAAGGGAATTTGGAATTTCGGGCTTACTCCTGAGGAGGATTCCCATATTTGGGAACTTGGGGCTTACTCTTGAGGAGGATGCCCAAATTAAATATCTTGGACTTGGGCGTACTCCTGAAAGTAAGGCCCAGGTTAAGAGAACTTGGACTGGGGCTTACTCCTAAAAAGGAGGCCCAGGTTAAGGGACTTGGGGCTTACTTCTAAGGAGGATGCGCATATTTGGGAATTTGAGATTGGGAATTACTCCTGAGAAGGAGGCCTAAGTTAAGGAAAATTATGACTGGGACTTACTTCTGAAAAGAAGGCCCAGGTTAAAGATCCTATCATCTTAAAGGATGAGGTTGAATGAATGAAATATCTAACCTTAGTGACATAAAGATATGTAAATCACTAGGTTTTAAGTGATATTCCATAGAATTCCTTTCAGATAAGGAATCCAATAAAGGAAACATGCCAAAAAATGGCTTTGAAGAGGGTTTTGAAGGCTAAATCTTGAATAGGAGAGGTGGATTTGAAGAAGAGAGTTGAATAGGCAGGTAGGGCACCCAAAAAGAGGTAGGCGCACAGGTCCTGTTGGGGCGCACAGGTACTGGTCGTGCAAGTATACCTGCGCGACACATAGGTACCTGCGCGACGATCAACCCATATGGTAATACTTGGGCGAGGCTTGGCTCAAGCCCTTAGTCTTATCCCTAAAGGCTTATAAAAGGGTGGCGTGCAGGTTCTGTTGAAGGGATAAGGCGGCGCGCAAGTGTCTTCATTTACCTTAAGTGTTAGACACTTAGGCGCATAGGTGTTGATGAATTTTAACACTTAGGTCTTGTTCCCCCTCTTTAGATCTTCCATTCTAAGTAAGAAATTATCTTAGAAGTGTTCGAAAGACTTCAAGAAGAGACTAGGGCACCGAGAGATGAAATCTGAGTTTCTGGATTTTTCATCCTTGAAATGGGGGGCCCACAAGGGGTATTTATAGGCTATTAAAGACCTTGGGCTAAAATCATATAGGGCACACAAGTACCCTGCGCGACCATCTTGGAACTTGCACGACCCATGCTGAATCAAGTCCTTGTTCATGCCTTTGTCAATTTTTGACGTTTCTTCAAAGGATGAATCACTTTGTGTTAAGGTATTTCCCCTTTTTCAGTCATTAGAATATGTGACGGAAAGGAGTGTCAACAAAAGTCCCCCCTCAGAGTTGGATCCAAAAGGAAAGATGATTTTACTCTGAGGTAAAGAAGCAAACCAAGGAAGGGCGGCACACAAGTTTTGAGCACGCAGATAGCGGCGCGCAGGTGTGAGCCGCGCAGGCTTCGACGCACAGGGGTGCGTCCTGGCCTATAAATATGCGCCTCATTCTCGCGCAAAGCACCCGGCTCAAACATTTCCATTCTCGCCGTGCAGGTTTCTTTCGTCGCATAGGTTTCTGATTTTCCACGGTTTCATTGCTTCTGTTCGTTGTCGCGCTGCTGCAGAGGTATTTTGACCTGCGCGGTGATACCTGTGTGCCAAAACCTGCGTGACCGAATGAGACTTGCACGCCAATACTGGACTTGCGCGCCTTAATGAATTAGCCATTTTTTCGAATTTCTTCACAAATTTTATGAAAAATCAACTTACTTAAGAGTTAATTATTCAACCTTTGTGCAGATTCAATGGCTCCTAGAAGAATCGGAACGACTGATGAACTGTCCAGTAAGCGAATTGATGATACGATGAACATTGTAGGCCATGATTACTATGATATATGCGATAACACTCTTCCAGATTTGGATAAGTACTTTAAGAAGTATCATCTTAACTTTCCACAAAGCATCTACTTGCCTCTATATGGGCATGTTCATCTGCAAGATGTCAACATTCTAGAGGCAAAGAATTATCTCCCACATTCTTGGTTTCATAATTAAACCAATTTTGCTTCAACAAATATCTCAAGTGGAGGAGAATTTGTAAATACTAGAACAGTGGAGAAGGCCTATATGATGCATCATAGCCCTTGTGCGCCAGATCTGAAACCTCACAAGCCCGAGCTGCAACCACATTGTTATCCTTCAATCTTCCAAAATTCTAAGATGGATCAATCCAAAGGCTGGAAGAAGAGTTGGGACTTCCGTCATGGAGGAGGTGTGAAGACAACTTGGATATGGGAATACTGGGTGTGACTAACCTATGCAGAGTTTGTCAAGGATTTGAAAGGAGCTGCGATATATGCAGCCGTCTTGGCTGGGCAGACACATGTCTATAGGAATGATGAGTTTGTGCCGGAGCTAATCAGCCGCTGGAGCCCAGAAACCAATTATTTCCATCTGAATCATGGATAAGTAGGAATCAGTTTGTGGGATGTCTACAAGATCTCGGGGGATCCAATTCTGGGCAACATGTATGATGAATTCATCCCCCCAAGGCGACTAGGAATAATTCCGAGAAGACTCCGGCTTTGGCTCATGAATTATTGAAAATCTTCTATAAGCTCAAGAATTCCAAGAACTCCAAAACTAATTATAGAAAGTATATTCATACAGAGGAGTGGATGGATATGTTTCTTACCAGGAAGGAGGAGGAGTGGCCCAACAGTACTCATCATACTACTTTCCCCAAAATAGAGAAGAGGGGTGCTTCTGGCACATTCTGGCCAACTCTAGAAGCGGGAGAATTTGAGAAGTGGGGGTACGAAGTGGATCAGGGAATCCCAAAAAAGACCCGTCTGGTGGGATTCTTACCCTTATGGCTCAGTGTTTATCTTCTACCAGTCAGGGATTTGAAGGGAGGCGTCAGGCCAGGGACCTTCGTTGTGGCCGCCAAGTTGGCTGAGAAGAAAATGGTTGGGTTGGCCACCCCCATTTTGGCAAAAATTCACAGGAGCTTACTCCATGTCTTTATGGGTAAGTCTCCTTTGATAATAGTGGGACCATTCTAAGTTTTATGGGGATGGATCGCCACTCATTTTAGGACATATAATGTACAAAATGAAGTACAGGTTCCTGGAAGCTCTTTCAGACCATCCATGCAGGAATTTTCTGGAGTTGCTCCGTTATCTCTCAATATCTATGATATGAAGGTGTGGCTGAGCATGTAAAAGGAATCCAATTTCTTTCCTTATGGAAACCCACCAACTGGGCGGTTTGTTGATGATGGAACAGCCAGCCTAGAATTTAGATCATACATGTTGGCTTGCATAGATGGTGTACTGGCCACCAGGATTGACAAAGAGATTATATGCGAGGCCTATGCTCCATACAGATTTGCACGCCAATTCAAGTGTCTGCAGTCGACTGTTGTATCCCCTCCTATGCATGTCAGGTCAAAGCATCATCTGATGGTTGCCTAACAACTATGGTTGCCGATATCTATGGATAATACTGGGGCAGTGTTTGATCTACCAGTTGATAAAGCGGTGAGTAATTTGACTACATGGTATGCTGAGAACTGGATAACATCATACCCTGAAGGGGTACTAAATCGTCCGGTTTATCAGGTGGGGAAAAAGAAAAGAACTGCAGAGAAAGAAACTCTTCATCGGGAAGGTGACGCTTCCCCACCTGGAGCTGATTCACCAGGTTCCTCACCTAGGGCTGACTCACCGGATTCCCAAGATGGGGATAATGAGGCACAACATGCGGTAAAGCAACCTCATGCCATATATAATCCTCCTGTCAGAATCAAGAGACCAACTCCATCAACTCCTAGTGAGTTACTTCATTGGGTCAATTTAATCATCATTACTTTATAAAGCAACAAATATTATTTTCTTATCCTTTATCTATAGTTGCAGGAGCTGGGAAGAAGTTGAAGTCTAAGATTGTAGGACCCTCCTTGCAGCCTTCTGGTACACACATTGAATATCTCCGACCAGAGGCTGTCCAGACATGGTGAAGTTTATATTGCAATACTAAAACCACCTGGCTGGATTTATGTGAAGGGCTACACATCCCTGGAATAGGGAATCTTCAGGATTCTACTGATATCTGTTTCGAGGATAATCCCTATGAAGTGCGGGCTTACGTTAGAGAGTTGGATATGCTCATATATGCCATCGATGATTCCATTCCTATCACCAAGCAGGTGAAGTAAATGATAGATCATGGCACCACTGAGGGGACTGGTGGTTCCAGAGATGAGGAGTGGCACAATTATGTGAATCCTAAAGATGTAAGTCTCTTTCATTATTTTCTTTGAAACTTGATTTCAGTCAAAGATTTGTTACTCAAGGAAATTATTTTCTTCATCCTGCAGCTTGCAAAGAAAGGAACTGTTGAGGTTCCTTCACCACAGTATAGCCCTGGTGGTACTGCCATCGGGGCTAATGAATCTCCTCACGAGCCGGGCGAGGTATCTCCAGGCCGGAAAGCCATGGATGAGGAATTAGAAAGGTCTTTTCACTCTCCAATACCTGTATTTGTAGAGGAGAATGTCAACACTCCCAAAAATCCAAATAAGCAAAAACATCGAAAGAGGAAGTCCACAGCTAAACGTTTCATCAGTAGTGGTAAGTCCTTCAGATAGTCACGAGTCTTAACCCATGAAAAGGTTGCTCACACTTCTTGGGATTGCAGGGGATTCTTCAATTTCCTCTTTGAGGGAGAGGATTGACCCTCTTTTGAGGACGACGAAGGGTACTGGTGAACAGTCACAAGTTCATGCTGGCTTGGCTGCTCCTAAAGAGGAGCCAACATCTGTTCCCAGTACCACTCCTACTGCTGCTGCAAGGAGAGAAGAGCCTGCTTCTGTTAAATTAACAATGCTTCATAAGATGTTGAATGAAAACATCAACTGACTTCTATTATGTGATACTTTAGGTTCAACCCCTGCACCAGAACATTTGGCAGCCATTGCAACTGATGCTGCGATTTTATCTGAAGAAGCTGTTCAGGGTCAAAGGCCACAGAATGAGGGTCACCAAGAAGATGCATCAAATGATCCCACATGTAATTTAGAAGATTTTGGATGTGAGTGTTATCCTTCTTCCTGTTAAAATAACATCTTATTACATCTCTGATCATGAATGGTTCAAATGTGTAGTTCCATCTAAACAAGCTGCCAAACTGCCAATGCCTGAAGGGGGTACAGACAACCCTACTATTGCAGAGACACTGGCTCAAGTGGAGCTGAACCCAGTATAGCTTCCTCAAACTCATCCTGAAAATCCTGTTGAAGCTAGGAAAGACAGGGAGGAGCCTTCTCCTACTGTTGATCTACCGTTGGGTAAGGGATAACAATATTTGCGACTGTACTTAATTTTCAAGACATCCAATCAACTTTTTTTATCCTTTTAAACTAACCAAAACTTTCAATTGATTATGCATGGCCATCAATTTCAGTGGCTAGATCTGGAGGTGAAGCCTCAACCTCCTCCCCAATGGGAATAGAAAGTGAAGAAACATGGGTTATGGGGGAAAGAGAATAACAGGGAACTTCCCTAAGTGCATTAATCCCGGATTATATTCCCCCCTGTGACAGTGATGCTGAGTCAGAACCGTAAGTACAAAAGGCGCTCCAATTTTCACGATGCAAGGCATGGCAGAATATATGGAAGATTATATCTGAAGTGACTCTTGAAGAGATGTCATCGAAAATACCGTGACTGTCATCCCTGTTCGTCATGTTGGGACTTGGCGGTTTTGGATATCAAGAGATCCATGTCGCGGTGAAATAATTCATTTTAAGGAGGGAGAAGGAGAAGAGGTACCGTCAAGACCTAACTAGGGTCAGGCTATTAGCCAATATCAGTGAATTTGAGGCTGCGGTATCCCGAGCTGTGGCTGATCATGCTGCCAAGTTAAAGGAGCTAAAGCATAAGATCAAAGAGAAAGTCATCCAGCAGATGCACCTTCAGCAACAGTTAGATGCTGTTATTGGGGAACTTGACCAAATTAATAATTCATTGGAAGGAGCTCAAAAGAATGGTATAAAAGCCGTTGAAGATGCCAAGAAGGCACTCCATCAAGCTGAGAAGAGTGAAGTTGGTCGAGTGCATGAGCTTCAAGTGGCTGTTGATGAAGCTCAGGATGTTGTAAATCAAATGAAGATTTATGTTGATAGCCTTTTGTAATTCTTGGAAAAGAGAAGAGACTCTAGTCTATGGACGTCCTTCTAACTCTTGTGCATCAATGAAAGACACTTTCATCTTCAATCGTTTGTGTCTGCATTCTTTTGCTACCCACTTTAAATTTTTACCTAAGCAAATGGGCCTAGTAAGCATAGTTTGATTTTTACTAGGATTATAAAAATAACCCTACAGACTTTGAATCTTTAATTGCTCAATATTACCTAAATCATACGAAATGTATGTTTAGTGAGTTGGAACTTGATTTTTGTTCAGATTTCCCTTGTCTTTTGTAGGCAGTTTAAAGTCATGCACGTTGGACATAAAAAGGATAATGTTTTAAGGTCAAAATATCTTTGACCAAATGGATTAAAATTGACTCAATTCCTTGATAATTTATCTGAAAACATATTACCATATTCAAGTATGGAGGAAAACATGTAAAATATGACTTAAGAAATTTTGAATATGAGGAATGATATGAAAAAGGGCTAAAAGGCATTAGAATAAGTATTTCCCAAGAATGAAGTTACCACTATTTAACAAACCCGTTAGGGGGTTGAATTATGAAGGGCCGCTTAAGGGCATTGGCTGCATAGTCAAATAATAACATCTTTTGGCTAACAGGTCTGTTATGTAGACTACTTATGCAAGGTCGCCTAAGGGCACATGCTGCATAGTCAGTCAAAAGAAATATTAGAAATTTTACTTTTCTATTGCTAAAAGCTGGTGAAAGTTTATGGAGATTCAAATTTTCCAAAGCATAGAGTATACTTCATGGAGAGAGGTACTTGAATATGGAGAGGATATTTCCAATCAAGATTGTCAAATAATTGGATGAATGTCACTCCTACGAAGGTCTGACCCAAATGTAGGGAAGGGAAATATAAACCATAGACTTGAATACTTTCAGATCATGAAAAAGAACATGGGAAAAATATGTTAAGGATGACTATTTTTGCAGATCCCTACATATTGTCGTTAATACAAATAAGGACAAAAAGAGGTTTTCTTCCCAAGAATGAAGTTACCATTATTTAACAAACCTGTTAGGGGGTTGAATTATGCAGGGCCACCTAATGGCATTAACTGCATAGTCAAATAATAGTATCTTTTGGCCGACAAGTCTGTTATGTAAACTATTTATTCAAGGCTGCCTAAGGGCACGTGCTGCATAGTCAGGCAAAAGAACTCTCAGGTATCAGAAATTTTGTGACTAGAAGTCAAGAAAAGGGGTATGGAGATCTGGAAGTATTTAAGGTTAGGAGTATGACACATGAAAATGAGTATTGTCCAATGCATGAAGAAGATACACAGACCAATGCTAACCATAATCATGTTGTGGCTGGGTCCTGAATTGAGATGTTGGACTTCACTACATATCTCATTAGAATGAGAATCAATCCAAATGTAGTTCTTAAAATACAATTTAACGTCATGTGGTATGAGAGTGTAAGAGATCTTAGTTTAGAGTCATAGATCTCGGACCATAATAAGGAGTAAACAATGTGTTTTATAAACCTGATATGAATGAAGACCAGGGTTTCCATACCACATTCATGTTTTCATAGGGGGACTTTTCAGCCAAAGGACTGAAAGTGGAATCTGGGGTTAGGCCCAAAGACTTGGGGATGGATTCAAGGGACGCTCGAACATTCCTACGTATCCCATAAGGATGGGAATCAAGCCGCACGTAGTTATTGAAATACCCTCTGTACAGATTTGGTTCGTACAAGTGAAGGGTGAAAGGGGACTTTAATGCAATGATGGTTTGACCCAAGATAAAAGGTTTAGACATTTCCATGTATGCACGTAGTCTTTAGAATATAACATGATTGGAGATCAATGTAAATAATGATTCCCTCTCATGTGAGGGTGTCAAAGAATGTTGTAATTTATTGTCGTACACAACAAAAGTGCTGTACAGTTTAACATCATATAGCAAGGACAAAGGTGAACCAATATGAAGATATTGGTTCTGGGGGCGGTTTCACGAATCAACATCATATGAGACGGAGGTGAAATGATGTGAATAGATTGATTTTGGGCTTGAACCTCAGGGGGTTGCCTACGTACCCATCCTAGAAGGTAAGGATCAAAGTCCGCGTAGTTCGATTGAAGAATGAATTGGTGATCAAGTTGTTTTTGAGAACAATGACCTAAAAAATGGTGTTGGGACTTACGCATGGTTAACGGCCCAGAGAAGGTGTTATGGTTGAAGTTTACTCTAATCTCACGTGAGTCATACTCAGTGTGAGAAACAAGTGGTAGAAACAACCCTAACGATACATAGTTTAACGTCATGTTGAATAATGGGGGACTATGCAGTTTAATTTCATGTAGTAAGGAAAAAAGAGGGGATGTATAGTTTAATGTCAAATAGCAAGGACGGGTGCTGTAAAGTTTAGCGTCATGTAGCTAGGATGTATGGATATGCAGTTTAATGTCTTGCAGTGAGGACAATGGGGACATAGTTTAACATCATGTTGGAAGTATTAGGGACTTTTTTCATAGTTTAACGTCATGTTGGACGTTGGGGTGCTGTACAGTTTAGCGTCATGTAGCTAGGACATAAGAGAGACAATATAGTTTAACGTCATGTTGGATGATGGCACAGTTTAACGTCATGTTGGACATTGGGCAACAATACAGTTTAATGTCATGTAAGACGATGGTGCGAATAGTTTAAGGTCATATGCATAGACCAAAATGATGTATTTGTATTATAAAAAATACTTCTTCAGAAATATGGCATTGGTTGGAGTCGTGATGAGTTCTCCATCCATTGAGATTAAAGAATAAGCTCCATTGGAGTAGACCTTATGTATTTAGTAAGGTCCTTCCCATTTTGGCTCAGGCTTGAGAGGTTTCTTTCCTGGTATCATTGGAGTTCTGATAACCAAGACCAATTCTCCCTGAATTAATGAATGAAGACAAAATTTTTTGTTGAAAGCTCGTGCTATTCGATTCTGATAGACTTCTAAGTGGTGTAGGGTGCACAATCTTTTTTCATCTAATCGTTCCAATTCATCCAATCACTTTTGAGATTATTCATCTGTAGATGACTGATCACAAATGGCTACTCTAAGTGAGGGTAATTTAACCTCAATGGGCAAGACTTCTTCCGTTCCATATACCAATGAATATGGAGTTGACCGTGTTACAGTGTGGGTGGTGGTCCGATATGCCCATAAAGCATGAAAGAGTTTATCAGGCCATGATTTCTTATCTTTATCCACCATCTTTTGCAGTATGTTTGAAAGAGTCTTGTTGAAGGCTTCTGTCTAGTCATTGGCCACTGCATGATACTGAGATGAATGATTGGATTTGATGTTGTATTCTTGATACAACTTCCATACCTCGGATGAACAGAAGTTGGTGCCATTATCTGTCAATATGGTATGAGGGACACCAAATCTAGTAATGATGTTAGACTTGATGAAGCTAACAATGATTTTAGAACTAACTTCCTTGAGAGGTATTTCCTCTGCCCATTTGGAAAATAAGTCATTAGTAGTAAGAATATACTCAAACTTCTTGGTTGTAGCTGAAGGATAAGGTCCTACTACATCCATTCCCCATGTGGAAAATGACCATGAGTATTTAGCTGTATTAAGAAACTCTGGGTGCTGATGAATGAAGTTGGAACATACTTGGAAAGAATGACACTTCTTTGTGAAATCAATACAATCTTGTATCATTTAAGGCCAAAAGTATCCAAGCCTTCGAATTTGATCAGATAGTCTATGTCCGGACTGATGGGCACCATAGACTCCTACATGCACTTCTTTTATGACAACCATTTTCTCTTCACCGTCAATGCATCTGAAGAGAATTCCATCAAAACCTCTTTTATAGAGAATTTTATTTAGGTGATCTGGGATATCATAAAGAGTAAAATTGACCACATGTCGTTGGACTTGTTCTTTCCTGGCTCTATCAGGCGGGAGTGTTCCATTTTGAAGATATTCCCTGATAGCTGGCATCTATCCTGTAGTATGACCATATGGTTCAGAAATGAGACTAATTTCATTGATTTCCTCTATTCTGGTTTGAACATAAGGTGAAATTGTACGGCGGTGGGCAATACTAATGATTGTCTTGTCCCTATTTGGATCTGCCAGAGCTGTCACTATATTAGCCAGTGCATCATCTTGGAAATTTTGTGATCGCGGGACATAAGAAAATGTCGGTTTTGAAGGAAATTCCGCCATTAACTCTCTGACATAATCATACAAAGGGATTAACCCTTCTTTTCTGATGGCATAATCTCCATTGACTTGTTTGATTACTAGTTCTGAATCACCTTTCACCTTTAATTGATTCACTTGTGCCTGAAGCGCCAACTCCAATCCTGCGATGAGAGCTTGGTATTATGCTTCATTATTTGTACCACCTTCCCACAATAAGAAGGAATAGGGTAGCACCACATTTTCCTAGGAAATAAGTACAATTCCTAACCCAACTTTGTTGAATTTAGGATCTTCCATTTTCTTCCCTGTTGGACTTCTGGAAGCACCATCAAAGTAAATTTCCCATGTTTGAAGATTATCTTGAATAGAGAAGACTTCTTTATCAGGAAGTTCAGTATCTAAAGAGGTATCTTCTACTGAAGAATGTTCAGCAAGGAAATTAGCCAGAGCTTGACCCTTTATTCCCTTTTGAGACACATACTAGATATCAAATTGCTGCAAAATAACTGCCCACCTTGCCAGACATCCTATAAGCATTGGACGACTGAGGATAAATTTGAGCGGGTTATTGTGAGATACCAATTGGACCTCGTGATGTTTCTTGTAGTGTCTCAACTTCTAAAATACAAATATTAATGCTAGGAAACACTTTTCAATACTTGAATATCGAGTTTCTGCTTCAAGCATAGTCCGACTGAGATAGTAAAGGTTGTTTTTATTCCTAGCATCATTCTTCTGGGCAAGGAAGGCACCCAATGATCACTCTAAAGCTATCACATAAAGAATAAGTGGTCTTCCTTCAATAGGTGGAATTAATACTGATGGACTCAAGAGATACTTCTTGAGAATATTGAATGCCTCTTAACATTCTTCAGTCCACTGGTAAGTGACTCCCTTCTTCATCAATTTGGTGAAGGGTAAACTTTTTCCTGCCAAATTGGAGATGAAACGCCGAATATAGGATAAGTGTCCTTGAAGTCCTCTCAATTCCTCTAAATTTCGAGGAGGTGACATACCAAGGATTGACTTTGTCTTCTCAGGACCGACTTCGATACCAAGATGGCGTACAAAAAATCCAAGAAATTTTCCTGAGGTTACCCTAAAAGCACATTTTAAGGGGTTCATCTTCAAATTGTGTTGCCGAAGTTT